>JAVIWC010000711.1:0-1200000 GCA_031894815.1 Creontiades dilutus | reverse complement strand
TTTGACTGTAGATGGTCCCCTTTAAGTTTCATCACTCACAAAAAATCACGTCAGTCTGCTTTAGTTCATTAGTAAAACCCACTAACGGTAATTTTTAATAGTTCTTGATGTTTTTAAGGTGATCTAATTTCTGAAAGACGCATACGTATTGAATCGATTGCATTTTCAATTATGTCACGTTACGTCAGAATTTCAGAGAGGGTCACATCTTAAAAAGGAAGCTTATCTAATGTTTTAGTGCCATAAAACTTACATTTTAAAAAAAAGCAAAGTGTTACGCAGATGTGTATTATTTCTGTGTTAGGTAGCCTCCTCAAGTAGATCACTGGACTGTACTGGCAGAAAGACTATTCCTCGATCTGCTTCTCCACTGAATTGGAGCTTGGGAGACAGCGTTATGTATACATTCGTCCAGTATCCACCGTGCCCAGATGGGTGTCCCCACCCACTCGTCTCTGCTTAGCTCTCGCGTTAATCAAAACCTTTCCGCTTTTTACGAATGTGGAGCGAACGGATGTTTATGAACAGCAACGCAGGTAGTCTCATTGGATCATACATCCAATTTCTATCAGAATCAAACTTAAAATTTACCTTCTTACATCTACATTTTCCGAGATTTCGTTCTTTAATATTTAAACTTTCAAATATTATTGCTTTGGGTTGATTGAGTTGCACATCCCGGATCGACGGATGATTTTTGAGCCAAATTTCTTACACCTCGACCAAGCCAAAGGGGGTTGTTGTTCCGGACAAAAACCGAATTTTTCTATTCAATTTTTGAAATCTACGTTTCTTGATGAGTTAACCAAAATATTTTGAACCCCAAACATACTCGTAAATCAAAAGTTCTCCAATGTTAAAAATGATAATCCAAAATCCATTAATTTGATTAAAGCATTGTAGTTCTTGGTTGTTACCGGAAGTTGTAGGTAATAACATATTGAATCCGTCCTTTAAAATATTCTTGTCTGTTGAAGTAGTATTTCATTCTTAGCTTGATCACTAAAAATAATTTTCAAAATCGTTCCAAAGTGCAACTCAAGTGAATTACATCGAGTCGTTACCCACTCTCCTATCTAGTGACTCATAATGTCGTCAGAGCCGTTCTTGTTGATCGGGTTGCAAGTTATAGCCAGTGAAAAGATTTTATTGTTCACTAAAATAAAACTGCCCACATTGAGCGACGCAGTTTCAGTTTTTCTCTCTGTTAAGCTTTCCAGTCTTTGTGAAGATATTGAATGAGTGGTTTGCGTGTCCTCTCGGGTGAGTTTTTATTTCGCGCCTAGTATTTTACTAGGTTTTTCTTTATTTCTTATACTGCTGTTTAATGGCCCTAGTTGGGTATTGGATTCACTGTAGTTTGTTGGTAAATCTATCCGTCTTAATTTATAGTTCATCGAATATGATCGCTTTCGGATCAGATTGGAATACAATTTCGAGTGCAACTGGAACTCCAGTCGCATTCGAGAAAATGCATTTGTAGATCGCTGTTTCTTTTTGAACTTGTTCACGTAGAATATGACATGGTCAAGTAGATTAGATGGTGCAGTAGATACATGTTCCTGCATAATACACCTAGCACATATATTTCTGACCAGATATAACTACCTGAAGATTGAGTAATGGCGTCCAAGTTGCTCCAGTAGCAGAAATTTGAACCAAAAAGCTGTACGGCATCAAGATCAAAATTGTGTAATACCTACCTACTTTTGCAGTTGCAAATACGTGTGGGAAGAAATTTCCACCGGCCTGAATTCGTAGAAATTATCATGAACCCTCATATGACCTCTGAATAGAAAGTTATCCAAGATTGGTGAAGTGGGGGGAGGGGGGGGGGAGTTTGCTGATGAAATTTGGGTATTGATAATATTTGCAGACACATAATCAGAGGTACGTCTGATTTTGGTGGTCAATATTTTTTGAATACTCGTATTTGATCATGGAATTTTTGCAACTTTCATAAAGTTAGAAGAACTTAGTATGGTTAACACACGAGTCTATTGGTTGTCCCAGGGTTGGGTGAATCTTCCAAGTGTTGGGAGTTTCCACGTCTCACCAGTAATTCCAAGCTCGATCTTTTTGGCGTAACTCCAAAAGGACGATCATTACACTTTTTCCCCATCTCTAATTCATTCAACATTTCAGATCTTCGCATAAAATGATAAACATTCGCTTGTGTCCAGCGCCGCTCCGACCACCCGTCCCACAGCGCGAACAAGCTCATTCGAGCTGGCAAGCGATGTAAGCCCGCTGATAACTCGGGCATTGAGACGGGTTGGCATTCCTTCGAAAACTTGGGAGTCTTTGATAGCCCAAGCATGACAAGTCCGGCGGCCTTTTTGCCGATCTTGATGCACTAACATCTGCCAGAGGATTATAAACTTGACTAGAGGTTGTCATATCAAGTTGAAGACAGTTTTGTCATTTCTCTAGATCGTAATTTACGACGGCGACCAACTTGTTCACGTTGGACTCTACTTACCTTCATGGTCTTTCACTTTTTATTCTCCGAATATTGCCTTCTCTGTTAGTATCTGTTTTCTCTCAACCATTATTGGTTACCACCGAGTACATTGACATCAAGAAAAGATACCATCTTGTATTCTATAATTATTTATAGCTTTTAGTTCCAATATCTTTGCTGAAACATTTAGAAAACCCGTCTTTCGTTATTAGATTCCCAGGTTTATGATACACAGTTTACTAAATAAGGATAAATGTTTTCAAATAAATAATACATCTTATACATTATTTTTTGACATTTTTGAGAAAGACGGCTTTATAAACATACACGTTGTGCTCATGATGTGCAAATTACTTTGTACCTTTCATTGATTTTGACAATAGTTTTCAAACAAGGTTCCCAGAGTTAATCAAACTGTTCCCTTCAATTTAATCTATCAACGATATCTTATCGGTTAAAGTCCTTAAATACCTATCATTACCACCCGATATGGAATCAACCTTTCTCCCACGTGTCTCTTTGGCAGCTATAGTTTTTCTTCGTCCAATTACCCATAGCTTTTTCTGGCCAAAATTATAACTAAAAACAGCTTCAAGACACATATTTTTGTAGTAATTTTATCATAGATCACTAGAGACGGTATTGTGGAACCCGTGTCGAAAAAACACCGCGTTTTTGGGAAGTGTATTTCCACAAAATTTTAACAGTTATTGTTGTGTTACTGGTGATGACTTAACCGTCGAAATCGATTCAACGTTTATAACTTTTTGGTTTTGTAGAAATCCACTACATTTTACTAAAAACTCTAAAGTTTTTTCGATCCTGAAGTTCAAGAAAACTTCTTAAACATTTAATGTTCTGCGTTATAGATTTTCCAATTTGTGTTATCTTCTCTGAATCAACCACTGTTCAAGTCAATATAGCACGAAAAGGAACTAAAAACAATGGTCGGACGCTTAAACCGGCTTCACGTCCCTGCGATTTCATCTAGATTGTACATGGTTTCCATAAATTTTAACTCGGTGCAGCCAATGTGACACATACATGTAACAGATGTAAGGTACATGAAACAAGCTCTGACTTGTTCTTTGAATGCCCTGTATTCACTAATTGTTGATATGAATCATTCGGGGTTCAAGTCTGTAATAACAGCCTCACATCCTTGACCGAATAATTTGGATTAGACGCTTAACGCTGAGTAAAGTACAACAAGCCAATACGCTACCATGCTTCGGGCTAAAAATCACTTCACTGAGAAATTTTGGGAAATTTTCTATTATCGTCTCACTATCCTTCCCCTATGAGGCAAAATTAACGAGGATAGAATGGACGATTTTGGTGGCATTCTTAACGAACTTATTTTATGTTTTTGGCGCCCAGCAATATTTTTTGATCTTGTGAGTTGTTATTCAGTTGTCTTTTCTTGACAACAATTTGGCATGAATTTGCAGTGAGCTGCATGTCTAGTGCAGAACCCGTTAAAGCACAACCCATACAGAACTTCTTGTTCCGTCCGTCCCTAGATGGTGGAACGATAATGGCAGAAGGCCCACTCGGTGGTTGCCTAGCAGACTGGTGTGACGATAACGGAAAAGGTCCAGATTTTGCAGTATATTGTATTCTACATCTGCTTTCGTACGAATTCGTTTGAGTGACAGTGATGGGTTTTGATTGCACACCCTCTACCCTCAACCTGTTCTTTGGTCGTACTCACTTCGAACTTTCTACTCTTCTCAGTTCGGATCACATTCTTTGAGCAAGTATATGGTAGAGTAATCAAGGTAGTCTTCCATTGAATTGTCAATTGATCTTTCCGATCGTCACGGATTCGGCTGCTCGCCCTGGTTCAGTGACTCCCGGCGAAAAAGTCGCTACCCCTTCAAGGCGTCCATCAAATCACTGTGACTCGACTCGGGAGGAAGGAACTCGGCAACTCCTTTCGCACCAATCACAGCCGGCTTCGGTCCCACCACAAACGGACGGTAACGAACTCGTCTTTTGTTGGCCAACTCGGGGTCACGAGCTCCCGGGCACCGGACTGGTGTCCTGCCTTTGTTACGCCTCCTAACCGAAGGTCCCTGGTCCGGCAATCAATCAACCATTGCCGCCCATCCACTTCTCTCCGTTCACACCATCTCGCCCCTCGTTTGATCTTTTTTACGCCTCCAACCACTGAAACGATGGAACCACCGTTGTGGTTAACAGGAATACATACTGTGACATTTTATCGCTGGAATATCCCAAAACAGTTATGATAATGACTGTGTCATTTCGCCAAAATTCCTATGTAGATGCATCTCCTTCAGGCAATTTTCGTTTCTCTGAACTTCGATTACACTAACATGATTCATCTCGACATTCTAACCATATAAGTCTAGGGAATAATTAACGAGCTTAGAACGCCTGGATAATTTTCAAAAACATTATATTGTTCCACACACAAACCCGTTGCAGTTACAATGATACATCAATTTTGACGACTGGACCATCAGTTACGAAATAAATGAAGATAAAGCAAAGGATGTCAAAAGACAATAATTGTATTGCCCAAAAAAAGTCCAGGAGAGCGGAAGATGAAAACCAATGAGGTGTTCCGCGATGTAAAAGTAACTCAAACAGAAGGAAGGTAACCGTAAAATGAACGAATAATCGAATTTTTTGGTGTATGTTATTCAAATCCTTTTGATTTTTCTAAAATTGTACCTACAAATTTTGTACAATATCATTCAAACGTTAGCTAGTAGGTTTGTACCGTTTTGTCACGAATCAGTTCTGGAAGTAATCCCGTTCAGAGGATGGAAGGTGATATCGAAACGGTGATATCGAACGGTTCTCAGGAACGTTTAGAATTGATAATCCTCACCGCAACCTGCCTATATGAATTACTTTTATCTCCTCATCAAAATTAATGGCTTATCCCGCTTAGCTGCTGGGATAATTTTAAGGAAAAGTGATGGGAAGCAAAATTTTATAAACAATGAAATTGATTAGTTGATAAAGGAAGGGAGATAAAGTGATCATCAATCACAATTGCATCGAATTGCGACTTTCAGAACTAATGGAACTGATTCTTTACAGTAATGAGCGCCTTAACAAACAGCCAACTCTACGTTTTTCACGAGTTCTGAGACTAAAAGAACGCCATTGCCGCCAATGCTGCCTGGCCAGCCTGAACCGATCTGTCACTATTGATACTATTAGGGTTTCAAGTCTTTTGATTGTTGAATGTTTTACCGGTATAACGAAAAGAGTAGCGATCCCAATGTTGAATCCTGCAAATAGCTTTTTCCACTAGAGCTTTCCATTCCTGGCTTTGCGCTTTCCGTTTCAAAACTCCAGCACCCTCCTTCGCTCATCTTCTGAGTGAACCACATTTCCCTTCTATGATCCACAGTTTTCCTCTACAACATGGTGGTCTTATTAACTTGTGAGCTTATTTAAAGTTATGGATTCCACGGCTGTTTAGGATCGTTTCTCAAAATCTAAAGATGGGACGAGTGCTGCATATGATATCTGCAAAAAGACCTTGCAGTTTAGCAATAGATCAATAAAAGGTCTTAGTGTCCATCCATTCACGATTCCGCCTTTCCAGGAAAACATGACTCTGAACTAACACCGAAGAAAGGCAGAATTAGCACTTACTTAAACACTAGTTATTCGTCAGATACCAGTCTAGAGGCCGATTTCGATGTTATGACTGCCAAGGATGGTATTTCATTCAAAGCTTAGTTAGTTCTGATGACTTGAAATCCTCATTTGTGAAATTTGAGTATAAGCTTCTCTCTTCCGCAACTACCATATCAATGCAAATCACCTGGAATGCGTCAAATGATGAAATTAATGCTAACAGTAAACTGGGAAGTTTTCAGTGACATTCGATGAGTTGACTTATCGAAAAAAATCCCCATACTGAACGTTAAATTGATGTACGATTTGAAAAATTCCGAAACATTGAGTTGGTAAGTATTGAAGGTTCCTTCAAAGCCGAAAATTGCATTAAAGCTTGGGAAGGACACTATCACAATTCGTGGTGAGTTTTGATGATATAACTGCTATCTGCACCAATGGTTCTTCATTAATTTGCGCTGTTGGGCAGATGGAGGATTCTGCGCAGGATCCCGCAGAATTGGCGATTTGGAGGTGCGGATCTTGCAGGACTGAAAATCCGTGCGGATTTGGAATCCTAGAAAAGATGACATTTGGAGTTACTTTGAGGTTCATTCGATGTTTTGCGAAACCACTATTGCACATCACGCTCATTATTTGGGGATTTTCAGCTTCAGAATCCTGATGATTCTCTCTATGAATCTGTCTCCCTCTCTCTCGCACTAATAATTGGTTTCAATCGGCGCCTCAATAGAAAATATAGCACAATTCACGAAATCTCTCATCGAAAAATTAAATCTAATCGCTTTTTATTCGTTTGTTTTTTCATCATGTTCGTACACTCTCACGATTTCTCGTGTCCGCCCGATACTCAATACTTTCTTCACCCTTCAACGATTCCATGCGATGAAGCGGGCCTGGTGATGGAATAATAACCTCAGGATTTTTCACCTTTCCGTCTCAACTTCTTTAACGCCTGCATTTTAAATCAATATCTCTTTTCGAACGGCCCTGGGGGGGAGTCGGATCGGAGCGCTGCTTAGCAACGGTCGGTTTTTAAGGTGATTTATATCCTTTAGCGACTGTTGGGAATCACTTTGTCGGCACCTGGGGGGCTTGTGATTGCTTCATCGTATCATCGAGGCATAATCTTTGATGGTGGCAACGAGTGCGAGAGATAAATGCAATCTTTCGTTCGCTAAAAGCCCAATGAGCCACTGCTGCCTTCGTCACGATCCATTCAACTTGGTTATCTAAAGTAACGAATTTGTCTAATCGACGAGCGAAACTGTGTTCATTCATCTTGTGTCAAACCTTTTATCAAAAGTTCCATTATGCAGCATAATCATATGAGCGAATTTTCCAAAATTATGTTAAATTCATGTAAAATAAAGTTGAAATTTGTATGCAAAGAAATTGTCAACTTTAATTTTATTACAAAAAACATCGTTCCGAATAGTATTTTTTCATTCACACCTAGTTCAAGGTTGATTAAATTACCTGTTTTTGAGTAATATTCTGCTTAAAAAATTGAAATTAACCAGTTTTTGCTGTTTTTGTGATTGTATGGAACAGTTTTAGAAATTTGATAGATATAGTTGATTCGATCGAATCTGAAGTGATGTTGATACTCTTGTTCTGGTGCCCCCGAATTATCTTGTAAAAATTAAAAGAGATACTTTCTCTGGAACTAAAACAACAGAGAAAACGCCTACTTTACAGAAAAATTCGAAATTAGGAGTGGCGAGTGTATGTACTTTGCTGGTATCTGCTGGTGATGAAATGACTTTTCCGTTCGTCTGATAGAATGTATCAGTGATGTCCGAAAATGATATCATTGCATCTTGAAAAGCCCGTTTGGTGCGCAAGTTTTATGAATCTGGTTCGCCTCTAACTTCTCCTGCGATTAATGTTCGATAGCTGGATTATACGGAAATGCAATGCAATATGTTGCTCCTGTTTCTTGCATTGAGGTTACCAGACATCCTTTTTTGAAAGGACATGTCCATTTTTTCGAAATTGTGTCCTGGTGTCCAACGAAATTTTTGAAAACAAAACATCCGCTTACCCAGACCAGGAAAATCACCTATACCTTGACAACCACAACAGCATTGGTGATTCAGGAGCAAATGGTTAGCGGGTTAACATAAAAATGAAGAAGAAATCCCAATATTATCAGATTGTCTTACAGTCCGTTTGATTCCTTCGAAAAAAATGATTATTCTATTAAAATTTCTACCAAATGAGTTTAAAGGAGCCCAAACTATGGTCTGAAGTCAGTTCGTCCAAAAATATGATTAGAAACTAGGCTTAACTCATTTTGGTTCACATCTCTCTTTTTTGTTCTATTGTTCCTTATTTCTTGGATTGTTTTTTAGAAGTTTGATGTGATTTAAGGACCATGATTTCATGTTTGATACCAAAAATACTGTAAAGTTACCAATAAATTCACTGCAATAAGTCCTTTTTTACCTCATTCTTCTTTAAGATGCGTCCTTTGTTTTTTTTCCAAGCTAAATGTCTTGGTTTTGAATGTTTCCATCTGGTATCTTTATCTTGTTCTGCAAACACAATATTATCGAAATATTAAGTATTTGAGTTGATCGATTGAATTGGTAGATCTTCACGCTGTGGTGCGAATCTTGAATATTGATTTCTATGTCGCAACCAGTGTGGAATCCTTAGAGTAGGGAAATTCTCGTCGAGACTAAAGTTTCTGCCCGTCATTTTACAGTTGTCCTTCTGCATCCATTCTTATGCATTTGAATAACGAGAACTGAGTGAATAAACAGCCCGACAATGGGGAAACCATCGACTACTGAAACGGTATTATGATTCGGAAGAGGGTGTCCGCTCTATTCAACCTGACAAAGATACGAGCGCGAACAGTTGTACCCAGAAAAACAGGGCCAAATAAAAAGGCCGGGTCGGAAACTGTTATTTAATGATGTGCTAAGGTTCGGTGAGGGTACCCCCTGGTGCGCTTCGCAGTCCAACAATGGAGACCGAAACGCGACATAAACTCCACGGCCTCGTACGAACCAGAAGGTTTAATTGAATGCGTTTTCCATGGTACCCCCTTCGAGAGTTTTTTTTTTCCTCTCTGTGTGCCCCCGATGTGAAAAGAAGAGGCAAAAACGAGGATTTCGTTCATGCGTGGGAGTTGGATAGGATTGAAGGAAGGGATAGGTACGTACAATAATCTGTTCATTATTTCGATCGAACAATGCTGAGCCTTGGTGGTCTGCTGGAGGATTTACGGTGGAGTGTTGTGCTGCCGTGTTGAATGCGATTTCTTGACAAAACGTTGAACATGGTATGAACATCTCTGCAGTCTTCGTGGTATCCAGACACGAAGGACACTGTAAGTCCCATTCAGTGAAGTAGCTTTGATATTGAATACCTGGATAAATTTATCATGCTTGTTGCCATCTTTTTAGATCAAAAAGTTACAATATCTGGGAAGAAGAGGTACAGACAAGTTCCATTGATTATTGTCTTGGTGGTCTGCAGGATGTTTAACAATGCTGTGTTATGCTCCCGTGTTGAATTCCATTTCTTGTCATTACAGACAACTTAGCATGATAACTTTGTGGTACCTGGACAAAAAGGACAGCGTTTTAGAATACCTTCTCCATGAATCTCTGACCCCTCTCTCATTTATCACACTTCTTGCAATCTTTTTAGATCAGAAAGGTACAGTATCTGGGAAGAACAGGTACAGACAAGTTCCCTTGAACAATGCTGCATTATGCTGCCGTGAATTTGATTTTTTTTCATTACGAACAACTAGATATGATCAACTTTCTGGTATCTGGACAAAAAGGACAGTGTTTTAGAGTTTTTGACATAAACTACCTCCATCAGAATCCTCCCCTTTGCTTTCCCAGAGTCTGACTGGAAATGCACACTCCACGTTTGATAATATCACCTCTATAAATTCCCCTCTGTATATATCATAGTTGCAGTATCTGGGAAGAAGAACTATAGTAAACGTTTCCTTGATTGTAACCTTTGTGGTCTGCAGAACTATTTACGATGGGCTGTTGTTGAATGAGTTTTTTGACAAAATTTAGAATTGGTATGCTCAATTCTGCTGTTTTCATGTACCTTGGAGGGCATGTATGAATGTTTACAATCCAAATGTAATCTTTCATTCGCAAAGTCAGGGTCATACCGGTCAGATGCTAAATTTGGTGAATATTTCATTGTCTTTCAAAAATTCCGAATCCGTTCAAATAACCAATACCAAATTTGGAGCAATCTGAAGTTGCATAGCTCTTCCGTAATCGTCGCTTTGTTTTAAAAAAAGGAATTCCCCAACGTGCAGCAGAGACTGCGTGGAAGATGGTGCAGGAGCCGGTAGTCATGAGATGACAATTAGAGCGAAAAATGGAGAACCATAACGACAAAGGAACTGCTTTCATCCCCTTCATAATATGCGAAGTATGTCTTATCATTTGATCATCACGCTATGTTTGGGTGATTCACTGTTTCGGTAGAATAACGGAGCTGAAAGACCTATGATTTTAGATAGGCTATGAATCTCATCTAATAATAATACTTAATAGGTAACACTAAGGAAGTGCCTCCCTCCCTAAGAACGGTTACGTAAAATTACAACGAAAGATTAACGATAGATTAGAAAATTATTTTTGGTTCATTGATCCAAAATGTAAACCTTCATCTTTAAAAATAGGTGAGGTATAACCTGGTTTAAAACAAACAATTTAATCACAATACAAGTTGGATTTAGATTCATTAGAAAATGAAGAATATTAATTATTCTACAGTGTTATTACTGTAATGGTGCCGCACTGGTATATGAATATTAAACGAAAACACCCATTAAAACTAATTGGATTCTTTTGAAAAGGTTGAATTTGACTTGAAAATGCTATGAATGAAGCTTTAAAAAAACTTGATTTTATTAAGTGATAATGAAATTGAAATTGCATCGAATGATATGCTCGGTTGAGTACAATAGCGGTTCCCACTATGTTCACACCATTTCAAATTCAAATGCGTGTTGAAATGTTATCAAAAAGATGGGAATCATAATTAATATGCACATTTTGAACTTGAAAAGCAAGTGGAACTAGGATAATCTTCTAGTATAGAAGAATGTTCTGACATTTTTTTGTACAAATACTTGAAACCAATAACATTTCTCTGGTGAAGATGTTAATGGAGGATCCATAACACAGTTATCATCAGATGATAATTTTAATCGTATATATAAAAAGACAATATGAACCAATCGTTGTAAGAACGGACTCTCCCAGTCAGTTTCCTCGGGGACTTGGAATATACGATTTTTTTACTTTGCGTATTGTTTCTATACTCCCTCATTGTGTTACTCATCTATCTCATTTTAACCTGCATAGTGGGGCCTCTAAACTAGTTGACAATCGTTGCAAGAACGGACAGCGTCAGTTTTAGTGTTCATTGTATTAGATGATCGAATACCTCAATTCTTGAAAATTCGTGATTAATACAGATTCAAAACACGTGGATGTGCAGAAAAGATTGAAATGTGACAAAATATAGTTTCATTATTCACGGTATAATTCTCAATCAATGAGCCCCTTGATATGTTGTCTTATCCGATTCTTTAGATGTACTTTGCAATGTCCCTGTCAGATATCCTTAGCACACGTAAACGAATTCCATTTTATTAATCGATTTTTTTCGTTTGAGCTCAGCTGAAGGTAATAAAACACCGTAGCGTCGCTGGGTCGATCCAGCTATTCGTGTGATTTCGTGATATTCAGTGGAGGCCTTGACGAATTATGCTAATAGCGCCCTCATAACTTTTCTCTATCGTTCATCAAGGGACCTTGTGACGTTTAGGGTTCAAGCCCTTGAAAATGGACACATTCCAAGCTTCGGTGTCATTCTTGTTAGTTTCTAACCTCGAATTCACTGGGCTGTTCTGAAAATTAATTTTTCACCATTCTTGGATTAGTTAATTTATATGCGTCCTTTGAGAAATAGGTTTGCATACTGATTGATTAAAGATTGAAATGGCATTGAATCAACCCAAGAATGATAAAGTGTAAAGACATACCTTTTACAAAGAATATTGGAAACATATCTACCTACATTCTGCGTGGCATAAGGTCCAATTTTGCTAATTACAGTCGTCCATGTGATGTTGTTCAGTTACAGCAACTCTCTCAAAACGACAACTGCTAAAAACCCTATTACGTTTCCATCACTAGGAATAATAAAGAAAAATATTCAAAGATTTCAAATCTCATCAATCCTTAACCTGCAATGAATTCTCTGCGATGTCTTTATACAGAAAGGATGCTATGTATAGAGCAAGTAAGAGTTGCACGATGGGGAGATTACAAAAGGAGAACTTTGTAGTGTCACCACACTCATCTCATTCTCGAAAAGCATTGTAACTGGTTGGCAAGCTGCAGAGACCACTCACCCAGCATTTATATTCTTTCTTTTATATTTATTGACTTCTTCATTTTCTTTTAAATTTGTCTTTTACAAAATATAACATCCTCGAGGATTTTGCTGGTAGTGTTGGTACTGCGTTATGATGTCGAGGAGATGCGTTCCTGCATACTTAATTAATGGAGGGTACAGGTTCCATCGAACACGTTCGGCCCGTTAAGGTGAAAAGCAGGTATGTAATTTCCACAGTATGAATACACCATTCTTCAAACGGCTACTTGTTATTACCGATTCTTCTCCATAAATTTAAAACCGCTCTGGCTGCTTGACGTCTAGCATATCGCGGCTATGAACTCGTACACATTGATCATCTCTTCATCTCTATTCTGATATTCTGATGGACTGGGCCTATATTCATGAACTGCTCAGCAGTTATCTTATCAGTCCGACAAGTACATCTTGTTCCAACGTTGTCGGGTCCATGGACGAGGGCGAAGATGAAATATTGTGTACGAGATGTCGCTAGAGAACCTGCGGGTCCGCGTCTCGGCTTCTCGGTCGTGTAATTTGCGATGTCGCTGGGAGACCCCAATGATGATAAAACTGAGTTCCGAGCAACGAAGGAATAATCGCTCAAAAAGATATCCCTCCGAACATCAAGTGGGCAGATGTGAACATTTCATCGACTTGTTTTCTTCAAAGCACAAAAAGCATCTGTTCTTCATGTAGGCCCTGAGTGGTAGTAGGCTGAACTTCAGGCATTTCTTCCCTTATGTGAACTTATTCAAATGTTGCACATCAACTTTGCAGATACATATTCAGCAGAAAAATTGGTTTATCTGTTATCGAACGAATGTAAATCGTTGCTTTAGCTGATTTTGGGGTAGAAATCGCACAAATGCTGGCATTGCTATATTATATTGTAATTAATGCGGTAAACATTGTGTAAACAATGCGGACACCCCATAATCAAATTTTATCATATTATTGTTTCATTTCACATTTTTTATTACACAAATGTTGGATATGGGTTGTTCCACCTTCCTGTTTTTTGAAACTGCGTAACTTCGTCATTAACCTGAAGCTTTTAAGCTCACGAGTATCGTCTGGGTGTTACAGTCTTATCGGCTCAGTCCTAAGAAGGAGAAACTGATGCATTTCATCACCTCCCTGCAATAAAGACAATGGTATTTGAGCCAGAATCGTAAAACATGGAACATTGGTTTAGCTACTCAAATGATCGAATTGGTTCCTTGGTTCCCCCACACACCCTACTGTCAGGAGGCAACATTTCGAAATTCAGGATTTCGTTTTCAATAACTGAATGTTGACTGAAAAATCTGAAAATGGATTCGCCAATTTTATGGGTGAGGTCATTAGTCTTGGACGGCTGTTATGCTAAAGTTTTCTGCAGCTGGTGAACGCTTTTGTAGATTAACAACTCCAGAATTTGAGTGCCCTTGCACTGCAACGAATTAGTCTTGAAATCATAGGACTAACGATGATTAGTTATCGATGATGTTATACATATATACAATTATTCCCAACAGGGTATCTTAGGTTCTAAGATAAGGTCGTTCGTGAAAGAATCTTGGAATCTTGTTTCGGTTGCCATTTAAGTACGGGGTGTGATTTTTTGGAAGTACTAATACTTTAAAACACATTTTGACTTTTGATTCCGCTGTTTTACTGTTTGGTTTTGATCATTTTGAGAAAGTTTGATAACTCATTGCTCATAGCTTCATGGCTGTGGGAATGCTCCTGAGGAATCATGAATGAGCAATTTGCACAGTTTCTTGTCTACTCTAAGGCCTGCAGTGTCCGAAGATCTGCTCGATGGATTGATGGAAATTATGGATGTTTTCACCTTACGTCCGACGTCAGAAAAACAGAAATTGAGAATGAAGTATCAAGAAAAAACTCTCAAACAAACCGCCACAAAATAACTCGAGACACCCCAAAGGGAGCCCCATCCCTCGAAAAACACTTTGAAAAATGATGGCAACATAATTCAGACCCACGAGGCGCTGAGTCTTTACCCTTCCTGGCCCAGGCCAATATCCCGTCGAGCTATTAGTGTCATCGTCTCGGAAAACAAGTGTAGGGCTATTAAAAAATAACTGAAATAAATCCGAAGAAAAGTCACACAAGGGGGCTCCTTGGTGGTAACCTATAAAAATGAGATCCGAGATTTCCGACTCGGACGTGCGGGGTTTCGTATCAGGGCGTGGGATCGGTTCCCAGACCCCAGCGCGCAGGTGAAACATAATATTTTGACGTGTCCACGGGCTCGTGATACTTTCATGTCCGTTCCTGAATGCGTCAACTCAGTTTACATGCTTCGCGTAAAAATGAATCAATGCTGGCGTTTATTCGAGATAACGGACGAAGGGAGTTTATAGATATCGGATTTGAACTTTGGTAACGATGGAATTTCTCTGTCTTCTCAAGAATTCGAATCAACATTTCAGATCAACTTTTACCTCGTAATGACGTCCTCGTAATTTATAGTACTGGTGGAGGAGGTCGTAGAGTTGCCAGTTGTCAGTATGGTTTTAAAAATCATGAGTGAGTGTCCAAATTCATGAGTACACTGGAAGAGAAATTTCTTTTGTGTTTACTAAGTAAAAAAGTCTTATCAACGACTGAAATGTCATATTAATAGGAATCACACTGCCAAGCCCATTAAACAGAACAATTAAATGCCACAGGGCTTTGTTCACCTTTTTGTCAATATTCTTCTTATTCGCTCAAATCTTAATGCCCAAAAATCCAATACGATCGACACCAATCAAAATATTACCTTTTAAATATCAAATATTTCGGTTAAATCAAACCAAAAACTGTTATTTATGCAAATTTTCCTGAAATTCAAGAAACCAAAGAATTCATAGAAACGATTGTTTGAAGTTAATACATTTGTTTTAAAACAGAATATCGCTGCAAAAGAGTTGTTTTCCTGCAACATTAATAATTAGCAACTTCTGTGCATTCAAAGTGATCAGATTTTTAGAGAATAACCATAAATATGTCTAAAAATCGCTCTTATGGTCATGCTACATGAATGGAAAAATGTCTGTAACCTAAGGAGTTGTGTCTTCTTGTAATTAATGGAGGTTTATTGAATATAAGCTACATTTAAGAGGATGAAATTCGAAACAGAGTGTGGAACCTTCGTCATTACATTACCTTTAGTGGAATGTTGGGTTATTTGGGTAATATGTAAGTTTGTACCTTAAACCTGTCCTACATAGATGTAAGGCTTTCATATCTAAGATTTTAGAAGGTTATAGGTAGATCTACCTTAAAACTGAATAAAATTACATCAAACTACCAGCAAAATGTCCTCCTTTATGACTACTACAGCATTGTTGCATTTTACTTTATGATGCATTTCCACATTCAAAATGCAATGGTTAACATTTAAATGGACTCAAGTCAAACGAAACTCCCAAATTTTTCCGAATAATTTCACGGGGTGCATCAAGAATCAAACGTTTTATTTTACATTAATCAATGATTCGCTATGTACCTGAATTGGTTCATTTTATTTTATGGTGCATTCCCACACACTAGCAGTAATGTTTATCATTCGAAATTACTCGAGTCATACAAAACTTCCACATTTTTCCGAATAACTTTCCACTCTCTCATGAATCATTCTAAAAGAATCGCTTCACTTGATCAAATATTTAACATTTCATAGGCGTCCATTACTTTCGATGGCGGAAAAATCTTTTGATCAACACTGTGACCAATATCATTCCGCATCGCTTAGTTCAGGGAGCGACTGTTGTCATTGCAAAAGTAAGCCTCGGACCGCCGCCTTTCAAGACCGCAATTAGTTAGAAATAAATCAATGAAACAAAAAAAAAAATTAATGAAAATTCAAACCGTAAAAAAAATCGTATGAAATACTAAAGATAATTTAGTTTACGTTTCAATCCGCATAACATTTTTTGCTCTCCTTATTTTAATCTCTCCGTTACCAAACTGCCTAACAATGGGCGCTACCTGTCTTTGATACTTTTATCGTGCCGGCCAATTAAAGGGAGGAAAAGCTCAGAAGGTGGTCCGAATGAATATTCAGTCAAATGAAGTAAGAAAAGGGAATAAACCTTGAAAACGCGTTAATCTTTCCGGTTTGTTTGGTTTAGTTTACAGAGGGATAGTTATTTCGGATGAATTTATTTTTCGTATCATAAATTCCAGCCGGGGTTTTTTTTTCTCGTGATTCGCTTCGCCGACGGGACCAAGTCGTAAAATAGTTGTTCGTAAGTTAAGGTTTCCGATGTTGAATTGGGTGTTGAACGTAGAAAGGAACCTGAGTAGTGTTTATGGTGTTCTCACCCTGTAGGTTAAATTCTACTTACCGAACTATAACGAAGTTGGATCAACGAAATCGTAGAGTAATTTCCCTTTTGCTGTAACGATATAGTCATTTCGCGGCCTTGCAATCGCCAGGAAAGAGTCCGAACTGAGTACACCATTCTCGATTTTTCAAGGTCCTATCTGCAATATGCCTGCCCTTCATCCTAGTTATCCATCTTACCAAACGCCGATGAACTTGGATCTTTGAAACTCAAAGAATAAGTAATATGTGTATATAAACTAGTTTTGCAAACATGGTATTGCTGATAAAGAGTCAGAACAATAAATCAAACTTGATATTTCAAGTCCCTATCTGCACTCCAGTAGTGAGCTCTACTTCCTAGTGTGAAATTCAAGAGCTTTATATGAGTCAGTAGCAGAACAATTTGAGAATGATGCCAATATCATTGCTATACCTACTTCAAACTGTACGATCCCAAATCAGTTTCTAGTAATGACTGCAGAGGGTGTAATTTGTATTTGACGCTACTTTGGTCTAGTTTTACTGCTTTGCATCTTTATCCCTGAAGACATCCCTCTGGTTGGATTATCTTTCTTGCCAGAGCTAAGTATAAATAAGAAATTTTGGCGTGTAGAAGATCAACTAACTGCCAAAACTGTATTATTCTGCAAGGTTACCACTGCCATAGTCTTTTGGTGGTTTGAATCGCTTGTGTAGTTTATGAATCACTCATGGTGATTGATTCATCCCAACAAAGAATCCATCTTCAACCTAATAACCCTTATGATTGTGTGAGCGGGCCTGTGAAAACTAAAGAACTTCCAGAAATTCACTAGCAGAATACCTTCATTTCTTGTTAGATCAGAATTAGCGTTGTACGATTGATGGACGTCAAGATTTCCTTCTTAAACAGCACTTGATCTTCCAAGGTTTTACCTGCACTTCAGTGGAGAGAACGGTTTAAGAATGATATGTTCCCTATGATTGCTGTACCTGCTTCAAACTGTACAGTTACAAATCAGTTTTTAATAATAACTGCCGAGAATATAATCTAATATAATAAAAATATAATCTACGTTTAATGCTAACTTTGGTCTAGTTTTCAACTGTACATCTTCGAATGGTTTCAGCTTTGGATCTTTATTCCTAAAGTAATATCTCTCTAAATGCAATACCCTACTTGTCTGAGTAAAGTATAAATGAGACATCTTGACCTATACAAAGTCAATCAACTGCCGAAACTTCATTGCTCTGCAAAGTCGTTACCACTGCAACAGTCTTTTTAGTGATTGAATCGCTTGTTGTCGTTTATGGATCACCGACGATGATTGATTAATTCCAACAAAGAATCGATCTTTAACTCAATAATCCTTATGCGTAGGACTGTAAAAACTCACGAACTTCCAGAAATTCACTTGAAGAATACCTTCATTCCTTGTAAATTCAGAATTTGTATTGTGCGGCTGATTGACGTCAAGATTTCAGTCCTAAATAACACTTGTCACCAACTCCTCGGTTCCGCATCAGTTTTTATCAATGAGCCGAAGCGAGCGCAGACATCGGGGCCGCGAAAAATCCGCAACCACTCAGGAATCCACACCGACCTGCCTGCGCCTCGGGGTGGGTTTTACTCCTGGTGGAGTCACGCCCGGCACGACGAACGGGCGTTTCGACACCGCGGGACACCTAACGTCTAAATACACACCCGCCATTCCGAAGCTTCGTGACGAAATTAAATTAGGTTGTCCCGGGGCGAGAAAGCTCGAGGAAATAGCCCCTTCCTGATATATGCCTTCGGGTCTGTTGTCGAACGGGGCCCCGGGTGATCGATTATTATGGATCGGGTTGCACTCGAAAATTAGATCTTAATCTTGTTTAGCCGTCCAGTGACGGGTCAATATTCAACGTGACTAGGGTGGGTTAGGAATTTTTAACAAATACTCGAATGCATGCGTCTATATTGATCACGCTCCTTCTGTGCTGCCGCATATCAAAACTATTTGGATGAAATAAAAAATATGGATTCACCTGACTCTACAAATAGCAATGTAACTCCCCCATGTTAACCTCCGTCAACGCTTCAATCAACTAGGTACTTTATTTACGACTCATCAGATGTGAGCTTCAACTTATATAGAATGGAATAGAATATCAATTTTTTGACAGAAAGAAAACAAATCACAGAAATGACAATAATCTCTTGAGGATACTTTCTTCTGTCCAACCTACTAAGTTCTTACAAACTTGTGGCTGGTGGAGCTATTTGCATCACCAAAAACCTAGGTGGAAGCTACATAAAATATGTAAATACGTCGATTTCATAAATTCTTTCATTTTAACAAAAATCTCCTTCTTAAAGTTCCTAAATCACAAAAATTGTCAGGGTTAACTTTGCAGGCATAAGGTTTACCTTATGATCAAGTATTAAGTTTTGGGAGCTGAATATTCGAAGAGATTGCAGTACGTGAGAAAGAGATACGTCTTTTATCATAAAATTCAAATTTCATTTTCATTTCATTCAACATCGAATTCTTATGAAGCAGAACAGTTGAATATCTAGCATTCCATACCTGAGTACAACCCTAAAGATAATATAATGCGAAACTTGCAAAAGACCTATTCAAGGTTTACAGGCCCTTCCCCACACTCAAATATATTTTACTGTTGAATAAACCAGACCAAAGTATTCGGCTCTCATCTGCACGACAGCACTACAAATTTCGAGCTTCACTTAACTTTTGCTAAACAACAGACTTCATTAATTTATCAACTAATAACTTTATAAGATAATTAAATTTCAAATGACAATAATATTTGTCAGACAACACCAAAGGACCAAATTTGCAAGATGATTTATTTTGAAAACAAATATCGGTGAAACGGCACTCTTGACATTAAATTAAAACCTAATCAATGACTTCTTGTCCACATTCAAACATGGACAATTAATATCCATTCATTGAGTGAAATCATGAAGTCATTCATTGAGGATAGTTCATTGCATCCATTTCCACATAAGAGAGAAAACGGACAGTGGACAGTCTTTCGAAAGTTATGAATGATTTATTTGTGAGCGTCGCTTGATAGTTTTGAAGCGCAGAATGGACCAAAGCCGATTCGAACTCCAGAAATAAACATGGTCATCCTTCCTTGATTTCTATCTTGTACTTCAAAGTGTGATCATGAATTTGCATATATCTTATCTTAACCTGTCATAGCATTCAGACGTCGAATTACGAAATTATACGAGTTTCGAACCAATAGACAGTCATCCCAAATCTGTTTAGTTGAATCCCAGAGGTGTTCTTCATCGAATGCCATTGGTGATCGATTCCGGCACGAAACTGTAACCATATTTGAAGTTGCTAATCTGAAAATTAGACGTAGCCTTTTCGACTCCTTACTTTGAAGACTTATATATAAACGAATAGGTTACTCAATTTAAGCACTCTTGAAGAAAAATAGCTTCGTCGTTGGTTCAAGTTTACAATCCTCCGACAGAAGCCCAGGGTACCAGGGTAACCACGATCCAGCGCATCAACTTTCTCATAAATTACTCCGGTGGATTTCGCTCTGGTCTTAGCGCAGTTTTATAGGCCATCAGGAGAAATCCCAGGGATGGGAAGATATACACGAGCAATATTCCCCGTAATGTACCAACGTGTCCTGGGCTATTCCGAAGGCGGCCGGTCATCAAATGGCCGGTTTAATGTGTCCCAACATCAAAAACAGAGTAAAACTACTAAAATATATAGCCAGCTCTGAACTCATCTATCTGGCTGAATGAATGTTATACCTTTTTTTTAAACGTGGTCCCGTTCTTCACATATCTTGATTCAGGTATCCTGTTTGTACGTTTCGAATCTTTCGGACTGGTGGGTATAGGAAGTTTTGCAAGAATTCTGTGCGTTCGGTGAGTTGAAATGACGATGCAATGTTGACTTCAAAATGAATCTTGCTGTCAGAAATGTTGACTAGGTACAAAGTAAAAGGTGCCGATGGTGCAGCGCTGCATAATAACAGAAACTGTACAATTTTGCATGTTGAAGCAGACGCTCGCTGGACTACGATTTTACCCATAAATGCATATCTACGAAGAGTGGATATGTCTTTCGAGTCAATCCTTAGTTTGTAAACAAGGTACTTAATGTGTCCCAACATCAAAACCAGAGTGCACTTACAAAAATATATATTGCCTGCTCTGGACTCATATATCTAGCTAAATGGATGTCTTAATTTTTTTGAACGTGGTCCTGTTCTTCACATATCTCGATTCATCAGATATCCTGTTTGTACATTTCGAATCACCCTTGCCTGTGAAGTACAAAATGGACATTTCACAAGAATTCTGTTTGTTCGGTGAGTTGCATGGTCGATGAATGGCTGTGAAACTGAAGTGAAGCTGTTGAAAATATATCGGATTATTTATTACTGATTACGGATCTGGCTGTCAGAAATGTAAACAAGGTGCGAAATGGAAGATGCCGATGGTCCAGGACTGCATGATCAGAGAAACTGTGCAGGTTGCATGTTGAAGAAGACACATCAGTGGACTGGTGATAATAATCCTGGGTCAAACCGGTCCCCTATTTCATACATAACTGCATATCTATGAAACATGCCATATCTCTTCTGAGTCAGGCCTTCGTCTGCAAACAAGGTTCTTTTTGTATTAATGGATTGGTGAAAATTGGGTTTGCGTGCAATTGAGATCAGAAATCCAACTCTTGTAGTCCACTGTGTGTAGATTCTATTTGTCATGGAAGCTGAATATATACAAAGAATTTCGAAGGAATGCAGTAGTGTTGAGTTTGAAGAAACCACCCCTCTGGGATGGACATTGAGCAAATATATTATAAACTAGTAAACTGCACATGGAAGGCACCATGTTTATTTTTCTGAATACAAAAGTTCTTTTCCTATCTTCCTCAAGATTCAATCTTTCAAAACAGTCGCGAATACCCGTTCGGCTTTTTATTGGAAAGCTGCATCGACTTCCGGGCCTGGATGTCAATCACTTTTCGAGCCTCACGCCCACCCTTATTTCCTTCCATTCCCCGCAGTCTTTGCCAAACAAAAATCTTTACCCCTTTTTTGCCTCCGACTCTCAGGGGGGCAAACGCAACAATACAAAAAACAGAAACAACCACAGAGCCACCCCTTCAATATCCCTTGTAGGTCGCTCCGCGGGAGGTCCTCCACTGGTACCTACCGCTTTCTTTCACCTATTTACCAACCTTTTATATAGTATGGTCACCCCTTCCCCCACAACATACCCGGTTTAGCGTTCTTTGATGAAAAGAACTTCAGCACCCGGTTTGAGGTTAACCCGGTTTCTTCTTGTTTTCTACGCTATGAAGATTTTGCGGTGATTTTTCACCGTATATCTTACCTCTTATTCCCCCGAAGGGGCACTTTTTTTTAACCAAAAACCCTCTTTCTATTCACTTTTTTCTGACTCGTTCCCTTTTACAACACTCTAAATTTTTATGAATGCCCAATCCTTTGGTTCTGGGTGTAAAGGCGCCCCATTCACGAAACCTCTTTGTTTCGTTTATTTCTCGTCAGGGGCTTAGCGTCTATTTATGACCTGTTGTGTAGAAATTTATGCGGGGCGGACGGGGCCGTATAAATATCTCCAACCGTATACCCTTGCGCTCAAAACCACCAAATCCGAGCTAATGGCTGAGGCTTCGCATGAATCTTCGGAATAAATCAACGCCATCCCCTCAAGCCAAGAATCACCTCCGAGCATTGCCGTTATTTCGTGTTCGATTACGAAGTGTGTGCTGTCGCTGTGTCAGACAGTTAACGACAATATCATATTACGCGTACCCAAAAGATCTGCGCATCAAACAAAATGTTAAAGTTGTGAAACCACCAATAGACCAAGTGACAAGTCTTTTGCTTTTGCTTTTCTGCAGTTCGAAAGTGCGATGTTTCCAGTAACTAATGTAGCAGAAGACGATTGTACCGAATAATTCAGCCGACCAAGAATGAATTTCACATAACTTAGTTATGATTTTCAACAAAGCCAATAACTGGACTATGGGATTTCGTGAATCTAGCTGACATTGAAGACTTGGGGTTGAAGAAACAAGCCTTTTGCTTTTCTGCAGTTGGAGAGTGCAGTTTCCAGTATTTCATGTAGAAGAAAACGATTGTACAGAATAATACAAGTTAGCCGACCAAGAATGAATTTTACAAGTTGATTTTCAATAAAGCCAATAACTGGCCAATGGGATTTCTTGAATAAAATATTTGAGCTCTGCACGACCACAATTTTGCAGTTTTTGAATACTTACAGTTGAAGAAGATATATAAACACGACTGTCAATCGCAAAATGTCTTTCACCCTCTTGCACAATTCCAATCTTAGCTGATTTTGCTAGGTCTTGTTTGAAATCCTAAATGAGTTTTGCTGAACCTAATTTGTTTACCTGGTGAAGAAACAAAATTATGGAAGCTATTAACATAAGTTAATTGGTGAATTATCTACGGACCGTAAAACTACAAAGGTTGCGAAGAATTTGATCGCTGCGGACGTTTTTATGGACCGCAGAAAAACAATTAACCTTTTGAGTGATTCGCATCTTTTTTTGGATTGGTGGGTATCGCTACGCTATTGTTCTCTCGTAGAATACGGATACAAAACGGATAGAAATATCACACGGTCTTTTTACAAATGGTCGGCGAAGTCTCACAAATGCAGGACTATTGTTATAGACTGTCCTGACTTATAATTCCCTAGAATCGATAGTGAATTCTATACTGATTACATATTCCATAATAGCATATTTCCCAATTGGTGTGTGTCTGTATCTGATTTAATGTAATTCATTAAGTGTGGCTACTGAATATGCTGATCTAGCATTGCTTTTAAGGAAGAGAGGTTCTGCAATTAGTGCAGTTCGTTCATCCAGAAGAGCTGGATTCCAGAAAACCCTAGTCCTTTACTACCAAAATTACTAATCTTGGTGCCTACTTGGGTCCTTCTCCGTTTGTCTTCGTAATTTGGACTATGCATTTTGTACTTTCTGTACTAGCACCTCAATTTATGGTGATATTATTATCATTCATTTTGGATACCGAGTATGCTGATCTGGAAGAGAGGTTCTGCAATTTGTGCAGCTCCTTCATAGAGAAGCTGGATTCCAGAAAACCCTAGTCCTTTACTACCAAACTTACTAATCCTGGTTTCTACTTGTGAGCTCCCACATTTGGCGTTATGATTTCGACCACGAATTTTGTAGTTTCTGTACATGCACGTCAATTAATGGTGGCATCATACTGCGAGCTATGGCGACGCGCTTAATATCATAAATTTAATTTTTGAATTAAAAAACTTCAATTATTTCCTCTCACCTCATTGTAATTATAACTGTTTCACCGCCACAAAAATTAACCCACGTTCTTTGAATTCGAAATAGGCCTGATTTCTTTTTCCTCAAAAAATTACCGAACCCCGAATCCTTCGCTTCGACCGGAGGAAGGCGTTTATAAATAATACACGAACAACTGTTAATTCTGTTATAAAATCGTAATGACATGCAAATGTATGCACCTTCGTTACTCGACGATCTGAAAAAAAGTATTTCTGTGACCAAACTCTTGAAAGGAAGGCAAATAGAAACTCCGCTCTATTCAAATCGGTGTTTCGATGTAGAAATATAATTTTTCTCCGTTCGTGCGTGGGTATCACAAACATCGTCTGTTATTATTTACCTCGGCCAGTCGCTTAGAGCGGAATCCCTTCATTGCTGACCTGTTCTTCAAATTATTCAACGGTGGAATCTCATTTAGATAAAAGCGTTCCCTAATCAGTTTTTAATTCAAAATGAATTGATATGATAATCCTCGAATTCGATAACGATACCAATTAACTCACATAGTTTCTCTGTGTCGGACATATTATTCAACGGACTAATTTTTTGGTCTAGTCTTGAACGCAAGGGTTAAATAATTATTGCGCATTTTTATTATGCCTTTACCCTACTGTACTTGAACTGGATAATAGAGGTGGGTCAGACTGTTTAGACTTCAGTTCAGACAAACAAAACTATTTCGAATTGGGTTGTTTTGTAGCCAAAAACTAGTCGAAAACGTGGTTTTTCGAGATTCTTTCTGTTTTAGGCATGTTCGGTATCATTTCGTAGTAATTTTAAATGCAAAATCGATTGATCAGATCCGTGTTATCAGATTCATAGCAAAGAATTGCAATTTATACATAAAAATGACTCCCCGAACCTCGCAATAACACAAGCAACCTCAGATTATTCAAAAAATTATAAACCCATCTGTAAGAATCGGCAGCCTTTTTTATATCAAGTTAATTTTTTTTTTTTTTTTTTTTTTTAAGCATCTGTAAGAATCGGCAGCCTTTTTTATTTCAAGTATTAATTTTGGTTCTTCATATTTTGAAATGCAAATCAACAACTTTTGAAAGTTCCTTTTTTGTTAATTCATATTATTTAATTTTTTTTATAGGTCGATTACAAAGTTTCGTAATTTAAAACAGTTAACTTATAATCACGAGTACTAATGTGGAAATTCACACTGAAAATACGAACAACACTAACTCGACACGTTAATTAACTGTAACGACACGTTTTTCACAAATTTGAAGGTGTCTTGTTCATTAATTTCTATTTTGAAGGTCGGTTACAGAGGTGTTTATTTTAACACAGTAAATCATGTGTTATTAAAAACAATAAACCAATAATCACGAATGTTAATGTGAGAATTAACACCACATAATAAACAACAGTTACACGACACGTAAATTACGGTAACAACACTTTTTTCATGAATTTGAACTTTTCTTTTTTTTAATAATTTATTTTTATATATATTATATATATTTTTAAAGATTTACAGAGGTTTATGATTTAAAACAGTAAAACATTCGTTGTTGAAAACTATAAACCAATAATCACGAATGTTAATGTGAGAATTCACACCACAGAACACGATCAACGCTTACATAGCTCGTTTTTCACAAATTCCGGGTAGCTTTTTGAACACATAACCTATTCTTTTGCGATAAAGTAAGTTCAAATCTTACAGAACTTTAGGTTCTTTAAAAAAAAAAAAAAATCTGGCTGTATGTTGTTTTGGAAAGAAGTTTCATTGTGATTTTGGCATTAAATTTGAAAATCACTGCTTTGTTTTGCACTTATAACATGGAGTATATAAATGGACCGCTCTTTGTAAAACCGTTAATTTTTTTCGGGTAGCGGGAATTCCTTTACTTTATTCGTGACGATGCCTCGAAAATGAGACGACCATATTATCGTGTAGAATTTCACCGGACCGTTTTTGAGAAGTAAATTTGCATACGGTTATCCCGGCAAGTGGTTCGCGGACACCTCCGGTTCCATTCGCGCCATAATGTTTTAATTGGGTTGTTTAATTCGCCGACCATTTTGCACCTCATTCGTATAACGAGTCCAGGAACGTGGTGATAATTGACTGTGATGACGGGCGTTGGGAAATTTAGTGTTCCATCTGCCGCGAGGATGCGAGTCAGTTGGGTGTTGATTGGAAGAAAATTGCGCTCGCTCGACACTGGGAACTGAAATGCGAGATGCGCTTGATACGGCTCAATACGCCAAGATTGCTCGGAGGATGCATATAAATAAATTAGATGTCATGTTCCTCCATCCCCACTCGCATTAAGTATTGCAAAGCCATTTACCCTAGGGCAATTATACGAAGTAATCACATGCAAGACTGCTAACCTTCTGGGGATCGAGTCCACAACTAATTTCCAACAAATTGTTCGTCGTTGCAAGTTTTTCGTTTCTAAGCTTACCTTGCATAACTAAAATGGGCATACCTTCGATTTGGAAAATTTATTGTATTCTTAGTGCAAGACGAGTTGGCGATCTCGAAATTGGTTGACCACAAACTTCCCACATAATATTTGAATGCCCAGTACCCTTCGCGGATTTGAACCTTTGGGCCACAAACCCCAATGAGGTCTATTCAAAGCGAACTACTAATCAACGGCCTCAAACCAAGGGGCTGAATCTCTTGATGAAATGCAAAACTCTCAGCAAACTACAATTACCAACAGGCTTGACTGTCCTGACCTGCGATTCCCTAGAATCGATACTGCATTACACATCACATAATACCAAATGTTTGCCCGTCGGTTTGTGATTGTTGTTTGTGTATGATGTTAAGTAGTTCATTCAGTTTAGCTATTGATTATGCTGATCTAGCGTTGCGTTTATGGAAGAGAGGTTCTGAAATTTGTGCAGTTCGTTCATTAAGAAGCTGGATTCCAGAAAACCCTAGTCCTTTACCACCAAAATTACTAATCTTGATTCCTACTTGTGTCCTCCTTCGTTTGTCTTCGTAATTTGGACTATGCATTTTGTACTTTCTGTACTAGCACCTCAATTTATGGTGATATTATTTTCATTCATTTTGGCTACCGAGTATGCTGATCTGGCATTGCTTTTAAGGAAAAGATGTTCTGCTATTTGTGCAGTTCCTTCGTAGAGAAGCTAGGTTCTTGGAAACCCTAGTCCTTTACTACCAAACTTACTAATCCTGGAGGTCACACATTTGGCGTTGTGATTTGGACCATGAATTTTGTAGATTCTGTACATCCACGTCAATTAATAGTGGCTTTTATACTGGGAGCTATGGCTGTGCGCTTAAAATCATAAATTCAATTTTTGCATTCAAAATCTTTAATTATTTCCTCTTACCTCATTGTAATTATAAGTGTTTCACCGCCGCAACTGGACCCCTTTAAAATTACATAATCCCTTTAAACAAGGTAGTTACATACATTTGAATCGAAGTAATATAAGAGTGATTCGCTCCTCCATTTGTTTTGACTTTTGCTCTTCAAAATCCCTTAGCCAATTTGACATTGGTCTGATTCTAGTCTCATTTGAATCCGTTTTTTCCAATGGTTGTATTGAGGAGTCTCACCAACAAACTAGACGAAACTGCTCTTTATGTTCTGATTTAATTGAAAAGGGTCAAAACTAAGTGTTGAGTAGTAACTAACGAAACAATCTCGGTTTTGACGAGACCGTGATAGCCAAGACAGGGCTGCGTTTTTGGTATGAAAGAACAGACCCACTTGTAAAGCAACCGTTCCTCACAAGCTAAAATTGATGATAATATCGTTACAATTTAATCAATAATCGTTGAAAAGAAGTTTATTCGTACTTTCAGACAGTTATATCTTCAAGAAATTATTTCATTTTGTTGAATCCTCAGTTTTATGCAGTGCTGTTTCCTGCTTATTCCCACAAGAAGTCCTTATTTCTAATTGGCGGATGCAATCGGATCCGTTGAAACGACGGAAGATCCAAATCAAAGATTCCACGTGTGGATTAATAATGGAGCTCGATCGAAAAGTAGAACCGGGTAGCCGGAAGGTAATGAACCTGGCCAAGACGTGGTAGAGACTAAGCTGGATATCGAATTGATGACAAAACGGCGAAGACTGGAAAGGGGTTGAATTTTGATAGTGCCCGGGCAGTGATGGAACTTATCGCTACCTAAATGTTTGTTTACAATATGATAGCTGAGGCGTCAACACCAATCTTTTCACTTTGTTGTATTTTCGACATTTCGTTGCCTTTGAAAATTTAGTCCGTTCCGAGTGAGATAATTTGCGTCTGCGATCTCGAACTGAACCACAAATTAGTGGACTCACAAAGCCGGACGAAATGCCACATTTTAAAGTCATACTGTCCTTTCGTCTTGACTTTTGTCCTTCAAAATCAGCTGCCCACATCAACATTGGTCTGATTCAAGTCTTCCAAACCTCGTTTGTCTCCTTGTTTTTCAACATTTGTATTGCGCAACTCTCACCTCAGACTTTATTCAATTGGCTAATAAATGTAGTGTCATTTCAATTAGGAAACACAGAGAAACGGCGTGAGCTAAAACGAGCTTGACATAAGCCGTAAGAAGCAGTTGGTGTCACTGATGATAATATTTTGTACATTTTAATAATGTTGCATAATACCACGTTTATTTATACATTTATACAGTATTCCGTTCTTACCGAGGAATAATTGATCAAAAGTTTCATGCAGCGCGATTTTCCACAGTTGTCTACCTGGCTGGTTTGCTTCGTGTCTTCTGACTTAAAATTCGTTGAATTGATCAACAACCCCTTCCCTCACTGTTCATTTGGGTATTATGAAAAAATTACTTACCACCCCACGATGGGCCTTATAACTTTACCGCATGTTACTTCCTTTCGCGGCAAACAATAGAAATCCCTAAGAAAAAAAGAGAAACAGGGCACGACTTTGCATACTATTGACGGTTAGCGTGATGAACACCCATACATGCTTTTGCAAATCAACCTCTAATCCAGAATCAGCACCTAGGCCTACTTACCGGAGTAATGGTTTTCCACATGCGAGCTTCCCAAGCGCATTGGTGCGCGGCTTTTTCGTCCTCAGCCGACCGCCCCGACTTCAACGGTGAACTGACAGGAAGACGGATTAATGTTCGTTTTGAGGACAGACTTGATTCCCGCTTCGTATGGGATTATGAAGGACGCGGTTTTCTTGTAGGAGCAACGCGATAAGAGGGACCTGTCGTGGGTGCCGTGTCTTCGAGCGACATTCATCTATGCCTTGGAAGTCGTCACGGAATATTCCATCGCTGTCTTTATAGATCTGGCGGTGGTTCTAAGCCGATTCACAACTTGACATATTCAATCCTTTGAACTACCATTCGAATAATAATCCTCAAAAATGGTCCATTCAGAATTTGGTTCACAATTCACCATGATACAGTCAATAGCTTTTTTATGAGGTGTGAAAATTGTGTTTACAAATTGATTGATTTAAAGATTGTGTTTACAGAGGTCTGAAATAACGTATTTCGAATCAAACAACTTACTAACTAAACAAACCTGCCAAATTGTCATCAAACGTACACGAGTTCATATTTATTGAGGCAAAAAATGTTCTTACAGTCCAAAGACACTAGATGAAAATTGATTAATAGATAGTGGGGCCCTCCTTTTTTGCTTGATAACTTCCAACAAATAGGACCTTCATCTAATCGGCGAGTTTCTGAGTCATACTGGATGGTATCTGGGAGCACTCGTGCAACGCAGGTATCTGTAGTTCATACAATACACGAACAATAACAATAACGTACCATGAAAAGTGTTTAAGAATTATGTTTTTGAAAGTTCTTTAAGAACACTTACAGTTTTTTTTTTTTTTTTACATTTTCGGTCGTAGAATGATTTGTGATGGGTTTGTATTCGGTTATTGTTTTTTCTCATGTTTGTATTGACCCTCACTAACCTGGATCAATTCTATTAGATTTCCCTGTATTGTAAGACGTCCATGGCCGTGACCGGAAAAGTCTGATTCTGTAACTTTTTAGGATTCTTGATCTAGGGGGCGGGGGTCTTGATTGATCCTGTATTAATTCACAAGAACTCCAGCTCCTGTGTTCGAGATTTCCAATCAGAAAAATAATGATATAATCAGCTAAAACCTAGATGTCCAAACCAGCCTGCCTGGGTAATTCCAAAATGACACATTTCTAGGATGTACGGAAACATTCTTTACTGAGTGTATGTTAGCTCTCAGTCAATTTCCTATAAGTATTCCTTGGATGTTGAGGGCCGTTCGATTGTACGTAATATGCACGGATTCACAAACATGTGCTGTAATACATTACATTCCTATTTTGCACATGATCCTGTACACACTGACTGTTAGGTTTTGGATTCAACCATTCTGCGTACTGCGTTTTTGAACAAATTCAATCGGTCCGTGCTGCAATAAGCGAGGAAGGTGGCTTCCCAACTTTTTTTATTATTCGCACGCGGCATATGTAAATAGGTTGATAACCCAGCCTCGCGTCGTCGCGCTATGTGAGTCGAACGGTTGTTGTACTGACTGACCTAGTCCCAGCTTCTCCCTTCGAATCAACAGATCTCTGCGCTTATCACCTCTTACTTCTCTTTTTTAACGACCTTAAGTGAATCTACACCTGTAATTTTGTCGACAAATAATACGTAGTACCTTCCTATAACTATCATAACCTGAAGAAGATGTGAAGAATGTAGTACTTCGGATTGACCAATGTTTGGAACGCCTTACTCTTAGCGTGACAGTTAAGCTTCAATTGAATCTGCTAATCCTTAAAACAAGTGATTAGTTCAACTGAGCAACACTTTGAGTCTTCTAATCCTTAGGGCCCCCGCTCATTGTCAACTTTTTCTAGGCAACTATTTAGTCTCCTTGTGGAAGTTGAAATGAACCACACAGCCTTAAATGCTGCCCCCAGCACGAGCAATTTTTTAATCACGGCAACTACAAAATTGGGTCGAGACCTATTCGCCGGGTGAGTAAACTATAGGTACTATGGCAATGTACGTGGAAAAGTTTATTCGAGCTTCGAAAAGCTGCAAGTATTATATAATACACATTTCAAAGAGTATGCAGATAAGATTTTGAAAAGAAAAAGCCTGCCGGAAGGACGTATTCCAGTACGCTATGCGTGGTCCAAGAGCAACCAATAATTCATCAAAACTTTCTCTGCTCTTTCTGAAGTAAAGAACTTATTCGGATGATCTCTCAATTAGCCTAAGAGTTTATGAAACTGCCCATCAAAGAGTCCAGAACTGATGATTCGTTGAACCCATAACGTTCTTTTCATCAGCTTCTTCATTCTTCGTCTCAAAATGAGTGCACAAACGCATGCAGTTTTGCAACTAAATGCAACTAAATAGTTGCCGGTGATTTAAGTTGCCAGTGCTCGGCCGTCCTTAGTGACACGTGTGATAGAAAATATCTGTATTTTCACCTTCTCGTTTGTTTACATGTTAAGGCTGAACGTGCACTAGTAGCTTCTTAACTTCAGGGGAATCCTATAGGTGTTGTGGCATATCGCCTCAGCCCTTGGATGGCACAACTAGTCCATTCCATCATCGCCTCTTTACACACGTGATATCCCATACGAAACAATGTTCCATACTTAGGTAAGGAAATTACAGAACTAAAATACTATAAAGTGGAAAAAATTAAGTGTTCTAAGCCATTACTTAGCTGTATGGATAAGTGTAAGGAAATGTTTGGTCATTCTAAGGTCACGAGAAATTTTCGACAGCTGCCCGACAAATTTCACACCGACTGGATCTCCAAAGCCTCTTCTCTCCACAGATGATTCTGCCTTCGAAAGCTTAGACTTTAAATCCGTTTTTGCCGAAACGCGGCCAGTATCGGTAATGGTTACCTAATCTCGTTATACGGGTATCCGGACCCATTGTGAACATGACTCTAAAGCTGTTTACATGTTTGTCGTCCACACCTTTCCGGAGGCCTCACCCCTCTTATATCGCATTGTTCACCTCGTGATTCTCTAGGGCCCTCGATGATCGAAGGGTGTTCGACAGGGGGGATCGCCGTGACTGTGGGGTTTCCGTGCGGCTTGATGGCTGTCAACACCTTTCGAGAAACTGATCAGTCTTCTTGGATTTTCTAGTAGCATTTGATGCATAGATATTTACCACAAAATCTATCAAAATCGCCTACGATAATAATTAGTATCAAACAATAAACTGAAATTTTCATTCAACCAAAACATGTGATGTAATATATTAGTACTACAAATGTCTTAATTAGTAGTCCATGTCTCGCTTATCAATACCCTAACTTATTACTAAACGCTGTTATCTGCACTGTTGTCATAGCAAACTTTAAATAAGTTACATAGTAATACTGTCTACACATTTTGTTAACATGAAATAGTACAGAAGTATATTTATTCGATTTGCCTGCAGCGGTTGAATACTAATGTGAACTTACAGATCGACTTATAACTGCATTTTAAGAGATTTGGTATCTGCTGCAAGACTGGAAAGAATGAACCAAGATTTAAGGATTGTTAGAAATCAGAATAGTAGTTTAAACGAGTGTTTTTTTGTTTTTTTATGCAATAATAAACCATTGTAATCGCTCTGGAAAAAAATTCTAACCCCCCTGAAAATTTCATGGTTTACGTTTCAAAGGGTGTAGAATCCGAATCTGCAATAAAAAATTTTTTTCCGTCCGTACGCCGTAAGGACGATTTCTCCCAAACGGCTGGAGCAAAAGATCTGAAATTTTCAGGAAAAATCCATCTTGGTCCGACGACGCCCGAATTCTTGAGCCAGCTCTCTCACTCAATTTAAAGTGCCCTTTAAGGGCTGTCAAAGTTTTGTAAAATCCCTAAAAACCTCAAAACAAGTCGAAGCGGCCTAAATTTGTACTCTTGGTTTTTTTTCTCTAGTTTTCTACATAGATTAAGTTGGAAGTTTTGTGAACACTTGACAGATATCAGTAAGGGCATCAATGTTGGCAGTAGTAGCGTTGAACGTGGTTTTAAATTTGATGGTGGTTGGATGGAATGTTATTGGATTTTAATATAGTAAGTGATTCAACAGTGTTACGATTCATTGAAATTGGAAAAGATTTCTTCACAAGTTGAAGGTGGGGATTTTATCTCAATGTTCCCAAGGAATGTGAACGTTTAGGGAGTTCTGAGTGTGCAATGTAGAGTGCATCCAATGCAAAAATGGATGAACTACAACAATAAAACTGCTCATTATTGACATCAATGAGTTTTGGACTAGTAAGATTGGCGAAGTTGAGGTGCCATGTCTTGAAGGTACGGCAATTAAACCTATTCCCCGTCAAAGGTGAACGTACCACCAGGTCCGTAGCTAACTGTAATCATTGCAGACTGGCAAGAAGGGGGTACATCCATAATTTATATGGCGAGGGAAGGGACCCGCCGCAGGTTCGCCTTGGGCCAGCCAATGGAAAACGCCAGGCAGCCTGAAGCTCTGCCTCGAAATGGAATCGCTTTAAAAAGTCCACATCTCTCTGAGACGAGGGGCCGTAATAGGGAAGGTTTCGCAAAGGCTGGGCTCCCTGGACTCTGGTTTTCTAGCTTCGGACGATCTCGTAAGAAAAGGAGAAAATCAAAAAATGTCGCTCCCTCCGTGGAAAGATTCCAGCCGCCTCGTTGCCCGAGGCCCCTGTTTGAATGGGAAAAGACGTGACCGAATGGAAAACATTTTTTTTTTTCTTAACGTTGGCGACTCCTGCTTGGCAGGGAACTCTTATCAGCGTATTGCGCGGTGGCTGAAGAGGGATTTCTCTGGAATTCTCTCAAAGGTACGTGATACTGTGGTGATATCACAACCTGGTAACTCACTCTAACAATCTCATTCTTCAAAGCCAAGAATTCATTGACAACATCGCAAGGCAGCGGTGCTATTGAAATCATAATTCCGAAAAACACAAAATCGGATGGATGTTTTTGTTTGTTAAAGATTAACTATTTTATCCCATGTGTACGAGTATTATTTCAATCTTATCATTCATCGTTATTGAACCATGAGCGAAGAGGTCGCTTTGACACAAATTCTGATTATTTATATTTGAAAGCTGACGTAGCGATTACAATATTATTGTCAGCAGTTGTTTCTTAGCAATAATCCCCGTAGAGTACTAATTGCACCTCTAGCCCTACAGTTTTTCGCTTTTCTTTGGGTATAGAACACATGAAACAATTTAAATTTAATACTGTTTGTTTCATTTGATGTGATCTCATGTCCCTTTTGATATATAGCTAGTAATGGGAAGATAACGAACCAAATTCTGCGAGACACTTGACGCAATCTCATGGGCTCAATTCTCATTGATCAGTCTGTTAATTGGGAATAATCGATTCTATTCTTACCGAAACGGAAAAATTATTAATGCTTTCACTGGAATCTAAAGTGTCTACTCACGATTGTGCTGAAGATGCAATTGAGTGCAATTAAGTGCACTCAAGTTTGTATTGCGGTGCAGTGTGTGTTTGTGATCTTGAGTTTGCTGAACTCGGACTAACAACTACTGCTGTGAAGGCGGGAAAGAGTCCGTGATCTTGAGGAACAGCTCAAACTTGACGTGAGGCGTTCGATCGAACGTCTGAATCTACCGAGGCATTGAAAGAAGCGAGGAGAGCGGATTACGCTTTGAGAGGCCGTAAGGGACAACGTTCTCCGAAGTCAGACAGGGGCAGCAGAAGATGTTCTGGGAGGGGCGTTGGGGGCACAGTCACGATTGTCACGACCACCTCCATCCTCGAGAGCTGGAAACTTGGATGGATAAAGATGATAGCGGAAGGTATTGGTCTGCACTGATACAGTTTCCTGCACTCAATCCTCTATTACGGCATTGATTGATGCTCAAAGCTGTCATCTTTCCTCTCTTGTGTCTGCAAAGCCTCACCAAAACATCATAATTATACAATCATATCAATGTGTATGATTAAATGTTGATTAAGATATGGCTGATTGAATATTCGTTGCCAATACTAACACGAAACACATTTATCGCTTAGTATCTAATCCACCAATACTTAATTTTTTAACTCATTGTTTTATCAATTTAAAGAATGCATTCAAATCACCAGTTTCAATTCCTCAGATATCCAGCCAAATCATCAGTTGGTTTTTTTGTTGATTTAATAGCTAAAACTATCTCATCAATATACAAATCAGTCAGTCTGAAATTATATCAAAATAAAAATCTTTCAAATTGATCACTTAGATATTAGGTACAAACGCACACACACGCAAACATATAAGTGTATATTGGTTTATTATTCAATAATCAACCATTGTAATCGCTCTGAAAAAAAAATTCTAACCCCCCTGAAAATTTCATGGTTTACGTTTCAAAGGGTGTAGAATCCGAATCTGCAATAAAAATTTTTCCGTCCGTCCGCCGTACGCGCGATTTCTCCCAAACGGCTGGAGCAAAAAATCTGATATTTTCAGGAAAAATCCATCTTGAAGTGCCCTTTAAGGGCTGTCAAAGTTTTGTAAAATCCCTAGAAACCTCAAAACAAGTCCAAGCGGCATGAATGTAAACTTAATTTAAGAACATACCGTCAGGAATCGAATGAGCCCCTCCCCAGGTCCGTAGGTCAAACCATTCCCGATGTATGGCCCGATTTATGGTGCCAACATTTGCGTTTTTTGGTTTATTATTGTTTGTTTGTAACCTAGTGATGTCCAGCCGATAGCGTCGAGTTGTAGTGAATGTGGATACTGGAGTGATAGCCGATGTGAATACTTGTAGTGTAGTTAGTAGCCGATACACGGTTCGAAGCATTATGATATGTATGTATGAAACGCTGATAATATATAGGTAAATATTATTCAATATTATTACTGGGGTTTATTATTCAATATTATTACTGGGGTAAATAAGTATTCTTTCACTGGGGTTTATTATTCAATTGGCTTGCGTTCATGATTTGAATCTTACTAAGCTTCGGAGTGTGCGTGTTTTACGGGTGATAGAGCGATTATTGAATTTCAGGAGATATGCATAGACCTCGTAAATCGGTTCTCATCCAAAACACCTAAGTATTTGGATTGATCAGTTGATGATATTTGTGTGCCTCCTCTACATCTGTCTACCTTTTGCTACATCGTTTAAATTTGGATTTGGGGAAGTTTTAACGCAATACGAGTGCTAAAGGACTTGATAAATTATAGATGTTTTTATTGTGGGGGGGGGGGGGGGGGTATTGAGGTTCAATAAAAAAATCGCTGCAAATTCTTTCACTGGGGTTTATTATTCAATTGGCTTGCGTTCATGATTTGAATTTCTACTAAGCTTTGGAGTGTGCGTGTTTCACAGGATAGGAGCGATTATTGAATTTCAGGAGGCACACAAATATGATCAACTGATCAATCCAAATAGGTATTTTGGTTGAGAACAGATTTACGTGCTCCATGCACATCTCCTGAAATTCAATAATAGCTCTATCGTGTGAAAAACGCACACTCCAAAGCTTAGTAGAAATTCAAATCATGAACGCAAGCCAATTGAATACTAAACCCCAGTGAAAGAATTTTGCAGCGTTTTTTTAATGAATTTAAAAAGAACGTCACAAGTGAATAGAGGAAAGAAGGATTTGATATTTAGATTTTATGTTTGTAGAAGAAATAATTTCTGCGTTAATAATAGAAATTAATAATATTCCTGAAGTCCTGGCGATCTTCCATGTGGAACCTTCCTTCGTATTTTGGTTGGAGACATAGAATCTTGTGTGAATAGAACTAGATGATAAAGACGAGTAAATGTCGTTAGAACAAAAAAACTTAAGCGGATACCCATCAACTTATCAAGGTGATATTCATTTTTTACCAATTCTAGCCTTTATTATCTTACAAATATTAATGTTCAGACAAGAAAGTCGAATGCACAAGTTTCAATACGGCAGAACTACTCAATCTTTAATCATTCAACAATCACCATTTAAATAACTGGATATTTTTTTGCAAATAAATCACAACATTCTTCTGTAAACTGCTGGCTTGACTAGGAATTCAACAATAATTCTCTGCATTACCTTGAAAAACAGATTATTCAGTTATGTAGGACAGTTACGATCCAGAGACAGTTTGTAATAAGTAGAAAATAAATATCGTTATCCATTCAGCATTTCGTAAACTCCGTTTTTATGCTGTTCAGACGACTTTAAGACTCCATTTTCTTGGGATTAGGACATCATTTTTCGCTTAGCTAAGCAGAGTTCACTAGGTATTATACGGATTTGAAAGAGACTACGGAGGTAATTTTTTGCAGGAATGATGGTATAGTGATAATCCCGGTTGACATCATTTCACTATAAAATTGATTATCTGTCGGCCTTGTGGGTTTGTCTGTCGTTCATTTGCAAATCCTTGTAACGTGCTAAATGTATTTAGTTTCCATCCGATTTTATGAAACTTTCAAGGAATGGGTAGCTTACAATGTAGCTGGGCTCTTGATCAGTTTTATTGATCATAAATCAGTACTTTACTTGGTCTAACGCAATCTTATTATCTATTAAATACCACTTACTGTAGGTAAAGTCGAAGCGAAATTTTAAAATTTTTAGGATTTAGGAGATTTAATGTTAGTGAATGTGTGGTGTCTACTTACTAACTATACTTTCATGTTGAAATTGATAATTTAAACTTGAACCGATTTTCCCCGATTACACTCTAAATTTGAGTGAAATTGGGTCAGAAGAACCAAAGAAACTTATTCTGAGTGGATCCTACTTTTGCGCGTGAGCGAACTGATTTGTGGGCAACAAAACTCGAAGAATACAATTTACAGCCAAATCTGCGCTTTCCTAAAAAACTTCATCATTAATAGAATTTTATTTTTTCAATATTACAATTACTTCAGTATACTTCTCCACGGATGTCTCTCCTCAAGACAAGTTATTAGTTGACATTAAACTCCTGCACTGACACATGACTACCAAATGACCTTAACACTTAACATTTGATTAGCTGCTCAACACAAAATGAAGCCAGTAAAATCCCACTTTCCTTAACTCTTGGACAGATTGCTTATGCCAGAATCCCTTTCAAATCACAGTTCCCACAGCCCTCCAAACTGTTGTGATTTCAACACCTATGTTCTCAGTGGTGCCATGCTGTATGTTCTTTCACTGATGTATACTGTTCAGTAGGTGGTTTTCAGACATGGATAAAACCTGGTCATCAAAGATCCAATAGTTTCGCTTTTTAGGCACCCTCTTCGATAGAGTATTGTAATTGGCTGTCTGAAGCCCTCAAAACTCTTGTCATCAGAGAACTAGTTGGAACTTCACGGCAGCAATTGCCTATCAGTTCTTTGCTTCAAATCTCCCTTCCCGAACGCAATCCGTTGATTCTCTCACCTCAGGCGATCTCTATGGTGCCATACTTCATCTACTTTTGCTGATGGACTGTTCAATGGGTGCGTTTCAGGTCCCAGATAAAACCTGGCCATCAATGATCCAACAGCTTCCAACATTTTCCGTCCGTTGGCACAATCTTCGGCAGTGTTAACATTAACCGTCTCAAGCAACTAGACTCTTGTCATCTGATAACTAGTGTGGATCTTCACTGCAGCGATTGTCTGCCAGTTCCTTGTTCCACAGCTCCCTTCTCGAAGTCAGTCTGTTAATTCCCTCGCCCCACGCGATCTCTCCAGTTCATACCCATGTGTAGTTGAGTGTGGAGTCTCAACACGCTGTACCCTTCGTTCCGCTACCTCTTCACCAAAGAAAATTGGAGGATATCTGCAGGGATAAAAGCTTGTAACAAGGATCTGCAAACATACAGACAGACAGACTAACACCCATACACGCATAAAGTGGGAGAGAGAAAGAGAGATACAAACAGACATGAAACAAAAGTTGTCTAGAATTGTGTGAAACGCAAAGTGTGACAGGAAATTTTGATTATGGGGAAGATATAAATGTCATCTCTCTAGAGGTAAAACAAGGCTTATTCTGCGTATAGGTAGATTTGAAGCAAAAATATTTATTAAACAAATAGTAATAATGATGGTTAATTATTTCTCAATCGATAATGCTGAAGAGTTCGACAGAATCCACGTGTGTTGGTCATTGAGCACCGCGGCCGTGGGAACCCGTCAGATTTTCCATCGCTCGAACCCGCAGTCGCCGATATATCACGGACCGCAACCCACCTCCGCACTCCTTCTGAAAAATCTGGTTTTAAATAACACTCCCCGAGTGGTAGTTTGTTTCTTCCTCCTGTAGAATACGACCAGCTGATAAAGTCGCGTGGTTTATGGACTTCCTATCTCTCCCTTACAAATTCCCCAACGACAACTCACTGCTACACTCCTCCGAACGGTGGTCGGTTTTATTTATTTGAAAAAGTCTTTCAGTTGTTTCTTCTCATTGCAAGCTGTATAAAGCTGTCAAACATTTTGCGGATGTGTCGAAGTTAGTTTGCGACGCGAACTATGTTCTTTTCATGTTTTGAAGTTTACATGTCCTGCTTGGGATGTACAAATTTCCGTAACAGGCATATATATACACACACAATGAAACTCTAGCAACCAGGGAGGCACGGAAAACATTTATTTTTTCTTCTATATCTATGACTTTTCTAAATTTGTTACTCGCACATAGTTCAGTAGGATCGATTAGCAATATAAACCCTTTCCTACGTATTTAGAAATAAATAGGGAGCGATAAAAACTTTAAGAATTATGATGTTTGTAAAGAGCTTATGTATGAAAACTACTCGTAAAAGATAATGAGGGACACAATTTACATGTGAACAGTGTTAACTTATACTTAATGAACAAACAATTATCTTGTAAACAATTTTTGACTCACTTGATGGGGAGGAATCCAGGTCAAGTTAGCAGTGTGCACTGTTAACGAAAAACTATCCCGTTGTAAAGTTGGACTAACTATTGTTGCTAAATACGTACTAGTACATAATGATCGTCCAACTTGTTGACCCTCATCGTATAGAGCTGATCGAAAGTGATGGTAAGGATGATAGATCCGTAACCCCTCGTTTCAAGATCTTAGTATCTTGATTTACGTTTTAAGATATGTAAATTCCATTCAACCGAATATGTGCAGCGTTTTCAAGCAAATATGCTACCTACCCATTTTATTTTTCTGCGATTTCCAATCATAAAATACCTTAGAGTGCAATTTTTCATAACCTTTTCTTCTTGCAGATTTAAAAAATGACTACGCCTAACGATATCCGAGCTCAGTCGACACTAACTTTCTCTTGTCAAATAGCAACCCGAATCGTTTATTGCAGATTCTATTCAACAAGAAATCTCACAGAATTTCGACCTCAATAGTGGGTGTGGGTAGTGGAGTGACCACATTCATTCAGAATCTCTTAATTTGGAGCTTTGTATCTGTTTATTCATCTAGAGACGTTTCGTCCCGCAGCGGGGACTTCCTCAGTCTATACATAATCATAAAAGTCATTCATTAGTATTTACATATTGTGTATATACACATATGGTCAAATTGATCAAGTTTCATTGTATAAGGGATTTTTTAGCTTATATACCAAAAAACTTGATAAATAATATTCCTTACCTAACGTAACAACTAGCATACTTGAGGCATTGACACGTTGGTGGCACCACACATATATTGTTGTTGTTTACTGAAAATCATGATTTGTTATAGGTATGTTATATTGTTATTCATTTATATGTTATATTTGTTATTTATTTATATGTTATATGTTTATAAGATTTTTATATATGTGATTTTATAGATGTTATTTGTTGTTAATTGTATTAATAACAATTGTACAAATAACATCTATAAAATCACATATATAAAAATCTTATAAACATCACACTATATAAAAACCAGCTTATCTGAGTATATCGACGTTTCAGGGGGTGGTAACGCTGGGCGGGTGGGATTCTCGCCCCCGTCTCCCAGGGCAACCGACCTGCTTCCTCCTCCGACCCCGCCAGAGAAGGAAGGAGGGCCCCAGCGGGGGTAAGCGTCTCCCAGGGCAAGCGACGTGGTCCTCTCCTCGGGGATTTGGGATATACGATTTTTTGACTTTTAATACTGTTATTATACTCCCTCATTGTGTTGTTTAGTACTCTACCTCCTGTACACACGGGACTTACCCCAACAAGAAGGCACAACTGTTGCCACCTTTGCAGATGATACGGCTATCCTCTCTGTTGTAGATGATATAGAAGCTGCAACACGCAAACTACAGACGTCTACTACTGAGGTTTATAAATGGACCAAGATGTGGAGAATGAAGCTGAACGAATCAAAATCAGCCCACATCAACTTTACTAACCGAAAAGTCCCAATCTTGGATGTTGAGATCAATTCGAATAAAATACCGCATACTGAAGCAGTTAAATACTTGGGTTTGACACTTGACTCCAAATTAAACTGGAATAAACACATAGAAAAGAAGAAAGAAGAACTTAAAATCAAGTACAGAAGGATGTATTGGTTAATGGGAAGGAATTCCCATCTCTCTCTTCACAACAAACTGCTTATACAGGGTGTCCCGCACTTAGTGTGAAAAAAAAAATTGGGTGAAACTACATGGAAAATGGAGTAAATCGCCGCCAACCGCGATTTTTTTTCTCAACCCGTTGCTGAGATATGCTATTTTTAAGAGTTTTTTTTTCAAAAAATCGCGTTTTTCGCCATTAAAACGCTTTTTTCTCGGCAATTTTCCAACATTTTTGCACATTTGACCACATTTTCGGAATCTGCGTTAAATTTCCTATAAGATGAAGTTACTTTGATTTCCAAAACGCATCTTCCAAACACCGAAATTTTCAATCAAAGATGAACATTTTTCGCAAAGTGAAATTTTTCAAAAACTTGGAACGCTTGGCGTGACCACAAAAATAATTTTTTTCGTTGTCAAATTTGATAAAAACTTCTCCCACTTCTAAGCTTTCCAACGGCGTCTCAACCATTTAATTCTGATTGGAATTGACGGAGAAATTAAAGTTCGAATGCCAGAAAACGTGTAGTTCGTTTTAACGTAAGTTGGTAGGTGACGTACGATATGGGCCACAGAAACTGATTTTTCTCGATTTCAATTAATGTTTTCCGGCATTCAACCACAGGTTCGAATTGGGCGTTAAATTTCCTGTAAGAAGAGGTTCATTTTGTTTCCAAAATCCGTGATTCATAGAATTCTGCAATCCAATGATTACTATCCCTACCATTTCACACCAGTTCAGGGACTCCTACCGAACGACGCAGTTCCGAGAGTCCAGTTTTGCAGTTGGCTGTTGAACAGGGACAACGAAGAATACAGGTTTCTCCACAAAATAAAAATTGAGAATTGTGATAAATGTGTAAAAAAAAATTTGCAGTTTATTTACATTAAAAATGAACGATATGTACAAGATGAATAGTAAAAAAATTAACGTTGAATTTGCTCACTGGCCTAATAAAGGAACTCACAATACGTTCTCAAAATGTCCTCCATTGTTTCTGATGCCGGATGTTTCGATGTCCCTAATCAACAGCCACCTGCAAAACTGGACTCTCGGAACTGCGTCGTTCGGTAGGAGTCCCTGAACTGGTGTGAAATGGTAGGGATAGTAATCATTGGATTGCAGAATTCTATGAATCACGGATTTTGGAAACAAAATGAACCTCTTCTTACAGGAAATTTAACGCCCAATTCGAACCTGTGGTTGAATGCCGGAAAACATTAATTGAAATCGAGAAAAATCAGTTTCTGTGGCCCATATCGTACGTCACCTACCAACTTACGTTAAAACGAACTACACGTTTTCTGGCATTCGAACTTTAATTTCTCCGTCAATTCCAATCAGAATTAAATGGTTGAGACGCCGTTGGAAAGCTTAGAAGTGGGAGAAGTTTTTATCAAATTTGACAACGAAAAAAATTATTTTTGTGGTCACGCCAAGCGTTCCAAGTTTTTGAAAAATTTCACTTTGCGAAAAATGTTCATCTTTGATTGAAAATTTCGGTGTTTGGAAGATGCGTTTTGGAAATCAAAGTAACTTCATCTTATAGGAAATTTAACGCAGATTCCGAAAATGTGGTCAAATGTGCAAAAATGTTGGAAAATTGCCAAGAAAAAAGCGTTTTAATGGCGAAAAACGCGATTTTTTGAAAAAACTCTTAAAAATAGCATATCTCAGCAACGGGTTGAGAAAAAATCGCGGTTGGCGGCGATTTACTCCATTTTCCATGTAGTTTCACCCAATTTTTTTTTTTACACTAAGTGCGGGACACCCTGTATATAAGCAGATCCTTCGCCCTATTTGGACCTATGGGATACAGATCTGGGGCTGTGCCAAGAAATCAAATATTAAGAAAATCCAAACCTTTCAGAATAAAATACTGAGAAGTATAGTTGGAGCCCTTGGTACATGCGAAACGATGATATTCATCGAGATTTGAGGATGGAGACAGTCTATGAAATTATTGCAAAATACGCAAGGAAGCATGAACATCGCCTCCACAAACGTGAACCCGGAGATGCTCCACGTTTTGGACAACGAAGGTGAAATCCGATGTCTCAAGCGAAACAAACCACTGGATTTAGTTGTGCTGCGTGAATAGAAGTGCAATCGAACTCAGTGCTAATTAATTAAGCTATATAATAAAGGGCTAGATTTTGCTGTAAACCTACCCACTTGGAGTGTACCTTTATTGATATGTAAAATCGCTAGATGAAATGTATTTGATTTTTCAGTCGCAATTAATAAATCACGAAAAAAAAATTGTGTTATTCACCTATTTCTTTTTAACCTGCGTAGCAGGGCCATTAAACTAGTATAACATATAAATAAATAACAAATATAACATATAAATGAATAACAATATAACATACCTATAACAAATCATGATTTTCAGTAAACAACAACAATATATGTGTGGTGCCACCAACGTGTCAATGCCTCAAGTATGCTAGTTGTTACACATAGTTAGGTAAGGAATATTATTTATCAAGTTTTTTGGTATATAAGCTAAAAAATCCCTTATACAATGAAACTTGATCAATTGGCCATATGTGTATATACACAATATGTAAATACTAATGAATGACTTTTATGATTATGTATAGACTGAGGAAGTCCCCGCTGCGGGACGAAACGTCTCTAGATGAATAAACAGATACAAAGCTCCAAATTAAGAGATTCTGTAATTTCGACCTCTTATTCGAGTTTTTGACTGTTCGGAATCCGTCTGACTTCTGCAAAAATGAAGATTAATTTAATTTAATAGATTCCGAAAATTCCATGGAAGTAGACTACGTTTTTCCACAATTTCGTCTCGAATGATTTAGTTTCTAACTCTCAAATGAGCGCAAAAACCCAGGGACTGCGCCAAAATTTAGGTAGACCTTAGGTGTGGCACATGACTTAACACTATTTTTGATCGCTGAATCACCTTGTGATATCGGTTTCCTATTAGACTTGTTTTTACCGCATTTACGGTCAAACCTATAGTTACGAGAAATTTCTTAACGAACCAAAACAAACTCCGAAGAAGGTCAACAATCAATACAAAACGGAATCAATGGAAACAGCTAATACTTGAAGAATTTCTGTTTCTGCAAGAGAATGCATTATTCAAGTGAGAACACAGCTGAAGTGTTTATCACGGAATTGTGATAATTATTTCTGGGATTAACTTATCGATTCAGTATTAATTACGTTAATTGTCATTATATGACTGCAAGTTTTGTGATATAAAGAACAGAATGTCAGAACAGGGTGATTTCTAAACTAAGGGCAATTTTGATCAGAAAGAAAATTTGTAAAAAAAGTTTTCAAAATTACTGGAATTTTTAAATGTGGAGTTTAATTGTAATCTCTAGGTTGGAAGCGCAATGTCAACACAAAAAACCATTTTAAAAGTCCAAAATTCGAATTTGAAATTTGCGTCCATGACAATATGAATTAGGGTACACGACAGTGATGAATGTCCATTACACTGTCGATAAATTTCATTTATCCGTAATATTCTTTTCTTGGGTTGGTAGGTAAAATTAAAAAATGGCATTGTATTAGGAAAAATCGTTTTTATATCATTTAATTAATGTGAAAAATTTGTTTAAATCAAGAATTAAAATATGAAAACTTACGTATATTTAGCAGTACTACTTGTAGGCAGTCCCTCATCTATCAGTCTTCAAAGTTTCCCAAATCACATAACTTCTACTCGAAGTAGAAATGAAATCTCGGTAACTAATCACGCTAAGAATTAAATTTCAAATTATGCCGTTGGAATGAACGTTAAATTTTCTTCATTTTCATTCCTTAAAACGACGTGCTCATGGTTTTTTCTAGCCTAAGCTTGGATTTTGCCCAACCTTCCGCTTTTTTTAAACAATTTTCAATGTCGGTTTACCATCATACAATCTACTGGGAAATGTATGCGCTCTACGCTAAAAACATCTGTATTTTACCTGCTTTCTATTGATCTATTAAATTTTTATTTTAGAGCAATTTTTGATGGAGAAATTGGTGTTTGAATGTGAAAAACCTTAATTTTTTAAACAAAATCAATGTTTTGGCGTGAGATAAGCGTCAAGGATAGTTTCAGAATACCCCAAAATAGGTTTCCAAAAAGCTTTTCGTAGAATTTAAATATAAAATTTTTTGAAACCATTAAAATAGTTTCATTCTTTAAACTAATTATCGAAATACGATCACCATGAATTTCAAACTATCTTGATCATCAGAATTTTTTTCTTGGTTCACACTTTCACAATAATTTATACATGGTGGAAGCGGATAATTGACGGAAAATCCATTAGAAAGCTGATTAAATTTTCAAGTTTTCCTGAGGTTTAACAAGTTCCAGCACGTTTTTCGGAAGTGCAGTAAAAATAAAAGTAATTCAGAAACTAGAACGTTTTTTTTTTTAGTTTCCAATGTTTGAACTGCAATTTTGGTTCTTAGGGGTTCGTTTATGATTATGAATGTGCATTGGTTGTAAAGGAAATTTTACGCTACTTTTGACCACGGAAAATGTGGTCAAAAGTAGAAAACATTGCTTTAAAGTGGACAAACTCGGGTTTTTGTGCCAAAAAACGTGGTTTTCCGAGAAAACCTTTTAGAAAATTATATCTAGAGAACGGGTTGAGATAGAAGAGTGCGGTTGGCGGAGTTTTACCACGTTTTTGATGCAGATTAACAGAAAAAATTGTTCTTCACTTTTCCGCTTCAACCCTGTATAACTGACCAGACAGTTTAGTTGGAATTTATTTCATAGAAATGCTCATAATTTAGTATAAACGACCGTTTAACTTCAAGTTAACGTTTATCATTAACTGTGAGCTTGATTTTAGAACTAATAAAAACTACAATCTCAATTTTAAACATTATTTTAGGCGATTTCCGAGGCTTACTGGTTTTTGAAGTGAAAACTTCCTTAGTCTACTGAACTATACGCACTCACGCTGCAAATTCTTTCACTGGGGTTTATTATTGAATTTCATTCATTTGGCTTGCATTCATGATTTGAAGTTCTACTAAGCTTTGGAGTGTGCGTGTTTCACAAGTGATAGAGCGATTATTGAATTACAGGAGGCACACAAATATGATCAACTGATCAATCCAAATAGGTACTTTGGTTGAGAACCGATTTACGTGCTCTATGCATATCTCCTGAAATTCAATAATCGCTCTATCATCTGTGAAACACGCACACTCCAATGCTTAGTAGAAATTCAAATCATGAACGCAAGCCAATTGAATAATAAACCTCAGTGAAGAATTTGCAGCGTTTTTTTGTCCCTGGTGCGAAATACTTTTGAAAGTTGGTCCTGTGTTTTTCGAAATGTTGTAGAGGCATAAATGTCGTTTTTGCTTCCTATTATTTTCTTGTGGTATAATAGGTTTTGAAAAAGAAGCGTTTGCTTACCAAACTGTATATTTTGTAAGTTGTCCTCATTAACCGTGCATTCCACTATCAATTTCTGCCCTGTTTTTTTGTTTTTTTGTGTACCAAACGTTCGTCCTTTCTACAACGTGAGCGAAAAACGTAGGATAAGATAACCTCCCCGATATACATGACCCTAATTACTTTAATCATCCCGTGTTTCTCGCTAAGTTACCGTTCGTATCAACTCCGAACCAAGATATAACCGTTTTTCCTTAAAGTTCGTCGTTAACGACAATAATTACACGTATTTTTTTTATCGGAATTATCACGACGTTCATTTCGTGCGAGGGAACTCACTCATAACGTTCGTTATATTTTTTTTATAATGGAAACGAGGAAAAAATCCACTAAGCTTTAAGAGAAGTGTCGATTTTCGCTCAGTTATAGTCAAGTTGTCATCGAGCCATGTACTTCGGGAATATGCACGAAACAGTAGACTACTACACATATGACTACCCTTTTGATCCGTGAGTAAAATTGAAACACTCGAAATTCTTTAATTATATGATTTTGCAAATATTATCCGATAGTTAACGAATAATTACGATGATTGGCCCTAACGCATGCACCAATTATGATCGTTAAGTAGGTAATTATTGTACAGGCGAAATAGTTTTTAATTATTCTATTGCAATATTTTTATCATCATTAAATTGAGACTATTACAATGTCTTTGTCTACGTTTTTAATGCATTGTACAAACAGGAAGGCGAATGATTTGTAAATGTAGCTAGAAAATTAACCCATTTCTAAATGACTTGTTCTTGATCTGCTGTCACGAAGAAGGCACACAATTTCATCTTTCTCCTTGTAATTGTTATTATATTTTACCTTCATTATATTATTACTCCCAAAAGATTCACCGATTTGTTTTAAGCAAAGTTTGACCATACAATTTGTAAATTATTTTCTAAAATGAGGTAGTTGAAAGCAATAAAGGCTAACTTCCGTACGTCGTTACTTTTCATCTGTCCAAGTTTCGCATATTAATATATCGTTAACTGACATTTTTATTAGCTCATTCGATACACGACTAAATACTTTCTAAGGTTTGCATCGAGTGTGTTTCGACTCAAATTTTCGTTTATTATTCAATAGTAAGCCATTGTTTCTTGGTTTATAAACCATAGTGTTTTCAAAAAAAGGTGTGAGCCGTGAAAAATTTTGTACCCATCGATTTTTTGTAAAGCTGTATAGTTTTTAAGAAAGAATTGTAAATTTTCTTTAATCAATAAATTTTTTTGCAAAAAAAAAAATGTTTAAAGGTCGCGCATGCGCTGCCCGAAATGCGCAAAAAACTTTCTTAATTTCAATGAGAATTTTTATTTCAGATGGTTACTCGAATCCAAAAATTTGCAAAAAAATTTTTCCGTTACCCGTAATCCGGTTCCGTAGCACGCAAAGTTGCGAACTTTCGTTGAAACGGCTTGAGCGCTGCTAATATATAGGTAAAAATACGCTGAAATTCTTTTACTGGGGTTTATTATTCAATTTATTATTCATTTGGCTTTCGTTCATAATTTGAATTTCTACTAATTAAAAGTGCCCTTTCACGGGTGATAGAGCGATTTTTGAATTTTAGGAGATATGCATAGAGCACGTAAATAGGTTCTCAACCAAAATACCTATTTGGATTGATCAGTTGATCACATTTGTGTGCCTCCTGAAATTCAATAATCGCTCTATCACCTGTGAAACACGCACACTCCAAAGCTTAGTAGAAATTCAAATCATGAATCATTGAATAATAAACCCCAGTGAAAGAATTTTTTTTTTTCAACAGCGATTGCAATGGAAAAATATTCTATTTGAAAATTTTAAATTTCGTAAGACGGAGCATGCATATCAGAATGCTTCAACCCGTGTATCGGCTATAAACCCTTTGAGTTCACTCCAGTATCCACATTCACTACATCACTATTACTGCGTTAAAAAAAAAAAAAAAAACTTTGTGTTTGTTTTGATTGCAGTAACCTAGTGATGTAGTGAATGTGGATGCAAATGGGACATAAATGGGCCGTATATGAGCTACGGACCTGGGGAAGGGCTCATTCGATTCCTCATGGAACGTTCTTGAAAAAAAAGTCCAAATTCAGGACGCCTTGATTTTTTTTAAGGTTTTTAGGGATTTCACAAAACTTTGACAACCCTTAAAGGGCACTTTAAATTAAGTGAGAGAGCTGGCTAAAGAATTGAGGCGTTGTCAGATAAATATTGATTTTTCCTTAAAATTTCCGATTTTTTGCTCCAGGCGGACGGACGGAAAATTTTTATTGCAGATTTGGATTCTACACCCTTTGAAACGTAAACCATGAAATTTTCAGGGGGTTACAATTTTTTTTCAAGAGCGATTACAATGGTTTATTATTGAATAATAAACGAAAATAAGGGGGGTTTAATTCCACAAGTTTTTTATTTCTCCACAACCAACGAAATTGAAACGGTGGTACGTTCATCAATGACCACCCTGTATAGATCAGCAATATTAAATTCATTCTGGTACAAAAGTACTATAATCGACATTGTTGTTGCACCATTTCATCGATCATGCACAACGAGAAGTACGTTAACTCCGGTTTTCTCGTAAAACCACACGCCGGTCAAGAGCCCTAATTATGCATCCCTAAAACCACCGGTATATCCGAAACCTTCCCTCTCAGGCCGGACTAGTTAATGCCCCCGCTTAATTGGCAACTCGCTAGCTGATTCCCGAAGGCAGCTCGGATTGTACGATTTTCCGCCGCATAAAATTCCGTAGAATCGACCGTATTTTCTCCGACTAATTCACGGTAATTCACGGGAATTTTCTCTCCCGTCCAGCGCGGCGAACTAACGACGGGCCCTGTTCTATATTTTTTTAATCCTCAGTAGTTGCACCCATCAACCGTTGGTGCGTGGCTATCTTACACCTTGGAAAATGTCGGCCACCGGAAAGGGAAGTTTGGTTCTTATTAGTCCGTTGTAAATCTGTCCTTGAACTGACTGATGATCGTGTTGTTTACAGATCCGTATTCTAGCCAAGCTGTCAGTTAGATTACATGTAAGCACCAGACCGCTGAGAAACCTTGTAAACATCTCCAATTCTAGATGCGTCTCGCGTAATGAACGTTATTGTTTGATACCTAACCGTCGAAATGGATTCAACACTCCATGGCTTGAAAAAGCCATTTGTCCTCAAAACACTCGTGGTTGACTATTCCTACATGGTTCTCAAGAGAGCTAATCTCTCTGATGAAACTGAAAAACCATGCTCATTCCCGTTGCAAATTACCAGGGCTGGATTGTGTCTATTAGGTTTTTCTATGATCTGCGATCCCGTTGTAAGACTTTCTCCTTGTATACTGCATCAAGTAGAAGAGGAAGAAGAAAAAAGTTATTGGTAAAATAAAATCAAACAGATTTCGATAATACAAAATAAACAATACCGACTTGGTTTTTTTAACCGTCTGTCGGGGGCTTAATCATTTTACAATGAAATAAGCAAAAAATTGTAAATTTAAAGAAGAACCATAGTGAAAAAAATAGAAAATAAATAAAAAGTAAAAATCCAATTCTAGAAGTTAAAAATTGAACTCATTCACTAACATGGATCGGTAGCGCCAAGCCGACTTGCAAAAAACCACCAATTGAGGCCATCCGTCACCATCCAGCATAGCCACAGCCCCTGAGAGCATCCCTTGAGAGTACAGGCGTTTTGAAAGCGTCCATTCTAAACTCTGTCAAAATTGGACAGCGACATAGGAAGTGGTGCACGTCTTATCTCTCATGCCTGTTGCAAAGTGCACACTCTTCATTCCGTTCCGTTTGATAAGGCCGCGTATTAGGATGCAGTAGTTCTCCTCTGAGCTTAAACAACCATCTCGCCGAGAAAATGTCCACAATTGGGTCACCAACCAAGTTTGCCACCTTAAATCGGGTAATGATATCCATCGATATGTATATCATGTGTATATCACAACCCACGAAAATGAGTTTGTCTGGCTGGAGTATCGATATATATCCATAGGATATCAAGTAGTGGATTTGGCTGCGGCCAAAAGTCTTGGCCCAAGACGATAAAAATAGAAGAATAAGAGTAGTGGTTTGCGGTTGTTGACAACAACTTGTTGTTGAGGTTTTTCAGCTTTGTTGTGTTGTCGTTTTTGAGATTGTATCTAGTTCACGGTTGATTTTTGTTTCTTTTTTGTTTATTCTCAGTTGTTTGAACCATAGGTTCGGAACATATGTATTTACAATCATTTAAGGAAGTACATAAATGCTACAACCCCTCTAAGAGAACTTGGAAAGCTTATCAAACAATATAATGTGTCACAAAACTTTTGGTAAAACAAAATTAAAAATAATAATACATTAAACTGAACGTAGTTGCAATTTAAACAGATTTCATCTTAAATCAGAAAATGCGTACATTTCTAATTTATTGATTAGTATTAATTAACTTTTTATATCAAATTTGAACTTCTGCAAACTCAATTGTGGCATCTGGTCTACTAAGTGCATTAAATGCATACATTTTATTCAACTTTTACCCAATATTTTTCTAAAACTATCGATATTTTTTGGTCGATACTATCGGTAGTGCCTACTATTGATATATATCGGCATCGATATTTTGACGCCGATACTATCAAACATTGACATAAGGTAACGGCACCGGTAGTGGCCACTGCTCCAGTAGTGGCCATTTTAAAGTTTATATTTGAGAAATAAGGATTCCCGGTCTCCTAGTGGCTTCAAACTTGCAGGAGGTACAGCTCATGTCATCTTGTAGTCAGAGGTTGAACTAGGAGTGCGCAGAGCATCATTGGAAATTGTGGTAAACTTCTTAATATGACCGTCCCTAGTTTCCTCGTTTGTTGGTCTGTATCCTAGAGCTTCTACTGGATAGAATCAATTTTGTTCATCTGGTATTGAATTTAATGATATTAAACACGTAAGGAGGGCAAAATGTCAAGTGGCCACTACTGAGACATGCACGTGGCCACTACTGGAAATTTCGTAATTTGATGTGGCCACTACTAGATCAAAATAAAGGTGTGAGAAAAAATTAATAAAAAATAGAAAAAATTGTTCTTTTGATAGTTTTAGGCAATGGATTTGTTAGGGAAGAGTCGGGCTATATTCTAAATGAGTCCTGAAGAAAGTCAGTATTACTGTTGGCCCACAATTGTCAAAACTAAAGAAAAAAATTCTTAACTGTGGCCACTACCGGTACCGTTACCTTATCAATATTTCATGTTTCGATGGTCATCCCTATCGTAGGGATATGTCTTTAATTTCTGTCTAACATTGATCATTTCATTAAACAATCGAATTATTTATCCAACCGACAATGTTCTTCTAAGAGATTTTCGTTCAATGCATTCTCGTTACGAATTAACTTCCCCTTAATTCGGTAACGTTCGTCCCCCCAAGGAAGACTTTTTCCTTTTCAAGAAATGGCGGAAGGAACCTCATTACGGCCTCTGTGATCTTTCAGTCGTTACTTACACCAGTCAAAAAGATCCCTTCATCTCAAGCGTCTTTTCGAACTTGGGGAGGGAAAAATCCTTTTAATGAAGGAATAATTTTATTTACTGGGCTTGAAAAAATGAGATCCTTGTTAATGTTGTTCCGCCTAAATAACAAAGCACAATGTTCATTTTCGAAGAGATAATTTTCTGATAATTCATTCCACCACACTATTCGATAGTGTGGAATACAATAATTTTTACATAAATTCATGTCATTCGCAACGTTTGAAGATGACGTCTATCATTGAAATAACTGCAATGAACAAATATTGTCGTCCAATATTTTGTCTCTATTCTTTGTCGTCCAATATCTTCGTTTCTATTATACTATTCATGTCTCTATTCAGTGTCTACAGTCAGAAAATGAATACAATAGTTGAAGTTTTTGTTTCTAATCGTCAGTGCACATTTACATACTAAATGGATTATAGCAACAAGCGTTTGTCATTCGAGTACTTGTTTATGTTATGTGAAAAAATCCCTGAACATCTGAACAATCTCTCTTCGAACTTGGGGAGGGAAAAATCCTTAGATGAAGGTATTTTATTTACTGGGCTTGAAAAATAATTTGACGAAATTGTCCGCCTATCAATCATTTTCATTTGAGATTTCGGGTGGTCGATTAGCTCCAAGAACCCATTTTTGTGCTGTTTCTGCTTTTGGGATTGCTATCTATCATTTTCCGCGTTTGGCAAAGAACTTAGCACCAACCATCCTTAGAATCATGCATGCATACATAGTCTAGTACAATCAATTAGCAAAGCGTGAATATATTTATAACCTGTCTAATTTTTTGCCAGGGAGCTAAAACTAAGTGTTTTCTTACACCGGCGCGCCACATTCTTGGTAGGAGGGAACCAGTTGACAGAGCTGGAGTGCATCCCTGCATCTCTCTAAAATCGCCGAAGCAGAAATTAAAGAAGAAACGTTCGAGTTGCCCAACAATCTGAACTTATAATAGGTTGCTAAATCCCTTTGTGAGAATATAAGTTGGGAAGTTGGGTTGCAAGGAGTCCCCTGCCTTTTATATAGTAAAGCACACAGCTCGACATAGCGAACAGATCAATTTACGGATCAATATCATCATTCGATCAACCATGGCCAGATCTAGTGAATACCTTCCAGTGAGAAGAAACCATCCATGATTGTTTAGGAGTCAAGATATAAAAAAAAAAAAAAAAATTAATACATATATAAACAAAAGTCTTCAAAAAAAAGTGCATAATACCGTGTTGAAAGCATACGATCCTCAAGGGCTGAACAATAGGAATGAATATTTATCCAAAACAACTATTCGATAGTGTGGAATACAATAATTTTTACATAAATTCATGTCATTCGCAACGTTTGAAGATGACGTCTATCATTGAAATAACTGCAATGAACAAATATTTTTTCGATCTGTCGTCCAATATCTTCGTTTCTATTAGACTATTCATGTCTCTATTCAGTGTGTACAATCAGAAAATACGTACAATAGTTGAAGTTTTTTTTTTCTAAACGTCAGTGCACATTTACATTCTAAATGGCTTATAGCAACAACCGTTTGCCATTTAAGTAGTTGTTTATGTTATGTGAAAAACGCTGCAAATTCTTTCACTGGGGTTTATTATTCAATGATTCATGATTTGAATTTCTACTAAGCTTTGGAGTGTGCGTTTTCACAGGTGATGGAGCGATTATTGAATTTCAGGAGATATGCATAGAGCACGTAAATCGGTTCTCAACCAAAATGCCTATCTGGATTGATCAGTTGATCATATTTGTGTGCCTCCTGAAATTCAATTATGGCTCTATCACCTGTGAAACACGCTCACTCCAAAGCTTAGTAGCGTAAAAAAATTGAATAATAAACCCCAGTGAAAGAATTTGCAGCGTTTCCTATTCTACTTGGATAGTATTTTTATTTTGTCAGCTACTTTCAGCGATAGGTACAAGTGCATCTGCCTGTAATTTCCAGGGAAATATCTAGGTACCTCATTACACTCATTTTCTCAATAAGTTTCCTTTGATTTGGAAAATGTTCCATTTGGCTCGAAAATGCTATAAAACAAGATTCACAGTCAATTTCCTTTGGTTTCTACATGAATCCTGTTTCCTTTTACTTTTTTTTTTAAATTCATCTATTGGATTTGAAATTATTAATTAAATTTGGATTAATAAATTTTTATTTTTGTTCTGATTGCAGGTTATTCGGAATGAAGCGCTGCGCGCGGTGCCAAGCGGCCATCTTGTCGTCCGAGCTGGTGATGAGGGCGCGCGAGCTCGTGTTCCACGTGCACTGCTTCACGTGCGCCATCTGCTCGTCGCTGCTCACGAAAGGCGACACGTTCGGGATGCGGGACGGCGCCGTTTTCTGCCGCCTCCACTACGCCGAGCTCCCGCCGCTGTCGCCCTACCCGCCTCCGGGACCGCCGCCCCCGGACCCGCATTTCCCCCACCAGCCCGAGTTCCACCCCCGGCTGGGGCCTCACCCGACGCCGCCGCCGCTCCCGCCGCCCAACCCGACGGACCCCGTCAAGATGGCCAACACCTTTTTCAACGGAGCTCCCGCCCCCAGGCAGAAAGGGCGCCCCAGGAAGAGGAAACCCAAAGACCTCGAAGGTCTGACAGCTAACCTTGGTGAGTCCACCTACTATGACAGATTTAGACCTAATTTTGCAAATCTCCTGTTCTTTGACAGTTTCACCTGCAGCTCATAGGAAATGCTATAGTGCCAATCTCTGGAGAAGTGGGAATGCCAATCACTAGTTCACTCATGGAGCTCGCAGGTCCAAAAGTCCCCCTGCCCAGTACTCCAGCAGTCAACACTGCCCAAAATGTTATTAGTTGTGTCAAATCTGCGTTTTTGCACAGAGTAGTTAATTATTCTTTAATTTTGCACTCATATTGATCAAAACCCAGAAAAATCCCATCCTGAATTTCCAACTCTGCCCATAACTTTTTATTTCGACCATGAAGGGGTCAGTCGTGGGTGCCATTAGAAAAGTGTTAAATATCAGCCTTTATATGTTATTTACTTTAAAATTACGCGTAAACACCTACGGAAGCCGTTGGAAATTCGAACAATAGTAAAACACGCACTAGAACACAATTATACGAACTAATAGAGAGGTACTTCTAACCCATTTTGACTAAAACACCCAGCTCCAGAATTTGGGCACAGTTATCTGATCTAGGCAATGAAATTTAAGATCAATGTTCCAATTAAAGTACAAACAAACGACACACAGCATACATTGCAATGTATGCAAATTCTGTATGCTAGAAGATGTCATGCGCTGGACATTCCCGACCGCGAAACGAATTACGAGTTTACGAATTACGGTAAACTTCGGTCGTACATCTCGGTAGGCGAAAAGTAAACTAACAGTTCCTAGCATTTAAATCATGTACATTAGAACCTATTTTGTATTTTTCGTACAAGTAAACAGGCTTCTTACATAAAATAATACGGTTCATAGAAGATAAAATGTTAAATTTTAACATGAGGACATTACGTAGGACATTATTCTGAAAGCGCTGAATAGTGCCACGGTTGCTCTGGGCCCTGCACCCCCACAGTTGCGCCCCATAAGTCCAGACAGGCTTCAGGACTTGCTTGTACAGTATCAACTTATTGTGGACTGACAGTTTTGACCGTCGGGTTATCAGCCAGTACATTTGTCTGAATTTTCTGGATTTCCTCTGTAGTGAAGTACCTAGATCCTTTTAGGAGAATGCAAAATGATTCAATTTCGCAAAGTCGAACTAATCTGATCTGTACAGCGTACGATGTAGGACGAGTTGAACGTTTTTCCCCCCTTGCAACTCTGTAGCTCAAACTGAACAACCTCTGCAAAATAATGTAAATTGATGCCGCTAATGTTACGTCTTATCTATGCAACCAAGTTCAGCGCTGCTCCCGTAGACGCTTCGCGAGTCGTGTCGGATTAATCATATGTGTACCTTCCCCCGCCAGCCCCTCGAACACTCTGACCGCTGGAGTTTTAACTCCCGCCTTTTATCTCTCCACTTGATTTTATTAATGACTTCATTTATCTCTCCCGAACATGACAAGAATCGCGTAGTATGAACTTCCTCCGGAAACCCCGCCAAGGGGCCACCTTTTTCAGAACGTCTCCCGCGGTAAGAGATGCATTTAAAAGGGGGCACCGCTTTTTGAGCTACGAGCCTTTGAAACCCGCCTTTCTCGCTTTCTTAATTTATCGTTCCGTTTTGCCCTTTCCCCAGGAAACAAAAGCGCAATCGCAAACGCTAAGCAACAATTAGTAATTTTTCTTACTGAGGTTCTATTGTTTTTGGGCTTCGCGCGGTGGTAATTCCACGACGAGATAGCGAATATCAGAGCGAGGCTTCATATTTCATCCCAATCTCCTTCCGTTGATCAGAGTTCCCCGGGGTTGACATGTAAATGCCGTTTTGTTCTTATGTTTATTTTTCTCATGTTCTGCTTCTTTTCTCGTTGGTTCGCTGCGAAGGGTGTCGAAAGATCAAGCTATTAGTCATATTACTCGACTAACGCAGTGGTTTTTAATTTAGCTTCTGTCTACCTCGAATATACAAAGCATACACGATTGTATATATAAATTTGCATGATCATTCATGCAAGTGCGTTTAAATTGTTGATAATAAACGTGATTGTCACAGGAATGTACAGGAACGAGAGGGATGCTACGAGACATACTTTTCAGAGACATACAAAACAATCAATCAACATACCTAAGTATAAAACGGAGTAAAATAGAACGCTGTCTATATTTCCACGAAAATAATGATTACACAATTAAATCGATTTCGACGGTTAGGTCATCATCAGTAACAAACATGAATGTCCTTGTTGTGGCCTTTGTGGGTTGGTATACGTCTGCGAACTTGTGCGGAAATCTACCACAATACAGGATCGCTAACACATAGGTATTGCGTGTGATCGCTAAGGAGATCGTCGGATCGCTGCCCGCGGCGATAGATCGCGTTCTGTGTGCCAAAGGCTTGAATATGACGATGCGTGGACTCTAAGCTGATCACTCAGCATTTGAGAAGAGTGGTCACTGGTATGGTGACTTGATGGGCTAGTGGCTTTTGTTGTTGAAAAAATAACACAGGTCTGCAACCAAAAACCTGCATACGATTTTTTTACTGTTTCCCATGGATTTTTGCATGCTAAAACCGAAAAAAGTAATCAAAAAATTCCATCACGTCTAGTTTTCTCGCAAAACTGGTTTTTTGAATACCACATACGGTGTTATTCAGCGTTAAACCTCAATTTGGTAGTTGCTTCCAAGTTGTCAATTTTATGAATTGCATGAATTTTTTCACTCTCATATTTAGTCATGTCACTCCCAGAATTGATACGAAATGAAAGAGAGGGGATAATATCCTAGCTAACTATTATGCTATTATTTAACTAGGATAGTAGTTAGCTAACTATTAGCTAACTACTATTCTAGCTAAGAGAGGGGATAATATTATGCCAGCTGACTATTGTTGGATGCTCAAGAGGGATACGGACAATGCTGGAGCACAAAAACGTGTGCGACGAAGTATCAAAGAAAAAAAAAGGTTCCACAAGCAAACTGAATGAAGTTTTTGAGCATTTTGTACTGAATAGTAAACAAATACTTTCTTTTATTTTGAGTTTATAGACAATACAAATTATGGTGTTTTTTCGAAGTTTCCATTTTTTATGTCCCCCTCTCCCCTTATTTGCAAGAAAACTGTACGTGATGGAGGAAAATAGCGGTCATTTTTGGATTCTGCACACCAAAAAACATAAAATTTAGCTAACATATTCCATGGAGCTGAACAAAAAAATTTTTTGCAGACCTTTGTAATTATGTTTTTGGAAAGAATATAGTGATGCTTTTAGACATAGTTGATTAATAGTAAATACCGTGAGCGATTCGAAAATTTTAGGAAAGACAGGAATAGATAAGTAAGTAATGGAGAAGGGCAATCGATAAAAAAATATCGATTTTTTAAATCGTTTCTGAATCGGTTCTAAAAAATCGATTCACGAAAAATCATTTCTTTTGAGTATCGATTTTTCCAAAAAAAAATAGGTTTCAACTTTCAACTCAATAGCAAAAAAAAACCATAGAAATAGGCAATTGAGTAGTATATAATAATATATATTTTTTCAGTAATAATGTAGACAAATGTAGAAGTTATAATGTAGACAAATTATTATTAATAAAATATGTGAGGTGAAAAAAAAAATCAAGTAAACCACAAATTGTCCTCCACATCCTGCAAAAATGATAATTTCGACGCGAGCTTTCCACTCAATCTGTTTCTTGTCACCGAAATGGTTTTCCCGGCTTTGGAGAACAACGAGTATTCAATAAGTAGTGAGAGAAGAACTATGAGCATTGAAAATGTCTCAGTAATTTGAATGTGTTTTATTGTGTTGATGAAATTACCACTCGTAAAACGCAAATCCGAATCTTCTCCGAACGATTCTTAGAAGATTAGAATCGATTAAAATCGATTTTTCATAGCCGATTCAGAATCCATTCAAAAATTGATGCTTTTTTCCACTGATTGCGTGTCTTTAGGAGGGAGGGAATGTTTCAACAAGATACAAGAACAATTAACGAAATTAGCATAAAATCGCTTATATGGAAAACCCCGATTGTAGAAAAAATCGTAAAAAAAGTATCGATTCTCGATTTTATTGTATCCACAAACATCGATTCTAAACATCGATGTTTTTACAAGAAAACATCGATTTTTAGAAAGATCGAAAATCGATTGACGTTCCCTAATCGAAAGCGGTGCGAGCTTCATAAACCTGAAGGTTTTTACCGTTGCGGCAGTATCGCTTCAGCCATTGAAAGTGGCCACTAGTCCATTCCATCATCTCCTTGTTATACACATGAAGTAGACATTGAATTAACACTTCGGCAAATTTCGCCCAGAACGTTCCTTTTGGAGGTTGGTTGTCACTCCTTTATGTTACAATGAGCAAACTTATGCTTCAAGAATCACAGAATTAAACTGTATTTATATGCATGTAGCAATAAAATACAAAATTTTCAACCCTTCAGTTCCTCATACATATGATTTTGTACCCCGATTGTAGAAAAAATCGTAAAAAAGTATCGATTCTCGATTTTATTGTACGCACAACCATCGATGTTTCTACAAGAAAACATCGATTTTTAGAAAAACCGAAAATCGATTGACCTTCCCTAGTAAGCAAGTAAATGATAAGTTTTTGGGAATCGAACCGATTCTGATTTTTGTATTATATTAACGGGATAGATTGGGGATACTAGAATTCCGGAGCTTCGTACGCTTTGAACTATGGCCCAGTTAATCTGTATCAATCAAATTATTCTGTGAGAGACGCATTTGCGAGTTCTCGAAACAAGGGCTGCAAAATGAGATGCTGATGATGTTGTTATAAAATTGCTGATGGTGCACTTGACAAACTTGCATTTCAGAACTCTTCCAACGGATTTCGCATTTGAAGTAATGAATTCGTCTTCCACGGCCAGAATGAATTATATATGTGCTCTTAATCCATATTTCAAAAAACTCACTCGTAAGTTGATAAGTATTTCCACATGATTGCAAATCGCATACATTGTATAACTAAGTAACTCCTTATGATCGGGAATTAATAGAGATTTCTAAGCCAATAATTCAGAATTCAGTTCGCACGTCGAGTGTCTCAGGGCCGTTCCTCCCCGTCCGGGGGGATCCGAACCGCAGAAACTAAAAAGAAAAGAGGAAAAAAATGAGGTCTTAAACATCATGGGAAACTAGTCGAGAGCGAAACCTCAGTCACGGCCCTCAAGGTGAACCAGGATGATTGGAAAGCGAGCGATCATGAATGCCTCGGATAGTTGGAATCGCATTCGAGAGACCAAACAATTCTGTAGCGTCTCTTGTAGGCTTCTGCGTTCGAAATTGCCGTCGTAAGGAGCTGGAATCACTTGCTAACCATCAGGAGGGGAACTTGATCGGCAGAAATGTTATTGGCCTATCGCGTGTTTGCTGATTAAACACTGTGAAACTACCACGTACCTCAGGGAAATACCGTTCAAATACATTGAAGGGTATTTTTGAGTTAAGGCGCATTATCTGACTCCAAGGCCTTGGATTCGATGGAGTGTGAGTGACCTTAACGGGCATAAATATGTACGCATCAAACTCTTGTAGCAGTTTGCGAAACTGCGCACGTTTTCTCAGGTTCGATCTTATGATTTTCGACATTGTTCACATGCCTGTGCACGCCTTGCAAGGGCAACCCAACGAAAAGAGATCTTCCACCACATTTCTGGACTTTTTTGGATTTGTATAATCAGTGGAGAATGATGCTAAACGAGGTCTAGAGATCCCATTGGAGTAAAACTCCCCTAAAAATCCTAAACCAGCTCTAGGCAGCCCTAATCATATTTTACTAACGCCCAACAAGTTCACAAAGAAATCAACAACCCCCAACCTACAGGCTTAACCTTTCCCTGTACAGGCGCTATTGTGTAGATGAACCCAAAAAAGAATTCTGTCCCTTCTGAGATTTGAACTCGGAGAAATAAAAATTCCACTAGCCTTAAAGCCATCAAATATATCCGTGAGGAATAGATCCTAAGGAATTGCGTTGCTAGTACCCAGTTCGGAAATTTCCCGCCAGAACGCACTTCTTTTACTGGCTAGGACTCTTCCATGGCACTCGTTGACCAATAAGAGACTTAGATCGATATTTCATCACGGTTTTTGTGACATTTACAAAAAGTCATTTGCACAACATGAAATATTGATTGGTAATCACATTAATGATTTTCAAACTTTCCACTTCTTGATTTACCAGAAATCACCACTATCCCACTACGTTTCTTGCTCATAATTCTCCGTAACCTGCAGTTCAGGGATGTTTCATAGACGATTTCTATGATATTTGGTGGCAGTTTGTGGGTCCATCTGGTTAAGATTATCTTTAAGACATCCATCGTAATGGTGTTCGAGCTTGGATATAATAACCTTCTTTACATCAGTCAACAACCTGGCAATGGGAGATGTAACCAAAATTTGGAAGAAATGGCAACTTTTTTCAGTTACTTCTAATTAGTAAAACCATAGTGTATACTTTGGTACAACAATATAATGATGATGATTTGATAATAATAAAGTAAAATTAGAGAAAGGAGCGTTGTAGAAGAAGATGGTTAGTGTGTATACGGAAATAAATGGAAAATGAGTACATCAAAACTTGGAGCAATATCGGAATTCACTGGTGATCCATACATTCCATCTCGTCGCTTGCCAGGTTTGTCATAGTTTCATCGTACGAGAGGCGCCAACAGGTTGACTGGTCGCAGAACCTAGACGCCGTTTCCGTGGGAAAGTGCGACCAACCTCGAACAGCGAGACCGTCAAGAATAAAAAACTGTCGAAGGATCGGAACCAGGATGGACAAAAAACAACGTGGAAAAACAGTCTCTGAAAACCGACGAACCATTCAGTCCCGTGCCAAGTGACGTAGGGTACGTGTCCTATTCGATCGACTTGCTCATTTCGAAGCGACGCCCACAAAAAAAGATTACGATATGACCGTCTGAATGAAGGGATTCCGAAGCGCCCTGAATGACCTGTAGGGCGTTTCGTCTGGGAGGCGGCGCTCCGGTAAATTGAAATGGGTGCTGGGATGCTGTTTGTTTTCTCGACCGCAAGTTCCCACAGGTTTTCGATTAGGGTTTATCATTCGATTCGTCGAACTGTGATGGCAGACCCGATTCGTGGTAATGCGGGTGTAATGGATTTCGGAAGGAATTCTGGAGCATTTGCGGTCACTTGGTGGACTCGATGTCGCCGGTCGTCATTGAGAAATCGAACCACAAAACACACAGTAGCTTAAGGTAGTGTATTAGGGCGATCCGGTTATCTTAGAAGGTTTCCCACGATAGATAAGCACCTACAAATTGTGATGGATAGTAAGCCCTTCCCGATTTTAGAATCCGTCGCCTTGGAAGATGAATCAGACGTTTCCAAGCGCCTGGTTCATCGTCTGAGCGTAGCGGAGCATTCTCACCGCATTCAGCTCATTGGAAGGAGCAACTATAGCATTGCATCACCTCACAAAATCCACGTAGATGAAACTAAGTTGTTAATGTGTTCAAAGCTACCTAACGAACGTAAGGTCGGAAACACTTCAACCTCATTTTTAACAGAAAACGAACGTTTTTCTGCAGTTAAACACCATTTCCTTAACTAAAAATATTTTTAGTAACCAAAACAACTACACCGTTGGAAAGCTGACATTTTGGCGCGCATTTTACCAGGCCTGCACGGTTCTGCATCAAGCATTAATGGGGTTTCTAGGCGAGATGAAAAACAGGCGATTTCAAGATTTTGACAAAACTACCATTTCGCGCGGCAATTTCACATCTTTAATGTAATTTAAAAAATGTTTTCTGACATTAAATGCATAGACAATTTAACGCTCTTTCCAACGGTGTCATCAAATTTGAGCTATCGCCAAAATTGAGGGAGTTTTGACAGTTTTAATGACATAAGATCGAAAACACGAAAAAAAATTTTGAAATTGCGAATAACTTGGAAACGACACCTCCAAAAAAAATTGCTAAGAGGCACTTTTGGTCGGAAATGAGTTGTAGAACACGTAGGAGTCGGATTGTGCGTAACTCCTGGGACTCCCTGTATAGTTATGCCAAAGGATTCATCAATGTGTATTTCCTGGATATTTGACTCTTTACTGTGCTGTTTAAGTATGTAATTACACATAGAGTCTCTGATATTTGGTTCACTCAGGAGTAGTATTCTCAAACTTCAATTGTCCAGATTATGATGTTGAATGATGATGCTGATTCAGTGGCACTGCCGTAATAAAAGAGAAAATAAACCCAAGTAAAAAAGCGGAAAAAAGGCGTTGAAGGTGACGAGGAGAAAAAGGTGAACAAGGGGGATCACGGGAAGACGTTAAACCACAAAAACAAACAGGTAGAAAAACGGGTAAAAGGGTAACTCACGACTATGGGAGACACCGCAGCGCAGCGCTCCTTGCGGTCTGACGATCTCATCACATCACGTGCCTTCGTCTAGTCGCCCATCATCCGTCCACTTTTCCGCCTTGAGGGAGGCTTTTTGTTGAGATCGGCGCCCGTTCAGTCAACGTTGGTTGATCGGTTCAACTGGAACCGAATCGTGTTGGGAGAAGGTATCCCACGCCTTCCTAAAGTTTCTTTCGGTCGAGGAAGGAAGTTGTGGAGCATCCGCCGAGTCGAACAAGAGGAAAGACATTCTGGGGCTGGCGGTGGGATCTCGATGAGGGTGGAAAACGAGCAATCAACTAACATCCAACAATCAGCAAAAACATGAAGGATTGAGATTAAAAGACAAGTCTTGATTAATCTGCATTTCGCAATCCCGGTATTTAAGAATTCATTTAAAAATATATAAGAATTATTAAAACAACCAACAAAACGTTAAGTTTGCCACGGAAAACTTGTATTTATGTACAAATTACTTTATTTCATTCTTTAAAAAATGTGCCCTGAGAAAACAGAGCATTTTAAGTTTCGTTAGCCAACTTGCTCCTCAGTTTGGTTGAGCGAAACGACGATGGTCAACAGGTAGTTGTAAACCAAAGCCTTTCAAACTACCAATGCCATGGGTTTTCTGAGAGATTTTGGGATTTATCACTGTTTCACAAATCCAGAAAGTCCGGGATTGTCCCCACGAATCCCAGGATTTGAAACAAGAGAAAATCATCCGGCATGCAGGGATCCCTGGATTACAAGCTGAATCTGAGCATTTAGATACAGGCGCATGAAGAGGTGCAAATACCGACAATCAACGATAAACTACCAATCAGTCGAGTCAATCTCAAATAATCAGCTACAACTCAGTGGACTGATAATAAAATACAAGTTCCAATAAATCTAGTAAATAGATACAACTAATGTTCTTACCACCTGCTGAATCTGTTGTAAGATGAAGCCTTCAGCAGGGTCAACAATTTTAGTATATTTGTATATAGGGAACCCGCAAACTCCGCAGTAGACAATCCAGAAATAATTCTTCTCAAATCGAAGATGTGTTTCCTGTATTAATAAAGCTTGCCTCTCTTCAAAAAGACTGTCTCCTAATGTCCAAACTTAGCTTGCAGGTGTATCGATAGTTAGATAGTACAACTATCTGCAAGTCAAAATGTTTATGGCTGTTTTAAAACATACTGTAAGTGGTTTTATTCACTAATACACATAAAAAGACTCTAATGTTGGCGATAGCCCAAAAACATGGATTTCTATAGGATTGTGGTGTTTTGGAATGTAACATAACTTATTCAAAGTAAAGGTAAATAGAAGGGAGATCAAGGCCAGCAAATGCTAATGGCATCCTTCGTTCCATATTAGTTATTTAGACGACTTTATAAGCTTCTTCTATTGGGTGAAGATAGAAACAAAATATTAATAGGAAGTGACTGATGAAGAGAAGTACAAAGGAATCCTTTTCCTTCTTTTATTCTGGTATGACGAGCCGGCTCGTGGTTCTTTCTGTTACACCAGACCAGGTTACCAGTTACTTTTCATACAACCACTTTTGATACAGTATATTCGTGTAACCATCCTATTAGGTTATACGCATTGATGGTATATAGACATGATTATTGATGTTTGGAAACTAATATGCATTTTCGCAAGAGTTTTTCGTGCTGAGATAAAATCCGTTGGAGTTTTTAGTCAGTCACGTATAGCTTTCTTGCAAATCTGCATTAAGGATCTTATGATTAAACCTGAGAAAATACGGCGCTTTTTAGCTTCAGTTTTTCAACATGAGGACTATTTTGTCGGTGCTGTTTAACTCGTCCTGATCTGTTTTGTATCGTTTGTGGAATTTTCCACAAGTCCAAGAAGCTTCAAGACATTCCAGCATTAGCAAGAAGTGCTTACTTCTCATAATTTAGCATGAGTGTAGGGGATCGAGATAAAACCAAGGCTACTCACCAAGAGTGTCTTGTGTTGTGAGAATGAGTGCTACTGGCAATACCCAAGTTGTGGATGGAACCCCTAGGTACGTACAATATAAATTATTATTACTGTCGCAAAACAAAAGTGAGTCTTTTCTGCTAAGAATTAAAGCTCCCCTACCCAATTCACAATTGATTTCCCTTCATCAATTAGTCCAGTTCCTAAGGGTGATGACTTCGTAGTTCCTATTCCTCTAGTTTGCTTGATGGACATTGCGTCGGAGGTTTGCTACGATAGGTATATGTCTCTTGCTGCTCATGAAGATTCTTTCTACGACGAATTCTTCTCACTAAGATGACTTTAGGGATTAAAAGATGAAGCTTAGCTCAAAATTGAACAATTATTGGCACCTTTTACCGCACTTTCAGACCCCTCTGTTAATTCAAAAAATACCCTATACCCTACATTAAGGGAAAATAAACCTATGGTCGTAAGCTGCAACATTCCAAGTTTGCTGGAGTTCTTTGAGTTTGAGTATAAACCCAATGACGGTTCTCCCTAGACTCATCCAAGAATTCAATTTTGAACAAACAAAAATGGTATTTTGAATAAACGAAATACATTGGACAACGTTTATTTTTCTGAAGATTTGTTCCACCTTGCGGTATTTTGAAGATTAGAAGTAATAGTTGAATCAGGAATTTGCGGAAAAACTTGAAGTGACTGGAAAACATTGCAAACAGATTTAAAATCAGAACGAAAAATGGATTCACGATCAGCCATTACCTAAAAATAGTTTTGTTATGCAGAGTTGTATTAATTCTTAAGATGGGTTGTCAATTTTACTTCGGGTCCCAATATAACTCGGAAGGTTCAACTCATAATCACCGTCAGGTACTCCTGCATAACTACCTGCTTTCAAGAACAGCACACTCAACATCCTATTTGAAGTCCAATTTAGCTTCATTCAGTTTTATTTTTTTCTTCTTGCGCCTCCAAAAAAGGTACCTGCCCTCGCCAACGCATAAAACCTAGTTATTGCTTTTTCCACCTTCGAATTGTTATGTAATGGAGAAGCCCACGGATGGGCCCCGAAGGGCCTCAAATAAAAGCCACAAACCAGTTGGGAAGAGGCTCCAGGGTTTACGACACCCTTTTTCGAAGAGGATGGGTCCTCCTTGAACAGTAAACCCGAGGTGTTAAGTACTTTCCTGACTAAATACCGCTCTCGCCCTTTATTAAACCTCTGCCCCTCGTCCGGGTCTCCCACTCGACTCACAACAATATGCGGGGGCCCCACTTCATCCTCCTCAATGGAATCCTATCACTGTCCGTCCACTTGACGGGATTAAGGCTCTCGACGGGGTTTTTAGATTTTTTTCAATGAAGCATTTCATTGAGATTTAAAACCTGTCCTGTTTATCTATTCGTTCAACAACGTCTTTTTTACCACATCAAACCGCTTCTTTTTCATATTTCATTGGGAAATTACCTATCGGATAGTCGGAAGTTATAGTAACCACCGAAATGTGCTGTTGCCATCGTCAAATATAGATTTGGAGGAAAAAACTGCAACTGGCCACTGCGATTTCATTCTGGCATCGTTGCTTTATAACAAACGCGAGTTGGTTCAATTGAGTCTTGATATTTTTGGACGTTCTCTTGCTCTGATTTTACAATGGTATCCACCTTAAACGCATTGAAAATTTGAACATACTGATGAAATGGCTGTTCGGATTTCAAGATAGCGCTTCTCAAAGTTCTTGAAACCTCCTTTGGAACCATGATTAGATCATATCCTTAAATTCTTGGAATACTTTTCATTGCGAGTTTTATTGTAACCGTGCTATCTATTTTTGCAATTTCGCAGTTTCACAAGCAGTCGATTTTGCTTTAGAGATTTTGTGGACTTTTTGATTTCATTTCCCAGTCGTTTGGGAGCTTCTAAGACCGGGCCCCAACGCAAATTGCCCTTAGCACTGGCAGTGAACTGAGCTATCAATCCGTGAAATCCTTCGTGTACACCAGGAACCGTAAGTATGGTGGTAACCTGAGTTAACTTTTCTAATTGCACAGCTGTAGTACACCTGTAGTAGGTACGTGGAAGATACTCGTTTTGGAATCGAGAAATGCAGAGCCACGTACATCGTCCCAGAGAATCACGATCCACCGAAATTCCTACTACCCTGTCCGTTTTTGAAGAATTCAATTTGTGTATGGATGTGTTGTTGGTGATCAATTATTGTACGTACAATCGAAAGAATAGATTATCGAGTGTGTTATCGACCCACTGCAAGATCTCAACGAAGTTCTTTCCCATTCCGTAGTTCTGCAGGCTGTACATTTCAAGTCGCACCAGGTTCGCTGATCGCATCAATCTCAACAGTCCAATTTGCTCATCCCAGTTCAAAATAACGTTCTTGAGTCACTAAGGTTTGTCTACTACGATTTGCGCTGTTCCAGTTTCTGAGGTTTAAGATAATCCTTTTGGGACCGATAGATGTTCCAGGGAACAACGATTCATCAAAATTCAATGTGACAGACTGATTTTTACATGAAACCTTTTCCTCACAAGAAATTTGTAATAGCCTGTCCGTTTTTGAAGAATTCAATTTGTGTAAGGATGTGTTGTTGGAGGTAATTTATGATAAAATTTGAAACATTGATTATCAAGTGTGTTATCGATCCACTGCAAGATCCCGACTAACTTCTTTCCCACCATGTCTGCTGATCGCGTCAATCTGTCCAATTGGCTCGACCCACAAACTAACGATCTTGAGTCACTAAGGTTTATCTACCTCAATTTTCGCAGTACCCCCATTTTTGGTAGTTTTTGATTATGAAGATAACAACGAATGACCCATCGGCAGAGGGGCTCTCTTCTCGTTTTTCTCAACAAAAAATGTCTAATAGATTGCCCAATTTTTGAAGAATTCAATTTGTGTGTGGATGGGTAGTTGATGGTCAATTATTGTACAATCCGAAATGTTACCCAGTGAGTTATCGATCCCCTACAAGATCCCGACCAACTTCTTTCCCATTCCGGAGTTCTGCAGGCTCCAAGTGCAAGTCTGCTGATCGCATCAATCTGTCCAGTTCGCTCGACCCAGTTCAAACTAACGTTCTTGAGTCACTATAGAAGGTTTGTCTGCTACAATTTGCGCAGTTCCGCCGTTTTTGGTAGTTACTCATTATGAAGATAAGAACGAATGACACATGGGCAGAGGGGCTTTCCGTCACAACAGTTCCAATGAATATTTCCCCTTCACCGCCGCCGCATTGACAAGAGACTTGTGTTATTGCGGGTTGTTAGTTTGTTATCCTTTCACTCGAAGAGGGGGAAGTGCTTTAGGTGAAAAGCCCAGCGGGGGGGTTTCGACCCAACACGAATAACCCCTTCAGGGCTTTTTTTCACCACCTTTTTTTTTTCTTCTCTTTTTCGGTCTCCCTCTATTTATTCGCTCTTACGAGACGGAAAGGAAGGGGCAGAGGGTTGAAGCGAGGAGGTCAGAGGTCACCCACACAACGGAAGACCATTAGAAGCTTTTATGGAGAGTCCGAACAACCGGTTTGCGGTTCTTGGGCATCTGCTCCCACCTCCCTGTGCCTCCGGACGGCGGCGAAAACGGGCGGGGCGCTCCAGTCGTGGGATGGATGACTCTCGGCTGGTTCGAATCACCGTCACAAATCACCCTGTCCCCGTAGAAGCTGATTCCCCCGACTACAGCGAAATCCCACTAATTTAAGAATGAAACAGAATTATTCAGAAGATAGGCGTGGAAATGATACGAATAGAAAACGCCACAGGAAGCGTTATTGCCATCGAAACAATCAAACCTAACTGCAGGCCTTATGATTGCGTAGAAAGTTGAAGAAATTCTTCCGCCAGACTCAAAACTAACTCGGACAGTTTTAGACTGATTGGGACCAGCTAAACATTTGCATGACAGGTTTTTCACTGGTTGTTTTTGGATGTTCTGTCAATTGGTGTTCTCAATCATGGAATTGGATTCTACTGAATTTCTTTACTTCATGGAAAACCACTGAAGTGTGGACATGAAAATGGAATGCCCAAAACCTGCCCATGTTTCAGTGTTTCCCATGAACTAGAAAAAATGAGTACTCTCGGGTTGCGCAGGTTCTGAAACATATTTGCTGTCTACGTTTCCACGAGGTCAGTGCAAATTCCTCATCAGAGTCGAAACTATACCAAATTTGACAGTCCATCTTGATACGGCAGTTGTGGATATTCCAACTTTTTATAACTGACAGAAATAACTCCTGATGGATGTGTTTCATGCATATTAAGGTTCATTCGCCGGAGCTGTTAAAACGACCTGTTAATGCCGAATATGGTGATGTGGGCCAGGTCCCTTGAACCCAAATTCTATATATAAAATTCAAAGTCTGAAAATTCAAGTATCTATGAGTCCAGTAGATGGAAAATCTGCCGGGTCATTTTGAACTTAAATTTTCCGTTGCACATCATAGGCCAGGTGAGAACTTCCAATACATCCTTCTTCTTCGTAAACCTGAAATTATTATTGCGGCTGCCAGTTTATTAGCATCGGGAAATCGCTGCAACTGGAGAAGCTTCGAACAGGGTTTCCACTAGTTCATCATAAATTGAAGTCGTTCAAGATGCAAAGAGATTGAGCTCTTCAACATTCAGTTTTCAGCTCACGAATTTTTCCGTCAGAAAGCACGGGTTTGCTAATAAAGTTAGTTAAAAGATGCTCGCTTGTAAATTTTACCACCATTGGATCGTTGGTCGGATATGGCAATATGACCATGAATATAAACATTATTCGGCCAATTTTAACAACATTTTGAGGGAATGTTTAAAGAAGAAGGCATGTTCTCCACAAATATCAGTTTATATGCACGAATGTTGGACAGAATTGATGATGGCTGGTATTGTACCAGCTTCTATATTTTCTGTATACATTGTTATTCTATGCATAGTTATTTCTGATAAATGGAGGTGGTGTAACTTGATAAAATTACTCATTTTCTCTCTTTTTTTTTTTGCGAAAATATACATATTAACTAGAAGATTGGTGATGATGGCAGTGTAGGAAACAGGTTTATCTGATGTACGTTCATCAATATCCCACATTGTAGATGGGCACTTATTATTCATAGGAATTATGAATGCCGGGTTCTGCGCGTTAGTTCCCGCGATTCAGTTGAAAAGCTCAATCCGTCGTAAACCTTGAGCGGGGCTTATATTCTCTCGAATCTACATTGAAATCACTCAAGAAGTCAGGCTCGTGCAAAATTCATTAAAACCAGTGAGTCTGTAGGTACACCGTGTGATTGTTTTGAACGTCAAATCGAGTGTAACATCAATCGTAACTCTGATTCACATTATGCATGACAGAGAGTGAAATAATATAGAAGTTTAACTAGGAATTTGAAGGATTTCAAGAAGTCCACGTTCTCTGCCTTTTCCATGGCTCAATTGTACATTCCTCCTCAATTTGCAGTCGCCTCAAATTCAGTGAATTTGCCAGACCAGGCTGTTTTATTATTTCTTCATGCAAATCATGGGGCTGTTTCGAACTCTACTTGGCGTTAAAGTTCACTATCGTAACGTACCCGTTGATAATATTGTTGGTATTTATCTCATCTATTTGAGTAAGGAATGATGATTGAAGGGTGTTAAATGAGTCGGAACTCTTCCAAGGATTGATTATCAATTTATTTCTAGCTTCTTTGTCGTTTCGGCAATTCCATTACAGATTAGTGAAGATGGAACTCGTGATAGATTGGAATAGTTGCACCTTCCAAGAGATGATTCGGCAACCCTGCAACTCACATAGGATAATGTTGAAGCCAAGAAGTTGTGTTGATGCTTAGGTTTAGCAGTTTCAAGAAATGAGAAACGGAACTACCCATAATTATCACATTCTACAATCTATATCATTGTGCACTAGATTTTGGTTTATTATTCAATAATAAACCATTGTAATCGCTCTTGAAAAATAAAAAAAAATCTAACCCCCCTGAAAATTTAATGGTTTACGTTTCAAAGGGTGTAGAATCCGTATATGCAATAAAAAATTTTCCGTCCGTCCGCGTACGCTGTCTCCCAAACGGCTGAAGCAAAAAAGCTGAAATTTTCAGGATAAATCTATGTTGGTCCGGGGAGGACCCAATTGTTGAGCCAGCTCTCTCACTTAATTGAAGGGTTGTTGGTGTTTTGTAAAATCCCTAAAAACCTCGAAAAAAGTCAAGGTGGCCTAAATTTGTACTCTTTTTGAAGAACACTCCACGAGGAATCGAATAGGTCAAACCATTCCTGATCTATGGCCCGATTTATGGTGCCAACATTCTCGTTATTTTGGTTTATTATTGCTTTTGTGTTGGTATCAGTAAACTAGTGATGTAGTAATGTTGATACTGGAGTGAACTCCTAAAAGGCTTTGTAGCCGATACATGGGTTAAAGCATTTTGATAACCATAAAAAACGCTACAAATTCTTCCACTGGGGTTCATTATTCAATTGGCTTGCATTTGTGATTTGAATTTCTACTAAGCTTTGGAGTGTGCGTGTTTCACAGGTGAGAGAGCGATTATTGAATTTCAGGAGATATGCATAGAACACTCAAATCGGTTCTCAACCAAAACACCTATACATTGATCAGCCAATCAATTTGTGTTTATGCTTAGGTTCAATAGCAGTTTCAAAAAATGAGAAAGGGGAACTATCCATAATTATCTAATTCAACAATCTATATCATTGTACACTAGCACAAACCTTTCATTTTTCGTTTAAAAAACGTTCATAAATGAATTCATAATGAACTCGATATGTATTCGATACATCCTGTTTTCCTTTTGAAGTTTTTCCTTTAGGGCAAAGAAGCCTGAAAAATGAAGGTTTCGGGTGTTTTCATTCAGTTCATTTGGAATGAGATCTATGAATGACAACCAAAAGGAAAACAGGGATTCCTAAATCCTGATTTCCTAATATTTCCCCTTCCAACCCCCGCGATTACTGTCACATCACTAATCGATGGTTGATTGTTTCAAATTATGTAAACTTTGGTTTAGTAGTTACGAAGCAAAGCTACAAGCGAAATACGGCGTTGTTATGGCAATTCTGGAAATGTTGAAAGTTTGGAGACAAATACCAAGTACCTTTGCGTGGAGCGCGCGATCAATTTTTCCCGGACAGTTACAAAGTTTCAGAACAAATCAACATATTGCTATATTCTGGGTTTTGTTTACTTTTTGTTTAAGATTAAGGTCTTTCTTTCAAGTTTGCGCCAACCAGCCCGACCGGTGTTGAATGGTTTCTAAATATAAACGCAGTGTTTTTCGGCTAATTTTGTTTTGACCGATAGCGAAGGGCGAGTACGTGTTGTAGCCCAGCTGTAACCTGTCACGTTGTCTTCCCTGGACGCCTTGAGTTGGAAAAATAACTCTTGTAGACGGAGGAGGTGTGTAATATACGAGTGGTTACACCGCCCCCCAAAATTTATAACTTCCTTCGATGTACAACGTTATCTATGTTTGGTTCAGTTCACGCTGAAGATACGTAAAACATATCGAGAAGCTGAATGAATTGAACATTCAGTAATCCAGCCATTTCCTTACCAAAACATAAACATGTTTTTGTGTTAGAAACTATATGACTATAACTATATAACTTCACGTTCTAGTTCATTGAAACATTTGTAAATAATCGCATAGGATTGGACGAAGTGGTAAATTAGGGCAACGCATATAACGTCCAAGTATATCTTTTAGATATTGTCAGACTTGGTAGATGTGCGCTAATTGTGCTAGTTAGAAGCGATGAAGTTGATTGGGGACCATCTACAGCTTAAATCCTACTGCCCTGAAATTTCATCTGTGTCAGAATTTTATTTTCAGTTTTCAATAATACAAGATTACATAGATTTAATTTTAAAATTACAATCGTACTTTAGTACACTTCACCATCTACGGTATATTTTTAATATATTTTGGACAGAAAAAAACTCTCATAAGAGACGAGTTGCCGTGAACTTTTGCATGTACAAATTACTTCCAAATAAACACTTTACCCAACTCAAAATAAAGCGAACAAAGCCCACTTTCTTTAAGTCCTTGGCAAGTTGCTTAAGCCAGAATCTCTTGCATGTAATAGAGGAAAGCCACTTGAAAAAATGTGGTTTCGACACCCTTAACTACAGCAATAGCAAAACGAATCTCTGTGGTGCCATATTTCATCATCTTCCGCTGATGTATACTATTCAGAGCTTACCTTAAGACACAGATACAACCAGAACATCAGGGATCCAACTACCTGAACTACCTGTGTTCCAACAACCGCATCCTCTTCCACCTGTTCGCATATGCATCTCACTGCAAACTCCCCAATGCCTATTTTGTCTCTGAAGCCAACAAGTGTACTGACTGAACTGCAAACTTGGATGGTAAGCGCAGCAGTGTGGCTTTGCTGACACCCTCTTTGCATTGAATCAAGCCCCCAGATCTTCTGGCTTTTGTCTTCAATGAACCACCTTGATTGCACCATCGTTATCCAGTTCCTTATTCCATAGCTTCCTTAGGCATAGACCAAGAATCATGTATGTATCCTGGTTTGCTTACGATGTAGCTATAATTGTCAAAACAAGTCATTCAGAATTGAGGGACGATAGATGTTTGCAAAACGTACGAGCTGGTCGGGAGTGATGAAATTCTGCTGGAAACCATTCTATCTCTTTAATTTTCATCGAAATCTTGAGAAAACTGAAGGGGTGTCTAGTGCTACAATATTCCTGCTGGCCTCAGCGACTAGGGCTTCCTCCCGTCCCTTATCGGAAAAAACTATAGGTATCTTGATTGTCACAAGGATTGACGGTTAGCGCTTGCGTAGCACCTATCGGAGATTTGATAGCGTAGAAACTCATATGGAATAATCAAATCATCATTTAATCTACCCTCCACAAATTGAAGAGAATTCGACGAATAGGACTTGAGGAGATGAAGATGGGCTCAGATATATTCACCTACTTTAGCTGTAGATCCACGCGCAAAAATACTTGCATGAGCTCACTGAACCGCCAATCAGGTAAATGTGCCGTAGGTATTTGTATGTTTTTAACGTAATATCCTGGCCACAAAGCTCAATAGGTTAAACAAACATAGTGTAACATCGAAAAATGCTATTAGTCGAGACACTGGAGGTGGCAAAAGCTAATGGATTTATGAGAATGGAGTTTGAGGACAATTAATAAAGTGTGGAGGCTGGTCGGAGAACAGCAGGGAAGCTTAGCGTGTTCGAAGGCACTTAGCTGAGAAGCTAGCGGGGTGGTCTTCCACGATCCTGGGGATACATCTATAATGTCCAGTCCACCCCCGTCCGCTTCGAACGGTCTTTTTGTCACCCCGCGCCTGCGCATTTGACTTCGCATCAGCATAATTGACTGGATGGCTCTTCAGGGTTTCTAGTCCATGCGAAAACGAGGGACGGATAGGTAGGAACGAACATGCGAACAGGAGTTTTCCCCAAGATGCGAGGAAACATCAATTCTCTCACTGAGCCTGTTTCGTGTTCAGTTAACACCTGCATTAACTGCTTCTCCGACCGTACACGCAAATTTACAGTTGAGTTACACTACCATTCAAAAATGACAGTTACCGAGTCACTTCATTGCTCTAAAGAACGTTTGGTTTACTTAAATCATGTCATCTCCGGTTAATTCAAGTCCTGCAATATCTAAAATAGCGAAACTGTCCATAAAACTGATATAGGCTACTGCTTAAGGAAACAGAACTTTTCTTCAACCCATCAATCGGACACACGACAGAGTTTTTCAGGTTTTAGCCTTCTCTCGTGAATATCATTGTACATTTGACTGTAATATCAGAAACAACGTGTTCGCGAATTCCATGAAATTATGTACATAAACGACCATTGAATGGTGGTTTCTACTTCAAAACCGCATTTACAGAATCATTGTAGACTTGATTGTAATAAGAGAAACTGCTTACCATTATGTGAATTAGGGATGTCAAGAAAATATCGATATTCTTCCGTCGATATATCGATATTTTTGGGGGATGTTTTCCATTCCGATATATCGATGAATCGACGTTAAATTTACACTATCGGATCAGGTATTTTTCAGCCGTAAATCATCATGTCAACAGCTCCAATTGCACCACAATTTTTAATCTTTGAAAGTGTAAAACAAACCTTCGTTTGAAATGGCTGAAGATTGCAAAAAAGAAGAAAAAGCTACAGGTTGCCATTATGCATTTTAAAGAACAAATTATTGAGAAATCCTACTAATCAGACAGAATTACTGGCATAGTACAGGGTTGCAAAATGAATAATGCCAATATTGATTCATTAAAACTTTCATTAAAACAGGAAGCATCAAGGCGGAGCGTAGGTTGGTATATTTTTATTGGATACGTTTCGTTCTTCTATGGGAACTTCTTCAGTCCTGTTGTAATGTAAGTATACCAGCCATCAGTTCTTCATGAGAAGTCTAACTATAAATATCCTCTCTTCTGGATTTCCAATGATCATCTTATATAACCTGTTTGGCAGATTAAGGACAAAATTACAACAATTACATATATGCGTTGATGGATGGTGATGATACTGATGGCTGGTATACTTACATTACAACAGGACTGAAGAAGTTCCCATAGAGGAACGAAACGTATCCAATAAAAATATACCAACCTACGCTCCGCCTTGATGTTTCATAAGAAAGTGGTCACACCACACTCCACAACCATGAAAACAGGAAGCAGTAAAGAAAAAAAGTATTTTTTTCACTAATCCTGCAGTAGCAACCGTAACTATACAGGCATATGATCAATTATTACTGTCAGTGATGTTTCTGCTCAAGCATGGGAAGAATCTTCTCAAGCAGTTTGCTATCTCGGGAGATGAAAAGTCTCCCAATCTCCACCCTATCCATTAGGGATGTCAAGAAAATATCGATATATCGAAATATCTATTTTTTTCGGTCGATTTATCGATGTTTCTGGGCGATATTTTCCATTTCGATATATCGACATCAAATGTACACTATCGGATCCAATATTTTTCAGCCGTAAATCATCATATCAACCATATCCTACGTCTTATTGCTCAAAACTAATTCTATAATTTCCATAGAGGAATAGGAGAATCATTTCAGATGAGGTCGGGAAATCGTAGCTAAAAAAGGTATGGACAGACATCTTGGAGACTTGGGTTTTAGCCAGTTCGAGGCTTACTGGAGAGCCTCAATCAGAGAGTTTTCCTCACCTATATCCCCAACCGATATTGGTTTGATTGAATTTTTTTCAGTTTTCCTTCTTACTTCACTTACATTGATTTTACAACCCTACATACGATAATTTGGGTGTTCTATAGCCGTGCCCCCCATTTTCGACAAAAGATTTCTCCTCGAAAAAACATCCTTTCTGAAAATTATAGGAGTGTTTTGGAAACTTCGAAACGTCCTCTATAGCACCGTACAACGAAAAAGTACCCAAAATTAATCCAATTAATCCATCATTGGTAAAACCTTTCTAAAAAAAGTGGGGGCACGGCTACAGTTTCACACTAGTGAAAAACTACAGCGGTGCCCCCCAAGCCAAGTTGCGGAAATGCGGACGGTGTTACTGCATTATAACGCCGGAATGGGAGCTGGTTGTACCCATTTTGAGTTGGATGGACTGCGGAAGGTTTTCTTTTTTGAGCTTCATATTAATGTCAATAAATTTTATTCATCAGATTGGTAAGGATCATATAATTCGTCGCGTTGTAACTCAAGACTGGTCTTTCCGTTGTTCCTCTTCGATGCATCTATTTACATTATTATCTGGTTCTGTTCGACATGATTCAACGGGTTTCTCGGGTCTGAAACTGGCAATCTACGACAATAACATTGACTGTTTGGGTACAAAATCCATCGATAAAAGTCGTAGAACAACTAATAAACCCTGGGATCGGAAGGTGAGTGCTTGGACAGCGATTAAAGGCGTGGGGGGCACCGCTGTAGTTTTTCACTAGTGTAAACTATAGCCGTGCCCCCCACTTTTTTTAGAAAGGTTTTACCAAATGATGGATTAATTTTGGGTACTTTTTCGTTGTACGATGCTACAGAGGAGGTTTCAACGTTTCCAAATCACTCCTAAAATTTTCAGAAAGGATGTTTTTTCGTGGAGAATTCTGGCATTGAAAATGGGGGGCACGGCTATAGAACACCCGATAATTTACTTCCCTGGATCCTGTACATAATTATTATCATGAATGGAGTTTCATTGAATTTTTGAGTGGTAGAGTTTTCTTATATGTAGTAGAATGGAATTCAATAATGCATTATTATTCACTGGACTTATACGTAATTCGGATTAGTTTGAAAACAATTTCGATATCTCCCTTGGATATATCGAATTACTGAAAAGATATTCTTAAAAATATCGATATTCGATAAATCGATATTCTTTGCCGATATTGACATCCCTAATGTGAATGCCCTTCAGTGGTGGGAGATGAAATTGTGGATTGACTGATTGGTCAGCTTGTTAGTTTACCAATATTCTACTTGCTTCATTGAATTTGCCCTCGTCTGGCTCCTTACATCCAGCAAACCTGAAAATAACCCAAGTTCTTCCTACAAACCTCTTATCAAGTCATTTCTCCGTTCTCAATTTATGCAAATCGGAATATTTTCCCCTCAGTGAACAACATTGCATAAGTCGCATTTCTAGCTTTAAAAGCGATTATCCTCACTAGCAAATGTCATTGCGAAAACAGGCCGTTCGTCTTCTCCCCGGTTCGTGATTCACTGCACGCGAACCTCGGTACGGACAGACAGTTTGACCGCATTTGTTTTTGTTTTTTTCTCTCTCTATTGCGAATATCCGAGACTCTGTTGCGCTTTGGTGAACTTCGCGACCTTCCGTCGGTAATCTGAGTGGCTCGCAGGCGTAATCCGGCCTATTGGGGGGCAATTCATCCAGATTAACAGAGCCCTATCCTGAATGATGAGGTTTTCCTATGGACAGGGTGGAATTCTATACTCGCCGCGTGCCGGTCTTGTTTACTCTGAGGCCTTGGCCTCCGAAGGATTTTTGTTTGACGGCGGTATAATCCTCTTTCGATTCAGCTGCACTAAAGATGATTATTAATATAGGTACCTACCGGCAACCGGCTGATATTTAATATCTTACAGAAACATGATGTTGCTGAGGAAATTGTTTTCTGACAACAAAAGCATCGAGTTGTAAACCCGTTTAAGGGCATCCAAGAACACAATGATAACGTTTTACTCTTCCTCTGCTTGAGCCTCAACAGTTTTTGTATTATAGGAAGATTTGTAGTACTGGCATCTAATTCAGTTTACATTTATGCCACATGTAGTAACTTCGGTGCATTTGGCATCAAGATTCTACTTACAACTTCACTGATTCCAAGTCACTTACATGTACAGATGTGCGATCCAGTGACTTACAAATATCGGTGACTTCGGTTCCAGTGACAAGGAAATATCGGTGACAAATATCGGTGACTGGCATATCGGTGACAGAGAGTGGAAATGGATGAAATGTGGCGCTGTCACAGTTTTTTGAAGGAAGGAAGCATAAAAAGGAGATGTTGAACATAATTTTTTCTGATTATAAAGGGATTGCTTTACAGTAAAAATAATAATAATCTGTTTTTATTCTTGTATATTTAAAAAAATGTTTTCTAAATTTGAAACTTCTGAATAAGAGTGAAAGAAAATTTAAAAAAAAAAAAGCATTCATCGCTTAAAAAAATTATTTTATTACGTGAAAACGTCATGTTTTAAGGAACTTATGAACGGTAACATAAATTCAGGTCGAATGATAACGCAATATTTCTGTACCGGTGACAAAGTAATCATATCAATATCATATCGGTGACTTTGTCACCGGTACAGAAATATCGAACATCTCTAGCCGTGTAGTCTCAAGGAAGGTTTCACTGATAACAGTGTTATAGAGTTCGCAACACTTTCAGGAGATTCTTCGGCGCCTAGCCACCGTTCCAATCCCGCGCATAGTAGTACTTCGTGTTGGAATCCAGCGCAGTCACCGAAATATCTGTCACTGCTTTTTCCAGTTCCTTGTCACCGATATATCGGTGACAAACCCATATCGGTGACTTTGTCACCGGTTCAGAAATATCGGACATCTCTACTTACATGAATCCACTTATTGGTTATTTTGTCTTACAACAAAGTAAACTATTTCCTTCTTATTTCATTTCAAAATCCCTTCGCACCCCGTTCACTCTTCAACCATCCATCTACCTTTATCTTTATTGCTCGTTTGCCTTCCTCTTTACGGCTCTCCCGCGTCTTCTTGTTGGATTCCTTCACGCGAAAGCCATTCAAACTTTGACCAGGCCTTCAGACCGTCTCGAGGGCAATTAACATATTAATTGAACGGGAAAGTACGAAAAAAATAAATACGGAGCCCGCCTGAACCCGTCTTCACCCTCTGGTTTTTAACCCCTACGAGTTACGAGGTTCTTTTACAGCCCTCGAACCCAAATTAGACTCCCTTCCCCTGGACAAATTGAATCGGTAGTCATTGGGCCGGGCCTACCCATATTTTATAACCACTGTCAGTAAGAAGGAAGAACGCGTTTTTGCACCGATTTTTCTTCTTGCAATCACATTTTGATTGGTTGGTAAATTATGTTTACAGGTTTTTGAAACTGCTTGCTTATTTTTTGAAGGCATACAATCTGGTGTGTGTACCCGCATTAAATTAATCTGTAGGTATTGGTCCATTCTGTTATTCAATGTAAAATAAATCAGGCACTGACTCTTCGGGAAGTAACTTGGTATTCGCCTTTCTAATTCGTTTTATGGGTTCTGCATTATAAACTATTGTTGCCAGGCTTTGCAGTACCCTTTTAAGACATGATCAGCATGGTTTTTCAAAAAAGCTCCAGTGTCCAAAAGAGGTTATTAGTATAGATCCTGATTCACGTAATTTTGAGGCCGTTAAGCTAATTCATCTCAGTTGAACCGTGATTAATTCTACAGATTAATATTTCTGCAGTGATTAATATTTAATCTGCAATACATAATATACTCTGCAATATATTATAATGCACTGGCTCTACTAGAAACGCTCTAATATTTATGAGGGAAGCCCAATGAAAGATGGAAAGATCTTCTACGAGAAACTAGACACTTAGCATATTTCATGGAACATACCATTTCTCTAATATCTTCTGAAGTATTATATCATTGAAAGGATGCGTTTCTGCTAAAAGCTCGCACTTCGCAGTGTTTTACTTCCTTTGATTACTCTCTTCGTTCTTCACAACTGACCACGAAATAAAATTTTCTTTACAAGAGGTTTTCTACAAAAGGAAGCTGGAATCAGAAAAATTATGAGTAACAGGCATCACATGTACATAAGTGCAGAAATTGTATTCATCACGTTGAGATTTCTGAATAGCTTCAGAAAAATGAATAGCTTCACTCTGCTCTTCAGAAGCTTGAGATATTTTTAGAATTGTTTGTAGAGAAAACTGCAGTGTCAGCTTTCTGGCCAGCACCTAATACCGACCAACTCACTGCAGCAGAAGTTTAGGGAACCAAACAGATTAGATATCTATTTCTGTGTATGTTAGCCTATAGAAGTTAAAATATCCAGAAACAACATGATGGCTCGAATCGTTCCCAGCTGTTTTCGAAGCGATGATCCTTCACATTGAAATTGCTGCTATTCTTCATATTCTGCTAGTATTTGCAATCAAGTTTTATCTTGAAGGTGTGAAATGAACTGGCGAGCTCTTCCGTGGAATTGTGCAAACACGTTTTCGACCATTCCTAGGATCCCATTCTGTACAATATACGCTTCTCACGTCAGGTATATATCATGTTGATTACCATCAGTGTATATGTATAAGGTGCTCCATGTTGTATACGTTCACTATTCGGTATTCCCAATGCTTCTCATTCCAATCAACTATGAGGTGAAACAGTTAGTACACGCTTCCCGATTTCAACCGCTGTTTGATCTATGTTCGTATAATGTTTATCTTCCGGAGGGATCCCTAATACACTGGGGACGGCTCAACCCGGCCCAAGGGTGGTTAGACGTTTAGCCTTGATTGGTTGTTTTCGCACGCTTACCGCCTCACCCCTTAATCAGCGTTCTTCATTCTGATTGGCTACACTTCATCCCCTAGAAGCTCCCACCCCGCCCTCCTTAATATAAAGTTGTTTGGAACTTGATAAAGCATATGTTCAACCCCCGTTAAGCTGCTTACCCAAGCGCACGCCTAATCTGGATTACGGAGGGTCCCCATGCGTTTTGTCCGAGGATCGCTTTTTCTCTCCTGCGCTACCCGCAATTTTTTCTTTCTATTCCGTCCCCCATCTTATTCTGTCCTTTTTCAAGGGATGTTAATACAATTTTAATTAGAGAGAATGTGCAAAGGATCGAAAAACGAGGATAACGCGTTGGTCGAAAAGAGAGGGCAACTTTATAATCCGAACACTCTTTTCACACACCAGAATTATTAACTCCAAGTACTGTTGCTTTTCAAACTTTTGAAATAATTATTTGAAAAATATTCGTAATTTCAAAAACGTAATCTATTTTGGGTTTGGGAAGTCAATATTTGTAATACCCTTTCCAACACATTTGTGGAAAGAACTCTTAAAAAACAACTTTGTCCCTTTCTTGCTTTGGGATGTCAGTTAATTCCAAAAAGTTAGCATCCATTTCATTTCAGTCGTTAATTAAAATAATGTCGGTCCATTGCGCATTGGGACACCACCACATTACGCATTTTATTCTTGTGACCCATTGTGCATAACGATTTGTTGGTACGGCCGATAGCAATATCCCTATTATGTTAGAGCCATTGTTATCCGGGTTTTTAATGGGGTGGAACATTCATCGAGACGGTAGGGAGCTCATTTCGAAGTTAATGCACAACGTTTACAATTTAACGTCATCTCTGTTATGAGATCGATAACTGAATGCGGTATTCCGATTTCGGTTGTTTGATGAACACGCCTCGTGAGCGTTTTGAAATTCGAGCTTCCAACTTGTGTTTACTACCGAATACCTACTCTTACTTTGTAAAACCATATTAGTAACATTTGAGAAGTACAAAAGTTTTCTCAAACAGAAAAATTCATTTTCACCTTTTAATTGACACCGGTTTACATATTTCGTTTCAAAACAATCCTTGTAACCATTCAAATTTTCAAAATGAAGTCAGTTTTTGGTGACATATCCCTTAATTGCACTGGTTCGTGTTTAAATGGTCTCCTACGGATTTCGTCGCTTACGGGTTACTTACTGCTCATCGCGAAAAGAAATTTTGAGTGCCCTGCGCACATCTATCATAATTTTGATTTTTATTGCGAAATCGGAATCATTTTAATCTATTAAATATGGAATTCCACAAAATAACAAATGCAACTATCCAAAAACTCTAAAATCCTAAATTCTTCTACAAACTTAATTTTTACCGTTTATGGCCGATTTTGATGCGGTTTAGATACAATCGAAAATTTGCTCATGTACATTTAATGTGAACTTGTTGTTTCAATCATAAAGCCGTCTACTTTTATCCGACTTTATTGAAAATCTCGAAAATTATTTGTTTTTGTCCTTGTGCCTTTAATTGGGTCCAGTTTTTGATTTAACGTCATAAAAATCAGAAGCGTTTATTCGATTGAATGGAAGATTCATTTCCTAATCGTGGTTATTGGTGTTCTTAAGACAGTTCATGTGTCATCCGAGAATTTGAATCGTTTGATAACTGTTCAACAGTGAAAAATGGTTATGCGAATGTTTAAAAATCCATTTTTGCGCATGCCCATTTGCGGCATAAATTCAATGTCGAATAAATCGATAGGGATTCAAGGCTATAATATGCAGTCCTTGAAAATGTCGCCAAAATCCATAATACCCCTCTTACCTCTATCATAAGATGTTCATAATTTCATGGTATTGGACGAATGTCACGTGAGAAGAATCGTTTCAATCTTATTGTTTCGTTTCTATTTAATTTGCAGACCTCAACGCCGAATCCTATCTTGACGTGGCGTTCGGACCCGGGACGCCTGGTTTGAGCGGGAACGGATCTCACCACCAAAGGACGAAAAGGATGCGGACATCCTTCAAACACCATCAGCTCCGAACGATGAAGTCCTATTTCGCCATCAACCACAACCCCGACGCTAAAGATTTGAAGCAGTTGTCCCAGAAAACTGGATTACCCAAGAGGGTGCTACAGGTAACACGATCAAAATCATAATTATAGTTGGATGTAACAATCATTGCATTTAAGCACTCTTCAGCAAGAATAGTTCTGGCTGTGGAGCATGTTATTGTGACTCCATTTTGTGTACTTTTGCTGTCAAATGTTTGATGGAAATTGAGATGTTTAATGACAGTTCTCCCTGCGCTTCATAATGAACCTGAAGCTTTATTGCTTGATGGGTATCTCTGGTTATTGCTGGATAATCGACTCATATCTTTCCAGGGGAAACTAGTTCATTCTATCACCTTCTTGTGATGAAAAGCCGGTCAAGGATAATGTAGCGAACAATCCTATTCTTTAACCAGCGATTGTAAAGATTTTTGCAGATACTTTTTTGTAGGATATATATGGAAATTTCGGTATTTCCAGTGGTTATAGTGAAGAGTCAGTGGATGTAAAAATTAAAAGAAGTAAAACGTGAAATGAGATTGAAATATTTCCGTTGTGGTTAGTTATTAATTCAAAACTTGAAACCGATGTCTTTATAAATAATTAACGTTCGTTGTCAAATACGATATTATTAACGAGCAAGCCATTTCAAACGGGACTAACTGTAAACACTTCAAACAAGTTGTCATTGTATGAAGAAAATTTTTTTGAATGTTTGTTCCATGTAAATTCGTTATTAATCAACAATCAATTTGAATTTTTGGCATATTATCAAATTGAAAATTTTGGCAAATTAATTTGAACCTTTGGCACAAATCAATTTTAATATTTTTGGCATCTCAATTTAAACTTTCGGCGACTCAATTTCAACTTTTGGCATACCAATTTATACTTTTTACAAACCCAACTAATCCAACATTCCACCCCATATAATGATCAATATATGTTTTTTCTCTCTCAATCCTCAAATATTCTTTACAAAAATGATATTCTATTAAGGAGGATTCAGATTAATGTCCTCAAACTGATTTTATGTTGATGACTCTTAAATGTTTTAATGTTTCTCCCAGTGATCTAGTTCGTTTCAACAATTATGGTCTTGGCTTTTGAAAGTTAGGCGTTTACCCAAGAAAATTTCAAGTTTACATCAAATTGTGGCAGATTAGTAAGTTCATTGAAATATATACGTTTTCTTGTTGAAGTGGCAAAAAGCGGTACACTTTCGTTCCCAGTTCTGAGAGTTATGTTCATGCGTTTCCAGATTTGAATGCAAATATTTGCCTAAACTTCAAGGTTGTTCACGTTATGGATGTTCAAAATTATATTTTTTTACCACCTTCAGTAGAACCCATGTTCTTGTTGTCGATGATGGATAATATTGATGCTTTCAAGTGAGGTGGTAATTACTAATTTTTTTGCTGATCTATTCCGGTTCATTTGGCAAAATTCATCAACATTTAGGGGTTATTTTTTGAAATTTTATAGTTGGAGTAAACAAGCTGTATCAGGTCTCAGCTTTCCAACAAAGTCATACTAAAGACCAAAATCAAGGCCAGTTGCCTAGGACTACAGTAGGTTTTCGCACATTTTTTATGCTAATTGTCCACGGAAACTAGTGAGGGCTTTGAAACGAAGGGAAGTTAACTATGATGCGGATATGTCTCATGAAAATCACTGGTAGTGACGGAGTGCCGATCAACGCGAAGACAATGATGCTTCGAGAAAGATGAACTCCTGATGGTCTAGTTAGGCGTTTGATGATGTTTTGATGGCATTCTTGAGCAGTGTTAAGATAATACCGGACTATGAAACTCGTATTGGTTAACTCAACCGAGGAATCTTCAGCGAATTAGTGAATCCGTGGCATGACCCAGTCCGCTTTTGGCTTTATTTAAACGACCAAGGCCAACGGACTGGAGAGACCTTCAACAGGTTCGAACGGAAGGAAATCGCCGTAGTTTCCCAACTAGCGCTATTCGGCGCCTTGTCTTCCTCAGTGGCAACACATCCTATCGACGTTACGAAACTGCCCCGGAGAGGCCCGAAGGCGGGGTCCCCTTCGTTTTCAATACCAGTCCTTGATGAAGTGACATGGGATTGAGAGCAGATGTAGGGTCGCGATCTAAAGATATGTTACCAAGTAGACATTCATTTCATTTTACAACATGCGCTAGGCGTCGAGATAAGGTCGAATGTATTATTTTAACTTGAAACTTTTCTTTCAACTGACTCGTTACGTACAGGGATTTTTTCATTGAGCTCCGTCGGCACCAAAATATTAAAATTTGTTCCTTAATCGTTCCCATTGTAGCGATCTTCGAATTGTCGGTCAGATTCCTTGAAGAGTGTCGGAAGTGTCTAAAGAGTACAACCATGCACCAAAGATTGGGCCAACAGATCGCTTGTATTCCCAAACTTGGATTAGACCTTGATTGTTTGAATCCATTGTCTCTCAAACTCCTGGGTACCTCGAATAACAGAGTAAATTGCAAGTTCTGCCGCTTCATCGCTTACGAATTGGAGGTCAATTTTGAAAGTTTAGACAAGGGAAATAAAACGCAAAGCCCTGAAACTCGTCATTTGACCGATATAGAAGCTGGTCTTAAGGATGGTCGTTTGAAACCCACTGTTCACACTGGTAAACTTGACAATTCTTCATCTGGGTCTATCTCAAGGGACCACTTCTAAAAGGTATCCATCTCCCTCACCAGCTATCATTATCATAACCACCATGCCGATTACCTATGTGAATCTCTCCTACGAAAGTGCCTAGACTAAAGACCACTTGCAGGAATACGAAGAATGATGTTGATTTTATTTGGAGAGCGACATCTTTTGTTTTAAATTTATTTCTGTCTCGTTTATTAAACTATCGACAAACCCTTGCTTCGCTCGAAATATAAAGTTCAAGTCGATGACTCCTCCAGTTGCCACGATATTCGTCCGCTAGTAAACTGACAACTAAACTGACAATTAAACTTAGTAACCGGGGTAAAGGAAGTTCTAACCAAACAAATCGGATGCTAAGCATTGTGAGCGTAAGGACTGTTTTATGCAGTGGAAGAATATTTTGCAGGTTGTGACGAAAAACGCTGCAAATTCTTTCACTGAAATTCATATATCCTGAAATTCAATAACCGCTGTATCACCTGTGAAACACGCACACTCCAAAGCTTAGTAGAAATTCAAATTATGAATGCAAGCCAAATGAATGAAATTGAATAATAAACCCCAGTGAAAGAATTTGCAGCGTTTCATGCATATCAGAATGCTTCAACCCGTGTATCGGCTATAAACCCTTTTAGGAGTTCACTCCAGTATCCACATTCACTACATCACTAGGTTACTGCGATAAAAAAAAACTGTTGTTTTTGTTTTGATCGCAGTAATCTAGTGATGTACTGAATGTGGATGCAAATGTTGGCACCATAAGATCATGCCATACATCGGGAATGGTTTGAGCTACAGACCTGGGGAGGGCTCATTCGATTCCTCATGGAAAGTTCTTCAAAAAAGTCCACATTTAGGCCGCCTTGGTTTTTTTAGGTTTTTAGGGATTTTACAAAACTTTGACAGCCCTTAAAGGGCACTTTAAATTAAGTGAGAGAGCTGGCTAAAGAATTGGGGCGTTGTTGGACCAATATTGATTTGTCCTGAAAATTTCAGATTTTTTGCTCCAGCCGTTTGGGAGAAAACGTGCGTACCCCGGCGTACGGCGGACGGACGGAAACATTTCTATTGCAGATTTGGATTTACACCCTTTGAAACGTAAACCATGAAATTTTCTTAGACATTTTTTTTCAAGAGCGATTCCAATGGTTTATTATTGAATAATAAACAAAAACTATGTGGTGTGCTAAAACTCGTTGATCATTTTACGAACACTCCCGTCAAAATCGGTCCTCCAGTTTAGCCGTCCGTTGGGATCACACAACGATAAATATATGGAAACAAACGTACCTTACTTTTGCTTCTTCAAAAGACTATTGTTCAAATGAAAATTTTCATTTGCTTATCGCTTTTCTGAGCTTGCGGATCACTTTTGGAGCGGGTCTGCCTGACTGAGGTAAAACCTTGCCACCGCCAAAACTATATCAAGTTTCCGTCCGATTTTGATTTCCAGCTACTGTGTGGGCCAGCTTCCAGATAGTTCTCTATAAATTTCATTGCCGTTGGATCAGCTGTAGCCTCTGCGCATGCGCAGACGTGAATTTATTGTAACATCGATTCCTCACGATCTTTCTTTTTCATCATCCGCCATTGATTCTGTATTACAGGATCTGTAATCCCCATTTTAATTACCTCCAATTTCGCTGCATATTCGTGTATGACATTTTCCTGCATACTTCAATTCTTAAATTATCAAAATTATAAGCTATTGAAAACTTTGTTGATAAACAATAGGCTCTGGAATTTAGTTTATCAATTCAAAGCACAGCTGATTATATAATCACTTGAAGAAAATACATATTTAGAATTTCTTGGATAGGTCGATTCCGAATTATTGATTTTGGGAAGATCTCCATTCAAGATAAAATCACTGGTGGCTACTGACTTAAAGATATGACCTATAATTCAATTGGATGTTTGATTCAGAAGTACAGAGCCGTATTATGCTTTGTGCTTTATTGTGAGGGCAGGTACTTGGTGAGACTTACCAGTTTTCCGTGCTCAGAAAAATAATTTCCTTGAGACTTCCAAGTTGGACGAAATTATTCCAGTATGCACAATTATTAAGTCACACAAGCTCACCGAAAATTGTCATTGTTAGGCAGCGGTTATTGTTGCTAGAAAAATCTCCTCATGAGCAGAGATTCGGTTCAAAACTAAAGTAGCAGCAGCCAGGAAAATACATTGTAGTATAACTTAAAGCTACAGCTGATTGTTCAATGAATCTTGTTTGTTATTGGACAACAAACCTCACAAACATGGCATTGCAGCGGAATGAAAACCTATGTTGCAGTATGAGTGCAATTAACGTTCAATAGTTTCTAACTTTGAAAGCATTAAACAATTTCTTGGCTAAGTAAAAGAAGACGTTCTGTCGAGTAAAGTTCGTTCATTCTTGTTTTTTGAATGGTCAGCATTCAAACTCCACTTTTTTTATTTTATTTTTTTGCCGAATGAAAATCATCAAGGTTTCACGATGAATGAAATGAGTATAAACTCACGAGCGCTCTTGTACACACATCGGAATAATTTGCAAAAAATCCTGGAATATACATTTTACTACCCAAATGAGCCCGAATTTACTGACCGTATCAACATCCGTCAATTAAACGTTTCCCCACGGGTCCCTCCCGAACCCGGTCAGATTTCTCAAGGGAGAATACCCGTATAATTATAACAGTTCAAACAGATCTCGTATGTATTAACATATTAAAACCGCGGAAACATTTTTTTTTCAAGCCACTTCACTCCAGTACTTTTCAAACCCTTAAGGATCAATATCCTTTTCAAGTGCGAGTGTGTTCTTCGTAACCCTCTACCATTCTCAGGGGTCTTCCGTGGCTCCAATAATTAATTTATCTTTTTTTCTGCCCCCGCTTCATCTCTCTTTTCCCCACTTGCCATTAAATTCTTTCACTCGGCTGGATCCTGGGCCCTTAGTACGTCCCAAGCAAAGAGTTTTGTTTGCCCGGAGATTTCTTCCGACGATGTACAAACACCATCCCTTGTTTGCAAGAGTCAGTCGAAAACTTGTTCAAACACGCTTCCCTCCCCCCCTCCCCCACACCAGTTTCTCTATAGGGACTTTGCCGGGGATTTTTCTCCGGTTCCCGGTAAGGTTGGAAAAGTCGGACGAAAAACGTTCCACAGGGGAGAGATGTAAAAAACACAAAAGCTTCTCTGAGGACGACAGAGAAAAACCCGCTGGCTTCTGTCTTTCAACTTTTTCTTTTTCGTGCTACTTTGAATATTCATTCCTTCAGTCTCTCCTCTCTCATCCACAACAGTAGAAGAAGAGTAGGTAAAGAACAATTCCGGAACTACGTTATTCATTTGCACTCGAAATACAGTTCAGAACTTCAGAAACACTCTTTTCGCCCTCCTGGTTTCACGAAAAAAATTGCCAAAGGAGTTTTGACTTCCATTGAATCCCTGAAAGTCGAAATTTCACCGGTTCTTCACTCCAACTTGCTGGTTCTTAAGACGTTGAAATTAGGAACATCATTAGATGCTCCAAAAAAAGCCCTTGTTTAGTCTTGGGAAGTATTCACTTGATCGAGCCCGCGGTTCCAAGGATTTATTATCATTCGGAGCGTTTTGAATGTGGTAAGTGCTTTTGCTGCGGAATCCATTTCCAGAACATAAACCTTTGGTCAAGATTGTGTGGATCTTGTATACCTATATCTGTTTTGTTCAGTTAATCAAAGACTTCTTATATACAATGCAGTCTGAAGTTTTTAATGGTGACCTACAAGATATACATAACCGGAAAACTGGTTTTTGTCAATCCGTCTAGTTCTACCCACTCCCATAGGAAAAAAAACTTTTGAAATTCCATGATCCACTTCCAAGTTTCGCTGGCTACGTCAAGAGCTATCTCCTTGTCATTTCACCAAATCCTCAAGCTCCCCAGCTTAGTATAATATTAATCCTACAGCTATTAGGAGACAGGTTCAGATTCAGGAGCCACTGATGTTCACGTCTCTACACTGTTATAGGATCAGAACATTAGCTGATACTAATCTTGTGATTTAACGCATCGTTTTCGACCAATTCTGGTTCATTATTCGTTTTCTTTCAACTTCTGCTTCATTTCAACTTTCTAAGACTTGCAGCTGAGTTTGGGTTCCCGCTGAATAGTTATTCAATTTATACTTACGGGAAATATCTGATTCATCACGTCTGGCAATCATTGCTGGATAAGCGCCAGTTGGTCGGGTTATCAGGAAGTGGAAAGTGCCAAAAAATGTTGTTTATTCCCCCCCACCAGAGAGTTTTGCATTTATTATACTATATACTCCAATATACATCGGTCTTCTACCAGGATCGCACTACTCAACATTTTCTTTGAACTATTAATAGTGTGTGGTGAATACTGGAAGCCTTCATGGTAAGTGGGGTGCGTCTTGCCAGGCCAACATCGCTTGCTCACCGACATCTCAGATCTACCACAGGGTCAATTTACTCCCAATTCTCAGACTCATTTGATGGGTTATTTTTCAACAATAGTTCTCAGGTCGGTTTTTAAAGTTCTTTTCTCTGAGGTTCGAATGTCAATGAGCACTCACGCCCTTATTGGTTACTTGTAGACGTCTGCAAGCGTCACCATTCGATTCAGCGAGAAAAATTATGTAGAATTTGATATTTAAGTCATCAAGTTGTAAGGGATCGTTTTTTCCTAAAATCTATGGATTTTCGTTAAAAACAAAACTTTTTAGCGCATTCGGGAGCCGTTTTCTCTCTTTGCTGTTACTTTTATCAATTTGTTTGCTTCACCGTTGGAAAGCTGATCAAATTTAGAAGTCTATAGAAAGGACTGGTCATTTCTTTATAAGAAGAAAAATCATATCGAAAAAACACAAATTTTTAGAATTTTAACGATTATTAAGAGTCCTTTTCGCCCTCTTTGTTCCCATTCAGAAATTATATCCTGCTGCTTAACTGTTCATTGCACGTTTTCTGCTAATAGTGTTTTTCGTTAGTTTTATATTTTATTAGGTTCTTATAAATATTGTGCTATTCGTCTTACCGGTTACTGTAGTTCGTGAACAACAGAGGCTTTATTAGTGCATTGGTATTTATGGACGTGTCTGACAAGGAGGATTCAGATTTTATTGTTTGCCGGCCTCGATGGAATTTAGAACAACGATGATCTTCGAGCTTGAGGATATTGATTTCCTGATGAGGTACCGGCTTTCAATAACTGTTGTACACAACTACAATTTAAAAAGTGTCTTTACTTGAATGATAAAACAACAGGGATAAATTTTACAATTAATTCGCAACAAAAAGACCTTCCTAGAGCTTTTTAAAGGCTCCGTTTTCGAGTTATTGACCATTTAAGATTTTTGTTCATGTTTTTGACCGTATCTCCTAAAAATAGCTGTAATTCCTTCATTCTTTAAGTATTCTCAAATCTAAAGACATCGTTAGAAAAAACGTTGAAATTCCTATCACCTTGATGCCAAACCATATATTTTTAGAGAGTTAAGATACCAAAGAAAAGAGGTCAAGGTACAAACTTTTTAAGGGCACTAACCATTCAAATGCCGTTGGTGGTTTTGATCGTCAATTTAACGCGTTTTATCATTTTGTTTTAATCTGAATTGGAGATGGTGAAACCTAACATCGTTGTTTAAGAGAGATTTGCTGTTTATTGAGTAAACATTGATTTAAAACTTGGTTGAAAATGCATCGACGAAATGAAAATAATAATAAAAAAACAGTTCGTACAACTGTAATGTAAGGGGTATACGTACTATTGCGGATGGCAAACAGTAAAATCTGCATCACCCTTGTCAAACTCGTCCTCAGATACCAATGCTCTAATCAAGTCTCAGTGGCTTTCTAGCTACATTAACCGGTAACACAAATAGCTAAATATTCAGGAAAACATCAACAAAAATATAAAACTAACGAAAAAGCAGAAAAGAACTGGTATTAATCGTTGTTCAGGATGGTAAACACCCAAATTCCGTTGGTTGGATCTGATATCAGCTTTGAACTCATATTTGATCGTTGATTTCTCTGAACCGGAGTTGGTGAAACCTAACAACGTTGTTTAACAGCTGAGATTTGCTGTTCATTGGGTAAACATTGATTTAAAACATTGGTGAAACAGCTCTTAAGTCAGTCGTACAGCCGTACTTACTGCAATTCTTAGCTTCGAAATGTGTAAGAGAAGGGACGATCACATTGCACGATGCACCTTTCACGTTTACAAACAATGCCAGGTCTGCAATGTCCTACAATCGCGGCACATGCTCGTAAAATATTTGAGGGTTTAGCTGCACCCGACTCCCCGCAGCCATCTTAAAAGTCGGGGAGAGATGAAATCTTCACAGCTTCCCCTACCTCGGAAACGTCCCCGCCTCCCCTCTCGCCCCGCGGTCCCTCCTATTGAGCCGATGTTATCAAATCCGGTAAGCCACAGTCTCGACTTCCCCCCAACCGCACAAGCGCATACCGATCTTCCGAGAGGCCCAACAAACTCTTCAGATCGCCATTCCTAACCCTCGGCCTTCCCATTTTCGTCAAGGTTAACGTCAATCTAATGCTGATACCGTTCCTTTCATTTCATCCACTTAGTTCTTCAGGCAAAAATGATGAAATTGAAGTGACATTTTTATAAATATTATACCTAGTCCTGCCATAAGTTTTGTTACAAGGACAAATGCATGTAGACATAATTTTGATACGGGTTAATTTGGAAAAACGATGAATCAATCAAATTGTCAGCCTTTTTCCTTCACCTCCAGGGCCAATGATCAATTGAGAACAGCATTCACCAGAGATAACTACAAGCTCTCCAAATTACGGTGCCTCGGCGACAAGCTATCAGCCCAAGATGGGATTAAAGCTGGTACTCCAAAGGGTTCATATACAGGCTTCCTGAGGGTGGACATGGTGATAGATTTAGGAACTCAACGGAAGCTGAATTCTGCTGAAAGACCTAATAAACACTGAGTCCAAAGAAAACTTAGCATGAACTCGTTTCAGCTGCACAGTTTGTCGAATGTTTCTAACAGAACTTATGGCATGACTAGGTGCAGAAAGTAGTGAGAAATCTTACCAAAGTAGTGAAGGTTCGAGTTCATGGAAGAAGTCGACAAAATTTTACTTTCCAAAACCAAAATTTTCTACGTCCCAAGTCCTATATTTCACTACGTTATTATGCTGCTTTGACGAACATTCCTTGGATCGGGCGGATGAGATCTTAGATGGACCAATATGAATTGCATCTCAGTTGGAACAAGAGCTGCCTGTGCTCGTGCACAAACATGAAATTGTTTTCATATAAAAATCCAATTTCCTTCACATCTGGAGGGTAGTCGTGCATATGTTTTAGGATGGTACCCTAAGACTTTGTATCGCGATCAGCTGTTCTCACAAAATCAAAATTGATGGACGTTAAGGAAACTCAAGCGGACCGAATTCTGCGACACTTCTCAGAAAATCGAATCGTGGATGTCTGTTTAGGGCTAATACCGTCCCTTTCATTTCATACACTTAAGTAGTTTTAGTATTTTTCTTATGGTTTCCCATTAGAAAATAGCATTAACGTAGTATGGGATTTAATTTCAATTTTCATGAGAATGTTATAATAGTTTAATAATCAGGTGGTATGCTGGAATAGTTGTCCCTTCCAAGAGTTGGTCGATATGCCAGCAACACGCAGATGATATCCCTGAAGCAAAAAGTCTTCCGATTTTTGATAAGGCTTAGCAGTTTTATGAACGGGAAGGGTTCACTATCCATACCTAACATAATATTCAATCGTAGTATTTGTTTACTCTTATCACTTTCTTTTCAATTAGAACAAATTTCATTCCGTAAGTATATTTGAAGGATTGGAAATCATTTTGGAAATCTCTGAATGTTTTTCGAAACCATACGAATGTTCTTGATCAAACAAAACGTGCAAGAAAAATACTTGACCAAAAGCTTAATAGAACAAAATATAATGACATCTATCAGTCGAGAATTCAAAGATTGAGCAGCTATTGGAAGGATTGGCTACTACCCCGTCTGGTCAGTTAAATATCCGCGGTTTGTTTAAAATTGGGATCGAATAAATACGAATCATGAAAATCGGTTAAGAATTAGAATGTCCTATGTCCTGAGGATCGCCGTCAGAATTTACCGCGAAAAACACCTCTTTTTCTTTGTAAAATTGCAAAAATTTCCCGAGTTTCTTGTACAATTGGAGTATAATAGGATCGAACGAAAAAGAATCACCAATATCGGTTAAGAATTACAGACTGAGCGTGTCGTTTTTTCACGGATTTGCTTTCAGAATGGTCTGAAATGGATTTGTATTAAATTTTCTCATTCTTTATCATGTTTGGCTTGTCTCACGAACAACTGAATCCTAATCGAACAAAGCCTTTTTCCATCATCCTAGAAACAGAACAACTATCATCAACAATCATAGACAATGTCGTTTCAAATAGCTGTTCCACCAAAAATTAGTAAAATCCTGCTTCGAATGTATTACGATTATTGACTGCCAGGAGATGAAATTGTCCGATATAAAATCTTCCCGTTGCACAATGTTTTCTTTTTTAAATTTTATTGCCGCTATTAACATATACGGCCTCCACGTAATTTGCGTTATTACGACGTACTTATTCTTTGTTTGGACCTCATTATCAGAACACTGATAAAAGAGCGTAAAACGTCGAACGCAGTTAACCCGCGTTTTTTTCGCGGCCTTTATGTGCTGTTGGAAAAATAATACGCCTTCCAATCAATTATCGTCCCATGTGGATCGATTTATAGAACTAGACTGTTCGTAACATCTCGTAACATCTGAGTGCCTCTTTATAAAATTACGGCTTTTATCGTAAAGCTATGAGTCAAAATCCTGCAAATTCTTTCTCAATTTATTGCACTCTTGCGTTTTAATATTATTAGGCTGGTACACAACAATATTTTATACCAGGGTACTTGCAGTTTATTTTTTTAGGTCTACATTTAATCGCTTGTTTGATGCTGATCCATAAAAATGAGTGTGGTTTCGTAACTCCCTATTCCACTGATGTCATACTTAAAATAAGCATGAATTTAATTAAGACATAAGCGCAGGTGTTAATGTACACAAGGTTCGTTGTTATTAAAATGTTTATTATGCAATCAAATGAATACTTGAAAAACCATGAAAGACCATGAATAAAACTAAAAATAGTGCCCAACTTTTGGGAAACGAGGGCGAGGAGAGCTCATATACCTACTAGCCTCCTAATACCTCCTAAGCGTTTGAAACTGAGAATAATGCCACACTTCCTTGGAAATGTAAGCTAGGAGAGCTCTTGTCAGATTCTAGGCTCCTAATACCTTCTAAGGATTCGAAACTGAGAATACTGCCCAACTTCCTTGGAAATCAGGGCGAGGAGAACTCTTGTCATATACTAGCCTCCTAATACCTCCTAGGCGTTTGGAACTGAAAATACTGCCTAAATTCGTTAGAAATGAAGGCAGTGAGAGCTCTTGTCAGATTCTAGCCTCGTAATATCTCCTAATCGTTTGAAAAAGAAAACACTGCCCAATTTCCTTGGAAATGAGGATGAGGAGAGCTCTTGTCAGATTCTAGCCTCCTAATACCTCCAAAGCGAACGATTTGTAAATACTGCCCAACTTAATCAGAAATGAGGGCAAGGAGAGGTCTTCTCAGATTCTAGCCTAGCATTAACAATTTCAAACCCTTAGGAGGTATTTGGAGGCTAGAATCTGACAAGAGCCCTCCTCGTCGTCATTTCCAAGGAAATTGGGCAGTATTTCAGTTTTATGATCCACAAGGAAAAGCTTAATTCCTGGAAACTTTCTATTTCGTTTTAAGTAATTAAAACGTCTTCTGTTGGGGATTTGTTAGTAGATGAAGGATTGTCGTTGTGATATGACTTCGTACGTATTTACTACCCATATGTATTCCGTATTATGAAATTAGTGCACAACGAATTAGTAGTCTGGTTGAACTAAAGCTTTGAGATTTATACCTAGGCGGTGAATAGAGTGGGATAAATTATATCACAATGGCTAAAAAGGCAATATAACGTGAATATGTACAATCAAAACATAAATATATGGATACGAACAAATCGTCAATGTATACAAACCAAAAACCTGAAAGTACATTCACAATTATTGTTGATTGAAAGTCACAAGACCAATAAGAAATGGCTTCATCACAATACGATCGTCAAACACTCTTGAATAGCAAACAATTCTGCGTCAAGGAGGATGTATTTAGGTTTTTGACAAATGAGATTTCGGGTAGCTTCCGGTTACCAATCATTGAGTCTCGTGCCAGTCTGCATGGGTTTGGACTTCAAAGAATCCGTTTGACCAATCATGGGAGGATGGAGATTATTACGGAAGCTAGTCAAATTCGATTGTTATGGGTAAGCTTTACGGAGTTGAACTGCAGTTTTCGAAAATAGGACAAAAAAGTCATGAAAGGCGAAGTTAGCCGATGCAAATTTGTTCCACAAACGATGAAGTTGATTACTTGCCCCTTCGAAGAGCTGAGGCGGTATGCCTGCAACACCCCGAGTTTACCCCTGAAGCTAAAAAATGTCAGGTTTATGGGTTTGGAGTTTCTAGAAACGGGAAGTGGATTAATGGATACATTTGTTTTATAGTACCATAAAAAAGTATTGATCATTCCATTCCTTGTGGTTCAGGTCATATATCCAACCACGAGCATCAAAATTCATGATCACAATTCTATCCTTACACATCGCCTGTTTATTACTTGTCGATACTGCTAACATGAATCAATGAAATGCAATCGTAAAATCTCGATTCAAATTCGAAATCTTAATTTTCATTTCCCAAACGTGTCAAATTTAAGACGAACTGACTGTAATTACATCGTTGAATTTGACGTCGAAACTGTGAAGTGTGACAGCTTCTTTTACCCTAATAGTAAGTTAAATTTAGCAGAAAAGAAACGCTTTCCACGAATGTTCAATTTAGGGGTATCTTTAACTGCTTCGAATAACGGGAACTAATTTTCTGCTCTACGAAAGTGACGAGAACTGTGAAAATATTGTTATCTAATTTGTATATAACATTTGTCTTGTCTTTTGACATAATAAATTACCAGAATTATCAATGTAACTGTACCATGAATACTGCAGTTCACGATTGATAGCGACGAATGAGGTCCACATAACACGCGTTATTCCGTTTATTTGCTTCCTATAACCCTTAATTGATGGTTTTTTTCGAATTCTCTTCTGTACATTCAACGACTGACCGATATAGAAGCGGTGTTTACAATTACGTGAGGCTTTACAAACATTCCGGCGTAGCTTATGAATCATAGTTCAACGCTGTTGAGGTCCAACAAAAGCTCAGTCGGTGATTATCTCTATCCGGATCAGGTTCTACCGATTCCAGACTTCGATATCTCGTTGACTGGTGAAGGGGTTACCGAAGGAATCCTGGAATGAAAGTGTACACGTCCCATTTCGAAATGTTCAGTATTTCGATTAAGCCTTGAGGAATGTACATTACTCATGCTACTCCACAAAACTCATAGTGACCAACTAGTAAGAATTGGTATTCTTTTTTTCACGGATTTGGACTAAACTTTGAAAGCTCAAGAGATGTTGATTAGCTGAGAAATTACTGGAAACAGAAGGCAAGCGGTCGATGGTTCAAAAGTTCGGATGAGGGTACCCGCTGCATAATCAGATTTCCTTTACTTTTAATATCCTACATAGCAGGAGTGCATTTTTGGTAAGGTCTAAGTGATCAATTCATCAAAAAAAGTGATTTAGTACCATGAAAAAGTGTTGGAACTTATCTATGATAATTAACACTTATTTCTACTCCAAAAACCTAATTTTATTAGTAAAGCCACCTTGTGACTAGTTGTAATTATTTGTCCGTCGCCTATTGTTAATCTTATTGTTTTGTAATTTTGAATTTGTAGATTTTTGTTGTTTATTTGGTTTTTATAAAAATTTTTGTTGATGGCGGTTATGGACGGTCCATTGTCTAGTAAGGTATGCATGGGGAGATCATGAATGTGAACTGGCACGAATAGCATTAGCATTGGCTAGCACTGGCTTTTGTTCCCATTTTTCCGAAAATTGATGATAAATGAAGGCGTTCAGTTGGTAAGCCGGGTCCCTCTCCTGCCGGCATTTTTGTCCGTTCGCAGTAGTTTGTTCGTTCCCACGAGTCATTTTTTTTTTAATTTGTAGGGTAATTTTTAGTAGCTAGTTGCTGTCTGGGAGTTGTTTGATATGATGCACGTTTAATTCATATTGTTTGTTCTACGTGTTGTGTTGACGTGCTCATTTCCTCCTTGTTGGTTGGTGCCTTTTGAAACGAAAAGTACTGCCGTGTAGTACTATTGACATTTGCCAGTATCATTTGAATCAACTCCTCTCGTTGAAAGCAATCAATGATTGCATGATGCCAAAATATGTCTTCTAGGTAATTTTGTAACGTTTCATTTTGGCCTTGGGGTCGATTTAGATGTTTCATCGTCAGCTCTGTTATTCTTATGTCTGACAAGAATTCTCGTTTTAATCCACGATATACCGAGTCGTATGTTATTAAAGGAGTGTCGTTCAGTATTGTCTTCAAGTAGCTGAACCTAGGTTTCAACACTAACCTTTTTACCACCTCATGGATTTGTGTCGGTATTAAGTCATATAATTCTGACATCGCTGTTAAAAACTTAATGACCGATGTGGGATTGCACGGTGAGGAAGAAAGGTAAAGGAAGAAAGGTAGAAAGGCACGGTGTATTTTATCAATCGCCGCTTCATAATGTAAGCACCATGTAGGAGAATTTTAGTATCTTAAGTCACATTTTACCCCGTGTTGTGGGGAAGGCCTGCAGTATTTTTGCCTTGATAGGATGGTTTCAGCCTTACGAAAACAATTATGCCAAGTAGTTATAGCTTCCTCTATCTCTGTCAAAATTAATGAACAATTGAAACGTTTTAGATAATCACAAAATCTCAACGTACAGAAATCGCTCAAAACGATACGACTAAGATAAAATTAGGGTAAGACGATCAAATAATATGAGAAATGAAATGAAAAATAAACTTGCATATTAATTTGAAGGAGAATTGGGAGTTAGGGGGGGGTTAGCTGGGAGCGATGAAGTACATTTAATAACATCTACAGTGTTGAGTCTATGCCTTAACATCTACACAAATGTTGACCTGATGAATGCTATAGAATTCCTGATTGTTACAAGTCTGTTAATGATAAGACCCCCCCCGAATTTTGTCGAATTCCCCTAATATTTCAATGTTTAGATTAAGCTTATTATAATGATGTGGGAACAGGCAATAAAAAAGCACACTCACACATGAAACCAAAGTTGTTCAGAATAGTCCACATTGTAAAATTTCGGTTTTGGCCGAATTAATGGAATGAAAATGAAAATGCTATCGCTGCTCTAAGTAAACTATGAAGGAACTTACAGAAATGCTTGAATATGTGAGTGACTAAAACTTATTTCATTTTGCCGAGGTTCGTTTCTTGAGGAATAATGATAATTGTATCGTTCACCGTAACTTTGAATTTCATAACTGAGTCGCTTAGAAACCGATTAAGATAGACCACACACAAAAGTAAAAATCAATCCCGGGAAATTTGCCGCATCTCCTTTCAAAACACAAAAATTCAGTAGGCATCACGTTAAGTGTCAATATTTATTCAGAATCTGCAAGTATTTACAAATTAGTAAGTTCGTTTCACCGTATTACATCCAAAAATAAGTCTTCCCGTTCCAGTTTACGATATGACGATAACGAAACCACGAATCTCATATCTCAACATTTTCCGTTCAAATCGCGATTCCGATAATGATCCGTCCAAAGGTTGGAAAATATTTAATCGTTATATTAGAAAGTATCGCATCAGTTTAAGCCTCTAAACGCTAATTTCAACTTATCTTAATACCTCGTTACTGATTTCTGCACGCATTATGAGACTTATATTTATTTATGAATCCATCCGTGGGCCGTAGTATGGAGACCCCTGATATATAACTAATGTAGCGTAATATATAACTAATGTAACTAGTGTAACGTAATGTAACTAATAAACACAGAGCTTAGTAAGAAATGACTTACGTGCAATCCATTTGTGAACGTTATGTAGATGAAATCCAATGAAGTTACTCACCTGTAACAAAAAGAAAGAACAACAATTAATAGAAATAATTATCGATATATTGATTTTAAAACGTTCAATTGTGTTAAAAACGCTCAAACAACAAATGACAGAATTCAAATCTGTGTACCACTATATCTGTAACAGTGATGGCCATCGAAACATCAAATTTGATGTTTATATCGATATATTGATGTTTGATAGTATCAGCGTTAAAATATCGATGCCGATATATATCGTAGGTTAATCATCGATAGTAGGCACTACCGATAGTATCGACCAAAAAATATCGATAGTTTTAGAAAAATATTGGTTAAAAAGTTGAATAAATTTATGTTTTTAATGCACTTAGTACAATGTATCATAAGAGTTAATTTTAAAAAATTATGTGACATAAGATCTATGGCAACATGCATCGTGGTCATCGTATTGCATGTTCTGTTTCCAATTGTTTCACTCAGTTACACAATGTTTGCTCACATTTTTTATCCGATACTGTCACCAATTTAATAAGTACATTTCTAAACCGCGTATTTTTGGCAATCTCCGTAAATCGCCGAAATTTATAAAATCGAGAAAGTTTTAAAAATATAATCCCCCTTGGCGTTATATAGTGTCAAGGTGGAGGAAAAGGGCAGTTTGAACGCTATCGTGGTTTTCGTATCTTTTTTCCATGAATTGGAATCAACCTCTGGTCTTTGGCAGGTAAAACAGTTACTTAAACTTTGTATAGAAAGAGGGTTTCACGATTCTAAATTCAGAATTGTCGCTGTCACAAGTAAGGATTTTTGAATCTGCAACATAATTGGCAAATTCGTTGGAAGTTCAGAGACAAGTGCCATGCATCGTACGGAAATCACACCAGTATAAGCTATATAAATGTCAAGATCAACACGGTAACCATGACGACCGGGCTATGTTCTGCGGCAGGGGATGTTTGACGTGCAATAACACGCTTTTGGGGTCTTTTTGGCCCGTACAATGTAGAATAAGAGTTAAGACGATAAATTTATGTGGCGTAAGATCAATGACAACCTGCATCGTGGTTTATCGTAGTGCCTATTCTGTTTCCAACTGTTTCACTTGGTTACACAATGTTTGCTCACATTTTTCATCCGATACTGTCACCAATTTAATCGGTACATTAATAAACCGCGTATTTTTGGCAATCTCCGTAAATCGCCGTAATTTATAAAATCGAGAAATTTTTTTAAAAATAATCCCCCCGACATTATATAGTGTCAAGGCGGAGAAAAAGGGCAGTTTAAACGCTCACGGAGGTGTTTTCTGAGCTTGAAACTGAAAATGATAAATGGTTTTTCGTCTCACCTGAAAGAGCGAGGCATCGCCTTATTTCCCCCTTGCGCCTTCGCGATAGCGTTTCAAACGCTTCTATTTCTGTTGGACGTCACACACGAGGCCCCAAAAGCTTACACGGACCATCGACAGAGCAACTGCTTACAGTTCAAGCCAAAACAATACGGCTCATTTCACTCAGAAACGCTGGGAAGAGATTTTTTTCTTTATTTATTTATTCTGATTCTCCCCCTCTCCCTTCGTCTTGTAGAAACTATCCGTCTTCTATGCCCTTCCCTCGACTCCTCCCGACCAATTACCGGTTCTCCGAGCCCTTTAAGAATCACCCTTGAAAAATAAAACCTTTGAAAAAAAGGTTCTTTTCCCCCTCCTAGCGACGATCTTCCTACAAACGATCTTCCTTTTGATTAATCCGACCCTGCGCGCGTCCCATACTGACAACTCGAAGTAGCTACGCTCTATTTATAATCCAACAACCAATTTTTCTTCCGACTTCGAAGAAAAAAACACTCGCATTCCCCTCTTTTATCCTTTTAAAGCTTTTTTACCAGATTTATGTTCCCGCTAATTGCGCGAGACCTAATTCGTTTCTCACTTAGACAAACGCTATTACAAATAACTCGAGAATTTGACGCTCCCCGCTCCGTTATAATTTGAGTTGCTCGTTCGTCTTCCGGGGCTCTTTCTGATTTGTTGTCACTGACTCCAACCCCTTGTGTGAGGAGTATCGTATGACTAGTTAGCTTTCTGTACGATGCTCTTGTATTTTATTCTAATTTAACACATTCTTATCTAACAATGTACAATATAAAACACGTCATTGTTTTATTTACTCAGTTATTAATATCATTTATTATACATACTTCTCTAGATCATAAAAGTACTCACATATCACAAATCTCAAACGTAAGACGATTTGGTTGAATTATCCAAATTATTATCTACAAACCCTTTCGTTCTGATCTCCTCAGACGTTCAAAGTGACAATTTATTGATCCATCTTAATTGAAAACATTTCATCCTTGCAGGTTGAGCGTACTTGCGAAGTTTCGTATTATTTCTGTACGACGAATTCGTATTCAATCTCAGGCTTCAAGTCTTAAAACAAATAACTTTTTTGTCAACAATTTCTACGGTTATGGTTCATCATTTCTAATGATAAACCTTTGCAATTGACCTAGAAAAACAAAGTTTCAACACCCCCCCCCCCCCCACCTATAAAATTTTTGTTTTACGTTTCAAGTATAGTAGCATCTAAAAATACAATTTAAAAAATCGTTCTCTTTCTCCGCAGTACGCAGTATGGGCAAAATCTTCGATTTATGTGGACTAAAGCTATTTTAATGAAGATCAAATTGTATCAGATTCTGTTCTTCTCAGACCTTTAGTTCACATTCCAAAAAATAAGCATAGCGTTTCTCAAGTGATAAGCACAACTCCGAACCTTCACGTTTTGACAAGACAGTTAGTTCCTATTTGTATCGCGAAGAATATCCTTGATTGTAATGTCGCCGAATTCCCTAAAATGAGTTCTTGAGTGCGTCCCATGTCATAGGTGGTTTTGGCACTTCATTCACCACGGGATTGAAATAATTAACGAAGTGGTAAAAAATCTATACCCACCCCCCACGGCTTATTCAAATTACTAAAAAGGTTTTTTTCCAGATGTACCGTTAATTTCCTATCAACAGGTCTCGTTTGAGATATTTCGTCTTACAGACGGCCGGATAGTGCAGCACCACCTGCAAAAAATTCGCACCCTTGTGGTAAGAGGCGATTTAAAGTTTGCCCCGTAGTTTTTAAAGACGAAGTATTCTCATCGTTCAACAACACCAACTCGTACAAATTTAAAGTATCGCCAGAATGCGATATATCAATATCTGCGAACGGGTTGATGTGTAAAAGATGTCCTGCATTCAACGTTTGGAAAGCACTCAACTTGACAGTCTGCAATTATTGTTGGAAGAATCCCTGGTTTGCCTGTGTGCCGTCTTGCCACAGCTCATGGCGAAACGTTCAATGACTGTTTCGGCATCGAAATTCTTAAAATATTTAACCTGAAGAAAACAAAATTCTGCTGCTTCATTCACAAAAGAAGCTTTGCAATGTACTGGGTGCGTACGATCCTGAAGGACTCCAGATTTGACATTGACTAGGTAACGACATTTCTCATTGGCAAGCAATCTCTCTCTATCAGTGTCAAAAATTTCCCATAACAATTGTTTTTCTCGTATTTGAAAAAAGGCTAAAAGTTTGTTAATACTTAAATTACGATCGTCTGTTTTTTCTGGGTCAACATTGTTTCGTAACGTAACGACGTACGAAAATTGCACTTCCTCACTTTCCCCGCCGTCCAATTTTTTTTTTTTTCCTCCAACCCCTCCAGCAACTTTCGCTAACCACCCGGTGGAAATCATTTCCAGGAACGCAAACCGCCGAAGTTTCAGCGCCTTCTTATGCGCTTCAGACCATCGACTTTCTAATTTTCTCTATAAATATTTGACAAGGGTCCTCGTCTTTTCCCCCTTCAACTCAGTTCTGAGGTAATTGGCCGTTCGATTTAGACGCGTTGAGCAACGCAAGTTGTTTCCTACCTTCTAATGTTATTTGAGTCACTGACAACCTGTCGTAGAATCGTTGAATAATGTTCGATGGCGAGTTATAATTGTAATTGTTCGTATTAGCAATATAACAATTACCCTCTTATTCGAACTTATTGTTTCTTAAGAGCAATTTTAACACCCCAAAAAATTGTTTGATTTACTTTAGAATTCCAAATACTCTAAACATCGGCAATAAGACGCCACAAACCATCTCAATCAATCAATAATTTTTAATCATGAAATATTGCATAGGTATAAATTACAAATTATAAATTGCCGAACAAATATTGTCAAAGGCTAAGCCCGTAACGACGGGTCAAGAGCAGTAACCCAACTTTACCTATACATAGGAGCTACTAAAAAGAGCAGACATAAAATCATAAAAATTTAATAATAGTAAGCAAAAAGTACATATTTATATATAGGTATAAATACATTTGGAGATGGGGAAATAAGAGAGAAACTAACATACATATATACTCTTCATCATCAAAAGAACTGAGTCAAGCTTCAGGGAAATCAAATATTTGAGCAATCTAGTCCTATATTCAAGCATCGAACTTCCAGAAGAAAACTTCAACTATTCGGTTAATTTATTGAGAAGCACATGGAGAATGTAATGGGGGACTCTTTGATTTTAGGACTGATCGATTAAGAGGATTTACAGTATTTCCTGGAGTGACTTGAGGAAGTATTAATTAGTGAAGGGACTTTCTATAGTATGTTGTGTTCTTTTAAATCGATAAACCTACAGATTGCATTCTAGTTTATCTAAAGATTCGTAACAAACTACGCTTCATATTCTAAATAATTCACGAACATCATTAAAAATAATCACCAGGAATTGGCCATATAGCCAGGTCTGGTGATGTTTGTATGTTGAAGCATCAAGTAGGCTTAGGGCTTAAGGAGCGTTCTTTCTCAAGACCGGATATCAAGGAAGAGCAAAATATGATAACATCTGAGAGTAGTTCAATAATTGATAATAAACGTCCATTGCCTGTCGATTGGTATTAAGTGAAAAACTTGACGCAGAAGAAAATTTAAAATTCGGGCGTAATAGCTGCCAAAGGTTATAATCAGAAGAATACTTCAGATTTCAAAGACACTTATGCACCAGTGGTAGGAATGAATTATTTTCCTGCATTATGGCACTAGCCGTCGAACATGTTCTAGAAATCCACCAAATGAACGTTGAAACTGCATTTTTGAATAGGAAACTGGAAGAGGTTATTTATTAACAAGGATATACTTGAATAATTCAAAGAAGCACTGTCAAACGAACAAACAATTGAAAAATCCTACTAGCCAAATGATTCGTGAACTGAAAAGTGGAAAGGAATTCGGCCGCATAAGAAGGACAACCTTCGAATCAAGCTGGAAGGTATTGGTATTTCCGGGAAAATGTCTTAAGAAAATGGGTTTGCTGACAATGGACAGTGACTATTGTTACAAACACAAGGAACGAGGAGAAGGCGTTTTCTAATTATAGGAATCTACAGGAATCTATAACAGAAAGAATAACTGAAACCACACAAAAATTGAAGAAAACTTTGAAAAAGAAAAAAACAATTTGATTGCAACTTGGCTTGATGACTCATAAATTATTCCCTGATTTTTATCCTTAGTCCTAATTGTGTGATTTTGAAAAGTAGAATTGAAAGTAGTATTTAGATTCTGCCAAATTGAGTGACGTAAGGGGATATTGCTTCATTTTTTCGAAAAAATCGATAAAAATTGTCAAGCCTACCGTGTAATTATAAGGATTTACGAAAACTGTTGGGGGTGATGGAAGGAGTTAATCGCTAGCGAAAACATACGTGGCTCCCCTCTTAGCGTGTACATAAGTACATATTTACGAACGTTCGAAATGAGTTTCTAGATTTTAGGTATAACCAAATTCTTTCCTCACAAAATCGGACACAACGCTCCCTCGACCAAATCTTTAGGCAAAATGTCCCGTTTTATAAGCCTACGCCGCTCTATACCATTCATCAGATCTTTAAGAAGTAGCAATTTTGGATATAATCAAATTTTTCACCTCTCAAAACTATGGTCCCACCACTTCGTCTTCACAATCGGCAGGAAAAATGTCCTGTTTTGAGCCCAAGCCACCCCTCTTCATTCTGCATGTCTCTATAAAATGGAAATTTTGGGGAAATGAAATTGTTCACCTTACAAAATTGGACCTACCCCTTCCTCATCACAATTGTCGGGCGAAGTGTCCCTTTTTGAGCCCATGCCGTCGTATTCCATTCATCAGATCTCACAAAAGTGAAAATTTCAATTTAAAAAATGAAAATAATCAAATTTTTTACCTTACAAAATCTTATCTATCAGTTCCTCCTCACAACCGGTTGGCAAAATGTCCCGATTTGAGCCCATGTCTCCCTATACCATTCATCAGATCTCTAAGAAGTAGCAATTTTGGATACAATCACATTTTTCACCTCTCAAAACTGTGGTCCCACCACTTCGTCTTCTCAATTGGCAGAAAAATGTCCTGTTTTGAGCCCACGCCGCCCTCTTCCATTCTGCATACCTCTAAGAAATGGAAATTTTCGGGGTAATGAAATTTATCGCGTCGAGCAAAATGTCCCATTCCGTCAAATCAAATTTGTCACCTTAAAAAATCTTATGTATCAGTTCCTCCTCACAACCGGCAGGCAAAATGTCCCGTTTTGGTAGCCCACGCTACCCGATTCCATTCATCCTATCTTTAGGGAGCGATTGTATGTGCGATACCGATTATTCGCGGAGTTCTCTCAACCCCTCTCGCGCTCCATCCATCACCTCCGGCCGGTCCCTTGAAGTCTTTTTGAGGAGTCGGAAAGCCCGCCGAGCCCTTTCGTCGTGATTTAGTGGAGCAGATGCAATTAGAAAGGCACCAGGCGGGAGGACCCTTCATCAAAATATAAACAACCATCTTCCAACACCTTAGCCGTGAAAGAAATAATTACACGCCACTCCCCGCCTTTCCCTGTCACTTCTATCACCCCACCCTTCCGACCCAAGAGTTTTTGTATATTTCACCGACTCCCGTTATATTTTCGAAACTTCTAGGGGCATTTGTCGCTGAAAAACTTATAAACTGTTGCCGAGCGATGTTTTCGCTATAAAACTCTTTTTTGTTCTCTTCTTCCTCTACCCCGTATTCTATTCACAAGGCCGATCCTGGCTGAGGTCCAAATGCCGGTAGATCGATGAAAGTGATGGAGACAAATGGGGATGCCCCGGCTTTACCGGTGTATCAAGCAATTCATCTATCATTCCGTTGTGATTCGTGATTCCGATTTTATTTCCCGCTTCATTTTTCTTGTCCTGGCCATAAAACACAACAGAAATCGATGCAAAGAAAAATAATTTGTAATTCCTCACTCTAATCCCCGTCCCCACCGCTTACTAAATGACCAAGTGTACTTTCGCGAGTTATTTGGAATTATGATGTTATTGCATTACCTCCTTGAATGATGTCCAAAAATGTTTCCTAATTGTTCACCACAAGTACTAATCATTTTTGGTCGCAATTTCTGCCAGGAAATTTCAAAATTCATTGCCATCCATCCATTGGAATCCATCCAAATTCTATTACTTGTCAGTAGGTACCTAGTTGGCGGTAGTCACAGATTCTGGTTTTTCATTAAGCTTTTGTTAAGTAACCAAAGAGAGATCAGAAAAGTTTGTGTTACATTAAATTTCATTGATTTCTCCTTGTTAGGTGCCTAAATTTCGAGTAGATAGTTACATCTGTATGATGTAGGTTCACCGGTTTACATTTATTATTTATAGACTAGCGTTACTTTGCTTGTGACCAGGTCAAGAAGCCAAAACTCGTTGCCACCAAGCCCGTTGGGTCGGCAGCGTGGACACAGAGCAGACCTGGAGGGCTATGAAAAGTAAATATGATAGTAACGACCTGCAGCAAGCGGAATCTGCGCTTAAAGGAGTGGCGCCTAATAACATCAGGGTTGTGGCGGCAACCGTGTCATGGCGTGGAGTATGGTGCGGGAAAAGTGCCACGGAGTTACTCGAGCTGGGTGTCTCGTCAGGAGTACTTCGTGGTATCACCACCCGCGTCATCCGGGGCTCTTACTTAAACTGGTAGTCATTCTTTAGGGGAGGGAAACTTCCTTCCATCCCTCGTTTCTAGTGGTCCTATCTCGTCCAAATTTCTTATAACTATATGAGATAAGATTAATCTGAGAAAAAAGCTTTCTAATACTAGCATATCTTTATTACACGCTGCGCATGCGCGAAAGTAAAGTCACTCGGCATAATATTCCTTACTTCCAATGGTTTCTTCTCGCCTTTTTAGTTATCACATATCGATTTCCACCTGTATCATCATTCTATCCGCAATATAATAAGCAAGACCGACCCGCAATACACGTTGACTCGCCTTTTGAAGGTGATGATGCCTCCGGGAATATCTCGCATTGCATTTGGTACATTCCCCGTCTTTCAATATTATTTTAAACGTTGCATTGATTCATTGACGAGGAAGCCACAACTAACCTACCTACTTGCAGACTTCGTAAAATTTTTTTTCATATGTCTGGAGTCAGGACTGTTCTTTATTTATCTTCTTGAAAACCCAACGGGAGAACTTCAAATAAATTTTGACTGTGTATGAAAGGAAATTACTGTTTATACGTAATCATTTTGTCAAGCTCTGTTGCCTTTTCGCGTTGTCGCATAGAAAGTTGAAGAGCTGACGTTTACTTTACCTTCGCAAGTTGTACAAACTCTCTATTTAACCCATTCTAAGGTTGTTTACTATTCTCTCGTTTCTATCCCCCAGGAATAATTCAGTCTCTCCGGCACTAAACCGAAATAGTCGATCGAAAATGACCGGATGCGATGACATTGTTTAACGCATTATTTCCCTCAACTCGTTTCATCATTCACCGCCAATCAAAAAGGTTTAGGTGACTTGGCGGAAAATCGATTCGTAAATCATATCCGAGATCTCTGATATCCCGTCTATAAGATAAACAGTGAGAAGTTCGAAGTAAAGTTATAGTCATTCTTCGACTATCTGATAACTCACAACATTTAAAACAAAATACGACTTCTGGAAACCCTCCATTGCCGATTGGTAAATCAGAAAGTTTCTGTAAAGTCTTGCTTGATTTAAAACGTCTGTCGATACTTTTATTATATCAAATAAACTTCATTCCAGCATTCAACTACAATAATACCTATATTTATATGTATATGTAATTTGCAAAATAAGCCTATTAACAATTAAGCTACTAACAATCCAAGGGCTGACTCTTGCAGTCCCAGATCATTTTATCAGAATCATAGAATCAGTTTACTGATATGAAATCGTGGTTATGCTTGGACCAATTGCAATAAAATTCAAATGACACCTATTTTAGTCCAGCGCCCAACTACTTCCCAAGTTTGAATAGAATCGTACCGACGAACGGTGAGAAATCGAAAATACTTATTCACGTTTGCTCGTGCGCACGCATCATATTGGTCTAACGGCATTGGAATTTAAAGGAAAGAACTTATAGAAGCTAACCTGTACAATCCCTGAAAGTGTCCATAATCATCATCACCAGTCATAATAATAAGATGATTTTGGGCGTGACGAGTATTTACCATTTAGAGGGACAGACACGGAACCAAAATTGAGTTCTGGGTAAAACTCGAGAATAGGTAACCGCTGCCTTATCAGACCGTCGCCATATTGAAAATTTAGAGTCTCCTATCGATATAGGTCCACGCTTTCGATACATAAATCGAAGATAGGTGTTACCTCTACGGATAGGAAACAGTAGTATCAATATATTGATATATATCGATGAAAGTACAAATCGGTAGATGTTCAAATGAGCCTGTTAAGAGGTACGTGTTATCTATTATCAACTTCAGCCGAGTTCTGAAACGCAAGAAGCAAGTGGTAATTTTGATTCTGGAGCACAAAAACTTTTTCGACTGCTTGCCCGAATTCTTCGATAATGAGAAAGCTCCTTGGAGAGCTATTGGTTTTGCATGTAGTCTTTCATGGCGACCATGTTCCAAGCCCCCATGTTCCTGCTCCTGAAGCTCACTTTGCTTACATGCCTTACTGCTATACTCTCCATTGTTGCCTTTCTTGAAGAAGTTTATCATCATAGGTTGAAAAGGAAACGTAACCTTCATAAGATGGAGGAGATGGAATGGTCTAGTTGCCCCTTCCAAGGCTGAGGCGATAATGCCTGCAACATCCAGAGGATATCCCTGTCGGTAGAAGGTGTCAGGTATATGCTCAAGCTAGCAGCTTCAGAAATCGGGATTGGTGTCCATATATATCACACCTTCTCAACAGATTGATGAAATATACTGTGCTGTTGATTTGAATCTGCGCGCTCTGTTTTTTAAGCATTACTTACCAATATTTTCAGTTATTCGCTTCATTGTATACTGTGGAGGGGAACGTTAAGAGTTACGATTCTATAGATAATATTGGCAGGTTATGTGAACAACGTTTCTTTATATTGTTTTGTTATTAAATTGGTGTCAATAATGACAAAATGACATTGAACTTCTCTCAAATTATGCCTTTAGTGATCATGTTTGTGGGTGATCTTGGAGGGCAAATGAGATCTGCTCCTGATTGCTTTTGCTTGGTCAGGTGCACCCCTCCAAACTGCATTCCTTGCAGACCCCTGTGAGGTCTATCTTGCTTGTTGGTTCAATCTCTTCTAATAGGATGGATGTACGTCGAAATTTTATGTTTTTGGTTTATTGGCAGGGGTGCAAATGTGCCTATGATCCTACCAGTTGCTTTGGAAAACGCGGCGCCAGGTTTGATTGTTGAGAGGGTGTGTGGTCAAGAAAATTGTTGTGTGAGCTGAGAAAGAATGAGAAAGTGCCACATTTTTCAGACTCGAAACAAACTGAAAATACCACGTTTTTAAACACATTTAGGCAAGTTCAAACGAAATTTGATCGATTCGCAATTAAATCCACGAAATTGATTGTGATTGAATCATAAGCGCCCGACTTAAGTAATAAGTATCTACTTAGGTGTTACATGAAAGACGTTTTAATTTTGATGAATCAACATACCTATATATTTTCTGTTAATTTCAAAAATCATAAGTCCGGGAGGTCGTAAAGGTATAACAACACTAATATATTTTACTCCTGTTTATAACTTCCCAGAATATGATATATCACGAACTTATCCTTATTAACAATCTAAAAAACATACTACCATGCCCCCTTTAAGTTCTAACTTCTGACTATCTCATCGAAATCAAGATTCTGGAAGCGTGGCGACTTTTACGATTTCGAAATTATCATACAGCCTCTACTAAAAAGAAAAAAAAAAATACCGCATTAGTCGGAGTGACGTTTGTAAAAGGCAAATCTCTTGAAAACTTGCTTTTGTGTTTTGAATAACCTCTTTTTTTCGCGGTTTTATTAACTTTTTTTCAACAGGTTAACAACTTTGATGTCCGCTACCCACCCACGCCGTTTCTAATTTATTATGCAAATTTATTTAATAAATGACGTCAGCCTCCGAAAAAAAACGGGCTCTTGGTGCAACCGGCCAAATAATTTACAGCCCGGCGGAATAAAACATGACGAGTCATCCGTTTTTATTCTTCAGTACGATATATAGTCCCATAAGGTGGGGAAAAGTCGTTACTTTTTTTATGGTTTAATAAAATTCTGCCCCCTATGTTTTGTATCACGCTGCGTCCTCGTAGTTGATGAATTTTAATGAGTGACGTTTCCCGGTGAACTTCGGATGGATAATATCGTTAGGGGGAAATGCCCATAAAAAATGGGTCGTTTTCGAGTTGTTTTAAAACTAGCGTGTTGGCAACGTTTTGGGCTTGCGTAGAACCTACGCGTCCTACCTCCCGTTGATATACACGGGCAGATGAAATAACGGAGATGTCGTAATTCGACGAAATCGCCTTAGAAGGACTGTTTTGATATTTAGAAGTATTATTTCATCATAAGACTCCCTCTGAAGATGGCAACCACTTTCACAATGCATTTGGTACTAATCGAAAATGGTCCGTTAAAAAATGACTTTAAGCATGATCTATTTCTGGTTCAACATGAATGAGTAAAGGACCCAACGTTAACAACTGATGGCAAATGCTGATAATCATCTGCAGCCAACTGCGATAGATGCATTTCCTTTCCCAGTGTCTGTAGCCTTTAAATTTCCAGAGTATCTTCTGAGTGTTGCAAGCTAGCAGCCTCAGCCTTTGGAGGGGCTACTACTTATTCCAGCACTTAACTCCTTGTGAAACAATCCACAAATTTTCCATGCCGTATAGAACTGCCAGCACTGACCACGATTTGATAGGCTTGTCAGACGGTGGCCACATCTTCCAAAGCCCCAATTAATCACTCCCAAAAGATCAAGGTTGTCAGACGATTCTGTATTGGCATAATTTCAACTCCAAATAGCTAAACATCAATTTATATATAGCTGTAATGATGGCTGAACGAGGGCTTCTGGGTGCATTAAAAAAACACTACAGAACATTTAGTTATTATCTATAAAAATCTCACACTTAACACTGGAATTATCTCAGAAAATCGCTCGGAAAGCGTGGAATTCCCCCTGAGTCTCAATATTGTGAATGTTTGTATAAAAAAGTGCTTGGACTCCAAAACATTACATTGCTTAACGGAACATTGTGCGCTATTGGGGTGGGAGGTGATCGTGTGGCTATCATGCCACGTCTTTCAGTTGTTGAGTTAGTAACAATTTATGATCCTCGATTTGGCGAGCAGCCAGAATTGGTAGTTGGAACGAAACCTGAACTGGTTGTTAGTTTTACTGGCGGGTTGTATTTAACGTGGTTTCTGGCTTTGAGATTGTCTATGTACAAAAAGCACTGAAAGTCCAGAAAAATGTACAAGGACATCAGTGGGAACGCATATATACCACCTGGCGGGCTTCTCTCGATTCCTCTTCCCAAAATCACTGGATGCTTGTGCTGGGTTGTGTTCGTTTAGTTTTTCTGCAATAAAAGTTTGTTACAATCTTTACCATGTTATCCAATCGTGTACCTTCTCTGTATTTAACGGTTTTGTCCAAAAAATCCAACTTATGCGACGTATTATTCTAACCTACCCGTATTTGCTGTGTTCCAGGTGTGGTTCCAGAACGCGAGAGCCAAATGGAGGCGGATGGTCCTCAAGCAGGAAGGCAGCGGCGGCGGGGGCGTCGGCAAAGACAAAATGGACCCCGGTGGTGGCCTGGAGCCCTATCACCATCCCATGGGACCCCACGGCTCCCCTCAGCACTACCTCAGCCCCTCGCCGCTAGAGTGCTCGTCGTGAAAAGGTCTGGCCCATCTCTGGGTTTCACACTGGCCGCCATTGAGGCCACCGTAATGCGCCTGCGCATTCAATGACTATTTTTGTTGTAAATCATCCTTTTTCTGTCATTGTTCGTGTTTATTTGTTTCTTCTGCACCGAATCATTTGAATGATTTTCTTTTTTCATCAACGCATTAATTTAATTATGTGAAAATTCATGCAATCATTTTTCTTTTTAACAAAAGCGATAGTGCAGGACATTTCAGTCGCTAACTCTTCATCATGATATCATTTCTTATATTCATCATCATCTTAATTTATTGAAATCTCTTGAATACTGGAAAAATACAAACTCAGGCTTAGATATTGTATATCTAAATACCAAGTACACATATTCTGTGAATTTGCGACACTCCCTACCAAAATAAATTACCTGAGAAGTACAGGATGCTCTAATTGAAAGATAAAAATGTTATTTCATTGCATTGAACATATGCTATGTAATTGATCATAACAAATTAATGTTTGGGATTGAAAGGTGGATGGTATCTACTGGTGGTGGGAAATGGGTGGAAGGTGTAGGTTATGTGAGGCACATATCGTCCCAATTCCATTTGTGGAATAACTGCAAAAGTTTGCTCTGGGATGCGCAAAATCGCAGCACAAAATGCTATGTTTATCTTAGCGAGTGACTTTTGAAGATTGTCGGATACTAGTGTTGCGGAATTGCAGGCTTTAATATCTTCGAGAGCTGCTAAATACCAATATTCAGCTCTAAAATCCGGCTGGTTCCGTTGAAGATTTGAACGTGCAGTGCTTCGGCAAGCAGGTACCTTGCAAGGAAATTTCCGAACATGTTTTCCTGACTGGTGAGCCATACCAATCCTCTTACCCTTCCCTGACTTGGGTAGTTGTCACCACTGCTTGGGCAGCCCAAGTAGGATAGGCTCTCCTAAACAAATATTGACCTTCTTGAAGAAGGGGGATCATTGATTAATGGCTCCGTTGAGGGCGATATTCAGGAGGGACATGCCTGATTGTGTTGCAAGACTGGATCCCACCTTCTGCTCCTGCAATACCCATCATGTTGCCCTTTTTTGAAATGTATTACTAGTACAAACAGAAAATTGGAATACCTATCACTCAATCCAACATTAACAATGTTTGATTAAATCGCTCAACATGCGGTATTTGAGAATTATTCAAACTTTTGTTCTTGAGAAGAAATTAGTTCAAAGGCTTTCAAGTATTGTCTGGCGGCTGATTGTCTGAAAGATGGAAAGTTAAGGTTTGTCTGAATACAATAGTGCCTGTACATGATCTACGTCTCCCCGTTCCCAGCCGTCCTTTTACCAGAAGATCTACTATCAAGAATAGTAATAAGATCTTCATAATCAGAAACTTCCATTAAGTCTACATTACTATGCGAAATGGTTAACGGGGCATCTAAATTGATGAATTACTGGCATCATCGCTCAGTTGTAGCGGTCTTTTCTCCTTTTTAAAAGAAAACCCGCAGTTGAAGAAGTAAGAAACAGTTGTGAGCATTCATTATTGGGTTATATGTTATTCATTCAAATATGGGATACCTACCGAATTTGAATCTCGTAAAATTGTGATACGGTCGAAGGCAGTTTGCAATTGTACCTACATATTATGTAGTACAAAACCTATCAAATCAAAAATTATGAATGACCTGTTAATTGATCATTTCAGTTAATTCTTCAAAGGTAGATTTGCCTCTACTCAACTATGTCATTAGGCACTGTTTTCAAGAGAGATCATCTTATTATTTTATTTTACATCCTATGAAACGTTAGGTACTTCTTATAAATTTTAGATTCTGTTGAACAGAATGTCAACGAAAATTATTTATGAAGCAGTTATGAAGAAATTTGTATGCACAGATCTGTTTTTAATTGAACAGTGATGTCTTGGTATAATCTGTATACGGTTTGATGAAGATGAGTCCTGAGTATTTCAAATTGGGCATGTGCACCAAAATGAATTACGTTTAACATGTCAATAGTTATTGAAATTCAGCATCACGCCTGTGCGAATTTGTAAGAATCCATCACAACTAACTGTGATTGATGGTTGTTTACACGACTAAGAAAAACGAAAAATGATAAGCGAATAGCTAAAAATCACATTTAGCTGTTGTATGTCAGACATCCTCTGTCCTATGCCAAATTATGTGACATTTGATATGATCTGTAATATTAATAATTCCGTTGCCTCGTCCTGCATTGTTATAAAACGGCTGGTACCAAAATGTTATATCACGTTTCTGTTTCAACTGAGCGACTTTAAAAAAAAATAATGTTTGCTTCGTTCACTCGCGATAACGGGAATAAAATCACAATAATATAAGCGTGCAATTGTTTAACTTACATTGTATCACACAATCATTATTTATGACTAGATATAAAATATGAATTGTACATAAATGTAAATAATTGATGTAATTTGATTTTCTTTGTATCGAAAAGAAAAAAAATTCGAGTGGGGGTGTGCGTGTATGTTTACCTGATAAATCGATAAATGCTATATTGCGGATATAGCGCGTGTGGGTTGCAAGATATCTTAGAGGGAAAAGATTATTGTCAAGAAGTATTTATATCACTGTATTGTATATTGGTTGTATATTCTTATTCCAAATCAGCTTATTATTCTCATCAAACACCCCAGTGGTTTTTAATTATTAAAGTAATGTGATATACTAATAATTTATTTGTGTGGCGAGCTTTGTGAGACATTTTATTCGGTTATCTGTACATACATGATATAAAATTGAATGGTGTAAAAAATTATTGTTCTTTTAATTGTAAATAATGATAAATTAAATTAAATATTGTTAATAAAATATTAAAAAATATATGATGGCTTGTGTTATTGTCAACACCTTTTCTTCTGCTAGAGTGTTAGTAGAGTTATTGCTGCCCTCCCAGTTGAATAATGACCGCTGACAATGCGCCCTACCGTGTGGAATTGGAAACAGCGATTGATAAAATTTTGATAAGATCCAGTAGGGAATGTTGTATTCCTCAATTGGCAGCACTGGCAGTCCAGCGTAAAACACAGTTTTCACTCGTAGCCATTTTGGCTTTGACTTGTTATTCAAAACTCAATTGTATATATCAAACCTACTTCTCTGTTTGAAAAGTTTTTTTTCCCGTAACTAACAATGTCTATTTTGCAAAACCAATGCAGCGTCAGTGGCGTTTGATTGCTCCTATAGTTACCTAATAACTGGAGGAACATAGCTCAACAACTACAGGAAACTAAGATTAAATTAAGAACGATAATAATTGTTGAATTATTCAAACACTGTTGTGGGTTTTGGTGGCAACGACCGCCTTGGTGACCAGGCATCTGGTGGTGGATCAATCATTCTCCGACAGAGTCATCATACTATGTCTTGTAATTATAACCATGGAGCATACGCCCCAGAAAGTGACCAAAAATATTTTGCATCTATATGATGTCTTGTAGTATGTTTCCCCAGGCCTGGGGGAAGTCTTTCCTGTCCTGGAAGAGCCGTTGAAGGAGGAAACCGACCCAACGAACACGCCAATATTCACAATCCGTGATATGTTATATGAAATAAGCTTTTATAAAATTACTACGTGGGTAGCCACTTACTACGACTTGAAAAATAGCAAGTAAAGAAGGGGAAATCACTTTAAATAAGTAAATTTCGTATGAATTTAGTAAAAGGTAGCGAGAGCGCATAAAGTAGTTCGTGAAATCACGGAGGAGACGAAACGAGTGAGGGAGGTGAGACTGTCCGATTGATTCCTTATATGAACCTAGGTAGCAGCACCTCTCGGGTCACTGCATTGATGGCCCAAACATACCACCCACCCGAAATGCCATTTCGAATAAACCCAATATAATTTCCCAAAAAAAATGAAAATAAATCAAAATACTTACATTTAAAATAAAATAAACCCCAAAAAGAAAAGAAAGAAAAAATAAAAAAAATGAAATAAAAACCCCCGAACCCCAAATTAGGAATTAGGAAGAGGAATCAGGAGGATCTGCAGGTGGCAGGGATACCAACCTGGCTACAGGTCGAAGATAGGTGCCACGAGTAGTGCGAACCAAGGCTTTACGGGCTGTGCCATCTGGGCCTGGGTATAGCTCTTCGATGATGCCCAAAGGCCACTGCAATGGTGGTGTATTCTGGCCCATGATGAAGACAGGATCGCCGATGAACAGTGGAGGTCGAGGAATGGTCCATTTAGGCCTAATGGTGAGAGTGTTCAAATATTCTTTTGACCACCTGTGCCAAAACTCTTGAGTTGAGCGTTGAACGGCTTGCCAACGGGAAAACATTAAATACACTATGTATGGACAATTTTGACGTTTGTATGAGGGGTTCCCATTTCATGCTTCAATTCTACATTTGGAGTCGTTTGATAGCGATTAGATAACGAAAGGTTGACACCGGTCAACTCGTCACCCCCTAACCGATCAGATGGGAAGACGTTTTTACCAAAGTGGTTTGGCTGCAGCACCTGCAGGAACCAGACTCTCGTTATTTCACTTTCGGGATAAAAGCGCGATGGGGCCACCTGCGCATCACTTCGACCTAATGGGAAAGTGTCGAGGGCGGTTATGCGGGCGGGGCGCCGTATATCTAGGAAATTGGCGTTCCCGAGTTCCATCTGAAAAGGCGCATTGAACGGTGGCGGTTGGTTGGCGGTGGAAGGTTAGTAGGTGCAAAATAGGAAGCCGACTCTTCTTGTGGCGATGTGCGAGGGAGCTTCTTCATGTGGGCGCGATATTGAAGCCTAGTAGTATCCAATTAACACTGACAAGAGCAGTATTGGCATCCTACACATCCTGGCGTTAAAGTAACAGGCTGTGTTACACACCGAATTGCAAAAAATCGCTGCAAATGCTTTCTTACTTCAGGGGTTTATTATTCAATTGGCTTGCGATTCATGATTTGTGATTTCTACTAAATATTATCTGTCAGAGTTTGCGTGTCAAATGCCAAGGTTACTAGATCGAGCGATGTATTGAATTTCAGTAGAAATGCATAGAGCACGTAAATCTGTCTCAAAAAATACCTAGGATTGTTCAGTTGATCATATTTGTGTGCCTCAGTCGAATTCAAAATTCTATCACCTTGAAAACATAAATCAAAAGGTTAGTAAAATTCAAATCAAACATTGAATAATACACTATGAAAGAATTTTTGAGCGTTTTTATGGTTATCAGAATGCTTCCCCATTATCATGCTACAAAGCCTTTTGGAGTTCACTCCAGTATCCACGATTACTATCACTACATAACTGACATCACTAGGTTACTGATATCAAAACAAAAACAATAATAAACCAATAACGAAAATGTTGGCACCATAAATCGAGCCATACGTCGGGAACGGTTTGACCTACGGACCTGGGGAGGTGCACATTCGATTCCTCGTGGAAAGTTCAAATTTAGGCCGCCTTGACTTGTTTTGAGGTTTTTAGGGATTTTACAAAACTTTGACAACCCTTAAAGGGCACTTTAAATTAAGTGAGAGAGCTGGCTCAAGAGTTCCATCTGAAAAGGCGGACCAACATGGATTTTGGCCTGAAAATTTCAGGTTTTGCTCAAAATAGAAATCGTGCGTACGACGTACGGCGGACGGACGGAAAAATTGTTCATGTGCAGATTCGGATTCTACACCCTTTGAAACGTAAACCATGAAATTTTCAGGGCAGAATTTTTTTTTACAAGAGCGATTAAATGGTTTATTATTGAATAATAAACCAAAATCCAAGCCCAATTCTAAATACAATTTTCAACAAACAAACAAAATCTTCCTAGATTTGTCTTTTCAGAAGCTTCTTTCCCGAATTATTCTACTTTTAAGAGTTTATTCCCAGGTTCCCGACCTTAAAACTAAAATAGGTTGGGGTTTCTCTCAAAATTACTCTCTAAAATTAGTTTTGAGGATACCTTTGGAAAGATGATTTGATTTTCTACCTCTTTAGAGTAAAAGAAGAGAACTTCAACGCGACCGAAAACGTGACAAATCAGTCCAAATGATTTAATTGCAAGAATTTATGAAAATCGACTATTTTGACTAATGAAGAGTTTTCGTAAACCCCACTTCCCAGAAAAACAACCCGAAAATATTCTGTTTTATATGAATTTTCTGAAAAAATCAAGTTTGAATGCGGAAAAACGATTATACCGTGAAATTGACATTTTTAGACCAAATCGACTTGCTTCAGAAAAATTAGTATTGGATCAAATTGTGTGTGTCTTCTTTCACTGAATCGAATCATAAACATTTCCAGGCCTCCTCTCTGGAAAAATAAGTGATTTTCAGACTGAAAATTTCAGTTAAAAATTTCGATTGGTAGAACACTACTTATTATCTGTTGATTCGAGCCTTCCGACTTGGGAAAATAGCCTGAAAATCCTTCATTTGTTGAGCTTGGAGGGGAGATGGCCACCTTTTGACTCAGCAAAAAATAAACAAAAAATCAGACTCCAAACTCATTTGTTTGTTATCTCAGCTGATCAATTTTGGGTAGAAAACGTCGATTTCGATCAATAAGCTAATATATAATATTCAAACATTCAAGCATTCAAACGTAATTTTCTTTAAAAAAATTCCATGTGAGAAAATTTGTTGATACAGTTGGAAAGTTCTGGGAAAGTTATTCCTTGAATGTGGCAGTTACAAAACCTGTTCCTTCGGCCTTAGGGACTTAGGAAAGTTAAAGCTCTTTCCGAGGGAGCTCTCAAAATTTATTTAAGACAGTATTTTAAGGTAGTTGTGTCTACTTTAGTCACGTAAGGTCAAGAAAAAAAAAAAAATCGAAAAAAATACGTTAGCTCGGAAACGAAGCCTCTAAAAAGAGAAGTCGCGAAGGATTTTTGTTAGAAATGCCCCCTACAATAGATTAAAGGATTTTCCACCATTAGGTTTGCTAAACCCTGTGTAAAGTACCTAAATGAGTATTCATAGGTATAAGTATCCATAGGTACTTACATACCTACCTACGAATATCCACGAATTGTATAGATTTGCCTTTGAAGTTTCCCATTTTATTTCGAGCCCCAGCTCATCCGACTGCCAGGATCGAACAACGTCTGTCATCTCCTTGGCAATAGTATATTTTCGCCTTGGCTCCGACCTTTCTTAACCTGAAGGGTCATTGCCAGTCAAATGAGACCCTGAAACGATGAAACTTTTAAACTACAGTTAGTAAACTAAAATAATAGGCCATCTCATAAAGATGGCTACAGTTTAAAATGTTCAACTTTTCCTTCTTCCTGAACCGGACATCCGACAGAGATTCTAGTACCTACCAAAGTTTTACCTAATAACTAGCCTTCAGTTGACTTCAACGACGTGCATTATTTCCAAAAATAGGAAAGCGGGCAGCGCACAAAGATCTAGATCGATAATCTAGTTGGATAAAATTGGGAAAAAGGTGTTGCCAGATTCATTGAAATCCGCTTTACAGTCGTCTGAATTGGTTCCTGAATTCGGAATGGAATAAATCAGACAGTTATCGAAATGCAAGGAATACTGAAGAAAACATAAACGCTCTTGAATAGGTAAGCTGGTAGAGGGAGAATCAATGGCCATATTCACACAGTACCATTAAGGGTCATTTTATCGAATCCTGTATGAAATCTTTGAACGACTGATGCGAGAATCAACGCAATCCATGATCAGTAGCTACAAAAAATTCCGTCGGGTTTATCAATATCCAATCAGTGTATGGTAGTGGATGGTAGTGGTATGGAAGCTGATTAGTGTATGGTAGTGGAAGAGTCCCACATATCAATGAGGTAACCTCTCTACCCATTCAGGCCTGATTTTCTAGCGGCAATCATTCAAACGTGTACTACCTCTAGCTACCCGCAATACTTCTTAGGAGTATTAGGACAGCCCTGTTTGGAAATTACAAGAAAACTAATCGTGAACCAAATTAAAACATTGATGGTGAGTACGACCGAGAATTGCTTACATAATATGTTTAGATCAAAAGTAGTCCAACTAATATAAGTACCTACTTACTAATATTATTACTATTAATAGTAGAATGCTCCCTTTTCTTTGATATCTATTAGTAATATTATTACTAACAAGTAATTATTACTAAATAATAATATTATTACTAATAGATATCAAAGAAAAGAGAAAGATAGCCTTCTACTTTTGATCTAAACGGGAAAAAATAATCATAATATTGACCTACATTGTTGCTTGTATTCGTATTTTGATTGACAAACGCATGCGTGATTAACAATGTTGCAGGTATATTATCTATTTAAATTGGTTCTTGTAGTACCTCCCTGTTTACGATCAAGAATGAACAAAGCAATGAATACATGCTGATGAAGTTTGTAGAACTTGATTGTAGAAAGGTTGTAGAACATCCAATCATGTGGTTTCTGTGAATGTGAAAGGAGACGCAATTCCATTGGTCGGGGAAGTGAAAGGGGATCCTCCATTCTTTTTGATGTTCCCCACATACGATTTTTCCCAGGTAACTTCTTAACCTCGTAGAGCAGTGTACTAAGTACTTGTTTTTTAATATAAAACGCTGGAAAGAACATATTTATATGCACTTCGCCGTGGACTGATGTACCTTCAATACGAGTATCATGATTTTATGCCAGAATTAAATTTTACACGATTGATCAAAAGTTGGATATTGTTAACAAATACTTTAAACAGCCTACAGAAGCTAAATAGTTGAGGTAGGTAAGAAACGTGTCGCGTTCGTAGGTCCTCTTGCTCGCGATTTCTCACGAGGAAAAGATAGGCAGCTTTCCTTACCGTGGCACGTTGCGGGTTGCCTACTCGGTAATGAGCGCTCGACATGAAACAAGTTCACTGTTCAGTCCGTCAACTACACGTCTCTGGTTGTTGTGTCACATAAGAATTGACTTATTTAACTTCCGATCGTGACTAACAAATTCATGTAACCTTATCTTTTTGTTAACTTGAAAAATGTTCAAAACATCAATGTTTAATATTCTGCTAATAAAAAAATATAAATTCAACGACTTTTAGGTTCGCAGGTTTTGTAATGGCCTAAGATATTTTAATAGCTTAAATTAAAATTACAACAATCACAATTGATATTTACTTATACCATTAATGCGTTTATCCAGGCAATTTATCTCTTCAACAAAAAAAAATCCGTTCTTGTGCCATACAAATGCAGAGCAGTGCAGTTTGCTGAGCAGAACTTTTTTTGACTAAAAAATATGTCGGGATTATATTGTCAGTTGTTATAATATTGTCAGGAGAGTAGTAGGGTAATAAATGGTTTAAGGGTATAAGGCAATTTTTCCCAGTGGAAAAGGTTTAGAAAGTGACCCTATTCATGAACCTTTTTTCCATAATCTACTGCAGATGTCAATTAACAATTTTTAGGAGCTGTTAGTATGACTATGTCAAGGAACTTTTGGAAATACAGCATAAAAAACAATATTGGCCGTAATTCACAGGCGCTACAAACACTGGTGAAATGTTGACTTTAAAACTTCATTTTCAGATCCGCTACAACTTTTAAAAAGTTTTATGACTGATGTCTTTGTGTGTGTTTAATGTGTTATAGCTGACACACGACTAGTTAAAATTGCAATCGAATCCATTGATTGGGGGGCCTAGAAAAAAGTACAATCATACTGGAAAATTTCCCATGAGAGGCCATGCTAGAAACACTGCGTTACGTTAACCCATTTTTAACTTGATTCCCGATGTTCTCTTCAAATAATTCTTGGCATAATCGGTTCCATGCGCTGTAGATTCATTTAAAATAGTCCTTTAAATCGATTTTCTCTAACACAAAATTGCCTTTTAACCTTAATTATCTCATATCAATTTCAAATCAATCATGTCATTATTGTATTCGCTTAAGAATTAAGCGCTAAAACAAACCTTCAATACATGCCGAGTCACCTGTCTGAAGGCGTTGATTTTGTGGAACATGCCCTGTGACATATTTCTGCCATGAATCTTCATAGCAACCTTAATTTCTTCTCCTTTCAAGATTAATAAAAAAAAACTTCAATTACTTGCAATTCCTCCTATCATGAGGTACATACCAAAGACAGACAAACTTTTGACGGACCTATATCAGATTCAATAAATCCATATAAACTCCAATCCGATTTGTTCTCGGATTGTTTTTGGGGTAGTAATAAGTGTTAATTATCAGATAATTCCAACACTATTTCCAAGTCGGAGTTCTTGGATTTTCTGTAACTCCAAACTCCCTTTCCCATGACATTGACCCAAAATCATTCTCTGTATCGTAGACACCGTTCTTGTAAGATGTAATATGTTAGAGTTATCTGCAGTAAAAGGATAATCGTGGGTTTGGCGAAAAAAGAGCGAAGGATCGCCACAAAGGATGAAAACGGCGCATCGGAAGCACCCTGTTCGAACGGGGATCTTTTCAAAAATAGGTTGGACGGTCTATATTTGCGACGCATGTGGCTGCAATCACCCGCAACGGCTCATTTCAAGGGCTCCTTCCCTCCGTCTTTGAGAAGGCCGCCGCCGGAGGATGGTTTTGATTTTTGTCGGCGACCGATTTCCGTCTGCTTTTGTTTTCTCCGGTCGTCTGGGTAATTCCCGGTCGTCTGGAAAGGGACCCAAGGCGACGGCTGGGATTTGGCAAAGCTGGTCCAATTGTGTGCAAAACTTGTCCTCGACCTTCAGAAGATGATAGATAGGTAGGTAATTTATTCAGTCAATAAATAAAATTGATTCAAATGCTTATATGTGGATGATACAATTTTGAACTTGAGCAACTCCATCTAGGTTGCATTCTGAACTATAGGCTTGGTCCTGTGTTGTTGGGCAAGATTTAGGCGATTCAAACATGGATTAAACTTATGGGCATGATGCATAACTACCACTGTCGATCAATAACAATCAAATGGTGCAGTGTGGTTGCTTTTACAAATTACAAGAGTTATTGTTCACAAGTACATCCACCTCTATTTACATCCACCCGTGCCCCACCCATTTCCCCTTTGAGAGTGTAACGCTCAGGCGATTGGATGTTGATTGCGCTCGTCTTTAAGCTCATCAGAATGGCGGCTATGTCATGCCAGAAATCCGGAGTATGTCTGAAGACCCACAATAGCGAGGAGGAGGCTGAATGAAAGGTAAAAAGAAAATGTATTCACAAATCAAAAAATGGATAAATATTATACCAATTTTAATGTTGAATAAATTCACTCGCCGTTAGGCCGAAAATGGCGGCATTAGGTTGTCGCAATGAGCCTGAAAGAGTTGCAAGCATCTCTTCGCAGTCGATGTTCATTTACACCACTGAAATTGTATACAAGTCGTCTGAATAAATTAGCGAAACAAAAATACTTACTGCCGAGAAAACTTTCGATATTTTCTGGACCAGCCCTATCAACCATGAAAATACGAGCACAAATCTCTCATAGGAAGGAGGGTTACAAGCACGGTTGCCAAATTGGGTTTTCCCCAAATTTAGGGGTTTTTTTTTTGAAAGGGTTTTTTATGGGGGAGAAATGTTTAGGGTTTTCTTGCTAATCAGGGGGAATTAAGGGATTTTATCTGACCAATGTTTTCGTCTCAGTTGGCCATCAGCCGATGATACAAAGGCAATGGTCGCTGATGATGCATCCCAACAACTCCAGCAATGAGAGTTGATAGCGCTAACAACCCCGATTCAGACAAACATCGTCATTTGCACTTTCCCTCATGTCCTTACCAATTTCTAATGCGTTCGTTGAGAGATGTTTTTCCATTTATAACAATATCAAAAACAAGTTAAGGAACAGGCTCTCTGTTGATGTTATACAGAGCATTCTGATGGTGAGATATTCTCTCCGAAATGAGGGCGTCTCTTGCGTTAATTTTGTACCCACGGAAGAGATGATATCGTTGTTCAATGAACAGTTGCACGATCACATCAATAGCGAAATGGACAGCGCGATAGCGGACGCATTGGACCTGGAATGTGATACAGATTTTTGAATTTGTTTTATTTTTTTGGACTGTTGATTTAAAATATATATTTCACTTTTTAGTAGAAGGTAGGTGTAGGTAATAGTATTTTAAATTTGAAGTAGGTAGGTTGTAGTATGGAGTTGACACCTAGTGATACCTGTAGTTTTTGCTCTTGAAACCATATACCTTCGCATGATCTCATTCTTCAAATCTCTCTCTCTAATGATCCCGTTGTACTACTATTTTAGTTTAGGTACTAGTATTTTAGATTAGAAGTAGGTTGTAACAAACTGGTTTTATCTGTAGTTTTTGCTCATTAAACAATATATGTTCAGCATGATGTAATGAAGTGTTCATTAATTCTTAATTCTCCTGTTCTGATACTCCGCCAAATTCGCACTGCTCCTCAATCCAGGCTAATGATACAAAGAGCGTAAATTCGGGGTTTTTCTAGGGATTTTCAAAAGATTTAGGGTTTTTTTAGGGATTTTTATTTCCCGCTCAAGGGGTTTTCTGAAAAAAAGTTGGCAACCGTGATTACAAGATTAATTTAATTATTGTTCGGTTACTATCGACTTCTATTTAACGTTGTAACTCTTTCAATTTTTGTGGAAGCTGATTTCGTTCATTCTAATAGTTCTGTGTCTTTCTGGGCAGTCACAGTTATGTGCATTTCTTAGAACATCAAGCAGATTATTGAAAATTCCATAAATTAAATACTGTGGACTTATCGTTGACAGTTTGAGATTCACTCTAGCATTTACATTGTCATGAAGCAGTTGGAAATGGAATGCATTTCAATTATAAGGAATGGCGAAAATAAAGAACGGCCAAGGTCTTTACAACTGGACTGGAAGTGGTTTTATTGTTTAGTTTCCCTGTCGAAGAATATAATAAAACAATGTAGAATGAAATCTATTTAATGAGCAACAAATAATATCGAAAGAACAAAACTACCTTAGCCTTCCCTGAGAAGTTGAAAATTGAGATTGCTATTGTTCAAGTTCAGAAAAGAAATAGAAAAATGAGTAATACTTTTTGCTTATCGTTTGAAGTGGGTTTGTAATGACGCTTCAGACGTCACAGGGGGTTGTGGAAAAGTCAAAATCGGTATCTAGGAAGAATGCGTTTAGCTTTTGAGGCGTAATTCAGATGAATTTGACTAGAGAATGACGCGAAGGGTCGTGAAAGAAAATAGTATGTCCAATGAAGTAGCTTCGGACATTCAAAGTCTGGGAAGTCAGTAACTGCAGTCATCACAGAAGAATATTAGGGGATCGTTGGCCAATTCATGGTAGGAAACAACATTGGCCACCAAACGCTAGACTTCCAATTGGGATGTACCAGATCCCAGGGTTAGGGATGGCAGATCCGCCAGGGTTAGGGATGGCTACATTTATCTATTTGTCGATATATCGGAAGCGATATATCGATGTGTACGATATATCGACCCCCAAAATATCGATATTCCCGATATATCGGGATTACGTTACATCGAAAATTTTACTTCGCTTTTCGATAAGAGAACTGCTTATTGTAATTTCAAATGTGCAAATACACGGAATATTAAGTGTTATTTAAGTACATAGAATCACGAAAAAATGTTATCTTTAATTTAGATTAAACATGAAAAAATAAAGTTGAGAACTTTCAAAAAAACTGTGCAAATACTTTCATACAAAGATAAATTATTGAAAATACCCTAAAAACCCAAATTAAACCAATACAAATAAAAATAACAATAAACACAAAGTAGCTAAAAGCAGTCTGTCAAACTTGTTTCAAAAATAAACTTTTAATTAAACTTATTCTAAAAATAAAACCGCTTTAAAATTAGCCTATATTTAAAAAATACATGCAAACAAACAAACATGCAACATACAAAATGTTATATGGGTTTACGATTGGAACTTGAATTTCCAAGAAAATTACAAATAAAATGTCAATTTTTGTCATTTTATGAATCCGATATTTCGGACCCAAAAACATCGATGTCTCCGATACTATCGGGATGAATTCGTCGATGGCGATATATCGATATATCGGGCCCAGAATATTGATGTTTCAAAAATATCGATATATCGTTGTCATCCCTAGCCAGGGTTGGTCTCTGTGCTTTGTAAGCAAGGTACCTAAAAAACTTTCGCTGCACGCGTCTCTCGAGGAATCTATACGCTGCGGGTCTCTGGAAGCCAATAGTTGAAGCCTTGAATTTAAGATCACACCAAGATCCGAAGTGCAAACTGAAATAATTCCACGAAAGTATCGATCGTGGTACCACAATGAATAAGAAAATTTGTCATCTATTCCCAACATTCTATTCCAAAGCAGGAATAATCATAATTTTAATAGATCCAGTCCCATATTGATCCATGTAAGATCGTTGAACTAATGTTCCACCTTCTGCAGAAAAGTTTAATGATGCTGACCTCAGTTGCCAGCATCTTCATTTTTCATACAAACTGAGCAGAGCTGTGATCCTATTGGGTAAGAGGAGGGTAAAAATAATTCGAATTTAGCCTTTGCCTTTTCTTTTTCACTTCGAATTCGAAAGGCTAAATAATTCGTGTTTGATCTTCGTAGTACTATGAATGATTTTTATTCCATGTCTGTCGAAGGTCACTACCTTTCTGAAAATACAACTACAATTAGTCATCGACTTTTTCTGGGATTGATCGAATCACCCCTAACTACCAATTTGAAGTATCTATTTTAGATGGCACAAAAAACACTCTAAATCGCTGTACCTACCTCAAGGTGACCATTGTTGCGGAGTATAGTACGCAAAACACATCAGCATAGCGCGAGGCAATAAATGCTAGCTAAAACCCAAATAATTTGGGAAAAGCGAGATTTATGGTTTAGAAAACCTATAACCCTGTAATTCTTAAGAATAAACAACATAAGAAATACCGTACGTAATACGTACTACGTATTATGCAATGGTAAAATCGTGCTGTTTTAATTAACTAGATATAGAAATAAAAGTGTTTAATATTAATTCTTCCATAATTCTCCATGACCAAGCTCATCGATCCTGACGGTAAAGAAATTTCAGATAAAGTGATGTGAAACGACTGCTTGAGTGCATTTTTTCTTCACTCCTAGTGATTTTAAATTATGTAGGACTACTCTTGGTGAATAGTTAATGTCTTTTAATAAATAAAGCACTTACAAAGGTTTCTGCGATTATTTGTTCGCCTAATTACTTTGCAGGCACAAATAGAGTTCGATTACCGACCTCAAACGATTCCGCTCTCCAGTGCTAGCGGCGGCTCGAATATTTGGCAAAGGCCTCAAAGAGTTTTCGTGGTGTTGCCAGCCCGGTAGTTGTTCCCACTTATTAACGCCCTTCTCAAACCCTTGATCGCCTGTTTATTAGTTCGTATTCTTTAGGCGGGCGACAGGAGCTAATGATGTGTGAAGACACCGCTTAGAATTTGACGTGATCAATCTTCACCGGCTAATTGTCACCCACCATTCACGTGTTATAAGTGCCCAACGGTGTACCAACGCTTCGCTAGTGTTTGTTCAAGTCTATTTTATCTTTTAACAATAACAATTCTGAAGCTGATCCTACAGTACTTTTAGTGTGTATAAACTTGAGCAATATTTTCGGTCCTTGCCTTGAACTGTCTATGCCAACTTCCAATCGTCTAACAGCGCTGATCTATCACAAAATTAACAACAGGTTTCATTACTGTAGAACCTAGGAAGCTTTGTATTTCTGACGTAGGTTAACAAAAACTCAAAGAATAATCATTCAAAAATGGATTATTTCTATATAAAAAGCCTTTTACGATAATCTGGGGTTTACCAACCAGAAACGATGCTTCCCCTACCAGAACATTCAGAGAGAAACAGCGCTTAGCCACAATAAGCAAACCATTGTGCCCCAGAAGACGATTCTATCAATTGATTACGTTTTTCTTATTGTGAGAGAATCGATGAAATTACAACAACAAGGGTGATTTCAGTCTGTCCAGTGAAAATCACTAATTAAATAAAATCAGTACAAAAAGTTCAAAATCAGAAGTTTATGAGAGATTCATTTTTAAAATTTTATGAACTATTGTGTTACGGAGAATGGACGAATGTATGAACAGCAACTCGAACGCACATTCAATTTAAAGCAATAACAGGTATCAAAATCAGCCATACCAATGACCGTTTCAATTCTAAAGTCGGTTTTCACAACGACTCAGTTTTTACTGACTTCAAAAAGGAGAGAGGTACCTACTCATTTCGGTTTGCATCACTTCAACTCTTAAATATTGTATCTCTGATGTGAAATTATTTACTGACGTTGATCGTTCCGAATCGTCTCAGAAACCGTTCAGAGAAAGTAGCAGTTACCGAGGAATTGCTACTGGAACGAATAACATGCAGAATATGTACAGATACATTTTTGGTTCTAGTTCATCATGGGCATGCTTATCTCATAATTAGCATGTGGATGACATGAATGAAACTCCGAACAGCCTCACCAAGTAAATATCATTTACTGACGTTGATCGTTCAGAGTCGTCTCAAAACCAGATCAGAGAAAGTAGCAGTTACGGAAAAATTGGCACAGGAACAGGTACCGTGTAGGCTATGTGGAGATGGTTTCCCAGCTATTGTCTCTTCTAGTTCCTCCAGGGCAGGATAATTTCTTAATTAGCACGTGGGTGACATATATGAAGCTTTAAACAGGAATACCAAGGTCTAATGTGCTTATTTTTATGCTAACTGCTCTATCCAGAGAGACTACACTTATCAGTACAGAAAACAGTGATGATTTTTGGTATTCTCGTTCATTTTTTTCTTCCTCTCTACAATGCACCAGTCGGAGCACTTCCGATGATTAGAATTGCCGAAAATTTTGACTTTTCATTGCAATTGAAGACTACAGGGGAAGAACGACCCAAGTCAATTTATATGAACTTTACAGGAAACGGTTTTCTTTACGGGAAACGCTAAAAAATCCTCCAGTTCTTAATAATTATTTACAAAAAGTGGGGAGACAAAAGCGAAATTCAATATTTCAAATGGAAATTTAGTTCAAAAACCTATAAAAAAATCAATAAAATCGTTAAGGTCACATTAAGGTCAAGAGAAGAACGGCTCAACTCTGTTTGCTGGAGTTTTTCCTAGCTTTTTTCCTACAAAAGTGTTTTGAATATTTTGAATCGTCATATTTTGCTCCGGACATCGGAAAAACTCCGTTGTAAGCGAGGTGAGGAAACAAAAATTCGTTTCCCCCAAGTCTGCTGGCAGTACCGATATTTTGGTGCCCCGAATTCCTCTTTCTTTATAGTATCGGACTAATGTGCTTAACTCTGGTTGTTATCTACGTTATGTGCTTAACTCTAATTAGGTATTATGTTATCTAGTATTGGACTCTTGTTGGGAATTGCAACAGAACTCACTCCCTATAGCGCAACAGAACTTCCTATTGTACGTAACACAATTCTAGGGTGTTATCTTTCTTCTTTCAAGCCATGACTGAACGTATCATCATATTGGCTTGTTTTGCGTGTATTGGCTTGCTCTTTTAAGCTCCTTCGTCCAATCAATCGGTGTTTCTGTAGGAAATTTTTGGTAGTAGCTGGTGTCCGATAGAGCATTTCTCTTTTTCTATCGCTATTTTCCCTAGTTTTGAGTCGTTCTTTCGTTGAATGAACTCCACCACCGTGTTTGGACGATCAATAAGCATGAGAAAATGTGATAACCCCATTTTCGAAAAAATCAAGTTGTAACTGAAAGGTTCAATCGATGTGGATTAATTAAAACATATTTTGCATCGTTTATCGGCCTAGATTCGCTCCAAATTAGATGGCAGTTGCAAGCTGTCTAGGTAATGGCTTACTATGGAATTAAAGTTGGTTGAGTTTATTGAAATTATAGGCTGGAGTTGTGAATGAAAACTCGAGCGCACCTCTCACTCCATCCATACACCTCATAACAATTCGTTTCTATACGTCTGCGATGCACCAAATGAGGAACCTACACCACCGAACCAACTTGCCAGACTTTTTTGTTGTGTGTATAAGGGAGAGATTCGTTCGCGACCCTTCAATGTGTATAGGAGCACTGCTCTCAACTTTTAACTAGTAAGGAGTTAACTACTGTGAAGGCAATTAGCGTCCAGGATGGTTAGTTCCAAGTTCACTAGTTAGTGAGTAATTTAGTTCTCTGTTTAGACTTTGTTTTTCATACTTGGGGTGCCGCGATTCAATTGAAACTCACCTACCATTTCGTGTACATATATATGAGGAACTGGAGGGTTGAAAATTTTGTATTTTTATTGCTATATGCATATAAATACAGTTTACTTCTGTGATTCTTGAAGCATAAGTTTACTCATTGTAACATAAAGGAGTGACGTGAACCTCCAAAAGGAACGTTCTGGGCGAAATTTGCCGGGGTGATAATTCAATGTCTACTTCGCGTGTACAACAAGGAGATGATGGAATGGACTAGTGGCCACTTACATTGGCTGAAGCGATACTTACTGCCGCAACGGTAAAAAGCTTCAGGTTTATGAAGCTCGAAGCGCTTTCGATTATCGGGAAGGGGTTTCTATCCATATCCGTCAGGTCAATCATTTGTAAATATTTTCTCTGCATTTTGCACTTACTAGTTCATAGTTGGATAAGGTAATTTTTCCTTATTTCAGTCCCTGATCTGTATAGAATATCAATTTAAAAAATACTGAGGACTGCTCACAAACGAGCAAAGCAACGTTTACTTTGATCAACAAATCAAAAACAAAAGGATTCTCCCGTTTTTGTAGAATTGCATCAACCCAGTACTTCCAGGGTCATTAATTCACTGATAAATTCAATTGGCTGCCCAGAGTCGTGCTATTGTGCAGTCTTGAGACTGTCCCAGGCCTAACCCGCTGATTTCCTGGCCATTTTATCAAAAGCTTATGCGGAATTTAAGTTTGTAACTATTATTTGGGGGCATGCAGACAAGATCTTCATCACAGATGTTCGCAGAAGCAAACAAAAGTGTTCAGAACGGTCTAATACGTGAAATACACATGGAGTTACACAAATTTGGTCATTTTTTGTTGCAATCAATAAAAATCGTGTTTTCTGATATCTTAGTATAAGTATTGAATATAACGACTATATGCGATGAGCTTTAAGAGCCTCTCCACTGATCTAGATATATTCATCGATCAGGTAAAAGTCCTTGGAGTCTGCATAGTAGATTACAGCTTGATAGTGTAAACAGCATTGGATTTACCATTAGAAGTACTCCATGACAACTCGCACTTAATTTTCGCGGTAAACCTTGAAACATGTTAAAAAGGTAGAATCCTGATCGTGGGCTTTAACTTTAAATTCGGCGGTTTTATTCACGCAATGATCATAAAGAACAAACACCACTGATGGAAGGGGATCATTCCCCAAAGAGCTTTGAAATGGAGATCTCATCCTCTTGCGGAAGGCCCCACTCAAGACGAAAAAAGTCGGTTCACATTAAACGTGAAATCAACTAATAGAAAAGAAGAGAGTGAAGCTCGGAAATAAAAAAAAGAATAAAATACCAAAGGCTACTGATCCGCTGCCATAAGAGAAGCGTTCATGGGGGCATTCAGTTGGAAGGAGGAGTCTTCGAAAAACCCGACCAATTAAAGGCAGTAAAAGGATTTCCTTGTCCGCGAGACAGTTGATATTGCCCCTAAACTTGTAGGCTGGAAGGGTTTTTGGGGAAGTCGAGAGAACCCATTGAGTTATTGGGAGCGACTACCAGACTTGAAAGCCAAAAAGGGCGTTTCTTCGGAAGATCTCCTTCGGAGTTCTTATTTTTGAGTGGAAAAAACGAGAAAAAGCGATTTCGGCTCGGGACTTTTTTAATGTCTTCCCTTTTCCTCTTCCATCTTGTTCGGGTCCGGAGTATCCTCGTCCCATTATCGGGAGCTAACGTTTTCATTGATGGGAGATCTTGTAAAAACCATTATAAGGTGGCCGAGGCAAGGAAGGCTGCCGTGGGATCCCTCCGTCGGGATGTCATCGGTTGCTATCGATCTTTATAAGTGGAGCGAAATCTCCGGGGCCGTAAAAATGAAGCGAACAAGCGGTTTCGAGGTTGAATGGGGTTTTTTGAGCCTTTTCATCTATTTCCGACATGTGAACTTGGTTCCGTTGGTTCCGGTTGGTAGAAACGATTTGCATTGACCGAGTCTCAGCGAATCTTGAACGAGAAATATATTGGGCCATTGTATCAGGAAATTCGGAGACATTTATCAAATCATTAGTACGACTTATCTTCTACATCATGGATAAAACAAAGAGACATGTGCACCCCCAACCAACAAACCAAAAAGGTGGAAAAATCCGTCCATTGAAGCTAGTGAAACTCTATTTGAACCAAGACGCGAAATAGATCTTCCAGAGCTCAAGTTGGAATGCAGTTCAGAGGGGACACTTGCTCCAAGGTCACAGAAGAAAGTAGGCTGACTCGGAATTTTGGAGCCTTTTCAGTTTGAATTGAGGCAGGCATATTCGATTGACCAATCAGGGAGCTGGAAAAAACCAAACACGGAACGCCGTTAGTTCTTTGCTCTCAGCTTGGGGCAAACCTAGTTTGGGATTTTGATCTTATAATTTCATTATCAGTGCGTACTAACCGCAGTTAGTCACGGTTCAGTTTTCAGTTCTGTTTCCGTAGTTATTTACACGACTAAAACTCGCCACCCAACCCATCCAATCACCATTCTGGAGCTGCACGACACGATTCCAGTTTAGAACTCGTAAATATTCCTGGTACTAGGCAGACACCAAGAAAGTGGTATAAATCTTTCAACGTTCTCACACTGTACTTATAGGAGTCTTTTTTTCCATATCTATGGCCGAGAGAGATGGACTCATTTTCAGAAGCTCGTAACTTCATCAACAATCGGCGTATGTGCAAGTGCCCGAAACATAACACCTGTAGAGCTGTACGTCAAGTTCAGCTCACTGCATGAGGAGATGCTTCAGCAAGTGCATAATCCACAATCTTTTCAAGAGGATGTACCCTCCAAATTCCCAGCATGTCACCCAGCACACACACTGTCATACTGTTGCAGATCTGCAAAAATCAATGCGCTCCAAGGTGTTCCACAATCCTTTTCACCTCCCCAGACCAGCAAATATTCTTGCTCAAAGGTTTCCTTTGCAACAGTTCTTGGATGCAGTCATTCTGGCATTATCAACACCCATTCGATAAAACTGCTGTGGAGAGAGAAATTCGTAAAATAAAAATGGTCCACATTTGTCTCATGGTACACCTTGTAATTGGGGTATTCGATGAAAGACGAAACATCACTCATAAAAATAGAATTCTGACGAGCACCACAACTGTGTGGTAATCCCCTACCGTAAGCCACATATGGAGGAATGGTACGCAAACAGTCTGCCAATCAATGTGTCTGTGTGTGGAAACGATTTGACCGCAATAATAGTCATGGGATTTCAACGAAACTTCCAGGGTTTAGAAATCAGCATATTTTTACTGTACTAGGCGATCTCTGAAGTTCAGCACATGTTAAATACGGCTTCCAAAGCGCATGCGCTCCAAAAATGAGATAAGTACAACATGCATTACACATCACTATTACAATGAATTCGAATCCGCTCAAGTCGGTTCTATTTATGGTGTCCAGTTGGTTCTTCAACATTCAGAAACCTATTTTTCTCTATTGTCAATTTCTCTTTTATAGGTATCAATTATTTTGTATTGAGTTTTAATAAACTCAGATAGTTGGTTAGATTGACCATTTTAGATTCAAAGCAGTGTAGATTACTTATTAAATTGAATTAAACGGGGTTGCTCGAAAGAAAAATTAAAATAACTTAAAATTCTTCACTATTGTGCCCACCTTCCCAAAATCCCCTTTGACAACTGTTAGTATTATTTAGGTTTCCTTTATAAAAATAGTCTCAGCTGTTGTGATCATTACACAATATGCAAAACTATTACCTACATCATGTCAATATCAACCTTTTGTGGAAAAAAGTCATATTCTGGAAGTTTCCATTTTTATTCATCTGGTTGGCAGTTATCTTTTCAACCTACAACTGTGTTTTGAACTTGTGATTTTTGTATCCATTCGAAAAAGCGGTCTTTATTTCCTAGGGGTCAAAGTGAACTTCAGGTTATTGGACCGTGACATCGTTTATCATCTGCTATTTTATACAATACCATGAGTTTCAAAAATGATTATGGCACATTCTGTTGACTGCTGTTTGAAGTTGCGTTTAATAAGTTCTCTAAAGTGGGAATAAGACAGGATTACAGAAAAAGGACACTTACAGAGCGCCAGAAGAAACCATCATCTCTCTAAGTCTGTTTTGTGGGGTGCTAAACCCAAATCTGATGAACTGCTCTCGTCCAAATTTTCGAGATTTTGGTGATTTTTTGTTTAGAAAACTACGAATAATCCTATAAATGCCTAAAAGTAAAAAAAAAATATACCTTTTTACAAGAAGCGTGACGCTGACAACACCTACTGCTCAAATGTCAAAACCATATTCTAAAAACCATTTGAAATTGATTTTTCATTCTTGATGTCTTTCAGTGGTAAAGTTAAGTGGGTAATTTAGCCATTTTCTTTGCCAGACAAATTGGTTCCATTCGTTCTGCATTCATACAAAAAATGCATCGTATAAAATTATAATAATTAAAAACGAGTAACTGGAACATGAACTAACTAGAGGTATTTGCGCTGTAATGATGAGCTCTACTATTAGATATGCAGTTTTTGATTTGCCTCTTATCTGTTCATCCGTTATACTAATTATAGAGATGTGTTCTGCATTAGGACAATTAAAGCCTGAACGGATGGGTACCTCTATAACATTCTTGGGATATTCCACTCACGATTCACAACTCATGACATTATTAGTCCAAATGGAATCTGTTGCTGCGTGCGTGCTTGAAACACCATTTAGGAGAGTAATTCATTCAATTACTCAGAAGTCAATAAGTAAATGAGAGTCCTAAGCATTTGTATTACCATAATGCGAAGCGTTGAAATTGAGTTGGAATGACCAATAAAAAGAAGTCGGGAGTTCACGATGTATAGTGATTAGTGTTATGGATGCGGCCGTCAGCGGTCTGGAATGATTGAAGGGGGTACGTACCAGAAGGAAGTCCCAGAGATTGATGTTTGGAGGTCCTGCTTCGAAACGGAATGGAAAGGCTACTTCAGGTTTCCAAGACCGGGCCTATCGGTCTTTGCAACTGGCGAGGAACCGAGCAAAAGGAGCAGTGGTTTCGTTGGGAAGAGAAAGAAACATCTGACTGATTGAACATCCATTACTTTTGGATACTACTTCGAAAAAACCGCCGGACAGTTTGGAGGAAGAAGACCGGGAGAAGAAAAAACCTCAGGGGACTGCCGTATTCTAATCAGACTCCGGTCGTTCTCCTTGGAAACAAATGTTCTGGGGAGGCTGTCGGGAGGGAGCATTTAGAAAGGGGTATCTGACTTCTCTGGCAGTTTGAGGGAGTTTGGTAGAAGTAAAACCCAATCGCAGCTATTTGTCAGATCTTTCGACTCGGCTGCGGCTTTTGATTCGACCGTGAACTCATTTTTAAAAGGAAACGCACGATCGGTTGAAGATGAATTGGGTGGGAGCTGGTTCGTGAGCGGTTCCAGTATAGGTACCATCTTGATGGAGATTTGAAGGTAGTTCTATGGGAAATTTCAAGGCTCGAGCTTATTGGATTTTATTTCGATATGCGCGAGTGATTTGTATATATCCAATATACAAGGGTTGGTGCTTATTTTGTATATTTTGAACATGAATTAAACGAACTTTGGAGGTTTTGCAACCTGCAGCTCAAAGGATCTTTGTGGATTTATTTGTTTATTCGTATTATACAAAAGAACTGAATGTATACGTCGAGGGTGAAGTGGCAACATGACCTACTTGAAACAGGGCTGAACAACATGAACTAACTGCTTTTTTTTGCAATTTTTCAGGAAAGACAAAAAACTATTTATTTCTCATATTTTACTGCATAATTAATGACTGCTAATTTCAATTGATACTTACGGCAGCTACTTTGAAGTGTATTAACTTACTAACTTCTCATTACCAACAGAATGTGCTGGAAATTGTGCATCCAACAACACCAAAAAGTCAAAATGCCTTAAATGTCAGTTAGGTTGTTTTGTAAATGTAACATGTTGTTTTGCACCAACTCATTCATGTAGTGTAACTTCACCCTCGGTATATTATGTATGTAAACAAATTAATTTTCCGAATCTTAAAACACTAGCAGCATGTATTCTGTACCAATTCAGTCAGCAAATGGAAGTGAAGAGTACAAAACGTTGTAAATGATTATCCACAGGTATGCTATGTCTGTGTTAGATAGCTCTTACATATCAATGTCTACTTTGCCTGCATTCAAGATTTTTCAGAGACAGCTTCATTGAATGAATAATAAATATAAATAATGAATATAAATTTTATATTTCCGTTGATTGATTGAAAAAGAAATTAGCTCTGCATGGCCCATGCAGCTGATCAACGGTCCTCCAAACACTCTAATTGTATTTTGTCTGTCCTCAAGGAGTTCCATCGGTTAGAAAGTGTTCACATAACTATACCCAATTCGCGACACTATATCAAAACCTATTTTCGGAAAAATTTTGTAGTTTTGAGAGAAAATATAATAACTTTGCCATAAATATATAACCGTAACTACCGAAAGTACACTATATCTAGTGTGTAACAATAACTGATAACTGAATACTCCTAACGAAAATGGTACAATTCGATGTACTTTAACACAAACGAGTAACTCACAAATGGAACAGCTGAAATTTAACGAAATAAAATAAAATACCTACCTATTTACACTTCGCTTGTCCTCAAATATATAGGTAACAAAAGTTAAAAAACTCAATTTCAAGTGGAACTAAAAAAAAAAAAAAAAGAAAAAAAAAATGCTTTGCATTTATGTAAATATCAATTATTGATTTGATTATCACTATTTACTACGCGATTTTTACCATATTCAGACACTTTCGTATTCAGATACGTGTTGACATTATTTTTTCATGGTAAAGTTAACGTGTGGGCTCATTTGATTTTCGAATGGATCGAATATTACAACATTTGTGTTATTTCTGACGTTTTCAATATTCTGAATTTTCAATATTTCATCCCTTTAATTTCACCCTGTAAGGTTGGGCAAGAATGATGCTTCTGATTCAGCGCTATCCCTGTCTCATTTGTCCATTTTGTTTCAAGTTTTATTAACTTTGGCCCATTAGTTCCGTAGAGAAACTTCGGATGGAAGACGACTGAATGACTGATTTTTAAAAAAAATCCTCTTTAATACACTACACACCTGGAAATGTGAATCAACAGATTTTGAGGGGGTGACAATTGACTTTCTTGGTCGATTAAAAAGATTCATCATTGGAAATGATGAACTAAAAATTGAACGTAAACCAGGCCTTGACGGAAGGAACAATCGCAGGCGACTTGTAACAGGAGTGCTCCACCTTCTATGAATATATTAGGGAATTTTGATTAAGATCCAAGAGTAAAATGAGTAATGAAGCGATGACTGTCCACATGATAGATTTCTTCGTCTTGAGGTATTCATCAGAAAACTCTCCAGCAGGATCCATACACACCTCAGTAGATGGAGATACCAATAGTTAGGCAGGGACCAGAGTTTGATTGTAATAATTATAATTGGAGGTCAACCAAAAGAGGTGGGGGTTTCCCATTATGTTTAAAAGCTATTTTCAACTTCCAGGACCACACTTTGCCTTTGAGGGGGACAACTTGAGTACTAGCCCCTTGCAAGGGTTGAGGCAATTTTGCCTGCAAGACCCGGAGGATCACTCTGAAGCTAAAAGGTGTCGAGGTGTCAGGTTTATGGGGTTGGATTTTGGAGAAGGGGGAACTATCTTTATAGATATCCATCACAAACCAAATAATCTTGTCATATATTGCATTGCTGTATTATTTCTTGTCATCGGATCGCATTGTCGATTCTAGTTCCACAAACATCTGAGACAGCTCCCCACCACCAACACAATCGCTGATCTCGCTCTCCCCGTCGAAGCGGCCCGTCTGGCCTGAGCCGCTGGGTTAACGGCTTTTCTATTACTAGGTATACGGTGGGGTCCCCCGAAAACTGTCGCTTCTCGTTATTTATATGAGTTGGTGCCGTATTTAGGGCAGTTTCTGTCTAGAAACCTCAAAGGGGAGTGGGGGCTCCGGGGTGGTCCGACCCGGCTGACAAGATCGGCTGTCTCTTTGAATGATAGCCGCCCGCGGTAGGGACTCGCCTGATGACAATAAACAAACACGAGCTCGTCAGAATTTACAAAATAAAATGGAGTAAATATCGTCATACACGTTGAAACTGACAGGTCCCCAATTTAGACAACCAAAGAAGAAAGTAAAGAGTGAAAATGCTGATTACGCTCCGAGTGCCTGTAGCTTCCATTTACCTACTATTCCCACCAATCTGACTCCTAAATGAAAAATGTCGGCACTATAAGCAGAACTAGATTATTTTTCTAGTTTCACGAAAATGGAACCTCCCAACTCTATTGAGCATTCTTTCCTTACACACGTCAAGAAATGCGTTTCTCCAGTCCGAGTAATGCGTAACTCCAGGGTTTGAGAATTCTTTAACTGCCAGATTTCATTTACTATTTTATCACGATGTTAAAATTCAATTCGGTTCGTTCTTTGTTGATATCGCCATAGAAATGGTCATCCAAATGTGAAAGCTACCATAAGTTTTGAAACATGGAATCAACAAACAGATGACACAGATAATCAGAATTTTCTGAAAAAAATACTTCAACTGTCAAAACAAACCTTCACATCTTATATTGAAAATTATCCTAATAACCCTTGAAGTTTTGGTTTTTCCGAACCCATTTACATGGTAGCAGGAAAATATAACTTGCCCGTAGTCCCCCCGTTGGCAACAACTTGACATGGGGCTTAGCCAGTAAAATGTTTGTTATTTTTCTGGTCGGGGATTTGAAATGGGTGACCTGTTCATTAAATATACTATTACATTACTTATAAGGTCCCTAGTGGGCGGCTTCACTTGTATTTGAGGTTACTGTATACTAGGGGCTTCTTATTTTCATTATGGTATTTATGTCATCCAGATGTTAGCTGGTTTTATTTTTAGTGGAGCCTGTATATTGATATTGTATAACAGCCGTATCTTTGATCCATTTGAGTTTAGGCTGTCAAGTTCCCTAGTCACATTCACTGTTTTGGAGCTAAGCGTGTTTTTCCCTTGGTCTATCGGTCTGATTAAGATTTAAGTCGCAGTTCAATGGAGAAGAGGACAATTCGATTACGCCATGAGTTTCATCACGATGGTAGCTTCAGCTTCTGCTGCTACCTTCAATATTTGAAACAAATCAGGTTCTTAGTGGTTCATATGACTTGGATCAAATGTATACTGATGATCTGCAATTTAGGCAGCAAATGATCACCAATCAACTTCATTGTTGCGCTTACAGCTGTAAAACGTATTTTTTTCTCGACATTTAATACACACAACACACTTTTTGAAACATTTTGAGTTTCAACTTGATTTACCATCAACTCAATCATTGCAATTTCAAGTACTGTAATGAACTTGATGCATTCAAATGATGTTGAGGATACGGGAAATTCAGCAACACTCAATCTGACAGCTTCTTCTTTGTCAGTTTTAGGGAGATGAAACTTTTTTATCCATTTTATGTTTTAAACCTTTCTGAACAAGTTTCTTGTATGTCTGCGTCTGTCGTGTACAACATACTAAATTCTACAGTTTCGATCATATTTTGAAGATATTTCCATGTATTGTGCAAAACGCGAAGTCCACGAACCTTTTTTTTATCAGGTTGTCGCTGTTTGATTACTCTAAAATTCGGAGGGTTGTCGGATGGGACTTGTCAAACAATGTCACATCAATTTCTACAAGATCTTATCATTAGTAACTGAGTGAAAGTTTAATCGTTATGAAATATCTTTGGTTTTCATCCGATGTTCATAAAATTACAGGTAACATGTTAAACTATAGATGGGTACTTATGAATTTTATCGCAAAAACATCAATACTCTATTCTGCGCATGCGCAAACGTGAAATAAAAGAGGTTATCGACAGTTAGTGAAACATGGCCCCTAAATCATGAAGGGGTCTACATGTTATTGTGTTTTAATCGTCAGTTTCTACCAATCTTAAAAAGTGAAATTAAAGGGCTGGTATACTAAAAACACAGAATATTGATAACTTTTGAGATAATATTAATATTTTTACTTTCGCTGTTGATAAACATTCCTTCGATCAATCGAACGAGCCCGCTCAACCCGCCTTACGTTCATCTCTACAATCTTCATAATTAGCAAGGATACAGATTTGAAGAGCTTTTCAAACACCAAGACTTGCCTCACTTTGAACTTTGACAGAAAGAAGGCCTATTAATTAATACCGTCATTGGAAAAACCAAAAACAACTTGCTGAAAGTTACATGGATGTAAAGTACCATAGTTTTTATTTGCAATGAAGCTGCCGTTAGAACAGTGTGTAGTAAACATTTCAAGATTTTCTTTAAAAATTCCAATAGCCAGTTTTCAGTTACATAGCATTTTTTGGCGATTTCGTTCAATAAATTTCGAGTTGAAGAGTGAAAAAACATTCTCCTGAAACATTTTAGTTCCTTGACTTAACACTTTTCCCACGTCAACGCCTCAATTGCGATCGAACTTCGTTTTCGAAAGTTTGTTTTGAAATCAAGTTTTTATATCGTATTTCATATATTTGCTCAAGTGAAGTACAGTCAGGTGTTTTGTTTTATTATTTAAGTTGTTTTCGTGTATTTTAACGTTCCTATCGGTGCAATACTGTACATTACACTATTATAGGGGTTTAGATATACCGTTATGTTACTTACTAAGAGACCAGTGAAGTTTTAGTGTTCAAGGAGTTATATTTATGACGAATTCATTTTATCATCTGTGGTATGTATAAAAGTCATTCACTAGTTCTAGATACACAATGATCAACTCAAAGACACTTGTCGCTGATTTGTTTACCATTGAATCTACGGAGGTGAATTATAACTTGAGATCTTTTGAAGGCATTAATACGAGGAATGAATCGGTGTGTTTATAGCAGTATAGTGTAGCACAGACCATGTCTAATAACCAAATCAGTGGTTTACGTAGAAGAGTTATGTAATGTAGAAATAATAGTTAGTTAATAATTTGTAGTGTTTGTTCTTTTAAACACACAAGTCAAATTCGGCGCTTGACGTATAATCAAGAATATCTAGATTCGGGCTGTTGTTATCTAGTGGGATGTTCTGTACGTACTTGTAACTCACCATCGATATTCTTGGTGGCTTTTCACCATATTTCACTTTGCGAACGGGAAGCAGGATTCTGACCACCTGTCAGCAGTGAGAGGTCAATTTTTTAGAACATTGAAAAATGGAATCTCGCCCCCGACGCGGACGAGACGCTTTTTCGACCGTCTTCAAACCGTTTCCGACTCGGAAATTCTAAATATAGAGTTCTGGAAGCGTTTAGAGGGACCCCTATGATGAATGGTCCATTGAAAAAGTATCATCCGAGCCCACGATGACTGATTGTGAGGAGGCTGACAGGGGCTTATTGTTGGCTTGGGGAAGTCTCACACCGGCTGACGTGAAGAACCGAGGTGCTAGACGGTAACGCTTGTTCCGCGAGAAGCTACCGTGGCAGCCCTCCAATTCCTCCGCGTTTATTTTCGATGTCCTATCGTAAATTATGGTCTAGCGCGTCTTATAGGAGATTTAATATCAGAAAACACCTCCTATACTCGGGCGGAGGAACGGGGAGGGGGAAGAGCATTATTTTTATAAGGAAAAAGAAAAATACTCCAGAATGATTTAGGTTTGGTGTTTGAGACAGGTAGGTGTGTTAGTGAAGGTGAAACACTAGTGTTGATAAATCAATGCGGTTACAGCTTTTGGACATTCAATGCCGGATGATTTACGTGTCGCGGCCCTTCGAATGACTTCGGTGGTCTATGAGAGGGGGCGATGAGGAAGAAGCAATCTAGAAATCCCATCATTCGCAACTCTCGTAAACTTATTTTACAGCAAATGAAAATAAATTTTAAAATAACTACCCAACGTGCGTATTCGTGTTCAGTCCTACTAACGAGAATATAAACGTGGCACATTATTACATAAAGGTTTACTAAATATGGATCTCCTGAGTACCAGAAATGGACTACATTTAGAGGTAATACAATTTTATGCAATCCTCCCTAGATACACTCAGAAACACACATAGAACTCCAACTGAAATTTAACAAGACAATATAAACGTAGCAGAAACGTATAGAAAAGTGTAGTTTAAATTGACGCTTCCATGAATTTTAATAATTACAATTATTGTTTTCTAGATTGCATAAAAAGGGCTCCATTTATAAATCAGCGCGGAAGTTCGATTAGAGAAGATATTGGCCTCTAGCTGATCTGTGTGTCTTACCTAGTAATTGACAGTCAGATCACCATGATTATTACAAGTGTTTAAGTTTATTGCATAATCTCTGGTTGGTATGTTATGTTATGGTTTAATTGACTTCTAGAATGACTTCTTCTTGCATATAACTTTGTGAACACCATATTTTACTTGCCCAATTGTACAAAACAAAACCTGATATCGAAATACCTTATTTTTTCTAAAATGTTGTATATTGTCACACATTGAAAATCCACGAATATAACAACTAAACCTTAACTAAACAAAATAAAACACATATCTACGCTTCAGTTGCAACAAATGTTTAGATATGTCATGGAAAATTATATTGTAAACGGAAATATGACTTGTATATTCGCTAAGCATCCATCTTGCAAGTGGTCTGTCTCCTGTCACTTTTAGCAACCACGCGTTTAAGACAGATGGGGGACGATTCACCGATTTATTCAAAATCGATTTTTATTGATGAAAAAAAAAAGTTTTTGAATCGATACTCTTCTTGTCGAGTTTTATGTAAATCGATTCTTTAGTAACGATTGTTTTGAAAAATCGGCGGATTTTCTCAAAAGGGAAATTAATTTTAGGTTCCCCATCGTAGAATAGGAAATTAGTCACATTTTATGAAAAATCGAGTTTATTTTTAGAGCAATTGATTTAAATTTCGATTTTGAATTTAAAAAAATTTAATCGACACTTGTACCGATTCCCCATTTTTACAACCTGCCTAATTTGAACTTGAACATGCAACTATCATTATTATCATTACGATAATCGTTTGAAAAAATACTATTTCATTTTTTGAAAATAATAACTTTTGAAAAACCGATTTTTAAATTAATTTTATAGGAATCGATACTTTTGTGACGATTTTTCGGTTAATTGATCTTTTGGATTCGATTTTGAATCGATTCAAAAAATCGATTTTTCGTATCGATTTCCAATCCTTAAATCGGAGTGGTCTCATTCGATTCACTCAACTATTTTACGTCTGAATCGAACAAAAAACTACCCGGTCACATCGAAAGTTTTTGAGATAAGGATTTTATCAATCCTTTATTATTAATTCATTATTTTTACTATTAATCCATAAATAAAACCCCTCCGGGTTCATTGATCAAGATGCCCAAATCTTTGGCACATCTCGGATTGATGTAGGATTTTTGAGCAAAATTTCGTAAACTTTGCTCCAGCAGTTCCGAAGGAAAGCTTAAAACAGCGGGCAGACAGTTTTTTTTTTAAATTAGATTTTTGAAATCTACATGTCTTGAAATGAAATTCAACAATTTTTGAGGAGAGAACCTTTGATGAACATTTTAATTATGATAAATGGAAGTGGCGAAGTCGCTGAAAAAGATGGAAATAAAATGAATTGAAGCTCAAACGTGGTGGTTGACAATCCTCCAAAAACTCAATTGGCAAACTTGAAATCAAGGCCCAGAAAGTTGTAAGAGTGGTTCGGAGCAGAAAGTGGGTAGAGAAGGACATAATTATTGTGCAGGCCCACCTGAGATAAGAAGGGGAATATAATTAATTTATCATTTCATTTATATATAATCAATTATCAACATTTCTTGGTTTGGTTGGTTCCATGGACCCACGGAACATGGAATAAGTGACACACTGTGGTGAAGAAACCACTTCGACTACCAACCGCAGCTTGGTTATCCAAGATCGAATATTTCCACTCAGATTCCCTTGATCCCAGGTTAACGAAAACTAGTCTAATATTGATCTATTATCTCTGTGAATTCCATGAGAAATTAATGTATATTTCATTCCGCGGTTGGTTTCAAGCCGATATTCCTGGATTCCTGGGTACTGAAACTAAGAGTTGCTCTTTTGGCGCCTAATAACGGGATTTCCTATTAGGTCGTATAGCCCGTGCAAGCTTTGTTCCCTGTGCAACCTGAGGGTCTCCGAAAACATATTGCATTTCCATGCTGTTTGCCCAGAGTTGGACAAATTTCGGAGGCCCTACCTGGAAACAGGGGAACTGGACGTAGCTGCAGCAATGGTCGTTGGACGACAGAGGCAGGTGGATGCAGTTGGGGAGACATCGGCACTTTGCCTGGAAATACATCCATGCTCGTGTCAGAATTTAATCGGGGATGAGTGAGACCAAAATTTAATATGGAAAGGCTAAAGTTGGTGGCTCGAATACTTGGCAGACGGATGACACGTGTGTATCATGTTTGTTGTATGGTAAATTTATATGTAAAATTATAAGATATGTATCTTGATTAATCATTATTATAACCTAAAATATGTTTGAATAAACAGATTTTCTTCTTCCTCTATTGATGGAGTAGAATCTAAAGATTAGATGAACGGGAGACCGGTACGGATGAACATTACTGAGAAAAGTTCAGTTCGAACTTCGTTAGGTATCTACTAATACATTTCGGCCCCCCCAACCGAAAACTGAGGGAAACGATTAACCAATGAACCACCACATTCCCAAGAGGAAGGAAAGTCTCATGTAAACAAATATATCACCTAGCCGTGAAACGTCGAAGAAACCTCGTCTAAGGGCGGGCACAGCATCCGTCAGAAAGGCTGCAATCCGACGTTTTATGTACGTGGGAGGAGGCACCGCCCCACCACGAACCGAACAACCACGTGTGGTTACAAGTCGACCGCGCCGTTTTTCTGAAATCTTAATGAACAGAAAATGTGTTTTTGTGAAGAGAGAGACTTCGCAGCATCCGGAGGATAATGACGTCCAGGAGGGTCATCAACTTTTGACTTTGACTGAGGTGATGGAGTGCGAAGAATTTCTAACGAGGAAATTGACACCTTTTGGAAACGTCGGTGGCGGTCGTCTAACCTGAAAATTTATCTCCTGTGAACAAAAACCGGTTTTGGGAGTTTGATCGTTATCATAAGAAAGAGAGTGAAACATTCATACTTGAGGCAGAATTCTGTACAAATATTTCTTGAATGAAACCACAGTGATAAATTGTCAATTATGTGCTCCTAATGCAAATAGTTACCACATCTTGGCGGTTAACGTTTTGGATAGCACGGAGTTGGGGCTTTGGAGATTGAAAATGCCAAATACCCAAGGCTACAACACTTTTATTAGTGTGGTGTGAACGCGAAGTGATTGTAGCAATAAGTGATAAAGATCATAAATTATAATTCAAAACAATAAAATAAAATAATAAAATTTAAAAAAGCTCCTTTCTTAGAAATACCCTACTTAGAAATGTTTTGTATTTATAGGTTTGTACTGAAATATAAATTTCTAAATCACTCCGTGATTTATTTGTTCGAAATTAGAAACAGGAAACTGATGATGCCCTCACGCAAGAAAATACTGATGATCGAAGGATAGCAAAGAACCCAGACGTGAGGTTGCGTTTTGCTAAATTACCTAGTAAATTTCAACAGGAGCGAGACCGAATCAACGGAGAAGATCTGAAGAATCCCTTTTGGCTGGTCCAGGCTTATTTATACGGGTGTTCTGACCACCGTGTGTCCAAGGAAAACTCGCAATTCTCTACTCTTGGGTCGTCCTTCGACGGTTTATTGTTTAACGCGCGTTATATTACAATTGTAGGGGCTTCTCCTAACAAACTGCACAATGTGCAGTACTGATTTGTCAAAATTTCGCACGGAGTTGTAGTGGTTTATAATAAAAACAAACAGTTTTTACTTACAGATAAAGCTGGGCAAGAACTTTCCAGCGGTATATTTAACTCAAAATCAGCAATTTCGGACTTGGAACAGTATTATTCCAGAATCAAACTCTGGACTGTTTGTGACTGCAGAACTAAAGCTATTACACCTCCTCCCTTCTAAAAGCAGTTTTGATTATTTGTTACTTCCACCTTATGCTGATTAATTTCCCCTAAGTGGCCGTCGAAATGAGCCGATGTTGTTTCTTCATTGGATTTTCGCCTTGGGGGCCCAGCCCCCCCGCTGCCCAAAACCGACCATCTCACGGTAATGGACATTTACATTTTTATTACTCCTCTCCCAGAAAATCGTGTTCACCCATCTTATATATTTAGAATCTCGAGATCCCCCTTAAATAAATTACGAACGAAACTGACTCTTTTGTTTTGATTTCGACCGTTTGTGGGAGTATCATCCACAGGGTGTTTATCGTGTATAGTTTTTTTCTTTTTAATCTTTCAATTTATTTCGTTTTGTTTTCACGCTCAAGCCTTTAGTGTAAATAATGCAAATGACTGTATTACATGGGCTTTGAGAGGTCGGCTTGTTTTGACGTTTAACCAAATCTATGGGGCTGTCGTCACAGCGGGAGTTCACTTTTTCGTCTTCTTGGGCCTCGGAGAGAACCAGGCACGCGTTTCGACGGCATCTCACGGTTCAGATTCTTTATAACTTGAACTTGAAGATCTATATGGTTTCCTATCATTTTTACCACTGCTGTTTAAAGCTGCTGTTTAGTCAAAATTGCATCAGCGAATGTACAAAGTTGAACGTTCGGTCATGATTTTAAACGAAATCTCTGCTGTTCTGCGATTTGAAATCGTGATTAATCACTGTTTTCAATTGAAAATAGTGAGTTCGATAGTATTTTTTGTTCCTCCTCTGTAGGTATATTTCATAAGCAGAAAAGTATCGACGGACGCTTTTCAAAAAGATGCAATACGAAGGGAATGGTCGGCATTGTACACCAAATTCATATAAAGAAAGCTGAATTGCTTCACTTCAATGGCCTGGGGACGAGCATCAGCGCCGTTCATCTACAACATCAATTCAGACATCTTTCTATCAGGATTGAGTCCGTATGATTTGAAAATTTCCGGTAAGAAGAATTTTTGGAGAACGCAGAATCCATTTTTTAGATCAGGAATGAGAAATGCCGATAAAAGCTAACGACCTAGCGATATGAGTAGGTATACAAGATGCGGGTACAAGGTGTATTACTACCATTGTATAGTAGAAGATTTTTAGCCATCCATCAGATGATTTGGGTCCATCCATGGGTGCGAACCATGTAGCGTCACATTGTAAATGAAGATGCCCACATCACCTCTTTTGATGTCTGATGTTGAATACAACTAGCAGGAAGGGACAGGTGATTCGCCTTGCCTCAGGCATGAGACACCCCTTGGCAATATTTCTTTGATGTAAGGAATTGTAGAGACAATGTGGATTTTCCATAGAAATGAACTGATGCATCACAATTTAAAATTACACCTATTCTGTACATGAAATTATTGATGTCTTTGACTGGAAAGTTATTCTGTCAGTTCTTATTAAACAAATCTGAAAGACTGGATGTTTATATTTCGCCGAAGAACTTCTTTGTATTCGTGCTAGAAGGAATGAATGGATGCACCACACAATGGGTGCCTATCATGAAAGGGAAACTCGTTTCATCAAGTGGTGACCTCTTTCAAAACGCATTATTTGTTTAGCAAGTCGAAATCGGTCGAGGAGTTTACAACGTGAAGGGTTTTACGACTCGAAATGCCCGAACGGGTGATTTACCGTCAATATGGACACACGACCGGAGATTTACCGTGTGAATGGGGCAGAAAGGAAAATCGTAAACGGAGGTGCGTTTATGGTGGCGGGAGACGACCCGCCGCGCCTTATTTACGAGAAGGGAGGCCTTGTCAATTTCCAAGTGCTAACGAAGGGTTTTTCACGTCTTCCGAACTTCCTCCGTCGGAGGGGTCACTTCCTAGGGAACCCGAAGCGGGGGTCAAGTTACTTCATTAGCGCCAGGGGCAGGCAGTGTCACTCCCAGATTTCCCAGGTGTTAGCACACCCGCAGCAAACTTGTGTTCTACCAAAATTGATTGAGAGATAGCTGCCCAAGCTGACAGAAAACGATCTTGGTATCCACCTCCCGCTAGTGGAGAACTCAAAACGACTTTCGTGGATCTTTCAACCCACATACTCCTGAGGTGATGTACATAAAACACTACTTTTGGATGATTACATCATAATTAGGAATAACTTTGTTAATGAACACTTCATAGTAATACTTGTTGAAAAACTGGAAGCATCAGAGATTCGAGAACCAGCATTGGAAATATTTAAATCATATAATAGTGACAGAGAACACGCAGTCCACATTGGCAAAGCGAAACTTCTTTAATCCGCGAATACGGTTGTTCGCAAGGCACTTCAATTGGGCAGATTATTTTTTCGCTATATGTGAATGAACTTGTTTTAAAAAAATATTCCGGGAAGATATACATGTTTGCTGATGATTTTGCCCAAGTAAAATCCGAGCGAACATGGCAGGAGGTCCATCAAAATGCCGAGAAGGATTTGAGGGCGATTGGACAATGGAATAACACCAACAAGCTTACCATCAATGCTACGAAATCGGTTTTCATGGATATATCAGGGAAAACAGAACCACAGTCAACATCGAGTGACTGTTTGACAATACAAAGCTGCAAAGACTTACCGTGTGACTGTTCGAATATCAAAAAAGTGATCAAAAAAGTTTATTTAGAAGTGACGTTCGTTTCTCAAATAAAATGGACCAACCACATTCAAAGTTTGTGTCAAAAGCTATGAAAATGTGCCTATACCCTGTACAGAATCAAATTTCTATCAGAACAACCAAAGATCAATATTTATCAGGCGCTGTTTGAGGCAATTTTACAGTATGCTATTGTAATATGGGGAAGTATCATTCAAGTACCAAATTAATGACCAATTTTAAGATTAAAAAAATGAAATTAAGGACATTGTTCAATAAGCCTCGGCGCCATCCCAGCGACACTTTATTTCATGATTTGACCTTGTTTACAGTCCAATCAAAATCATACAGACTCAAGTTGCGGAGAGTAAAAAATACATTTGCTCAAATGACGACAAAATACAGGAGGCATGCAAATAGTCAATAAAGATTTTTAGAAAATTAGAAATCTAATGGAGATAAATAGTGAACAGCTATTCTAAAAAGAAACTTGTAAACTAATAAGAGATAACCCGTATGAGTAATTTATAAACGATAATTATGATTTTATAACATTAACAGCAAGATAAATGACGTATCTACCAAGTACATCAATCCATTTAAGTGGAATCTAAATTTTAAAGATTAATGTGGTGTAAATATACTGTTGTAGGTGCTTTATAAAAATTAGAAGTAAGAACCAACTCCGGGCTGGTCCATAGTGTTACACTAACCAGCTCGGTTATCGATTATTATTTAATTGAAGAATGTAACGTGTCAAATGATGTAAATAAACTATCCATCTAATAGGAAATATTGTGGGAATTTATAAAACCGAAGTAGATACCTACATTATTCAAATTATAATTCAAGGAACGAGTAACTTCTGTTTGTTATTTGGTGCCTGTAGAATGTGATGACTGTGGAACGTAGTCTCACCACGGAACGGTTCCGAGCTGTGACGACAATCCAGCTCTTTCCAGTAGAGCTCCAAAGACTGGGAATGTCTCTATGTGGATTTTACAAGCTGTTATTGTGACTGTGTTCACTGTTCCGGTCTGCCGTGAACGGGATAAGTATGTGTTTACTGTTTGGGTTTCTTTGCTGCCCCTTCTCTAGCTGAGTTACTCTCTCATGGCTTACATAGCTTGAATTTCATTTCGATTATACTACAATTCTGTGCCGTGGGATACAGGGATGAATATTAAACTGCTTCCTGAGACTCGGAGAGGTGGAGGGGGGGGTGGAATGCTGCTACTTATTAATAACGTCCTGTTCCGGTAAGGGAACTGTGCCGTCATTTTGGAACGGTTACTTATATGTCCCTGCTACCTTTAGAACAGTTGCTGAGCGTTGCCAGGACCATCACACTACTAATGCCCAGCCTCAACAGTTTAAAGAAATGGAAAGCGTGAACAACCTACAGCCATCACTCATCTCACTCAGCCAATATGGATCATGGGCAATTAAACTACCAGACAAATACTACTGATAAACCGACCATCACTGTTTCAATCAAGTTTCACTGTTCGAATAATCGACACTGAGTCCTACGTCATGCAAAGCCGACTGGTCAGCCATTCATTAATATCATTTACCGTTACTCAGGAAATTGTATTAAAAAAACGCAAAGGCAATCTGTACAAAATTACAAACTATTAAAGACGTGCGGAACGATTAAATACGCACTGGGCCCACCCTGATTAGCGCTGTAATAACGCCTATTACGCAGTGAACAACTCTTGTGCTCTTCTGTTTTGCATGATGACCATTTTCTGCCTTCTTGAATGGTATGATTGTGGGTGGTATTCTCTGACGTAGAACGCTCTAATCGGCGATGTGATAGATTAGAAGGAGCCTTTTGTTTGAGAAAAGAATTTACACGTAATTTCGTCTTATGAAAATTCATATAACAGAAAATAAGAAAGGATGGTACGTTGAATGCGATGAGCTGGTCTCATTGGTCATTTTCGATACGGAGGGAAGATTTTCTTGCAAAAATGCATAATAATAAACATTGATTATGGAAAACTTCCAAGTTTTTGTGGAAAAAATGGAAAACTAAATTTCGGTAAACATTCAAGTTCTGCTGTTTGTGGTGGTTTTATTGGTCATTTCAGTTAGGGATGAAAGCATTGCATTCCTTCCAAAACGGCACTAATGCTGTCCTTAGCAGTGATGGAATTGGTAATAAACACGCATTATGCTGCCCAATCACATTCAAGTTTGCAAGATCTCAACTTTCAGCAGAAATATTTGGATTTGCAACCTTGAAAAATGAATTTCAGTAATGTAAGCTACTACTGATAAGTTCTGAAACTCTTTGTTTTCAAAATTAAGTTACTTTAAGTTAAGTTAGTTACGTTAAGTTAAAGTTTACTGTTAAAGTGATATAAAACTGTGTAGACAGTACTTCGCCTCCTCTGTGAATCTCTGACCTATCTATATTAGACGTGGTGTGTTGTAGCTGCATGAAAATGCCAAGGCTGCCGCACGTTCTAGGTGCCAAGATCACTGGCAAATCCATCAATATGGATGGCATATGGTCAATGTTGGATTTTCATTAAGAGACGATGTCCCTTGAAACCGCAAGTCAGAATCAAACGTTGAAAAAAATAACGTATAAATTGTTCTTTTAACTTATGGTTTGGATGGGGGAAACTCTGAAGGGGTATCTTCATTATCGGATTACTAATATGGGAAATTGAGTTGAGAAAAACTCGGCTAAGCCTGGCGAAGGGGACCTCTACAGGGAAGAAGAGAGGGAAATCCGAGCTCGTTTTAATGAAGGGCCCTTGATTTCGATGAAAGGGGAGAATCATCTATTGACTGCACTAATTTAACCTCCCGGTGATAGATACGAGAGCGGTATTTGTTTGTGATAACGTGATTTGTACCGCCTCATCATTTGGATCTGCAATTCACATGTAATCTAACCACATTATGCGTACATGCACTGTCTTTGCAAAAGGCTTTCTTGCAATTACCTGGAATTTACATATTTGAGTTTCGAGCTAGTAGGCAGTAGATGATTCCTAGCGATGATGGACATTCAATTTTTGGTTTACTATTCAATAATAAACCATTGTAATTGCTCTTGAAAAAAAAAATTCTAACCCCCCTGAAAATTTCATAGTTTACATTTGAAAGGGTGTAGAATCCGAATCTGCACGATTCGGTACGCCGTACGCACGATTTCTCCCAAACGGCTGAAGCAAAAAAGCTGAAATGTTCAGGAAATATCCATGTTGGTCCGGCGACGCCCCAATTCTTGAGCCAGCTCTCTCACTCAATTTAAAGTGCCCTTTAAGGGCTGTCAAAGTTTTGTAAAATCCCTAAAAACCTCAAAACAAGTCAAGGCCGCCTAAATTTGTACTCTTTTTGAAGAACACTCCACGAGGAATCGAATGAGCCCCTCCCCAGGTCCGTAGGTCAAACCATTCCTGATTCATGGCCCGATTTATGGTGCCAACATTCGCGTTATTTTGGTTTATTATTGTTTTTATGTTGATATCAGTAACCTAGTGACGTAGTGATGTAGTAATGTGGATACTGGAGGGAACTCCTAAAAGGCTTTGTAGCCGATACATGGGTTGAAGCATTCTGATAATTTTCAGGAAAAATCAGAAAATCTGACATTTTCAGGAAAACGCTGCAAATTCTTTCACTGGGGTTTATTATTTAATTGGCTTGCGTTCATGATTCGAATTTCTACTAAGCTTTGGAGTGTGCGTGTTACACAGGTGATAGAGCGATTATTGAATTTCAGGAGATATGCATAGGGCACGTAAATCTGTTCTCAACCAGAATACCTATTTGGATTGCTCAGTTGATCATATTTGTGTGCCTCCTGAAATTCAATAATCACTCTAATACCTGTGAAACACGCACACTCCAAAGCTTAGTAGAAATTCAAATCATGAACGCAAGCCAATTGAATAATAAGCCCCAGTGAAAGAATTTGCATCGTTTTTTTCTAGATTTTGTTGATTACCCTAACCAAATTTTGGAATGGAACCCCTTGGGGTTATCTATAAGTAACTAAATTTCAGTTTAATAATGCGTATTGATCATTTAAGGAATACCAGTGGCTAATCTTGGTTCATGGGTGTTTTTTGGTTCCTGGTTTGGTTTATGGTTGTTTTGGTTGGTGGTTTTTGGTTTCTCTTTTCAATAACAAATCTTCGCAATTGACCAAGAGGAACACAGTTTAAAACGCCTCTCAAAAACTGTTGATTTACAATTCATGATACGTAGATTTCAAAATCGAAGCAACGAACGCTGCAAATTATTATAAAAAGGTTTATCATTTCTGTATAGATAATCTTTCTATATTGATCACCGCATTATCATATCTGAGCAGTACAACCAAAGCAGTGGCGGTACCAGCCATGAAACCCCGGGGGTGCACCGAGTCCGTAAGGGACTGATACACCCTGTATAGAACAATGAAAATTTAACTAGATGAAATAAAAAACCCATTGATTGTTCACTTGTTCGAAAATTTACAAATAAGTTATGAAGAACTAGATCGGAGACGGTGACATGAGCCGGGAGCTTTTAAGCGTATAGCATCCATCCTGCAACGGGTTTTCGCATCCACGCGTTTGAAGAGACTTGCTTTTTATGAGCGAACGGATGATCGCACAGTACCCTAAGTGATCTCATACGATTCAGAGAACTAATTTCTACCTGAATCAAACAAAAAATCGAATGTTTTCAAGATTTAAATTATTTTGAAAGATCAATCCTGAAGATCAATTCCTCGAGGTTGATTGGTCAACATGTCGACATTACTGGCACATCTCGATGGATTATTGAGCCAAATTTCGTGGACTTTAGTCCTGAAGTTTCGGTAAAAAGCTTTGGCGGACCAACGGCTTTTGAAAAAATGTTCTAATTCAATTTTTGAAGTCTAGGTATTTTGAAACCAAGAACTTGTGAGGGGTTATTCTTACATTTTTGTTCGTGGTCGATTTAAAAAAAAATCCATCCATTGTACATTTGTGGTTACAATAAGAGTGTAGGTTTCAAGTAACATGAATTTCCCTGTAAAAATTCCCTTCTTTCAACAACATTTTCTTCCCTGGCTACGTACCTATAGTGCGTGACGACATGCCACCATCTTGGTTGGATTTTTGAATATATTTCAGTGGTAGGGAGTTGACAGGACGAGGCGTGGCCTTCCAGACACTTAATTAATTTCTAGTCTCAACAACGAATCAGGTTTTTCATAATCAGTCAATTAGAAGCTCTGCCCATAGCGTGCATATGAAGTTTACCCTTCAAAACATAAATCCTCCTTTTTTTCGTATACGTGGTAATACGACCGAAAACCCATTTACCTCAACTTATGACTGATACCAAAACCTGTTATTTAGCCCCAAATGATCTAATTTAAAAACAAATTAAACGATCTGAATCGAAAATTTTCCGCTGCCTGTACATGCGACCGATGAGTAGGCTGTGTAAATCAACACGGTCTAGCGTTTTTGTGGAAAGCCACTGGATCGAATCAAACATTTCCTGAGGTTGCCTCTCTCATTATCGAAATTTATTTATTTTTATCGCCATTGTAATGGTCGGGAACGAAAAATAATCAACGGAATATTCGTTAGGTAGATCGTTAGTGTCTCAAAAGTTCCATTAAAGCTTCGAATTGGTGGCTTATGCTAAGTATGATATTTCACATTGTCACTAGAGTTCCCCTGAAAATCTGATCATATTAATCAATTATTGGATAATTAACTTTTATATATTAAAGTGCAACTTTTCTCCAGTACTTGATTGAGTAACACAGTTCAATATTGCCTGTCGTTGTCACAATTACACGTCAATGTCAAATGGGATACGATTGCTTCTGGTTTATAATTTTCAAAAAAAAAAAAAAACTTTCCATGAATTGTTGGATTACGTTTCAAGATGCATAGATTTCAAAAGTCGAATATAAAAGGTTCATTATTAAAAGTAATAAACCAAAAAATCCATCTGTCCACCGTCCAAAGCTTTTCTCCAAAACATTACCGAATTTTACGAAATTTGATTGAGTTGCAGATCCCGTTCAACGGGATTTCTGAGCTAGATCGCATAACTGGCGATATCGGGCAATTAAAAAAAAAATTAAATGCAATAATTAGAACGCGGCAAATTGTTACACAGAGGCTTATTATTTTTGTATTAGATGGCCTTCAAGTAAATCACTTATCTGTTTATAGCTTTTCCAAGTCAGATTCGGAAATTTCCATGGAAAAATTTCAAAATTGAAATGGAATTTTTTTTTTAAATAATTTTATAACAATCAAAATTTTTCTTTTATTAATATGACAAATTTCAAAATAAGTACAATTCCATTTCACCTCCCACGATGAGCAGAAGCTCGTGATTGTGGGTAGGTTGTAGATCCCTCACCAACGACCCCCGAATGCAATAATAACATTTCACGCATCTCTTCCTTTCTTTTCTTTTTGTATTGATTCACATTTTTGTATATTTTTTATTATATTGTGTTCAGTTTTATTGTTTAAATATCGAATATTTTGTAAACGTATTATATCTTTTAGAAATTCGACTCAGCCCATATCAAAAATTCTGAAATTGGTTTGGAAATTTCCGAATCTGACTTGGAAAAGGTATATATTGGACGAAGTCTGTGATAAATCATCTAAACTCGACACCTCGTGCCTCCATAGCTTTTAATTGCATTGCAGATGAAGATACTTGGGCGGCCGTCAACCTCGTGGTTTACCCCAGGCCTCTCATTGAACAGCACTGCATCCCGGCTCTCCGGCATGAGCCCCCTACCTGAGCGGCTGCATCATAATGGGTTAGATTGCTTCTGGGGCCATTCTGTCCCAATACAATCTGTGAGGACTTAACAGACGCGGCAGCAGTGGGTTTCAGATTTTAATACTCATGAAACTTGGTTCGTCTGAAGCTTGAATGAATAGGGAGAGCTTTGGAGGTTGTCCGCCACCATACAAACTTTGGAAACTTAGCAGTAAACAGGACTTAACTTCTGGGCTATCATGATAATAAAATAGTCCAAACACGCAACTACCACTTGTCTTCTGGAGAGTTCCCAGTAGTTGTATAAACGCATACAACTTCACTACAATCATTCCCAATTCAGAAAAACCAAATTTCATTAGTATTGAAATCCGTCATTCTTTAAGTCTTTTAAGCCCAGAAGTTAAGTCCAGTCTGCCGCTAAGTTCCTATAGGTTGTATGGTGACAGACAACCTTCAAAGCTCCCTAGATTCATTCCCGCTTCAGAAGAACCAAGTTTCTTTAAATTTGTTGTAGGTACTTAACATGGCTGCCATTTTGTATGCAATTCGATTTGACAAGGAAGACAAAAATTCGTTTGCTCAATGGATGGGATACTTTGGTTTTATACATTCGACACGAATAATGAAATCAGTCATGTTTTCACGAAGAAAAGGATTTTCAAATAGTGAACGAATGGGTGGATCCAACTGGATCGTACAACCCGAGTGGTCTCATTCGATTCAGGGAACTAATTTGTATCTTAATCCAACAAAAACTACCCTTCTAAAGTTCTAGAGATTTTCATTTTTTGATAGATAAATCCTGAAATGCAATCTGTTAGGGTTGATTGATCAAGATGCCAAGATTACTGGCACATCCTGGATTGATGTTGGATTTTTAGCCAAATTTCGTAAAATTTGGTCCAGTTGGAGGAGAAAAGCTTCGAATTGCGGAGAGATTACAATGGACGGACGGATTTATTAATTTTGGTTTATTATTCAATAATAAACCATTGTAATCGCTCTGGAAAAAAAAAATCTAACCCCCCTGAAAATTTCATTGTTTACGTTTCAAAGGGTGTAGAATCCGAATCTACAATAAAAATTTTTCCGTCCGTCCGCCGTACGCCGTACGCCGTACGCACGATATCTCCGAAACGGCTGGAGCAAAAAAAATCTGAAATTTTCAAGAAAAATCCATCTTGGTCCGACGAAGCCCCGATTCTTGAGCCAGCTCCTCACTCAAATTAAAGTGCCCTTTACACTTTAAGGGCTGTAAAAGTTTTGTAAAATCCCTGAAAACCTCAGAACTAGTCGAATCGGCCTAAATATTTTCCTATTTGAAGAACATACCATTAGGAATCGAATGAGCCCTTCCCCACGTCCGTAGGTCAAACCATTCCCGATGTATGGCCCGATTTATGGTGCCAACATTTGCGTTTTTTCGTTTATTATTGTTTGTTTGTAACCTAGGGATGTCCGGCCGATAGCGTCGAGTTGTAGTGAATGTGGATACTGGAGTGATAGCCGATGTGAACACTTGTAGTGTAGTTAGTAGCCGATACACGGGTTGAAGCATTCTGATAATACATAGGTAAATATTATTCAATATTATTACTGGGGTTTATCATTCAATATTATTACTGGGGTAAATAAGTATTCTTTAACTGGGGTTTATTATTCAATTGGCTTTCGTTCGTGATTTGAAGCTGTACTAAGCTTCGGAGTGTCCGTGTTTTACAGGTGATAGAGCGATTATCGAATTTCAGGAGAAATGCATAGACCACGTAAATCGGTTCTCATCCAAAACACCTATTTGGATTGATCAGTTGGTGATATTTGTGTGCCCCCTCTACATATCTACCTTTGGCTACATCGTTTAAATTTGGATTTGGGGAAGTTTTAACGCAATACGAGTGCCAAAGGACTTGATAAATTATAGATGTTTTTATTGTGGGGGGGGTATTGAGGTTCAATAAAAAATGCTGCAAATTCTTTCACTGGGGTTTTTTATTCAATAGGCTTGCGTTCATGATTTGAATTTCTACTAAGCTTTGGAGTCTGCGTGTTTCACAGGATAGGGCGATTATTGAATTTCAGGAGGCACACAAATATGATCAACTGATCAATCCAAATAGGTATTTTGGTCGAGAACAGATTCACGTGCTCCATGTATATCTCCTGAAATTCAATAATCGCCCTATCCTGTGAAACACGCAGACTCCAAAGCTTAGTGGAAATTCAAATCATGAACGCAAGCCGATTGAATAATAAACCCCAGTGAAAGAATTTGCAGCGTTTTTTTATTCGATTTTTGAAATCTCCATATCTTAAAATAAGTAAGTTGGTAAACCAACAAGTTTTGGGGAGGTTACAGTGTTTTTTCTTGGTAGATTACAAAGGCTTGTGTTTGAAAATTATAAAACAATATGGGCCAAGAGTTGCCGAGATTAGACGATGTACCACAGGCTACGTCTTAATATAAACAGATAAGTGATTTATATATAATCTACGTAATATATAAATAATTAACGATTGCGTAATAATTTTAAGCGTTTTCCTTACCAAACTTGAACACTGACATTTTAAATACAGAAATTTCGGGATATTTAGAATACAATAACAGGGTTACCTTCTTAATGCGGCAACGAGCTGAGGGAATTTATATAAAATTGAAAAATAAAAGATAAATATAACTGGGTCTTCTTTTAAGGCATCTAAGATACAATTACGAGGTATGGAGGCATGAAGTTGCCTAAAAAGGCATAGAAGGGCTATCGGACACAGAAGGTGTAAGCCTTTGCGTAATAATTTGCAGCGTTATCTTTTTGGAAAACAGTCGAATTCACGTGGTATTTTTCATTCGTGTTACTGGTGAATCATCTCCGTGATTTAGCAGCTCTGACAAGACACCATCTTGAAATTAGAAATACAATCGTGAAGAACCATCTTGGATGGACGGCTATCCCTAACCTCCGGCTGACCCCGGCGAGCCATAAATCATGAGATATTGATGCACCTTGCGAGTTCCAGTCATCTCACGAAGACGAACTGAAAAGTGCCGCTGCGGAGAAAGAAAGCTGCCATCCGCGAATCCCGTGTCAAGCCTTCGCAATTGGCCGGTTTTTTCTTCCCTCTCCCGGTCTCGGTATTTCTTCTTTTATTTCAACTCTTTTTTATTTGGTCAAGGAAGGAGCCTATGACATAGGACTTTCTCCGAGGGAGATGCCACCAATCCCTTAAAAGGAGCTACCCACCATCTAACGGGACGAATCAAAGAAACAAAGGTAATTGCCGAGCCGTGCGGCTATGCGGTTGGATCTGCCTCCCATGATATTCTTTTTGCCCTGCCTTTTCGAAGGGAAGAGCCAGGAGAGGTTTGCGTACTCTTTTAATTCAATCACCAGGTCACTTTGAGTGTGAAACAAGTTTGGACTGTAAGTGCAAGGCGTTCAGTATAGCATGCAGAATTACAGATTCCATCTTTAACGGTTGAGATTTGTAGACGGGTTCGAAATGTAGTGATGGTACAGTATCCTTCAGCAGTGAGGAATCACTGTTAGCTTGATTAGCAACAAGATTTCTGAAATATCATGCCATGAAATAAATTCACTTTTACTATGTACTTGAGTAGCTCTACAGTATGTTTGGCGTTAGGTTCAACCACCAGCAATTTACGGTGCACATTTCCATCAATATTGGACCATGTGGTTTGTAGGTTGACCCAAATGTTGATGTTTCTTCTATTACAGCAGCCGCTTCTATTGTTCAACCTATTTTTATGCCGTCGCGGTAGCAAGTGTTTTGTGAACTGTTCATTGTCGACGTCCAAATTCGTTTTTCACAAGTTTTTTAATCATTTAACTCGCGGAGGAGGTCTTTTTCTGTTCCCAATTCTTCAAAAAGATTCATATCGCTTCCTGAACTCGAATTCCGTTCCATCTATTGGAGACAAATCGAAGAGTTCCCTACCTACCATCTAGCTTGTCTTTGAACTGTATTGTTTTTTGTATTTGTTCATCTCATCTATCCTACCTCTACATCCCAAACCAACCAAACTCGTAAGTATAGACAGCTTTCGCTCATCGTTTCTTCATTGTTTACCAGAAAAATGATGGAATATTTACATTCGTGCTCTCTGCATCTGCCTTATTTCGCAAGCCAATCCTCCAAATCCACTGACTTTTTATCAGCCATCAGCAGTAACGGCCGTTACCTTTCCGCCTGGAAGATTGTCGACCTTCCCCTTCCTACAGACTAATTTTGTATCCTCCAGTTCATTCCCCAAAGAGGAAACCTCCACCCATACTTCACCAGCAACTGATCATGAAAACTCTAGTCAGACCTTATAATTTAATAAAATATTTAATAAGAAGCCTTAATATAATTTTCGTTCTTTTCGTCAATTTCCTTGTGTTGATAGTGCAGCTCCGTAGCTCTTTGTTTGAAAGAAATGTATCAATCTCAATTTCAAACAAATATACATTACGTATCGTTAGAAACATTATTATCTTCGTGCCAAAAAATCCATTAATCTTCCCCCATCCCTGCAATTCTATCTTCTCACGGAGATTAAAATGATATCCGGAAGGAATAGGATATTTATTCCAATATACAAGTTCAATTTGAGGTACTAGCTAGGTTCCGTCCTCAGAGTAAAACACCTTCTAAAGGAGCCATGGCGAATATGCTTGTCCTTAAAATTCAAAATTTCCACTTGCCTTAAGCATAGCTTGATGATCAATATTTAAATCGTGTCTCACTGTGTATCTATGATAAATCTTTGTCAAAAACGCTGCAAATTCTTTCACTGGGGTTTATTATTCAATGATTCATGATTCGAATTTCTACTAAGCTTTAGAGTGTGCGTGTTTCACAGGTGATAGAGCGATTATTGAATCTCAGGAGATATGCATAGAGCACTTAAATCGGTTCTCAACCAAGATACCTATTTGGATTGATCAGTTGATCATATTTGTGTGCCTCCTGAAATTCAATAATCGCTCTATCACCTGTGAAACACGCACACTCTAAAGTTTAGTAGAAATTCAAATCATGAATCATTGAATAATAAACCCCAGTGAAAGAATTTGCAGCGTTTTTTCAAGAGCGATTACAATGGAAAAATATTCTATTTGAAACTTCTTAATTTCGTAAGACGGAGCATGCATATCAGAATGCTTCAACCCGTGTATCGACTATAAATAAATCCTTTTAGGAGTTCACTCCAATATCCACATTCACCAGATCACTAGGTTACTGCGATCAAAAAAAAAAAAAATAAAAAAAATAAAATAAATAATAATAATAATAATAATAACGTTGTTTTTGTTTTGATTGCATGTAACCTAGTGATGTAGTGAATGTGGATGCAAATGTTGGCACCATAAATCGGGCCATACATCGGGAATGGTTTGAGCTACGGACCTGGGAAGGGGCTCGTTCGATTCCTCATGGAAAGTTCTTCGAAAAAATTCCAAATTTAGGCCGCCTTGACTTTTCTGAGGTTTTTACTAAGTTTTTTCTGTGGGTACTCTAAGTTAAGTGAGAGAAGCATGGATTTTTCCTGAAAATTTCAGATTTTGTGCTCTTGCCGTTTGGGAGAAATCGTGCGTAAAGCGTACGGCGGACGGACGGAAAATTTTTTATTGCTGATTTGGATTCTATACCCTTTGAAACGTAAACCATGAAATTTTCAGGGTGGTTAGAATTTTTTTTTTTTTTTTTTTCAAGAGCGATTACAATGGTTCATTATTGAATAATAAACCAAAATACGAATTTGTGGACATTTTCAGGAATTGTATTAGTTATTTTCTAGCTTAAAATATATCAGTGATCTGTACATCCGTGTTCTGGATACGGAAAGGTGTATAGTACACCACTGCCAGAAGTTGTTGTCTTCTAAAATGTGTGACCAACATAATCAACTCAGTTTTTTGAAGTAAAACAGTATTAATTTGTCGAAAAAAAAACTGCGTCAATATTGCTAGATACTGCACATGACTTGATCATGCTTTACGCTGATTAATTGTTCACGTTGCAGGATACTAAACGATTTTGAGGGATGCTGTTTCGCCAGTCTGCTCATAGAGCTTGCACAGGTTGAACTTGGTGTGACCCAAGGCGAAGTAAGAACTTGCAATGGGAGAGGTTCAAAATCGATTATTAGGCTAATCATTGCTTTTTGTACCGTGGGAGTCTTTCTGAGTACCTCTGCAGTTTGTTTGGTGTTTCCCTCAGCCACTATTAGTTTGCTGTGAACACGTCCTTCGGTACCATGTGGTACTTGACCATTTGGTTTGTTGATTGACCCATGTGTTGATGTTCCTTCTGAAAATGGATTTTAGTAAATTTTTGTCGTCCAAAATCTAAATTTCCAATTGCCAATTGCGTTTCAGAGCTTGCTGATCAATATGCAGTTCCCGCCTTGCTGTGATATGGAAAAATTTTTCACTCTATTGTAATGCCATATGCTGGAATTGTAGGTATGGGTTACCCTCTACCATATTACATGCCAACAATTAGCTTGTCCTTTTTAAGGATATGAAGAAGCCTCACTCAATTGCCAAAAGTTGTTCTAATCTAAAATGTGGATCAACACAATCAGCTCTGTTTGTTTGCAGCAAAACCGTATCAATTTGTCGAACAAAAAAACTCCGATAATATCTCTAGATATTGCAGTCGACTTGATCACATTCTCATCCCAGACCTTGTAATGAGGTCGTAAACTGTCCCGTTATCTACACTTTTGACGTGAATTTCGGAAGCTATAACGAAAAACGCCGAGCGTCGCCTTATTACGCGTAGGTACACTGGTTTCCCCGTAATAATCTAACGGCCTTATCGGGCCTAGATCGAAACCCTCATTTCCTGATTGGCTTTAAGAACCCCTAGATGAACCGCCAGTTAACTTTTATGGTTGGGGGGAACGCTTTTTTCCCCTCGAAACCGGACAAATAGGAACTTTCCGACTAAATATCAATTAGTTCAGAACTGGTAATTTCACTTTTTAAACGTTCTCCTGAAAAACCGTAAGAGAGGAACCGTAGGTTAAAGTAGGAAACGTTACCAAAGAAAATAAAGCTATTAAATTTGTCTCCAAAAAGTCGAAAATCAAATTTTCAGAAATTTTTGGTTAGGAAATATCCCGAGTTGAAACAATTATTTCATTGTAAACTATTACAATTCCGCTTCCTCAACACCACCGATAGAGAGGTTTTTTGTTTATTCAAAAGTCAAAACGTGTCAGGACTCCAAAATCAAAACAGCCGCTAGTATGTCATTTTGGTTCTTTGCCTGTCCTTTTTAGTTTTCCAAAAATCAATTTTATTTTTAAATATGAGCGTATTGAATTTCAAATGTCAGATATCAAAGCCCCAACACATCACTATATTGCAATTTGGATATATGAAATTGCGGGTTGTGAAACTGTGTTAAGCAGTATGAATGTACAGTAATTGTTTAGGAATTACCTCATTTTAAAATTGTAAATTGTAAGAAAATTGTAGCCAAAATGAATGGATGTATCCAAAAGTCAAAAATTTAAATAAATAATTGCCATTATTAAAATTAATTTCCATTTAGGAGTACTCTGCTTTAAAATTAATCCCGCATTGTAAAATTTTACAACCCCCTATCCTCAACAACGTTGGGAAGCTTTTTGATCATTGAAGAACTAAAAAACATTTCATTCTTCCAAAATCAAAATTTTCATGCTTTTGCGTTTTGAAGTTTCTGATCAGTTTTGGTTCATTGTCTGTTCGTTGAAGTTTTTCAAATAATATATTTTGATTACAGATATGAGAATATTAAAATATAGAATTTAAAATGTCAGGAAATCATAGCCCACACACTTTTAATACAAAGCGATTTCCTATCGAATCACAAAATTTTAGTAACTGGTTTATAACCAATCTCAAACACCATATGTATGCCAAACTAGAGCTCTGGAAGTTAGGAAACTATCGTTATTCTGTTCACGCGTTGAGCATCATCCTTGAGACATCATGACATTTTAAATTTAGCAATGGACGCGCACATTTAATTAATGCAATTTCCTTCATAACTGGTGAGTCAATTCATTAACAAAATACCACGTTGCTTCATAAAACAACGAGAAGATAAAAAAGTGGAATGAGAGCAAGCGTAATTTTTATCGTGACACGCGTAATAACGGCCGCAATGCAAAACAGTTTGTCAGTGCGTTTCTCGGATGCACCTTGGATATATTAAAAATCTAAATGTGCTCGAATTAACTCTTAATTGGGTTATGAACGAGGATATCCTCTTCAACGTTTTCAGTGTGGAATGCAGTTATCTTTAGAAAGTTCGGTGCATCTCATCCTCCGGAAATGCCGATGCGTGAAGACCCTGCAACGTCTGGAGGACACATACACTCGTATCGATGCAAAGTTTTCCCCCTTGTGATAGATGAAGATGTGTTCAGCTCGGCGAACAACTCCAAGCCTTGCAAAGAGTCGGTAGAATACCAAACACCAATGTGTTTAAATGAGTTGGTTCTCAAAGAATGCCCTGCTTTCTACATGAGAAAAGCTGTAACCCAACTCAACTCGAGAGTGGACAACCATCGTGCTTTAGTTGTAAGATCAGTATAATAAGTCCTGAATGACGGAACGCAGATGACGTATAAGCGAAACAAACTTCGAGCTTCAATGTTGAAACTATAGCGGTTTTAAGGCTGTACACCACATAATATCGCAACATTACAGCAACAACACCACATGGACAATCCTCACCGATTCAATGAGCATTGTCAAGAAAATTGGCTCATATAATGTAGAAAGAGCGATAAACCCCAGATAACTCCAACTATTAAGTCTTCTAGCTCAGGGGTCTCCAAACTACGGCCCCCGGAAGGATTTGGTCCGGCCCGCCGCACAGTGAGGCAGAGGCGGAAAAAACTCGTAAAACTTAATATTTTTTAAACCGCTTCCAAACTTGCATTTTTTCATTCTATGTTACCTATATAAGTGGGATCTAACTGATTTCGAGTTTTGAAAAACTGATAGTATATGTAACACGCAGATGAATGTGGTGTTCAGGTTGATTGTAACTAAGAACGCATATTTTCAGTGAAGCGGAGGAACCTTCGCTGGAGCTTTTCCTACTGATCAGTGTAAGTTTGATACTGTGGCGACCAAAGTGTGCTGAAGTAGTCGAGAGTGGGTAAAACAAGCGCCTTGTGAAAAGGAGGACTATTGCTGAAGGGTTGGTGAAATCACGAGAACATCGCTTTAAAAAGCAGAACATCCTCGCTGCTCGCCCACCAATAGTGCTTATATGATCAGTGAAAGACAGCTAAGAATCCATCAGCAAGCCAAGGTCCCGAACCACCATCCTTCGAGCCAAAGGAACCGATCCAAGAAGGTACTGGTGCGAACTTGCTGAGTCCTGGCAAAGGTTGTGATAGAGCATTTTAAAGGGTTGAGGGCGAGACTATTAGACTGTTGAACTGGACTTGGGAAATGATTGAATTTCACTTGTTTAATGATGAATACGATTTGGTAATTGTTGAGTTTGACTTGAGATTGACTGTGTGAAATGTTCAGTTAATTTTGAGGAATGATGAATTCAATTTGAGAAATGGTGAATTTGAATCCGGAAATTTTGAGCATGGTTTGAAAACTCTCGATTCGGATGCCAAAAACGTTAAATGTCACTTGAACAATGAACACACACTTGAACACACACATACACACACAGTTAGGAAAAAAAATAAAATCAGATTAGTTTGGCAAAATCAATTTGAATTTTTGGCATATTATCAAATTAAAATTTTGGCAAAGTAATTTGAACCTTTGGCACAAATAAATTTTAATATTTTTGGCATCTTAATTTCAACTTTTGGCAACTCAATTTCAACTTTCGGCATACCAATTCGAGCTTTTGGCATATCAATTTATACTTTTCACAACCCCAACTATTCCAACATTCCACCCCATATAATGATCAATTCTCTTTCTCTCTCTCTCTCAAAAAAAAAAAAAAAAAAATGAATATTGAGTTTGACGTGGACCATGTTGGATTCGATTTGGAAAATGTCGCGTTTATTTCGAAAAATATTAGGTTTGATTTGAGAAATTATGACTTTGAGAAATGTAGAGTTTGGTTTGAAAAATTATTTTTGAGAAACGTTGAACCTGACTAGAAAAAACATTATTTTAAATGTTGTGTTAGATTAGCAAAATGCTAAGTTTGTCTTGAAAAATGTTGGGTTTGATTTGAGAAATTACGGATTTGAGAAATGATGAATTAAACTTGCAAAATGATAAATTTCATCTGGGATAGATTTAGTTTATGTCAAGGAATGTTGGGGTGTACAAGTTTCATTAAATTAGACACAGTAGTTTCCTAGAAAAGCTTCAAGCGGATGGTGGACGATCGAAATTTGATTTTTATTCTCGTGGGGCACAACCTTAAATTTCTCTAACTCGATTCGGAAGTTCACCTCTTGGTCAATGTTACCAGTTGCCATCAAAAAATCGTCTTTGCTGCAACGGTTTAAAGAATAACAAATTTACATTATAAAATAATGATTTTAGCGCGAAAGTATGATTGGCTAATGCGCAGGAGGGAGTTATAGACAATGTTTGGAGAGCCAAATGCTGGTAACCAAAACAAAGTGAATCATAATTCACTGCAGTCACTTTGGCAACGGTAACTAACGTACCTACATAATTTTATCTTTAAATAAAACTCAGCTCTATTGCAATCATCGTGCGTAACAAAGAGAAGCTCAAACGGATTTAATTGTTGCAGGATTGAAACGAAAAGTAACGAAGCCGATTGTGTTTTTTAATTGAGTGGTTGACAAGGAGGATGAAAGAAGAGATGGGGTGATAAAATTAATTGGCAAAAAAAAGGGACAGGAGTTAGTCACTTGAAGGGACAAGGGCTTTTACTTGATAGTCCTACACGGCGAAAGAGGGTGAAAAATATCTAAGTCAAAAAATACGTCATGGATGATGATGAGTGGCGGGGGGTGGAGATTTATCACAAAAAGAGAATGGAGACGAATTAAGTCTGCCTCTTATCAGAAAAAGGCTCCCTCCCCATGACCAGGTGCTCTGACCAGTAATTGACAAGCGTTATTTTTGAAAGGGAAGTTATGATGGGCGAAGCGAATTGTGACGAATGCTCGGTGGATTCGGCGCACCTGTTTTTCATCTCTGAAGGGTCGGGCTTAACGGCGAGAAAGGGGTTGGGGATCATAACAAACATGCAGTTGGTTTGTTGTGTGTAAAAGAGATTTGGCACTTCGTTATGTGGAGATAAGATCACGGGGGATTGTGTCGATTCGTAGAGTCGGAAAAGTTAGTGGAAGCTCGATCGTTTGTGACTGATCAAAGGTTTTACACTCCCTTTTAGGATCGTTATCTGTTTTTGAGATATGCGTTCTTACATAATGGACTACGCCATGCTGGGTCGTCGATTTTCGACAAAAGTCAATAGCAACTGTAAAATTATTTCAATCGTCACCAAACTTTTAATACATCTAAACTGAGAACCTGAAGACTATACCAGAAAATGTCAAGACAATGCAATCATTAGCTAAGTGTGGCGGAGGCAGTTAGGACGAATGATATGATACCGCGATTGGTTAACTTGAACGGTATTGGAACAAAACCAAACTATAAATTTAAATGTTTGCTAGTGATAAACGAGGGAATTAATTATTTATTTCCTCTGATCGGAACGGCTGAATCACAGGGTACTCGAGTTTTGAGCGAATAGTATCTTATTAATGGAAATTCTTAATTGCTGATTGATCGCCTATTGGTTGAGTGTGGAGACTCAAGAGAGTTACCATTCGATTTATTGGAAAAAGATACATAAAGTTCGATGCTAAACAATTTTTTTTATAAAAGCTAGTCAATTTTTGACGGAAACGTCAATTTTCTTCATCAAATTTCTTGTGAAAAAATTGTTCTTTCTATACCGTTGGGAAGCTCAGATTCTAAGGACGTTTTCCTTGGGAAGTGGGACTTACGAAACCGATTCATTGACAATTTTCTAGAAAATTGGAAACATCATTATATTTTGACTAATTTTTTCACGTTCCAAATTATGTTGAAAAGATCTTATTTTGGTCTAACGATATAATAAATTCAACGCCCTTTCCAACGGTGTCTCAAAATTGATTTTAGAAAGGAGTGTCCATTTTAGTGACCCAATAACGGAATTACGAAGAAAAAATCAGAAAGGTGAAATAATTCTGAAACGAAGCGTCTAAAATGAAAAGACTATCAGGCATTTTTTGTTAAAAATGAGCTTTAGAATCAACTCTTCATGATGAACTTGCTTCGGGATACTCTATACAGGCATACCATCAAATCCTAGCCATTACATGTTATGAGATTACATCAATTGACCTAGGTTCAGTATATAGTTGTGTATGTATGCTACATCTAGATCAGTTGATATAAGGTCATCATGGTACTTCAAGGCTGTTTAATGATCATCGCTTTAGATTGCCAAAAGTCACATCCTGTCTATTAGTAAACATAATGGTAAATAACGCTTGCATGACAGGGTCCCTAAGTCTGGTTTGTGTATGATCACACCTATAAACATAATTGTAAACACTTATAAATATTTTTTAGAACTAGAGCAAATTCAAGATCCAAGAACCAGAGAAACATGAGAATTGTGGTAGGTAAGGATTGCAGACCCTCCAGGGAAAATTGCAGGGATTTGGGAAATGAAGGAAGTTAGAGCAGGGAGGGAAGGATTGAAGGAACTACTCCCCCATAAAGTGGCCCCAATTTATGTAATAGCCCTAGGGACGCCGGTGGTGATGCCACGAAGAACTCCTGCCGAGATGCCATATTCGAGAAGTTCCGTGGGAGTAGTCCCGCACCATACCTTGTGCCACGACATGTTCGCAACCATTACCTTGATATTACTAAGTCCCATTTTAGCTCAGATACAGCTGCCGCAGACTATCCCTATCATATTTACTCATTTTAGCTCTCCAGGTCTGCTCCACGTCCACGCTACCACTGACAACTTGGACACCAACGATTATGACTATGATTATCGAGCATGGTGGGAACAGTATCTGGCTTCCTGTTCTGGTCGCTTGGTATGTGATAAAGTCTCTTTTTCAACATCCCAGACGCTGTATGACAAAGCACCTGCTTTCTGCTTGATAATCATGAATACGGCCACCGTGAGTTCATGGACACTTCTGCACCACATGATGCAGGTTCCCATTTTCACCCCGGCAAGCACAGCAAAGGGTATATATAATATATATATTATATATATATAATATATATATAATATATACTTTGACAGTATATTATACTGTCCCACGACTAATAATAGGAACCCTCACCACAGTGGCTAACACAGGCATGGAAATGTCGGTAGTTACAAGCCCTAATACCCTCTAAAGTCCATTGCATCCACTGGGAGAAGATGAGGGATTCAGAGCACTGTCGGAGTTCACACGCACCTATCGTTTTTTCACAGAGTCGGACTTGAAATGGTCTGAAACGGGTTTATATTCAGTTTTTTCTCATGTTCTTTTTGTCCTACATTCCCCTGGACTAATTCTAATAAGCGTCCTTCTACTGATGAAGCTTTACTCCAGAAGGACGTCCTGACAATAGAGGTGATGCGTCCATATTACCCAAATGACTAACGATGAAGACAGTCATACGAATCATCTAATAGGAACCCCCTTATCTCTCCTCAGCTCAAATCGGGCCGGTCAGCCCTCCTACGGTAATTGAATTTAATGGATTATTGACGACGTCGTATTAGTACCAACTCTACGCGTGCCGGAGTCATTAATAGGGCAGGAATAATCGGAAGGTCCTCACCCACAAAAAAACGTTCGGTAAGGGGAGTTCCGAGCGGAGTTCACACAGATCATGGCCCGCAAAACAAAAGTGCATTCAGTTCGGGAAGAATACTTGGCGGGGGGCGCTTCTGTCTAGCATGTTCGCCCTATTGTGCTCTGTCTACGAAAGTTCCCAGGCCCTTGCGGTCCCCCTAAGGGTGTTTTTTCGGGTTTGTTCCAGCAACGACGCGTGCAGGCTCCCCCTCGTTCGGAGAGGTGGGCGTGCGCCTAATTGTTTTGTAGTATTTCGCTGATCTCAATGGTTTTTGACTGACGAGGCGTCCTGGACTCTTTCATCCTTCGAGAGGATGGCTGTTTGAATGTCGACTCACTAAAGACAAGAGAGTAGACGTCACTTATCAAGGCAAAACAGCGATTTTCTCATTAATTTTGATGAAGATACTGCTGTTTTTTACGCTTTCAAGGAAATAAGGAATTCTTTAACCATGAATCAATTTAAAACAATCGAATATGACCTAGCCTTCTCTATCATTAAGCTTCTCCATTAGTATTTTGGTTTGGGGGGGTTGCAGTTCCCACTGTATTGAATAAGCTCCAGGTTGTCCAGAATGCTATAATTAAGATTATTTTGAGCGAGCATCCTAGATTTGTACAAAGACTCCTTATAAGACCTTCGATGTTATGAACATAGCTCGAGTTCTCCGATTTAAACGGGAATTCGTGACGATGACACTTGTATATCCTTGAATACAAGAACTTGTGTTCAATCTAATGTTAATCTTCCACTATGTCCAGAGGAATCAAACTAGCTTACCACGTGTATTAAAGCCCCGAATTTGATCTACCATCATGAAATCAACTTAACCATTGATGATTTTAAACAGCATTTATATAGCGTTATCAGCTCCTAGTGAGTCATTTTCATTGAAATTTTTTACTTTGCAGTTCTTTTGATTTTCTTCTTTTTTATGTTATGGTATACCAGTATACGAGTATATCGTATACCTACTTTTTCTAGTCGGTTTTTGGCATAGGAGGTTTGGTAGGGTCATTGCATAAAACTTATTAGTTAGTGGGCCGGAAGTTTTTACACTCGTGTTGATGCCTTTTCTTACTAGCTATTACTGTATCATTAAATACAGGTAGATAATTTATTTTATCTATTTTTGTAATGAATACCATTTTATTTTAAATATTTTTCTATCATTGAATCTTTCATTCATTTATTTTTGCTGAATCCAGGTTGATCAAACTGGTTTTTTCAAGTTTCTGATGTACATTGAATAAACATGGCGATCTAGTAGCAGAGACAAGTACCCAATTATAGAAATATCAGTACGAAAAAGATAAATCGAACAATGAAGACTATAAAAAAATCAAAATACAGTGGGCCCTGCTTACAGTGAACATGTTCCAGGACAGGTGATTGCTGTAAACGGGAGATCACTGTACAGTGAGTGTTGAAACAACCACTAAGAAAATTCAAAGTTCGAATTTTATGAAGAATACGCTACTGTACGATTTAAAAGAAATATTAAACAAAAATCAGTCATGGTTGTCATACGTATTTATATATGTACTATCGATAATCAATTCTGTTTTTTATAAACCCGTCAATTGTTGATTAATGTTTGCGTATTCCAACTATTTTTTAACGAATTCTTCAACCGCATTAAATGTGCCAAAGTTGATCCCTTTATGGTGAGCACCTCTTCATAAAATATCTAGGGCATCAAACATTTGTTTGCCGGTATTGAAGGGCAGACTCATCTTCATCAGCATCTTCAAACGACGCTCCAATTTAATTTGTTTGTTAAGGAAATTGTAACATAGATTTCATCCTTGCATCCATGATTGAGGTCAAATAGACTGATGTGGCAACCGGCCAATAATTATGTTGCCTTATGTTTAGATGTGTTGTAAAATACCAATTGATAATGCTACATTTGTTAATACTTGTATCTATTTCAAGAATAAAGGGGTTTATCCATTCAATTTGTTCATTCATGATTTACAGCGTTTTAGCTTCTGAGAATTTTGAAATATAAACCAACAAATTTTGTGGTCAACAACGTTCATTCTTCATATAAATAAACCAAAATTCAAGTGAAGACATCTGCGACGGAATGCGTAGAAGCGAGTCTGTATATTTTCTGTGATAGAAGTAATTTTACGTAAGACTTTCTCGTTGGATCTTCAATGCTGGTACTTTTATGGAAGATACAACTCTACCAACTAATGAAGTCCGGGATTTGGGGCGGGGAAGGTCGGAGAGAAGGGTTGAAACAAAAGTCATGCACCGTTCGAGGGGTTGATGCGGATTAACGAATGTAACCCGACTAAAGTCACCCTCGTAACAAAGGGGATGCAGGGGAAGCGTTCCGGGGGCGGCAGGGGGAGGCGTTCTGGGGGCGGCTGGGGGGAGAGAGGGCGTGCTTCGGGGAGACCCCGCGCTATAACGGGACGCAGCTTCATGTTTCCCCAGTAATGAAGCCACTTCTGTTCACCGCCCCCGGGGGCGGGAGGCGATTTCCACCGAATCCGTTGAAGGGGATTTCGAAAGGAGTCGAGAGGGTTCCGCTGTGAGGGTCGCCCAATTTTCGGCACTGGAATAGCCGGGACAAATATAGACGTGGGTAAAAACTCTCCACTGAAATTTAGTGCTACTAGTATAATATTATTAGTAGCTATAAAATACCAGTAGTATTCAGAAGCACTAATGTAATGTCGTCGGTCGATGTTTGGCCATTTTCGGGTTATGAAGGGTCCTACAGTATTTTTTTAAGCTATTCCATTTAGAACAGTCAGTTTTACCGTGAATCGAAGAAAAACCTAGAAAACAGAGTTACATGAAGCACCAAGTCACAAATCATTTGTATCTTGACAGAAAAAAGACACTAAAAACACACTCAGCTAGAAGGAGTTCTCCTTGTGAGCACTCCTGCTGAGTTGAAGGTTGAGTAACACGTACGCAAGAGATATGGTGGCAGACGACTAATGACGTTCCTTGGTTGCAGTGTCTATGTGCATTATATCTATAAATGCTGCAAAAATTAACAATCACAAGAAAGATGACTTAGTACAAATCTTTAATGGCGAATTGGTATCAGAGCCCTGCAGATCCTACATCTAGGTGGCTATATGACAAAAAGATACTCATTCTATAGCACATTTTATTTCAAAAAGTGTCTTACAATTTGCGGAAATGGATATCCGAGATACCCTCAAGCCTTACCTTATTGTTTTCACTGTACAACAAAATGTCTCGATCTAGTCAAGCTGCTGTAGTCTACGAAACAAGCATCTACAAAGTCAAACAGTTGGCAAAAGTCAAAGTAACTTTGTTAAACCATATACATACAATAAGATTAAATTCCAATAAGACCATATGAGGAACTGCAACGGTGTGTCGGTTTATTATTCTCAATTGAAACCTTTCATTGGGGGTTTATCATTCAATGGTGTGATTTCCGGGACTAAGTTTTTGTTTTTCAAGAGAGAGTTGAATACAGGAGGCACACAAATATCCATGAGGATCAATCCAAATAGGTATTTTGGTTGAGAACAGATTTACGTGCTTATCGGATGAAATTCAATAATCGTATCATATCGATATTTAAATCATGAACGCAAGCCAATTGAATAATAAACCACAGTGAAATTTTTTTTTTTTTTTTTGAATTTTTTTCAAGAGGACGTTCTACGGAGAGGCTCCATTGGGCTCCTTATCGGATAAAATAACGTAAATCGATATTTAAATTTGGTTGATAGAGGCTTTGGGCTATGAACGGATTGGTTGATGGGCTGTCAGAATCCATGTCTATAGTGAGGATCAATGATGACATTTCCAGATCTTTTTATGACTCCTTATGTGTTCGATGGGGGTCTTAAATGTACTTGTACTCGTATGTACAAGTCACATTTGCATTGCAGAAAACAATGTTCACAAACATGAGTTTGTAATCATCTTTCAAGAAACTTCCTTCCGGTAGCGAAGGATCAATCTGCATAGCCAACGTTTAGATGGATACAACAAGTATGTTGTTGACTATTTTACTGCACAGAAGATGTTACTTCAAAACAAGTGCTCCGTTTTCGGCTCTTCGGCTTCAGGCCGGATTAGATGACGGACTAACGCCAGAATAGATGTCTTGCAGAGAGGGTCAATAATGTAATTTCTTAATTTGTCATGCCTCCTTATTTGTTCCCTAGGCCTCTCGTATTGAACTTTACATGTGCATTACATTTGTATTGCAGAAAACAATTGTCTCAAATATCACATTGTACTTGATCATCTTTCATTTTAATCATCTTTGATAGGGAGGAATCAGAAAAGGTCTTTAGAACCCATTTTTAGCTGGTTAGTGGTCGAGGAGATATATCCTTGTCTATTCTACTGCACATAGGATGGGGCGGAAAATGCTGCAATTTGGGGTTTTTGGCTCCAGGGCGGATTGGATGACAGACTACCGCCAAAATATGGTATTGTAGTGAGGATCAATAACGACACTACTAGAACCTTTCATGACTCTTAATGAGTTCCTCGGGGTTCGTTTGTACTGTCGGGTCCACGGAAAGGAAGCGAGCGTCCAGTGTCCCCTCCACCTGGCTCAAGGCGGCCTTCCCCCGGGAAATTGAAGACGGCAGGAGTTTTCTTAGGAAGCAGAGAACTGCACAAAATTTAGTCCGGAGAAAGCTGCGGTAGAAAACAATTCGCTGTTGTTTCCTACCACATCCACGACTCCTAAGACGAATAGCCCCGTCGTAGTATCCAGTGCTCGAAACAGTCCCCCTCGCGTTCGGAACAAGCTGTCGCCCCATCGTTCTCGACGTTAAGGTACCATATGACGAGAGACTTTAGTTTAGGGTTAATTAATAGATAATTAGGATTAAGACAAAGTTGTTAATTATAGTCTTTATTCAGCTTGATTGCCGACTTTTCCTTAAATACCTAATTGAATCAAACACCCCTAAACTAGCACTGACATATTGGTGGAGGCGCCGGGTAACGATCCCGATACCTCTCGCCAGGTGGAGTGGACGTCGCTCCCTTTCCGTGGACCCGACAGTACTCCTTATATTTTACAACAATTATCGCAAAGATGTAATAGTAATCATCTTACATGTAACAGCGGCGAAACTGGAAAGGGCTGTAGATGCAACATATGGCCGGTTAAACGTTGAGGAGTCATCTTCTTTTCTATTCAACTGTACAGAGGATGGTGCTTCAAAAAGTGAAACAGTTTCTTTTTTTTCGGCTCCTCAACGCGTTAGATGGCAGGCTACCAAAAGAATACATATATGTCTTACAGTTAATATTAATGATACCACTTCCAGACCGTTTTGTGCTTCCAGTAAGGGATGTTTTCTACATACCCCCTCAAGCTAAACCTCAAGTTTATGGAAAGATCTCCAATATCTTGAGATTTATTTCCAAATTCTTGTTGGGCGTTGTTTGACTTCACTCTAAGATTTATTTATTAATCTCAGGCGAAATTCGGTTACTCAGTATCAGCTCGACGCTCGGGGAAAACCCAACTCACGTGACGTGTCTGGTGAAGACCGTTCCATTTTACCCTCGCCCAACACCGGGCACAGTCTTAAGTTCTTTAGCTCATTTAAACAACGTTATTTTTGCTTATTACAGCTCGGATATGGTGTGCAATGCAATTGCTGGTTGTGACAATTACAATGTACCTAAAAGAAAGTACGAATTTCATTTTCGCCGTTTTCCAAAGGACAAAATATTGCGATCAAAATATTGTGGGTGAACGTTTGTAAGCGGGCTGACACATTTTCGGTGGATCATTCGCGTGTCTGTTCTGTTCATTTTGATGACACGGACTACATTCGCTGATAAATGAACTGCTCAACACCATCCTAAATTTGAGCTAAACCGGATGCGGTTCCGCATTTATTCCTGCCGAAAAGTAGTTACTTGGGCGATTCAAATACACCTTCTTCTCTGGCTTGGAAAGTAAGAACAAACAAACGGAATGCGCGTAAAGAATTGAAGGATCTTTGAAATCACCATTAAAAGAATCAAATGAAAATGTGATGGATGAGATTACGAATGGTTTAGACGAAAATGTGGCCACGATATCCATTGAGACGGGTGACAGCGAACAGCCGTCAGAAATGTTGTTCCTTTTTAGTGAAAATATGAGGTTGAAGAAAGGAAATGAAATTTTAAAGCTACGTCTTGAAGAGCTGACGGAAGAATTAGCTAAGTTTCGAAACATGACATCGGTTTTTGATGGCCATTTTTCATCGAATCAGCAGCAAGCGCTGTTAAAGCGAAGATGTAAGAGTTGGTCGACGGATGATATCGCGAAGGCTATTACTTTGCGCTCTTTGTCATATAAAGCATTTCACTTTGCAAAAAATGTACTGAATTACCCACTTCCAAGTGAGAGCACAATCAAGAGGCGGATTCGTCAGTTTTCAGTGACTCCTGGCTTCATTCACCTTAGTTTGAATATTTTAAAAGCACAAGCACAAGTGTTTTCCGAGCTCGAGAAAGACGTAGTAATCAGCTTTGATGAGATGAAAATTAATGGTGATTTATGTTTTGATTCAACCGAAGAAATAGTAAGAGGACCTCATAGGTGTGTGCAGTTACTGCTGATTAGGAGTATAGTAGATAAATGGATGCAGCCAGTATACTACAGTATACTAAATATAATACAATACAATTAGCAGAACAAGTACAGAAGGAGGATCTAGGTTGAACCACACGGCGCTTTCCCGAAAAACGTTTAGTTTAATGCAAAAGAAACGGAGCGCCTGGTCTGGTCTTCACCAGTGACGTCACGAGGCAGCCACTCGCTTCCTAATGACCCCTACCGTCTACTTCTACTTGAGTTAATGTTGTCCAGGTCACTAATGGTCTACTTCCACAGACGGGGCTTATGTGACTGGGAAGATTCGGCTGGGTCTTAGAACAATTTGTTTCAACGAAGTCCAAAACTCGCGGCCCACTGAAATGTTCTTGAGACCACGTATACGTTTATGCAATTATGCTGGTTGCTTTTGCATTCAGTTACAAGCACTTTGATGGTACTAGAGAGAATTGAATCCCTTTCGTCTATCTTCAATCTTCACAAAATTCTTATGCTCATGCCCATGCGCCACCAGAGGCGGACATAGATTTCCGGACAGCCGTCAAAAGTAATTATTGATAGAATTATTATTGTATGATCATGGAAAAAAATTAATTGTTCTATTAATGGTGAATTTCTATCTTGAAATGATAATTTTGATCAAGTGGGCATATTCTAATAAAAGATTAATCTTTATATATGGATTTTAAGTCCATAGCATTTATCTGCCATATTAGAATGAATTAATAATGGGTAATTACCCGCCGTATTACTTTCCTTACTATGCTGTCAACCAATAGCAGCGTCCCTATAACAAACATTCCGCCCTTTAGGTCTGATTCGGACAGTGTTTCTCTTATAGGGGAGCTAGCACAAAGTGGCAATTGATTGTCACGCTGCCCTTTTTCAGGAGGCTAGTGCGGTTGGCGACCTGAACTGTAGCTTATTGGGTTAGTTTTTGTAGTTTTAGGAAACATTGAAACTCAACAGTTTTCTAAATCTGAAGAATCGCTGTAGTGGGCCATATTCCAGACTTTGAATGCCTCTGAACCTCTCGACTTTCCACCTGATTGTGAGAGGAATTTGGGTTCACACCTCCTTATGTGTACGTCACGACTCCTCAAATTGCTTGAAACGGTCATCACAAACATGGCTTTGTAATCGTCTTGTCTCCGACAGTGAGGTAACAGAAAAGGTCTGAAGAACCATCATCTACCTGCTTAAAGAATGGAAGGGTATCTTGTCTATTTTACTGCACGGAGGGTGGTGCTTCAAGAAGTACTACAATTTGCTGAACTCAGTATCCGAGACTCTCTTGCTTCTTTCCCCATTTTTTCCACATTCTACGTTTACTTACACTTGTTTTTCATACGTCTTGAAGAAAAGACTTTCTGAAAAGAGTTTTTGACGCTCAAAGTTGAGTTTTTTCTCCTCCCTCGACCGCAAATCATATAAAGCTTGAGGTCTCTTTGGCGCTCAGTGGTAGCTCCTCATTAGTCGTCGACTTCTCTCGCGGGGGTTGACGAAAAAAAAGGAAAAAGAAAGGGATTTTCCATGAATGGGAGATGGGTACGGGCGAGCACCTACCGACCGACTCTCGAGTGATTTTCGCATTGAATGCAGGTGTTAAACCGTTCTCAAGTGCATCGCCTAATTGCATGAGCTCGGAAGGCTCGCGGAGCTCAGACTTGCCGGGGACTCTTTTGTTGGGGGAGTCGCAGAGCCCGGGAAGAGGGCGAGCGGGTAACGTAGTTGGAGGAGGCGGTAATGATGTCGAGGCCTCGTGACGTCACAATACTAATTGGGAAAGGAGTGTGAGGGAGCTTTCTCGGATGAAAGATTCTTTTTCAACCCCCACCCCTCACCCCCGCTCTTTTTTTATCATGGTAGCGGAAGAAAAATAAGGGGAAGGAGAGGGGAGTGAAACGAGAAGAAAAGAAAATAGAAGAGGGTTTTTATTTTCTCTCTCTTTCCTCTTTTTTTCGAGAGGAGATTATTTGCTCTCGAACAGATGTAAGCCTTCAGCAAATACTTCAGAGAAATCGATCTACGTCGAGTGGGCTTACTTATTTTGGGGGGAGGTTGGAATTGTTCGAAATTGTGAATGCAGAACATTAATTAAACCGAGTGTTTCAGGTAACAACTAATTCGACCGCAATTGGTTTCTTTTATCAAACCATATTTCTGGGTGAAATGCAACGAATGGAATTTCAACATTTTCTTTTCCAAATTTTCACAGGATTCTTGATCAACTCGCAGTAATAATGTCGATCAGCGTTCAAAAGCTCAGAATACTAAAAATTATATACCTGGTTGGGTTCCAGTCTCCATTCGCCAATCGAGAAAGATGGTCCCAAATAAATGCTTTTAATGCACTTTTAGAAGTACATAGTGGGTTTACTTCTTTCGGGGGAGGTTGGAATTGTGAATGCAGAAACTTGTGATTGTTTTAGGTATCAACTAATTCGACCACCGTAATTGGTCTCTTTTACCAAACCATATTTCTGGGTGAAATGTAACACCGACACCACCTATCGGCCATCAACGGAACAAATCGTGTGAGGAGTAAAGGGAGGTAACGAACGAGAGATAACGAAACGCTCAAGTACTTACCGCGAGTCCCTTCCTACACCACTTTCTACCCAGAATACCGACAAGGTAATCTGTTCCACAATTTATCATTGTATTAAAATCAAATTGATATTAATATCCCGTATCCATCCTATTAACGAAACTCCTTACCCAGTACCCCCTCGGTACTATTTCATAAAAATAAATATACATAATAAAAAAAATATGCCTACATAATTGTTTCCACCTCATGGTTAATAAGGGCCCCGTAGTTATTCTTAAATTTATTCAATAATTATTATTGAATAAATAAGCCAATCTATTACCAAAACGTTGTGTATTATTATTTCTTAAACCTTATATATCTTTATATATAAGAACCTTAGTAATTAATAAAGTTAAAAAAAAGGAAGTAATATCAAGAAATCATAACCAAATAAAGGATTACAAATTTTAACTTTCTCTATTGGGGGTCTTTATAAGTCTTTCTTGATTAACTAGCAGTGATGTTGTCGATCAGCGTTCAAAATCTCCAACAAAATTATAAACAGGCTGTAATGCGAACCGTGTTCTACAACCCGTTTCCGACCAAAAGTGCCCCCAAGAGATTTTTATTTAGAGGCTTCAATTCCAAGTTATTTTACTTTCAATATATGTTTCGTGTTTTCTTCCTTAGTGCATCAATAAGATTGTTTCATTGATTTTCACGAAAAACTCCAATTTGGGGAAACCGTTGGAAACAGCGAAAATGGATCCGTCAGATGGGCTCCTGGCAGTCCTAACCTCACACCCAAGGATTTTCAACTTTGGGAAAATTTAAAAACAAATCGTATGAAGTCAGGATTGAGCCGAGAGCCTGATTTAGAGGATTCTTGACCACGCTCTGCTACTATGAGAGGTGATGGAATGGTATAGCTGCCCCTTCCATTGAGCTGAATGCGATTGAATACCCCGCCACGCTCAGGGGATGGCCCAGACGCTTGGAGGCGTCTGATTCATCTCCCAAGACGACGGATTCAAAAATCGGGAAGGGGCAACTAAATACATCCATCACAGAGTGCGGACGACATTCGAAGAAATCATAGACAGCTACGAGACGCCTTCGACGCAATGTTCCGACGAACAGGCCTCTCCACACCAAAATGGAGAACATTCCGAACAACTTAGTTTGTAATAGAGTACCTGAAGGCTGAAAATTTAAATTCTATTTAATTCCAAACCCTTCCTAAAATGAAAGAAAAATCGCCAAATGACGCAGTCATCTGATGTATCGATTACAGTCAACAAATCTGTAGCTAGAGAGTTATACTGTTTAGTTCCAATAATTGCTAGTAGAGTGCATTGGCATCGATCATTCATTGCTCATTCTCATACAAGATATATGACACGTAACGAGTAGGTGTGTGTCTCAAATTATTGTAGCAGGGAGCTCAACAACGCAGTCATGTGATCTATTCAGTCAGGTGATCGATTACAAACAACTAATCTGTTGCTAATCGAGATAGTCGGGAGGATGTAAGAGTGTCCCCATTCGATTCCGAAAAACCCAAGAGTTCCTATAAAAACACGTATTTTGGCACTAAAACCTCATTTTCACTGTGAAGCCCAATTACTACAATCAATTTGATTAGTCCATTAAAAAGCTGACATTTGGCCACAGTCATTAGGCGGTATGCACAGCTCTGTTACAAAACCTAATAGGATTACAAAGCGTCTAAAAAATAGGTCATTTAAAAATTTGGACAAAATGTACTTTTTGCACTCTTTTTGTGCCCTAACTCTGCTTTGAAGAGAAAAAAATGTTTAGGCATTAAAATACAGACAATTTAACAACTTTTCGAACAATATCCTCAAATTTGAATTTGTTTGAACCAACACCCTATGGATGGTTGGGTTCCAGTCTCCATTCGCCAAACGAGGAAGGGGTTCCCAGATAGATGTTTTTAGTGCACCATTCAGAGTAAATAGAGTTGTCTGATTTCAAGCTCGACTTTAGGTAGTTTTAGTGTGCTGTAATTTATTTCTTAGCAAATTTTTGAGTGTACGACGCTCGTCCAACATACAGTTGATGGGGGTCATTGAGCTCTTCACTACTTTAGTGAATCAAGTAGGGAGGAAGTAAGAAAACAGAACATCACCTCGTGTGGTAAAACATTGGGTGGACATTGGATGTTAAAGATGCAGGGAAGATGAGGGTCCAACTTGAGGGCGAGAAGGTGAGTGTAGAAAGGAAACTATATTAGGAATTAGGAATGTCTCCAATATACCTGTGCTAGTAGAAGTGGCGGTGCTAGCCTGTAAGCTTTGATGGGCCTGGATAGTTTCACCTCCGGGGATAAATTTGCCCTTTCTAGCGCCATGGTTGTCTTTTGAGTCCTGCGGGCATTAAAGTATTGGTATTGGGAAGTATACCAATCCAGCACATACCATGTTACAAAGTTGATTGTTGATATACGAGCTAGAGTAACAACAGTGTGATCTGATTTAGGGAGAAAATTGGAGAAGGCTAACAAAAACATGCAGTTATACCTCAAAAGAGGTTCCATTTGGGTTAGACTAATTGCACCAGCAACCATACGAAGTTCAAAAATCCAGTGTTAGTTGCAGATATTTTATAGTCTTGCCTTCTTGCCTGCGGTTGGGGAGTGGAAAGATGCTCCTTTCCTGGGGAACCTAACCGGCTTTCCGATGTATCAATCAATCGGTCACATGTTGCATTATGACCTATTCGAGAGACAATTGGTAAGGTCGATCCTTGTAATGCTGCTTTCAGCTTTAAGGCCTGCTCACGGATGGTCCAACTATTATCTCGGCTGAATATCAGGAAGTCAAACCAATAGTCCTCCAAATTTTACATTTTCAATTGGATTCGCCTTCTTTCCTTACATCGGTTAGGTTAGATTCATCTTGATTCAAATAATGGAAACTGTTGAATGATGTAAGTTGCATTCGCAGTAAAGCTGTGAAGTTGTAATAGCAAGTAGCAATTACGATCAACAACAAGGCACCCACGATGACCCACGTTGATGACTACAACGTAATGATCTTGAGTCAGCCTCGTTTCTCTGAGATAGGTGAACTTCGCAGGTAATGAATGTACTAACTCCCCCTCTGCACAGTTATTGAGTTGACAAGTTGGCACGCCTCTTTGCGGAGGCACTCCTTTGTTACGGCTCATTCGAATCATGTTCAACTCAACGAATCCATTCAAGTTCTGCAGCGCCCCAACCCTCTCCACCAGAAGCGTGTACCGCGGATGAGGAGTGGTTTCCCATATTTTGACCCTCATCAGTCATAATGAACGGTGAATGATGAATGATGATCTTTCCTGACATGTCAAGCACCACTCCTAAATCTCAATAGGAAGCTCCACTCAAACCGTTCGGCAAAACAATCAATCTCCGATCATTGGTGGAAAACCTAAAAAAAACTATTGTTTATAGCATATAATATCCGTGGCAAATAGGGCTCCTTGTATGTATTCCAATTTTCTGAAATCGTCCTTCAACAATCATCATTTGCCCACCTCAAGAAAGATTTCATTGTACATTATCAAATTTGACAGGCTTTAATATTACTTCTTGACTCGGTGCGTTGGAAACAACTGCAATCGTATAAAAAAATCAAGTGGGAGGAGTGGAACTCGGAACAGATCTGGAATGATAATGGTCCACAACGGAAGCTGTTCCATTTAGCCGTTCCAATACATTCTAGTTGTTCTTGAGCACCACGACTCAATTCGGATTTGCAGAAAAACGTTAGAAATTCTCGATATTCCCATACAACGGGAGCATTTTTAATACAAAAAATTTAACAGTATCTATTGCTTATACCTAATACGAAAGTTGAATAGGTTGCATTAAAGTTTACTGTAGTTCTTCCACCAAAATGAACATGGTGAATACAACATACAAATATTTTGAACATGCAAATAGTTTTGAAAAGCAATCAGGAATGGCGTAAGTTGTAAACCAAAACAGAAGAACATCAAGTTATTATCCTTGAATGGCATCTAGAATGATCATTACTGGTGTACATTTATCCAAGTTTTTACCAGTTTGTTGAATTTATAACTTACAACGAAAAGTGACATTGCTCCAAATTTGCCACAGCATACTGGTGGAGTCACATCTTCACCTCTTTCCTCGACACAGCTTAAAAGTTTGAAAAATATGACCAAAAAACCAAAAGGAATACGAAACATTATAAAACTCGGTTTTGTCTGCATGAGTTTATTTTTGGAGATGGCTTGTAAGATTGAATCCACCATCAAATCGCATACGCAGTCTACTTTGGTGATGGTGTTATTAGTATTTCCAAATTTAACTAAAAAGCAACAAGACACATTTCGCGAGAAATAAAAAACGGTATCATTTCAACGCAATCTTTTATTAAAAGGCTGAGTGACCCAATTTGAATTTCTAAAACTTTGCAGTACCTACAGTGGTTTGTTATGTTCGCACAGGTGGCGACTTTCTTCTTCTTTCCAAATTTTACAATGAACTAGGATTTGTTAAAAGTAGTTATTGCAGACCCTGAAAGATACGTTCAAAGTGGTTATGAACTGGTTCCTCCCGCTCGGCTCGCGCTTACCTGATTAAAATTTTGAGTGACGATATTTGAATTTCTGAAACTGTGCAGTGGCTACAATGGTTTGTTAAGGTCCCGTACAGATGGCAATGTTTTTCAACTTTCCAAATTTCACAACATGAGCTAGGATTAGTTAAAAATAGTTATTGCAGACCGTGGAAGATACGCTGTAAGTGGTTATGAACTGGTTCCTTCCGCTCGTGGAATTATCGCATTTACCTGATTACCATGAAGAAGGGTGGGTACCATCGGAAGTTCTGGAGGGGGATCGTTGACCGTGGTTGATGAAGAGAGGCTCATACTGAGTTCACAGTCGGGTGGCTGCATTGTGCGGATGACGGGGCCCGGGGCATATGCTTGAACCCCGGTGTTCCCCAAGGCTTAGTTCTCCACCCTCTACTTTTCTCCCTCTCGTTACACCCTCTAAAACCCTATTGATACGGCGCCTAAGTGGTCACATTTGCAATATGCCTTTCGCTGTTTGTGCTTTTAACTTCGTGGGGCTATGAAGAACATCTTTTTTTCTCTTATTTTTTTCTTTTCTCCCTTTTCACTGGCTCGACTGTGAATGAAACCGAGCAAGGGGTCATGACAATAGTGGTTCGGCTATTATCACGTTGACAAACTCTGATTTATGGTGCTGACTATGTCAATATCTTTATATTTTCTTTTTGGATGGTAACCGATTTGAATAATGAGCTTCGCTTGTTTTCTTTTATGTTCCTGACACCCAAAAAAGGCAACGAAGAACTCAATCAATCCTACAACAGAAATTCTCGTAAATTCCCCAAAAGAATGTTCCACAAATGAAAACTTTACCTTTATGAATTAGACTGTAAGTGTTCATGTACATTACAGTTCACGACATTTTGGTGCAGTTGAAGAAGAGAATTGAAATCAATAAATTAGTTCCTAACAACCATAATTAACATTAAAGGGATTAATAAGGTGCTTCGGCCCTAAAAAACATCCTACAAATACCTATTATCAAGAAGTCCGAATTACATACGCGATACGTAGATATCAAACTTGTGAAGGTTTTCTGGCTGCTAACGTTTTGGTTCTTGCAAAGCCAGCAGTCCACGGATCGTTTAATAATTTGCTCATCAAGTTGCCCCTAAATTTGAAAATGTGCGTGAAGTAAGATAGCTATTTTTTCTTCTTAAATTCTGTGATGAGGAATGTAATTTCGTTTCTTTATAGTGCAACGAAGAGTCTTTCTACCGTATTATCAATCTAGATGGATAAGGATGGGTGGCGGAAACATTATTTTAAGGATTTAACCAAATTCCTTGCCAAAACGAAGACTCAGCCTAGATGTGTCGCAAGAGTCCAACCAAGAGTCCTTACAATAGCCTCCTTCTCCCATCAGTCTCTTTGTCTCTGTTGAAAAGACCATAAATAGGTAGTACGTCAATGTTTTGCAGGATTCTGATCGACGGTGGAAGCCAGCATTATCTTGAGTGTGAATACCATCCATAAGGAGCGACTACTAACACAGGTGCAACTTATTACAAATTTAAAAACTTATTACAAATAATCAGGCAAAAACCGGAATCTGGCAATTTGTGCAATGTAAGCCATATGGAAATACCAGAAACCTCTTTTACTGTATTTGCCGTATTGGACCCGTTATCTGGGATCATACATTCAGCTTTTGGAGAAAAACTTTATGTGCTGAGCCAAAAGGATTCCAACTTCCAAGAGAATTCTAACGATACTGAGGAGATTGGGTCAGTTTATCTGTTTGATTTTGGTGATGACTACAATCAAATAACCAGACTCCACTAGTTCATACCTAGATCCCTAAATCTGAAATATTTTGTCACCAAAGATCTTTAACTGTCCGTCGCTACATCCTCGAAAGTTTTTGTTGTGATTTTCCATCCTTAAGGTCCTTTCCCTGATGTGTGGTGTTCTCCCACATGTTTCATAACTGAAAGTAAACATAAGTTTACTCCAAATTTGTTGACAGACTCTTTTATAACCATTTTTTTATAATTGCATATTTTTTAAATTGTATATTCATACTTGTATTAGAGCTATGATTATCTACAATAAACTTTGCATGATTGATCTCGTTAGTATATGCCTTCTAATTCATGGAGATAAGGTGTGAAATAAAAACAGTGCTATCCCGAGCTTTTGAAGTACACTTTCTTCTTTTTTCTCCAGTTTATAAGTAACTTTATCACTGTAAGGCAGGTGGCGGTACTTCAGGGCGGGACACCTGGTCGAAGCCCCGGGGGGTTTAGCGTCCAGAGGGGAGTTCAACAGCAGACAAAAAGATACGTCAACGCCTCTTTTTTCGTCTGTTTGGTGCTCGAACAACTTCAATGAAGATAACATACACATACCCGGTTGAGTCAGTTCTGAAAATTAATAGCCCTGTCTGCTCACCCTTATTGTGGCAACTGTGCCAAAAGATGATTGATGCCGTAGTTCTGTCCGCATGTCTATACACAATCTGTGAGAATCAACTGAAGCGAGAATTATTGACAGTAAACAGAGCCTGAAAATCCGTTCACATGACTGAACCGATGAATTCAGAAGTCATGAGCGATGAATTTAGGAAATTCCCATTGTCAGCATGAGTGGACCATTCCTTTGCTACACATTGTTATGGTGTGGTGGTATGATATAGCCGATGCCATAAGTTGCGATGGATATGGATAAACTACCAATCCCTCATTTTATTGATAATGCAAGCATGTGTATAAAATACCTTTTTACCTTTATGGGTATCCTCGGGCTGTTGCGAGCATATCACTTCATCTACATTTGTCATCCCATAAATGAAATGCTCATCATTCATCATTGGAATTTGATTATGCCATTCTAACGCTACATTAAGCGAAATTTTTCAAACCCAACTTATCCCGTTAGATGTTAGTTTCATGATGTATACATAGTGCAGATTAGCGAATCCGTTAGATTGAAGGCATTTCTAACGGGAACCCGTTATCCATACTAATTAGATTTTCGATAGTGAATAGTTAACGTCGTTATCGATAAACACTCAAATCACAGTAAGATCTCTGAATGATATCTGAATGAACAATGTGTATTGCTATTCAGAACTGAATCAGACATCACGCAGCCCGACAACCAACATATAACGTAAGTACCTATTCCTTGTTATGTTATTTGTATGATCCAGTTATGCAGAAATACTCCGACGCACATGAAATTTATAATAGATGATTTATGTATAGATAATAATTATTTTCCAATTGGAATCAATAGGTAGAGCGAATATCATGAAATCAATTGAGAATGTATTATGTGATAACAATAAAGCCACCTTAGGATCCCTTACTATGCGTAAACCTCCTACACTAATATCTCTGCTTTAGTCTTCTCGCTTCGAAAGTAATCTTTTGAATAATAAATTCAGACCCACTATCAATCAAGTTATCAATCATTAAATCTTAGCGGCTCTTTTCACGAAATAGATCTCCATTATAATAAAAAACCTGCCTAGTTTTTCTCTATTGAGTTCTAGCCAAGCTGGCTCTAAAAACAAAAATCTCTCGATTTCTCGTTCGACGATTTATTAGCCAATCAGAAAACGGGCAGCGCTCCTTATCTTATCGTGATCCGGATATGTAATATCCGGCTGCTCATTGAATATTAATAATGAAAAAATCGCCTGAGAAATCTGGGACACTTTCTTTTCAAAGTGTTTTCCCACGAGAAGTATAATACATTATTACGATTTATCATATCGTAAATATAATTTTCGGTCAGCTGAGATAATCAAACGCACAACTACAATGTTGGAATCTGTAAGAGGCATTTGTAATACACACGGTGCTTAGGTATGCTATCATTTCAAATTATCACTATCTTTAATCGCGAAACTGAGAAATCAAGAAAAAAATTAAGAATACTTAAACCGGAGGCTGTGGCTATTGCTCCTGATTTTACGTACAGGATTCAATTATAGTAATTAATCACCTCTTCCCATTAAATTAACTGTCCACTCCTCTTACTTATAAGCCCTGAAGATGTTGTACAAATACAACTAGCAATGAGCCTCATTATTGATCAACTAGAGAAATATGAACAATACTTTACAAAGCGGTCATGCATTATTATCATTGTATGGGTACGGGTAACGTATTCTAGCTCAAACTGCTAATCCGATTTGAAAACTGTTTTTGTTTTTCTGCAAAATGATGGTCAAGTTACTGCGTCGTTACGCATTTCAACCATAGAAATCCCCGAAGCCTTCGGTAACATCTTATGCGGGAAAATTCCGACAACTTCTTCCGAGTAAACTTATCTCTTTTAAATACACTAAGTTAGAGGACTTTCAAACCTGCAGTGTGACTGGAATGGTGAGACAGAGACAGCTGAAACTTGTCTTGATACCCTCTCAGTCATCAAGTAGTGCTTAAAATTTATCTTATCGGAGGAATAATAACAACGATAATAATCTGGTCGACAATCTGGAAAGAAATTCTAAATTTTGAAGTATGTTGACAATAAAATTTGCTAAAACGTACTAGTATTCAACCTATTGTCAACAGATTTGTTATCCACGTGTATTTAGACCTCAAAAAATGTTTAAAATATTAAGAAATAAGGACATTGTGTAAATGCGCATGTGGAACCACTGTGCGTCCCCTCAGACCTGCAGTACCTCGTCCCACCCTCTTGAAGGCGTTCATGATTGTGTGAAATTGTCCAGCTACATTTTTGACCTTTGAATCTTCCTATCAAGCTTATATTGTACTTCTTTTGAGAATATTTAAGCGCTTCAATCATCTAAACAACCATATTAACGATTCGAGAGAGTTGTCTTCACACCCAAACTCAACAGTTGAACATACTACGCATTTAATAACTCTTTTCAATCGTATAACAAATATTTTTGATAAGCCCCCATAAAATCGGTCACTTTACGTTTCAAGGTGATTGGATTCAAAACCTGCAATGTCCGTCAACCGTTCGCCATAGAATTGATGTAGCAAATCCGTTGTTTCGCACTCGGACTCCACTTGTAATTTTGGCTTCAAACACATAGATGCAAAAAGGACCAAAAAACGTTGTTCTGCGAGATTTTTATTGACCTAGGCAAGTGCGGCATCATTAAACAATTTCGGAAGCCAAATCGATTGGGATGTCTCACACCTGTCCGAGCTCATTTTACAGCGTTTTTTGAATAATGCATGATTGCTTGTGACGTTGTAAGATTTGACTTTTTAGGTTCAGAAATTATTAAACGATTATTTGCTATGAGTGAATTTCTAATGATCAAACTCATTTTGTGTAAAAGTTACTTAAAAGTGACATGCCTATGTCATGTCAATAAAACCTCAAAAAGCACGTTTTCGGCGTGGTTTTTTGATTTGTTATCTTCAAAGATCTTTGTAATCGATCAAGAAAAAATGTTAGCCCCCTCAAAGTTTGTTGTTTGATATTTCAAGATGTGTAGAATCCGAAAATATAATTTTAAAATATCCTTCGGCCCGAAGTACTACATCCGGAGTTGTTCGCCAAAATACTGAAGCAAAGTTACTGGAACTTGAGTCAAAAATCACAATTGAAGTCCAGTGGAGACTGATTTTTCGGCACCAATCAATATACTAAGGAGTGGAATCTAAGGACTGAAATATAAAAATTCAAAATATCTATAAAAATCAAAATAACACGTTCTTTATAATAAAAACATGTCATTTTCAGAATAAAGTTTATTGATGGACTTTCCTTCAATGAATCGAATAACCCCACCTGGACCTGTTTACGGCCATCCGTTCACTATCCCTGAGAGCTATAACGTTGACAGACAAAAAGAACGTCAACACGAATGTGAACTTATTAAAAATCGCCTAGTGTCATCTGAGGATAGAATTGAGTTTTGTTTTGTAGACTTCCTTTTGAAATCGAGTTTTGAATAGTTACGTTCAATATTAGCGGACAAGAGAAGCGTAGGTAGTTGTACTATTGTATTTCATAACGTTTTAGATTCCTATTCATAGATTCCTGCATCGTGCCCATATGTAATTGACATTTAAGACGAAGACATCTAGAAGTCAATTACAATGCATGGAGACTCAGTGATCAGCTGAATGATTCTTATGGCTAATTTAGTTCCCAATCGATGTACCGTACTGAATTATAAATGAGGCACCTAAAATGTAAGCACAAGGCATGAAGGCTAACATACGTAGATCAGTGATTTACCAACGTAGACGGTTTTTCTTATCATACAGAAATGTTAAATCTCTATGTAACTATATAGAATGTTTTTTCGTGCATACCTCAGCACGCACTGTGTTTTGCTCAAGGAGAATATCACAAAGCTGGAAAGTTCAGGTCACCTGTAGCCTCCTCTTCAGTTGTCATCTAACCGCTTATAGGCCCTCGTCTCTAGGAGAGATCAGCAACCTATTCATTTCACTGCATTCTCCCAAAAAACCCTAGCTGGGGAGCGCCAGCACCCCACCTTGTTAGTATCGAAACTTTTTTATATGAACATAACTTACGTTTTTAATGGAATTCTGGTGTTATTTCTGTTAATTTGGTATAATAATCAGTATTTTTTGTAGATTTCATTCCTTCCTAAATTCCTACCTAAAGCCAAAAAATACAAGCGGTTCAAGTTTTGTTACTGAAGAAGGATAAGAATACGACCAGCTGTTGTTCTGAGTGCAATGAACCAATTTGTTGAGTGTCCGAGAAGGTTGTGAAGTTTTGCGAAAATTGTTTTGAAAGTCAAAGTTTTCCATAGTTTTCTTTTGTCAAATTTGAATTAGTTCTCGAAGTTAGCTATAGCATCATTGGAATTTGTGATTTTTTCTACTCAGTCCACAATGTTTCATTTTTGTGATATTTAGCGAAGTATAAAGCATAAAGATAAAGGGTATAAGCAAATAATGAACCTATTTTAAAATGTATGTTTTTCGTTAAAAGTTTCGTTCACTACATTGTCACATTATTTCTGAAAAAAAAAAAAAAAAAATCCAGAGAAATGTTGAAATTGATTGAAATTTTGGTGCGATATATATAGTACATACGAACAATGACTGAGTGTCACCCAATGAAGAAGAATAGAATATAAGCGTTAATCAGGCTTTAATCAATTGAAATCTGCTGTTAAAAGCCTGGGGTGGTACAAGAGATTTTGATTCACCTTGTAGTCTGAGGGTTAAGGAAAATTTCACGTTAGTAGTAAAGACTCAGTTGAAAGTATCAACATTTTTTGGTCGTAACAACTGAATACCATGCACTCCATACCACCCCATCGCTAAGCAGTCATGACACATAAAACGATAATTTTCTCTCGTTCATTACAGCATTAATCGCAGTGAAAACAATCTACATTCAATCAAACTACCAATTGGTCGTAATGCTCACCGTAAAAACTAAGTTACCGTAGAAGTCTTATTAAAACCACCCAAATATAGGGGTGGGAAATAGCAGGTGCAAGGGATGATGGGTCCAATCCGTTATTAAATACGGTTTTCAACCCCTTGATTTCAAGCACACGCCGACTGGATTATTTCGTTTTTTTTTCCACCGAAACTAGATCCTCGGCAGATGCGTGGGCCGTTCTTGGAGTTATTAGGAAAAGTGAAATAATCGAGGTAAACTATTAGCGTTCGTTTTATATGCGTTATTTCTTATCCGGGCTTTAGCTATTCATTATTCACGTCTTGAAAACTGGAATCATAGACCGAATGAAATGCAGTCTATAATCGAAGCTTGATTGCACGGGTTGATTGTTTTTGGATGAAGGGCTTGGAAATGAAGATGATGGGTTTGTAAGAATCTCCGGTTTATCTGGTGCAATCGTGGATTAAATGAATCATTTAGGTTCTACGGGGAATGAAGGAACAATTGCTTTGCGTTTACCTGCTCGTTTCCCGTGTCCAATGGTTTCCTCAGTAATTAATCAATATTTAGTAAGAATAGTTCAATACCTACTTCCAAATTTATCACGATAGAAGATGCACAGGATAAGTTTTAGGATGCGTAAAATATTGCAGGTTCATTATTTCTGTATTACCGCGGATCACCAAGCAATTAGAACTGGACCACAACCCAGAAATGCTTCCTGGATGAACTCAAAAATAAAACCCTTGAAATGAACAACAAAGCTTTAAAAACATAAACTATAAATATAGGCAAAAGGCATGCTTCCGCTTAATTGCTTGTGACAATTCAGTAGTTGTCGTGATGAATAAAAGCTCATTCGATAAATTTTCTGTTGCCGATACATACAGTTTGGCCCACCTAACATCAACACCCCTTTTATTTTCAATACAATCAGTATATTTGAAAATCCAAAAAATACGTGTCCAATGATTTTTAACGAGGATTCAACAAATTATGTGTGCGCACTTTTGCGCACGTACACAGTGTGTGCAGACTACACTAACTTCCTTATTTCAAATGACAACCCCTATTTTTTATTATAGATTCGGGTTCTGCGCCAAATTTCATGAACAAATGCACGATTTTTTAGGCTCTCAAAAAAGTCCACAAACTTGATTTTTGCGCGATAAAAACAGTTTCCCTGAACCCCTACATATCGAACATGACTCTCCAGTATTTTTTGAAGCTGAATCACGAGGTGAAGTCCTATCTGACTCCTCTAGATTATTTTTTGTAGGAATGTCCGTTTTTCAGTCAGGGTAGAAATATCAAATGAAAACTACATACAACTTTCCAAATTTCATTTATTTCCTGATCAACCAGATACCATCATAATGACGGTTCAAAGTGGCCACCATCCTGAGCACACATAGCGCCGTTATTTTTATCCATTGATGAGTTGCAGCTTGGATGGATTCCCTTTGGATCGAATTCCAAGCACGAATGATCCTTTCACGAAGTTCATTATTGTTTGCAATTGGTCGCAAATCATTGTAAACTTTATCCTTCAAACATCCACACAAAAAATAATCTAGAGGAGTGAGATAGGACCTCTCCACGTGATTCAGCTTTAAAAAATACTGGAATGTCATGTGTGGTAGGTAGGGGTTCAGGAAAACTGTTTTTATCGCGCAAAAATCCAGTTTGTGCACTTTTTTGAGAGCCTAACAAATCGTGTACGGGGTTATTTTCCATGAAATTTGGCGTAGAATCCGAATCTGGAATAAAAAAAGGGGTTCTCATTTGAAATAAGGAAGTTAATATAGACTGCGCACACTGTGCACGTGCCCAAAACTGTGCATACACATAATTTGTTAAATCCTGGTCAAAAATCATTGGACACATATTTTTTGGATTTTCAAATATACTGTTTGTATTGAAAATAGAAGGGGTGTTCATGTTGGTGGACCAAAACCGTGAAATTGGAAAAATTAACTACTCACCACTTCAACTCAATAAACGATTTCAACCCGCTAAAAGGTCTGTAAGGAATACATTGGTTTGAATTTGGGTTTCAAACAAGCGATTTGAATTATTTTTCTTAAAGAAGTGATTTGCGTTCTTTAGTACCGTTATTATTATCAATATGTGATTAAAAACGGATTGTAATTATTCTCGCACTCTACATAATATGATGTTTATTAAAAACAAATATTCGCATTTTCTTTGCAAGAAAATTGGTGAAGCTTTTTACATTCCAAAATCACTCGGGAATGTTGAGAAAATAAATTAGGAGGGGACGACAACGAAATAGGGACATGGAAAGGCACATAACGAAGAAGCGAGAGAGAGAAAGACCAATTATTTTGCCAAAAAATGTGACAAGGAAAATAAAAAGCGAAAAACACATTCCGAGAGTTATGTTTCCTGCTAAATGGGGACCCATTCCCCCATCAAATGATTACGACGAAAATCACGTGACCCTGCGCACCCAGACACGTGAACGATTACCAAACGGGGCAGAAAATTAAGGGCGGAAGCCACCATAGCCCCGGTATCCTGCCGAAGGGGTGACATCCGAGAAGCATGGCGTCACAAATCACGCGACCGAACTTTATTTCGTAGGATGAAAAAAAATACGGCGGGGGGAGTATCAACGAGGGCTGGCCATGTGTGAATTGATTAACGAATAATAAACGCGGCGGACTTACTTCTTTTTTGTGAAGAGAATCGTAGGGTGTGCGATACACACAAACCGCTAATAAACTTGTCCCCTAACCCCGGGCTGTGTGTAACATTCGATTCGATCAAGTTCAAAAGGCAAGTCACACAGTTTTCAGTGGGAAGGGAAAAACTCCATTAGAAACCTAATTTATATATCGCTAACAAAAAAAGCCCTTTCACATTGTTCCCTACACGTTTTCCACAAACAATTGCCAATACCGACCCAACTACTCTTGTATATTCAAGATGAACTGATAAACTACAGCTACTTACTAGCACATTTTTTCAAAATAGGAATAGAAATTATCATTTCTCTAATAGTTTATAATCATTTCCCAAATGTCAACGATAAAAATCCGATTTGAAGAATACCTACCTATTTTAGACTTATCCAAAAATGTTTTCATATGTATGACATTTGTATGTATACTAAATTTGAAACGTATGAGTCACATATTAATTAATATATCACGTTGAATGTATATTATCATCATTTCAAGCCGTATTTCTTCTTAAATTTAGGTTAATAGACCCGTTATTTCCCCAATTAATGAAAAATTTGAGAACAAAGCGATTTTTTTAATTACCAAAAAAGTGTTCATATTACAAAAAACAACTTTCCAAGAATTTTTGCCTCTTAGTATTTTTTTTCTCCACTCCTTTCTTTCCTTATTTATCTCAACCATTTTGTAATGTTTGTAACCTTCGTTTTTAAGTGGACAATTTAGGTACCATGTTTAACATATTGGTATTTTATGCTCTGCAACTTTGTTCGACACTTCTAATCAAGGCTAGGTTTGAAAATTATTCGAGACAAACATCAAAATATTATCATGCACATCATGCCATTTCACTTATATTTGTGAAGCTGCAATTTTGAGTTTCGTAGGTTTTGAGGTGGCATAGACATTTTCGCTTTGAATGAACTAGCTTTTCAATTTCTTACCAATTTTCAGCCTTGGCACCTGGTCTAATAGCTAGAATGCGGTATAAAAAGCCAAATCGACTTTCCTTTGAATATGCATCGATATCTTTTTAATACATTACTGTACAATCCAATCGTTACTCTTAAACTCTTCCGTTTAATTTGGTGTTTCCAACAAGGACTATTGCAAGACACTACACCATAATAAAATTATGAGCCCTGCCGCATTCCCATCGTTTTATGAACTTCCATCTGGATGTAGAAACATAATGACCGATATTGGAGGGAAGTGCTTTTTTCAATAGAGAATTTATAGATTGAGGGCGAAAATAAGAAGGATTCTTACAAAGATTTGTAAACTATTTAATTTGGTTTTGGACTTTCGTAATTAAGTGCCTTCATCAGGGCAAAGGATTGACAACCCTTCCCCTAAACAGACAAGATATATCACAACTCGTCGGAATTAGGACTGGCTGGAGAGATTAATAGGTGTTAATCTAGTCAGATTAGCAGATCGACCAAATTGCGACCATTGTGCAGATGTTGAGAATTATGTTGCTTATAAATAAATGGACACTCCATTCTATGAAAAGGAACGAGAAGAATATGGCCAAGTTCTGAATAATCAGGAACTATCCTCAATCCTCTGAAATGCCACCATATGAGTGCCAAGAGACTTTCTTAAATTCACTAAACACGCTAGATTGAGCCTATGACGTCACATTATTTCTAGATAATACAAAGATTTGTAAATATTAACATATCATCTGTACACAACTCAAGATCAATGAACATTTTTTTGAAGTAATGATTGCACTAAAGCGACGCCCCCATGTCCGATTTTTATTTGATCACGATTATTACAAATAATCTTCGTCATTATAAAGACTTGCACATTTTTTTTTAAGACGGAATAAGTTCTTAATCGAACAAAAAAGATGCATAAAATCGGCAATACAAGTTGTATGCGTAGTGCTTCGATGGATTGTCTATTACCAAGTCCCTCATGAAACAAAATTCCCATTTTAATACTTTTGTGTTGCACACCTAGACTGAAATTGGACGAAAAAAACGAATTTAAAATATTCAATAAAATCAAATGAAAAATAGCGAATATACATCGATTTATTACTATTAGCCCCCTCCCCCCACCATTTGACCCTTTTTCATTATGCTTCGAAATGTGTTATCATCACAGACCGTTTCTTAAAAATAGTTTCCTTAGATTGCAAGAATCGTGAATACGTCTGAACGAAATTGGATCACTAAATGTCCATCTTGGCAAAAATGAATGAATGAAACTGAATTAATAAAGAAAAATAGAACTTCATTGAATTCAGGAACTTGAATCCCCCAAACGTGAATGGAGAAACCGAAAGCACTGAAACTGCAAACAAAACGGCACAGCAGGTGTTCAAAGTAGCCCCTCAAAGTTCCAGTTTTTTACTCGATCATAGATAAAAAATCAACAAAATGAATTAGAGACATGAAATAAAAACGAAAATGTTAGCCGATAGACATGGAATAAATATCAACTCACGGGAAGTTGCAACTCGCAAGATGAGGTTTGGTGATTATTGTCAACCGATTGTTGTCGGCTGTGTTATCAAACAGGCTCGAAGCTTTTTACGATAGCCAACTTGATTACCATTGGCTATCACAATTAATTCCACATCTAATGGTTGGAAGTTTGGGACCAACCAGAGGACGCTAGCTTGAAAACTAAGGTCGTTACGCGGGTTTTGGGTACCATAGCTTGTTTTTTTAAAGTACCTAACCCAGAACTGCGGTATTTGAAATAGTTTTTAAAATCAAATGAAAATAGTGAACATATATTCATTTTTTTACTACAACCCCCTACCCCAATACCCTATTCAATCGTTTTAATTGGGCTTTGGAATGTGTTTAAATACTGAACCAATATCTTAAATGAATTGCTTGAGGATTCTAATAGGTATCCCTCTATTGATGAAGCCTTGCTCCTGAGGGACGTCCTTGAAAAGACCGTAAGATGCAATCAGTGAGCCTTTGTCGCATCATTTGTTAAAAGGAAGCAAAGCAGGCACTTTTAAATGTACAATCCAATTCCTGTTCTTCAACGCTTCATCGTAATTCGGTGTTTCCAACACTCACTTTTACAAGGAACTACATCAGAATCTAAGTGTATACACCAAACGGATCACCCCATAAATATTCTTTGAGGCGTCGGTTTATGAAGTTGCATCTCGATCAGAAAACATCTTGACGAAGTAGCCGAACGAATTACCAAGCAGACATCCAGTATAGTTGTGCCTACATATAGAAAATACATCAATTATAACGAAACCGGTAACAGACTGTTACATTATAAATATTCATGAAAATTCTGAGCCAGTGTTGAGACGACTGAAATTGGTATATACAGCTGCATTCGGCTCGCACCTGAATTTTCCGTCAGGCAATTAGTTTCTACCTCGAGGAAACCAGTGATTTTATAATACATACAAGGTGGAGTAAGAACCATGTTTCTTGACGCTCAATTGTCCCGACCCGGCATCCTACACTTTTAATAATCTAGTTAGCATAATTACTATTGCGACTAAAATTAACGTATTACTTACATGAGGTGCTTTCCAAGCCTGGAACCCTTTACTTTGAAAAAAGGGTTGTAAGAATGATCTGGCTAACTATGATCAATTAAGGGCGTCAATGAGTGGGGAGGTTGAAAGGGATTAGAGCTGGCTGCCACAAAATAAAGGGTTTCAGTCTTAAAACGCCGGTGGTATGAACGTGATCTCGATTGTCAAGTGCGATGTTTGGTTTGAAATTTGGCAGGGAATCTGATTAAACGACTTCTGAGCAGTTGCGAGGTAAGATCAATGCGTGCCCATATACTATTTTATCAAATTCAATTTGTTTAATATATCCCAAAAATATACTGTGCTTTTTGGTATGTATCACGTTTCAACATATGAATTTCAAGACTGAAGTCATTTACCAAAACACCAATCGGAAATACCTACCGGTATTGTATGAATAACTTTCCATCGGCGCATGTGTGACCTCTTTCGAATGACAGCCCAAAATGTTAATATTTGTCCAGTCTGTTTCACTTTTCAAGCGATGTCAGAGAAAGCACGAGTGTATGTAACAGGTTTTAAGGTTAAGGTCTGATATTCCCACACCAAACGGCAAAAATCATGCCTGAAGCAACAGTCAATGAGCTCATAGCGATATCCGACAAGATCTGCCTATCAGTATTACTGTTCTTTCGACGAGATCAGGTTGTAAAGAGAAGCCCAACAATTGTAATATAACACGTGATCAACAATAAACCGACGATGGACGACCCAGGAGTAGAGGATTGTGGGGTTTTCCCCGGTCATGGCAGAAGGGGAATCTCACAAGAGGGTCAGAACACCCGTATAAATAAGCCCGGACCAGCAAAAGGTGATTTATTCTGATTGTCTCTCTTGATTCCGTCACACTGTCCTAAACCTGCCCTGCTCTATTAAAATGTAACCCTAAATTCACAGGTGTCGTATCTGCTCTGCTAACTCCACCTATCTCTTCGTAACGACTTCAGGGAAATACGTAAACCACCATAATGTTCAAATATCTATTTATTATTAAACTTCAAGTCTTTCAAAACAGTTCATCCGTTCAAAATTTCGCAACTCAACACTAAAATTTCATCGTTCAAATTTTATGTTTCCTTAAATTTACAACACTGGTTTATTGCATGTCGTTTACTTTTTCTTCATGAGATGGAAAAGAATGGAAAATGTGAGAGTTACTCGATTTTCTCGTTCCCACGCTATATGAATTTGTTTTAGCAGACCAGCTTTTTTTTTTCAATTTCAATCCTAGTTATTATAGGGTTATGAATGATTTTGATTCCTTATCAATTGCCCTTTACAAATCTAGTAAGAAAAATGTCTTTATCAAACTGCTTTGAATGTCGATGTGTTTTTTTTTCTGTTCATGAAGCTGTGATGATAGGACCATGCCTGGTATTTAGTAATGTGCAAAATATTGCGTCTATTAGAGATAAGAGAGATGTGTAGGTTAGAAAGTCTATGGAGTGAAGGAATATACTATTTGCCCCATCTAAGGGCTGAGGAGATTTGTCTGTAAAGGCTGCAGTTTTATTCTCAGGTGCAGCAGTTTTATGAAATATGAAGAAGGACCTGGCCATCAGAGGTTTTGCGAGTAGACACTGGAAACCGCATATTAAAAGATAGCAGGAGCTTAATTGATGTATCTAATTTATACTGTCCTTTAATTTGCTAATGCGTGATGGATACAGATACTACAATTAGTTCTACTGAGCCTTTTTCTGGAAATTGGAGGTCTATGTATCGTGAAAATTTGATAACACTTATGCGATGAATACATTCCTCGACAATTTTGAGTTGAATCGAGATAATCATCTGCTTCGGTTAAGAATTCGGTTTCAGATAAATTGTCGTTACATTCCAACAGCGTTAGGACCAGTAAATTAACATATTGTGGATAGTTAGTAAGTAGACACTGCACAGAAAGTTGTCATCTGCGCAATTCATTCAGCATTGAACGAAGAACGACGAAGTAGCACATATCATGCTTACGAGGATAGTTGACATGCAAAATCTCTCCGAAGAAGCCCGATGAGTGTTTTTTTCTTTTTTGAATGGCTCAGCCGGCGAAGGGCTGCTGAATGAGCCCTGATTGAGACGTGATTCATGAGCGAGCAATGACGCGGCTGTTCCATTAATTTCTGTTGTGTGTAGAGGGAAACCGTGAATTATTGAGGGGCCGTGAGTCCTCAGAATTCCACACAAAAAACAGGTGATTCCTAATAATAATTATCCCATTACCCGCCGCTCTCCGTGACGTAGGCCGCCGTGCCCGCGGGACATATGGCCAGATTTCCTCAGAAGACGATCATTCACAGCTGAGCTCGGCAAATTTTAGATGATTCTCCTTAAATTATATGTGAACCACCAAACTTCTCAGAGTGCAACATTTTCCTCAAAAGACCATTATTATTGAATTTCAGAATATATGCATAGAGCACGTAAATCGGTTCTCAACCAAAATACCTACTTGGATTGATCAGTTGATCATATTTGTGTGCCTCCTCTACATCAGTCTAACCTCTGGCTATCGTTTAAATTTGGATTTGGGGAAGTTTTGAAGCAATACGAGTGCTAAAGTGACTTGATAAATTATAGATGTTTTTATTGTGATGGGGTCCATTGAAACAATAAAAAAACCTGCAACTCGAGTGATGGAATTTGTTATTCATAACATTGACTAGTGAAAAATCGTAAATATTTGATGACTCCAAATAAAGCATTCTTACATAGAAATCATTGATTAAAAATTAATTTTTATGCAGGAGCACGATTGTAAAATAAATCATTTCGCAAGCCAATTGAATAATGAACCCCAGTGAAAGAATTAGCAGAGTCTTTTCAAACTCATCAAACTTATCAAAAACTACACTAAAATTATCTTATACTGGGTACGTACTTATTATTCATGTATCCTCAGAAGACGATCATTCACACTAATTCAAATTTGAACTTCCTTAAATTATATGTCAATTAACTTTGATCAGAGTGCAACATTTTCACTCAAAATAGGGCGATTATTGAATTTCAGGAGATATGTATAGACCACGTGAATCGGTTCTCAACCAAAATACCTACTTGGATTGATCAGTTGATCATATTTGTGTGCCTCCTCTACATCAGTCTACCTCTGGCTACATCGTTTAAATTTGGATTTGGGGAAGTTTTGAAGCAATACGAGTGCTAAAGTGACTTGATAAATTATGGATGTTTTTATTGTGGTGGGGTATTGAAGTTCAATAAAAAAAAAACGCTGCAAATTCTTTCACTGGGGTTTATTATTCATTTGGCTTGCATTCATGATTTGAATTTCTACTGAGCTTTGGAGTGTGCGTGTTTCACAGGTGATAGAGCGATTATTGAATTTCAGAATATATGCATAAAGCACGTAAATCTGTTTTCAACCAAAATACCTATTTGCATTGATCAGTTGATCATATTTGTGTGCCTCCTGAAATTCAATAATCGCTCTATCACCTGTGAAACACGCACACTCCAAAGCTTAGTAGAAATTCAAATCATGAACGCAAGCCAATTGAATAATAAACCCCAGTGAAAGAATTAGCAGCGTTTTTTACAAACAAAAACAAAAACTTATCATTAATTCTACACTAAAACTTATACTAGGTACTACTTAATCTAAAATGTATCCTTCTTCTGAATTCTACCACTACCTTTTCTTTGATCTGAGTTACTTACCTTAAGGAAATTATATGCAACAAAATAATGCACACATTTACCTTCAAACTTGTCGGAACAAGTGATTGAGATTGTGTTTGGTAAATGGTAAGAATGCACCAGATTTCTAGTCATACAAGATCCTACTCAACATTGGACCCCAATTTATTGGCCTACCAAGATACCTATAGTTCATTAGCTCTTTGTCTGCTCTCGCAATACCTCGCATGTCAGTGAGCAGGTTGAATATCCTTATTTAAACTAAATTAATAAATTGGTATGAAACCCCCGCATTTAAGATTGTGAGAGTCAGAATGGGTATTATAATAGAGAAATAATGAACCTCTATGTAATAATTCGCAGCCTTTTTCCTGTCAAGCTATGGTTAATCTCATTCTGAATACCTCGCATGTCAGTGAGCAGGTTAAATATCCTTATTTAAACTAAATTAATAAATTGGTATGAAGCCCCACATTCAAGATCGTGAGATTCAGAATGGGTATTGTAATAGAGAAATAATGAACCTCTATGCAATAATTCTCAGCCTTTTTGGTTTATTATTCAATAATAAACCATTGTAATCGCTCTTGAAAAAAAAAAAAAATCTAACACCCCCAGAAAATTTCATGGTTTACGTTTCAAAGAATCCGTATCTGCGATACAAAATTTTCCGTCCGTCCGCCGTACGCCGTACGCAAGATTTCTCCCAAACGGCTGGAGCAAAAGATCTGAAAATTTCAGGAAAAATCCATGTTGGTCCGACAACGCCCCAATTCTTGAGCCAGCTCTCTCACTTAATTTAAAGTGCCCTTTAAGGGTTGTCGAAGATTTGTAAAATCCCTAAAAACCTCAAAAAAAGTCGAAGCGGTCTAAATTTGTACTCTTTTTGAAGAATACTCCAGGAGGAATCGAATGAGCCCCTCCCCAAGTCCGTAGGTCAAACCATTCCCGATCTATGGCCCGGTTTATGGTGCCAACATTCCCGTTATTTTGGTTTATTATTGTTTTTGTTTTGATATCAGTAACCTAGTGACGTAGTGATGTAGTGATGTAGTAATGTGGATAGTGGAGTGAACTCCTAAAAGGCTTTGTAGCGGATACACGGGTTGAAGCATTGTGATAACCATAAAAAAACGCTGCAAATTCTTTCACTGGGGTTTATTATTCAATTGGCTTGCGGTCATGATTTGAATTTCTACAAGGCTTTGGAGTGTGCGTGTTTCAAAGGTGATAGAGCGATTTTTGAATTTCAGGAGATATGCATAGAGCACGTAAATCTGTTCTCAACCAAAATAACTATTTGAATTGTTCAGTTGATCATATTTGTGTGCCTCCTGAAATTCAATAATCACTCTATCACCTGTGAAACACGCACACTCCAAAGCTTAGTAGAAATTCAAATCATGAACGCAAGCCAATTGAATAATAAACCCCAGTGAAAGAATTTGCATCGTTTTCTGTCAAGCTATAGTTAATCTCATTCTAAATACCTCGCATGTCAGTGAGCAGGTTAAATACCCGTATCTAAACTAAATTAATGAACTGGTATGAAACCCCCGTATTCAAGATTCTGAGGAGAGCATAAAATTTGTATTGGACATCATGAATAGGATGGTACGAACAGCCATGTTGTCTTCCCGAATGAATCCCATCCAAAGAACACAATTTTTTTCACTTACTCCACAGGTATGCTTCTGTTTTGTTGGAAATAAGGTTAAGGGGAAAGCACCAGTAGTGGACATGTTAAGAAAATCTTGTGTGATTGTTTGTGTTACCTCATAAATTTTTAGCTCTCAATTTTTTTTTTTTTTTTTTTTTTTTTTTTGTCTACACGTTCTTTAGACATTTTTAGTTGAGTTTAATCAAAGGAAACACCAATTTTATAAATGTTTGAAGAAATAGAGTCAAATTTTGTGGAATAACAGAAAACACCAGTAGTGTACAGCTAAAATCTTCTAGTGTTGATGTAGTGGACACCTCATGACCCAGTAGTGGACACGTCGTAGATATCAACAAGACGAAGTAAAATCTCGTTTAAAATCATGTATACATATCTAATCGGTAGTAAAACAAGAATAATTCCATTCAACTGAAAGAATGAAGTGAGCACCAGTAGAGAACAATTCACGTATAAGATAGCTCATGGACTAGTAGTGGACATCTCTTGCACTAGTAGAGGACACCCCCTGTCCGCCTCTGGTCCGCAACACTATATTCATATGAAAATCGTACCGAGAGCTTGTTCCAATACAAATGAACAAGTAGAAAATTAAGGAAATATCCTTTCGTGAAAAGCAAAGTTGCACCATTAGTGAACAGGGATGTCGACTACCGGAGCATCCGTCATTTTTGTTGTACTAGAAGTGGACAGGCTATAAAATCCCACTTTATCAATATTAACGGAGTTAAGCGACTGGAAAATCGTCAATTCAGTTACTGAAGTATATATTCAAACCAATGGGCACAAATATTTGAATATTATATGTGAACTTTGCTTAAAACTTAGTTTCTAATCCTTAGCATTTTGCACAGCGTCCTGCTCAAAATCACTCCACCCACAGACTGGTTGTTTTTAATGTCAAGTTATTATTTTTCATTTTGGCCCTAACGTTTTCTTTTGGTTCATCACGTTTGTTAGGCTATTACTTTAGTTAATCCAAAAAGATTTCAGTGCCCTACTCAACCCGAATCCTTATTCTACAACTTTTTTTCCGAAGTGTCCACTACTGGTACAGTGTTCACTATTGGTGCTTTTCCCTTACTACTCCACCTCCCTGGCACTTTTCCAATGCTCATCTGATGACAAGAAACTACCTACAACAATAGCAAGTACCTACATCCAATCTATACTTCAAGAATGGAGGATCGTGTCTTCATGTCTTTTGTTTCTGCAACACCTGCGCTCTCCTTTTACGCATCTTTTTCCAGAAATCTTTTATCTTACTTACTTTCCGAGACTTGTACTTGTGGTGTCTTAGTTTTGGTTCATAAACCTCGTTCCTCAGTTTGACTAAATCTGGTCTCTTGTACAAGTGATTACCAGTATTTTAAACAGGATTGAACCGTGAAGTTCTTTGGAGTGATAACACAACGTTCAGTAAGTATTGCAATGTTTTGTTGAATTCTATTGCTTCACGAATCGATGTAGTTTTATCATCAACACGTTTCTATTATAATCCATAGACGCAAATAACATTTATGATTCCAAGAACCGACTTTCCGCAGTCTCTCTTGGATTTCACTTCGACCAGACAGACTGGCGGAAGCATCAACCGGTGCGCTCATCTTCGAACGAGCCATCTCAGAAAAAGGCAGCTCAGATAGACAGAAGAGGGAAGCGAGGGGATTCGCTGATTTATTTCCCTCATGCCCTTGGAGGCGCCACCCCGTCCCTTCAGGAGATGCTCAGAGACCCTCGGTGATGTACGACATCCACCCTCCAACACTTGTTCTGGCCCTCCGCATCCCTTCAGAAAAAAATCTTTTCGAAAACTCCTCCAGTACGAGGCCATAAGTCATCGAAACACTATGAATCTTGTCTGTTTCCTTACACACGTTATGAGCAGCGGTTCCTTTTTCTGTTCCCCTTAACCGACTACACCTCTAAACCCTCATAAGTTTTTTTTTTTCGTCCTTCATTATCTGCGGATTAAATTACAAAAAACTTTTCGAGGGGGCTTTAGAATTCCTACAAACAGAAAAACAAACTGAATAGAATGATATGTTTCGCAGCGAACTTCTAAATGAAAATAAGATTTCCAACAATAATTTGAAATTCAATTGTCCATATTAATCAATGAAAGGGTGCTTTATTATCAGTAACGATAGTGGATAGTGCCCCATACCGCACATTCACTTTAAACATGTTAAACTATTTTTGGGTCTTAGTATATATTTTAAAGGGTATGCTGAAGGGAGAAATATGTCAGATGAGAAATATAAGTAGGTAGAACCAATAAGGTGATTCAAATACACTTATCTTGTCAGAAATTTGGTGTGAAATACATTATTTAAAGTGCTGATAATATAAACATGAAAATTAAGTACTTTTTACCAAAATTATATTCATTAGGGTCATAGAGGTTTGTCGAGAGTTATCCACACAGTAAGTTTCCTAAAGTTGTGAAAACTTGAAAAACGCTTTTGAAAATTGAAAAAAAAAATTTTTACTCAGTAATATTCAACTACTAATGGTTTTTCAATTTAGTCATGAAATCGATTTCGCGCCAATCTACCTAGTTCATTTTCATTGGCGATGCTTTTCCCAGCGAGATGTTTTTTGAGCTCCGAGAAGAAATTAAATGTTACTCAACAGACCTCAACAGCTTTTCATTGGTGTCCGAAGTTTAAAGAATATCTAGCTGAGGAAAGCTGGGCATATAAAAATTAACTACTGCTAGAGGTAGAAAATTGTCTGTTTTAATTGGTAGGAGATTGACTCTATGATGGAATTAAACACTTATCTACATTGTTAAGCAAACGTTTTTGGAGAAACTATGCGATCTTGTAGAAAAGTAGTTGAATATTCCTGAGTACAAATACGTTTTTAACATATAAAAGCGTTTTCAATTGTTCACGACCAAGGCAGGCAGGTTGGCGAGAGATTGGCTTCATGAAAGAATTAATGAACTCTTCGTTCATCATGAAAAATGTTTGGAAACAGATCTAAAAAGAGAATCCAGAAAGAAAACCAAATGAGAAACTGGGGAAATGATGGGTGGATTGGATATTGCAACTGAGAGGACGTACAAAGACACTAGTTGGATTGGATACCGCACTCACGAACTATCACTATGAATAACTATAACTGATTGAGATCACGTATCATATGTCTGGCGGTTTTATTATTTGTTTAGAGGAGGGTCTATTCTAGGGATTCCCATGCATTACAATGCAATGATATAAAATGAATATTTTCGGGTAATATTGGTTGATGAAGACATTGAGTTTGAATTTGGGTTACAGTTGAATTCTCGTATTGCTTCACCCAGTTGACTAGTGCTGTTGCAGTTTTTCGTTAAAATGACAAACCTTCATACAAATAATGATAGAAAACATAGCAGATTTCAATAAATTAAACATTTACGTGACACCGCTTTCTCCTCGGCACACCAATCAGCCCAGATGCTGACTAATCAATTCACAATAGGTACCTATTTAACTGAATATATGCTAAACGAAATTGCGACCCCCCCATTTTGAGTGTAATAGGGCACTTAAATAGATTATTATAGAAAGACAGCGTTTTCGAGGTTGATGAATTGTTAAGCAGTGAGGGTTCCGAAGAACAGGCCGATCAAGCGACGATGGAGACAGATCCACAGGGCTGATCTTGTATTAGTACATAAGCACAAATGGAAATAAGATGGCACAGATAGAGCAGCTATACAATTCGTTAACTTTGCTTCCTTACTGATCGAGAGAGAACACCCCATTTTCACTCAAATCTGATGTTGCTTATATATTGGTAGTGAACATTTTCCAGAAGCCTTTCCATTCAATCTATTCTGAAGAATCGAATGAAGCGTGCAGCACCGCATTCAGTAAAGTGGGGATTCCACAAGGTATATGTTTATTTGATGGACTCATAGGATAGCATAAAATTGCGAAAAGTCGTAGGAAATTGGATGCACCTTTTGTTGAAAAGTGACAGTTCATCGGTGACAATACCAACGCCTAGAGAATAACGAATACTATAACGGATGTGACTTTTCCAACATCTTAAACCACCAACACCTTCCTGTGCAAATATTCAAATAAGATTCTGTATGAAGAAGAAAAGTCTACCTGTCCAATAATGTAGACAAGTTTGCTAAGCTTATTTCAACAACGGGTGCATCAGTGAAGATGTCATGAGAGTCAGCAAATCGTCAAGAATTTCCAACTCCTGGAAAATCAAATACCCATTTGAAGTTTAACGATGTCCATAAAGTGTGTCATCTATATCCATTTTCTATTTGATTAAGTTTCAACGGGAATGTTGGCCACATAACTAGCTAAATCATGCAATTTGTTTAGATGTAAATGACACCTTTTGAGGGCTTAAAGATTTAAAATCCGTTGTTTGTTGTTAGAATGTTATTTCAGTTAAGCCTTGAAGAAGATTTTAAACTCGACTTATTTCCAACTTCGGTAAACTTTCATTCGTTTTGGTCTGGCAGCGTAATCGAAAGAGTTAAGGACTTCATCTCTTGGCAAGCCGGGCCTGCAATTGAAACGTCGTAACAGAGGCAGTTGCACCGACGAGGAATCGCCCGGTTTTTCATCGACTGGTTATTATTTCGACTCATTTCAATTAGTTGCCCAGGTAGCTGACCAGCTGTAAGTAGCAGCGGCCCGGGTTATGGGGCGTTGCGGAGATGGGCGTAACATCCAGGCTTCAAATTCCCCCTCAAGCCCGGAGCTACAAGCGTAATTATACGTCCTGGCTAACAGCACAATCATCTGGGTGCTACGTGCTTATTATATAGAAGTTATTGGTCATTGCTAAAAAATTAATAGCTTAAAGATTTATGGTTCACGCAGGTCCCACTTCTTTCTTCGGGTCGTGGAACAGATTGAAACGCCACGTTCAACAAGAAAATTTCAGTATTTTAGTACCTGTTACCTACCTTGAAACTTGGTTCGAAAATCACAAATGGAGTCCAGTTCGAACTGAATTTAAGGCCACGTTCTGTCAATCTGTCCGTGATGTTGTCTAATGGGCGTTTGCGCTGTAGCCGTCGTTCGATGGGACGTAAGGGTCGATTTTTAGCCTACTGGTTTATGAGACGATTTGGGTGGTTCGGCATTGTCGTGTGGAGCTTTTCATAGTTGCCTTTTATTGTCTGCTTCACTTTGGGGATGTTCAGGACAGATTGCTGAACCGAGTTCCTGATGTGCCAGTATTCTTCGATGGTTATCCTTAATACGCAGTTTTGTGCAGTTTGGAGTATTTTTATGGGGGTGTCTGCCGCTGTTCACCACAAGAAAACTGCCACATTGGACGGACAGTGATAAATAAAGGAGTTGTTTACAATCAAGAGATTGTGTCGAGCGCTCGCCTAGCAGATGTTTTGGGGAACGGATTCTTGTCCGCACTTTTCCTACCAGCATCTTTACATGTTCAGACCATGTTAGTTTTTGATCCGAGTGAACTCCCAAATATCTTACATTTTCAACGAGTGTAATGTTGGTGTCGTGGAGGGTGATGGCCGGGAATGTCTGGTTTCTTTCTTCAAGAGTTCATTTGGAAATATAGTGAGGTATAAATTTGCGTAAAAGTCAAGTTTAGGTAAGGTAATGCACCAGTAGTCGATAACCCACAGTGTTCGTAAAAATTGAGCTTCAGACAGATGATTCCCGGTTTTGCGTTGTTGCTTCGAACACGTCAACTCTCTCTCTGAATGTGAAATAGTGAGAAAAGGCAAAAATGCAACTGGTGAAAGAAGCAGAACCCCCTGGTCTAAAAAGCGTCTGTCACTAAATACCTAGCTTATTGACATCAGATGCTCTGCGTTAAATTGACATTATTTTGCACTACTTTTTAGCAACTTTTTCCTCTTCAGCCATAGCTGGTTGGTTATATTTCTTGTGAATCAAGTTAAATTGGGTCTTGCAGCACGTTTTTAGTGCTTTTTATCTGCTGCCTTAAGAATCTTCGAGTTTCAGTAGTCAATATGGAGTGTCGAGAAATAGAGGCAAAGATTTTTTGTTCAATTTGCATAAATTTTGACGCAAAATCTTTGGTGTTGCTTTTTGGAACGAGGTGGCAAATGCGCCTCACCTTGTAGAATCACGAAGCCTCGAAGTATCAAAGCAGTTGATATTCCTGATTTTGAATCATTTTGTATGCGGAGACTTCCTACCACTGAAGTTCTAAACTCTAGGTCGAAGAATGACATTACAGCTCCAACCACTACGAGGAAGGGAATCCAGTTTATTTTAATTGAAGTGTATTTTTCAACCCATTGAGAGGCTTTGTACATCTTATCTATTCATTATCACAAAGAATTATTTTTATAATATTATAATTAAAATTAAGACCAATTCATCACCTTGTCAACTATTTTTCCCACCTCAAACTGTTCAAACTATTCAAATCGTTAATTTCCACCTTTGTTCAATATTCGTGCAAAAACCATCTCGACTTCAGAGAAAACTAATGATTCACCATCTCGACTGGTACACAAAATACTATATTGGAAAAATTGGCATTTCTCCCTATTAAAGTAAAATGCCACCAAAATTCCTGGTTTCATCTCAAGAGTGATGACCTCATGTTCTTAGTAAGAAGGTAAAAATTTGGGAAAATACGGTTTCATCTGTCGAAGTTTGCATTGCACCACTGTAGGATTTTATCTATCAGGTTGTGGGAGGTATGCACAGATGGACTAGTAATGTTTTGGCAATCAATCAATCATTTGTATTTATTATCTTAGAAGTCATTCTATCATCTTTGGTATGTGTAAAAGACATTTATCAGTAGCGGATACATAACGATCTGCAGAGGTACCAGTAATGTATTATTATCTATGTATTTCTATGGATATAGATATCTATGGATAGCTATGTCGAAGTCACCCTATTGTCTTTGAGTCATCTAGAAATCAATTAAGAGCCATAAAAAGACACTGAACAACTGAAGGTCCATTGTTTCTATTGTGAAACGCTTCAATAGTTCTCTGACAGGTAACAAACGCTGTTAAATAAGATGATCCGAAAGAGAAAACACGAATTATGTAATTCTGGCAATCGTTCAAACAGGAATGCGGAGATGCTCAGATAAGAGTTGTAGGATGAAATGGAAACGCTAAACTTCACTTCAGATTTTAAAGGTATTTGACCCAAATAATAAGTATAATTTCTGTGCGTGTGTAATGAAGCTATGGTAACCACTGTATTTGGTTATTACGCGCCATTACGAGTAAATTGTTCAATGATCATTTTCTTTGGCTACACCGATGTTCTCTTCTCACGACCACCGTCTTTCTTCTCCCGTAACAACCTCGGGATCCGTGAATGGAGAAAATGTTATTCATATTAAATTAAGTGGGAGGTCTAACCCCTTTATATGTGGTTGAACTCCGTGTTTAAAGTCTCATGTAATTGCTTTGGCGTGGGCGGCTGCATTATAGCCTTGCACACGGGGCGAGCTCGAACCCAAAATAGGAAAAATAAAAACGGCTCTTTTTTTCTCTTCGAGTTCTTTCACCACCTCCTTTGCGTGCGAAGGCAGCACTAGTCTTATCGGTTACCCTCTCCGACTGTTTCGTAGATCCGATCTGCCCAACGTTCTCGGCGAGAAAAAGCGAAAACCCCTCGGAAGATGCCTCCCTTCGGTTCTTCGAGTTTGAGTGATTTAAAACGGGCCGTTTAGTGAGGGGAGAATACCGACTCCGGAGGTTGGTAGCGTCGATTAAGATCTTTCTGGAGCGCACTAATGGAGTCATCCACTCCTCGGGTCGGCAGTAAAACTATCCGTGGAACTGTTAACCTTCAGAAATGGGTTTGATCTTTCCCTCTCGATTCCTCCCCTTTTTCCAATATCATTTAAGCCGAACGGAAAGGTAGTAAATTTGTTTACTTCTTCTAGGAAGTTTCAAGTCTCATTCATGCACGATTTTGAATTTTCTATCACGGTGGAAACCAGCTCAGTAGGGAATTATTTAACGTACTTACTTAACAGTAAGAAAATAATATGACCTCTTCCCCCACAATTACCGTCCTACTAGGATCTCTTAGACACGATGCCACCGTCCCATTCCTCCCGGACTTCAGTATTGCTTCTGATTTTAATGCGAAACCGTTTCTTCGCTCGTTTGGAGTAGAGAAATGCTTATCGCGAAATTGTCTCCCCCGGTCAGTATGAGGCGGTTTTGCGGGATTTTTCCGACGAGGAAGAAGTTTGTGACCACGGAAATGCGTCAGACAATAGCGCTGAAGAGTTATACCCTACAGTGAGCATGACACGGACTCCGAATTGGATGAAAGACTGAACAACCTCAGAAAACCAAATATAACATTCCTATCAGAATGAAGAGTAGATACGTTGGAACAGGCGAGTAGGGAAACAATAATGTTAAGAATAGTAATAGTTACGAAAAGTGGTACCTACGTAATATTGTGTTTCGCAATTGAGGGTTTGATAATCAGGTGATATTCAAGACGATCTTAGGAAAAATATGCCGAAGTTTTATGTAAATCCATGTTTGTTTTCTAGTTTCATTATCAAAACTTTTTACCTTCAAAAAACGCTGCAAATTCTTTCACTGGGGTTTATTATTCAATTTCATTCATTTGGCTTGCATTCATGATTTGAATTTCTAGAAAGCTTTGGAGTTTGCGTGTTTCACAGGTGATGGAGCGATTATTGAATTTCAGGAGATATGCATGGAGCACTTAAATCAGTTCTCAACCAAAATACCTATTTGGATTGATCAGTTGATCGTATTTGTGTGCCTCCTGAAATTCAATATCATGCATATCCATAAGTAGAAATTCAAATCATGTATCGGCTTATAAACCCTTTTGAAAGTTTGCAATCCAGTATCAAGAGCGATTCACTACATCACTAATTACTGCGATAAAAAAAAAAAAAAAAAAAAAAAACGCTGTTGTGTTTGCTGTTTCGATTGCTGTAGCCTAGTGATGTAGTGAATGTGGATGCAATGTTGGCAGCATAAGATCAAGCCATACATCGGGAATGGTTTGAGCTACGGACCTGGGAGGGGCTCATTCGATTCCTTATGTTCTTCAAATAGGTATAAATTTTAGCCGCTTCGAGTTGTTTTGAGGTTTTTAGGGATTCTACAAAACTTTGACAACCCTTAAAGGGCACTTTAAATTACGTGAGAGAACTGGCTAAAGGATTGGGGTGTTGTCGGACCAACATGGATTTTTCTCAAAATTTCAGATGTTTTGATACAGCCGTTTGGGAAAATCGTGCGTACGGCGTACGGCGGACGGACGGAAAAATTTTTATTGCAGATTTGGATTCTACACCCTTTGAAACGTAAACCATGAAATTTTCAGGGGGGTTAGAATTTTTTTTTCAAGAGCGATTACAATGGTTTATTATTGAATAATAAACCAAAAGTGAATTTCTGGGCAAAAAAACGTTTTTTCCCCCTGTTCAAACATAGGTATTTGTGTTACAATTGAACACTTTAAAAAAAATTCAATTTGTCTATTTCTCGTTACAAAACTGTACTTTTATGCTTGTCATGTTACTTTTATGTATGTACCTATCTTTTGTAGGTTAAATTTAGTGTTTCAAACGTTACTAATGAACTCCAGATGATTTTATTGCGATAATTAAATAAAACACAAGGTGGCGCATTCCATACGCCGCCCGTACTCCAGTTTTATGTTTGAACACCCGCACATCAAAGGGTTAACGCGATGTAGCAACAAAGTAGCAAAATGGAGAGTAGATGTATCATGCCCTTCTGGCCAACACTATGTGCTCCAGGTCGTTCTTTCCAGAACTTACAATAAAGATCTCCTGGAACAGTTTGTTTAGCCCTCGAGCTGATCAATGGAAATGCATGAAAACCAGCAGTTATGTTGGATTATTCCTGGGGCCATTCGGGCCTAACACAATCTGGCAGGACTTAACAGCAGTGGGTTTTCCTCACTCTTTCTTGGCGATGCAGCAGGCCCTCCTGTCCCGTTTGGCGTGAGCCACACTCCATGAGTGTGCCCGATATGAACCACTTGGAGGTGCCAGGTTTTTACGGGATGCAGTACTTATTAGAGACAGGAATTAATGATGAATAGCTACTAGTCCACCTCTGACGCATAAAAATAGTAGCGCATTGTAGGGACCGTACTTAGCGTTATCTCAGATGATGGTAACACTGTTGTCAGTTTCCCTACTTTACTAAAACACATCCTGTTATGCAAGAGAATATAAAAATCATTGGCACCAGGGACTTTGTATCTGTTGGCTCTCAGGATTTTTGGTACACCCAGATTCACCGTTAGAAGATCCAAATTAGATTTTTGTTTATTTTTTCAACAATGGATCTATGTAATCGACTAAAAAAAAATTAAGCTCCTTCAAAATTTTCTGTTGATCTGTGAAAACCGAAAAACGAATTAAAAAATATGACCGTTCGCCGTCCGGAGCTTTTCTCGAATCTACTCAACTGAAGTAAATGAAACTTGGGTCTGAGTTCACATTTAGTGCCTAGTTGGGACTGAATCCTAGGCGAAACCCTCAGTCAATCTTAAAGGGTGAAATCAAATCGTTATAAAATGAATACTTCAAAAATCTGAATTTTTGAAAAACCACTAAAAATTTTCATCAGTTTAATATTTGTAATAGGACAGGGACAAGAATACATCCAGACACCTAAGCATACATCTGTCTATGCCAGGGGTCTCCGAACTATTTGCCCCAAGGGCCGTATCATAATGTGGAGGTGGTGGGGCGGGCCAACAGGGGGGTACGGGGGGCTGGTCCCCAAGCCAAAGGGGAGTCCAGGGGCCCTCCCCCGGAAAATTTTGAAAATTAGACATTTGAAAACAGTGTTTTTGATTCAAAATCAGGCGTAATATACGAGGTAGGTACAACAAATTAGTTTTTAGTGATTCTATTTTTTTAAATTCCACGATTATTAGTTTTTCATTGTTTAATAAGAAATAACGAGAAATTCATTTTCAGGAATAAGTGAACAAAGCATTTAAGAGAAATACATTTTGTATTTATTTATTTAAAATTATTGCTGGCTGGATTTTTTTCTGTTCTGGCGGTAGTCTGATTTTTTCCATTGGCGTCCGCGGGCGGCGGGCCGGACCAAATCCTTCCGCGGGCCGTAATTTTGGAGACCCCTGATATAGAAGGTTTAACGTAATGTAACTAATAAACACAGACCTTAGTAAGAAATGACTTACGTGCGTGGATCCATTTGTGTTGATAACATCCAATGAAGTCACTCACCTGCAACAAAAAGAAAGAACAACAATTAATAGAAATAGTTATAAATAATGTGATTTTAAAACGTTCAATTGTGTTAAAAACACTCAAAAACACATTACAGAATTCAAATCTGTGTACCACTATATCTGTAATATAACTTAAGTATAATTTAGTACAATAAAGCGACAAACATTTTTGTACTGATCTATTGTGAGTTGTTGTCACTATCCTTGAAGGCACGACAGGTCCAAGACTCCTTAGTGTATGAAAAAAAAGCAGGACAGTAGACCTCTATGGTTCTGCAGCCATTTAAATGATTAATTTTACACATTTAAGTACCGAAGATGAAAAATTGCCTACGCAACCTACAAATATGGGATTCTAGCTTAGAGGAAGGGAGCTAATAAACAGAGATGAGAGCTACGGCTGGGGGGGGGGGGGGCTTACAAGGGTTTACGTGAGCGCATTCTGTGTTCATAAACGGTACTTACTAAGCCTAACCAACTCTCTAGAAAAATCTGTAGATTCAACCAGAGCACCAGAGAGGCTAGTGCTTACCAAGGTGGCAGGTACACGAATGACCCCCTCGGGCGGACGGAAAAGTGGTGATGCCGGGATAAAAAAGGGCGGAAGGAGCCCACCAGAAGATTAGTTAAAGGAGTGTTGAGCGGGGGGGGGGGGGGACGGTTGTGTGGGTCGCTAAGAACTGGATTGTACTCCTGTTAATCATTCAAATGATAATAGCCCTTTTAGTAGATGCTTGTAGCATAGAAGCCGGCTGTTCATTAATCTAACCGTAGAGATCGCCTCACGAGTTCTCTTCCCATGAATTATGCTAGTCCACATGACACTCGCAGGTCCATACTAACTTCTCAGATAGTGCAGAATATTCAAGTTTTGTTGTTCGCAGTGCTAAAACCAGTGGTAGTTCTGGAACCGTTCGCAATACTTTGCAACTGCAGTTTGGAGCGGATCTGACAGTTCAACCCCTTCCTTCATTGTTACTGTTATAAGGTGACTGTAGACAAACTAAGCTACAACCTCAACAAATACTTCAGGACAAAGTGTTTCCAAACATTTAGAAGAAGCGAACCTATTAGAGACAATTTGTTGAAAACTAGGAAAAGTGTGGACACCCACGAAAGCCGGGAGCCAATTAATTCACTCTGCGTTCACCAACTGTGTTAACATAGATCTAGCAAAATTCGCACCGGCACACGAACGTTCGCAAATCCAAATTTTTCACGAGCGCCATGGACGCATGGGAACAAAACTAATTATTTCGGCTAAAAATTGAAGAGGTGGCGGAAGGGTTTATTGGTATTCAATGATTCATGATTTGAATTTCTACTAAGCTTTGGAGTGTGCGTGTTTCACAGGTGATAGAGCGATTATTGAATTTCAGGAGGCACACAAATATGATCAACTGATCAATCCAAATAGGTATTTTGATTGAGAACCGATTTAAGTGCTCTACGCATATCTCCTGGAATTGAAACGCTGATGTTTTTGTTTTGATCGCAGTATCTTAGTGATGTAGTGAATGTGGATGCAAATGTTGGCACCATATATCGGGCCATACATCGTGAATAGTTTGAGCTATGGACCTGGGGAGAGGCTCATTCGATTCATCATGGAAAGTTCTTCAGAAAAAGTCCAAATTTAGGCCGCCTTGACTTTTTTTGAGGTTTTTAGGGATTTTACAAAACTTTGACAACCCTTAAAGGGCACTTTGAATTAATTGAGAGTGCTGGCTAAAGAATTGGATCGTTGTCGGACCAATATTGATTTTTCCTGAAAATTTCAGATTTTTTGCTCCAGCCGTTTGGGAGGAAAAAAAAATTGTTATTGCAGATTTTGATTCTAAACCTTTGGAAACGTAAACCATGAAATTTTCAGGGGGGGTTAGAATTTTTTTTCCAGAGCGATTACAATGGTTTATTATTGAATAATAAACCAAAAATACACAATGAACTTCATTAATGAGTTTCAGATGATAAATGATAAATAATGTTATTCGAAGTGGTTTTCTGCCTTGTACACTACACAAGCTGCTCTACTACCTTGTCTTTACCAGTAGGAGCGAAGCTGGTTTCCCAGTAAAACCTTAGGCAGGGAAGACATACAGACATACATAATCTCTTCAGATCTTACCGACCAGCCGAGTTAGCATTTAACTATAAAACACGAAGAGAGCGGAGTGAGAAATAAATCGGATGTGCCGTACACGGGTACCGTCTTATACATATTATATTAAACGTTCATAGTCTTAGCTGACTGAGTCGTCAGGTGAGCCTTTCATCGTCCTATAAGGAAACTTAGCGCCAAGTCGTCTTGCTCAGAGATGTCGAAGCGGGAGAAACTGCGTTTATCGTCAATACTAGGAAGATTGAACTATCGAATCAGAATTATATCTTCTCAATCTTAATGAGTGAGCATACCATCATAAGGAGAGTCTGCACATAAAATATAGACAGCTACTTAGATAGATTTTGAGATCACCGATGTATTAAATGATGTATTCATGGGGCTTAGCATTCTATCAAAATCATGTAAGTATGTCATCATCATACAAATATGCATGTTTTATCAACCAGTCGGTTATTCCCAAGTGCCGAGTATAGCATTTTTAATGTCTTCGGTTTAGAATAATTTAAACAAAATAATTTAATTACCTAATCCACTTGGAAGAAATATACCACTTTCAAAATCAGAATGCATACTCTAGTCACTGGGATCTAGTTGGTCCTGGATCCTCGGGATCACTTCCGATCATTAGAGAGAAAATGGAATCTGAAATTGAATATGTCGGAATTTGAGTTTATCTGTTTGCCATTTATCGATCTCACTTCAATGGATCGAATATACGGGATATTCCACACGATCTTTAAGTTCACCCATCGCTGTCCTTGAGGTCTGAACCTTAAGATTGTGAAAAGATCGCCTCATCGATTATGAACCATCGGTACAGCGTCAAACGAAACATATTGGAAAGTAATGCATGCATTACAAGGACGAGTGACAGTGAATAACTAGTGGAAGTGATTTATCTCAGGGCCAGAAGAAATACAATACTGCACCTTCTTGTACTTGAGTTGTGTGAGTTGAGAAGCGTTATTGTAGAGTTCAGCACTTTAATACACTGGTTTTCGTTGTTTGTTAAAACCCACGATTACCAGATAAATGGTCTTTCACTCCCACTGGAGCTCCAAATAATCGACTTGGGACTTCGATTCGCTGTTTCAAATGACTTTAAATGATTACATCGACGCATTACCAACGCTATTGTCTACAAAACATTGGTTTTGCCTATTTTCGAATAAGCTGCTGTAGTTCGGTCTCCGTACTATGAGGCTCATATAGACCAACTCAAGCGAGTTCAACCTGAGATATGTTGGTTAGGAATTGGGCATCCCCTCGTCCAATTTTGACTCCGCTTGCTGCTGGTGAGATGTAATTTGGTGCCACTTCGATCGCGTCGTTCTATGAGTGACCTGTCTTTTCGGCCTGCTGTATTGCCCCTGCCTTCTCCCTAGGACCAACTTCCTACTTCCACAGGTTCTCACAAGGAATGCGGCTCTTTTCTCAGTTAACTTGTCACCCACTAACTACATGTACCACCGACCACTTTCCAGAATGTTACGTATTGCTTACTTATTGCTTCAAATCAATCCAAATTTTGACCTTTTCTCCTCTCCATATGCTGGAATGCATCTGGTATATCAAGAATCGGGAAGGCTAAACTAACCACATTCATCAAACGCCACCCGCTCCCCCCCCCCCCCCCTTGTACTGCAACCCATAAACTGTTTATTGCATTTATTTATATTATTCTTCGTAATTGGGCTCTTCTGTTTTTGGTTTATTATTCAATAATAAACCATTGTAATCGCTCTTGAAAAAAAAGTTCTAACCCCCCTGAAAATTTCATGGTTCACGTTTCAAAGGGTGCAGAATCCAAATCTGCAATAAAAAATTTCCATCCGTCAGCCGTCCGCCGTACGCACGTTTTCTCCCAACGGCTGGAGCAAAAAATCTGAAATTTCAGGGAAAATCATGTTGGTCCACAACGCCCCAATTCTTTCCAGCTCTCTCAAATTTAAAGAAGATGTCAAGTTTTGTAAAATCCCTGGCGTAAATTTGGACTTTTTTGAAGTTTCCATGAAATCGAATGGATTCAAACCATTCCCGATATATGGTGCCAACATTTGCATCCACATTCACTACACCACTAGGTTACTGCGATCAAAACTAAAACAACAGCAATTTTTTTTCGCAGTAACCTAGTTATGCAGTGAATGTGGATACTGGAAAACTCCTAAAAGGGTTTATAGCCGATACACGGATTGAAGCATTCTGCTATGCATGGAACGCAGCAAATTCTTTCACTGGGGTTTATTATTCAATTTTATTCATTTGGCTTGCATTCATGATTTGAATTCCTACTAAGCTTTGGAGTGTCCCTGTTTCACAGGTGATAGAGCGATTATTGAATTTCAGGAGATATGCATAGAGCACGTAAATCGGTTCTCAACCGAAATACCTATTTGGATTGATCAGTTGATCATATTTGTGTGCCTCCTGAAATTCAATAATCGCTCTATCACCTGTGAAACACGCACACTCCAAAGCTTAGTAGAAATTCAAATTTTGAATGCAAGCCAAATAAATGAAATTGAATAATAAACCCCAGTGAAAGAATTTGCAGCGTTTTGATAAATAAAAACGTTTGTTTACCGCTGGCTGCAACACCGCATGATTGGATCGGTTTTCGTCCCCTCCATCCCTCCTTCCGACACTAAATTCAAAATTTGCGATGTTTGTAGTAAAACTAGAATGCAAATAGTTCATAAAATATTTTAGTTTGTCTCTATGTTTGCCCATAACTTGTGATTCTGTGATCCGATGGAGCTGTCATTTTGTTAGTAAATCTGTATGACATCAAAAAACATTTTCATCTAATTGAAAATACCGACAAAATCCAACATGAACACAGAGTTTGTAGAAGAAAAGTAGTCATATACACAAAAATTAAGAGAGTTACAACGTTAAATCGATTTCGACGGTTAGTGACAATAACTCTTGTCACTATTAATCAGTTATATAGCTGTTCATTTCCTCTCACTATTATTCATTGTCTCATAAACAACAACGTATCGTGATCTTCAGCTTTGCCAAAACGTTAATAATTTATATTGACCAGTGAAGCTCACTGGCGGTAGAACTATAAACCATTTCCGACTTCTTCCTTCCGCCTGAGACCTAGACGAAATTAGGGCACTCAATAAATTCTAATTTGTTCAACGCTCTCGTATACAAAACTCCGAACATGATACGGCAAACAACCATTTATTAGTTGAAAACAGAAAAAAAGCGATGCGATATCGCGATAAAGTTGATGTTTCGAGTTGTTATCTTCCCCACTAACACTCAATGCTCCTAACCATCTCTACCAAGGAAATGATTAAGTTTTTATAATAAAGGTCCGCATCTAAGTTTAATTGTCGGCGATTATACAAGAAATCGGGCACGTAGATCTTGTTATTTGATGGATTCGTCAACTTAAAACGCGGCCGCGGCGGGGTGCAATTGCATTGTTGGAGTTATTAAAATAATTCGTTGTCGGATCGTCTTCAGCCGCGTTGGCGGGCGATGGTAATCTAGAACGATGAGTAATTTTAACTACATCAATAACAGTTTGGAAATAATGATTGTTAGGGTGAACGAGCGTTCATAACAGAGCGAAGTTGGGTATTTATTCATTTTTCTTGAAGGGGATCAAAAATATGGTTTTCGTGAACCAAATTTTCGAACAGGCTTCTTCAGACGGTCACAGCAAGTCTTCCCAATTTGTAGAACTGCAAATATTTTTAATGGTATTTATATTTATAAAATGTTTCTGGGAAACAAAATTGCCAGAGTAGATAACAGAAATGGAAGTAGTAATATCAAAACAGTATTCACATCGCGTTGTAGGCCTTTGCTGGGCAGAGATACAAGATGCACTATACATACCTATGACATTAAGTTTATGAAATTTGACAGAAATAAAGAGGAAACGATTTTTTTATATTTCAAATTAGTCTTTGTCAAAATTAGAAGAAGAGTATTTTTGGATATTCCCTGGAACCGGATCGGTATCCAGCGTTACTTGCAACGTTCGGAATGCTACAATTTATGACGATTTTAACCTTTCCAACCTATTTGACACCCTTCTAGAATCCACGAGAAGATTCGCAGTCGCAAATATTTATCAGTACAGTAGTGCTGCTAAAGAGGGATTCAATTCGCTCGTAAACAGGCAACTCCACGACTTATCTTGGACTTTTTGGACATGCGATTTAAACCGACAGTCCTGCCTCTAAGTACGGACCCACTCTAGTTCTGGAATGAAGGGAATTTGAATTATTGAATGGATAATGTGTGCAATTACCATAAAGGTTTATTGATTGTTGTAAAAAAAAACGTTCCTTGGTTGAGATTGAGTCCAAGAGGAAATTTGATTCTGGTAACCGCCTGTGGGCACACTCGGGCTGTTGAAATAGTCGGTCTTTTGTTTTTCAGGCATTTTCTTCAACACCATGACTCTGAAGCATTCATTGAGGCTGACTGATTGGCCATTAGTTCTTGCATGCAGCTTTGTTAGTCGTGGCTGGAACTGTTTTAAGGATGCTCTATGGTTATTAATGATCTTCCTCACACTTCTTGCAAATCAGCCGGTACTCGCACCAATTCCAATGGTACTCTGTTGATTATTGGCACTTGTATGATTGGGTGTTGTTGAGGAAGGTGAAATCCGGGTCCTCAATGACCAACTCACAAAGATGGTCTTTGGCTTGTGTGGAGATCTAGTTGTTGCTTATAGAAACGCAGAACAGCTGGATGCTGATGCGGGAGCATTTTACTAAGGTTCCTTCCCTGCCAGTAGGTGACTCCCGAAATATGTTTAGCGTCAATGGTCTGGAGTTCAGGATTGGGTGGAGTTCCCTGAGGATCCCATTCATCTTTTGAGCCCCATAAAAGAAAGACGCCACAAGTGGAACTCGATCACTCGTTGGCCGTTGTCTTTGTTGGTAGCTTACGTGGAATGAAATCATCCTGTTCTCAACAAAGTATCTTAGGTTACCTCTCTCCATCAGTTTGCTTTTAGCTCCATACAAATAGCCTTCCAAGTGCTGCTGTACATATTTGGTGGCCTCTAATAGACGGAAGATCGTAGGATAGACCGCTTTGTGAGTGGAGGATGACAAATTTCATGATGCAAGTAAAGCTGCTTGTTAGCACGCCTTATGTGCACACTGGTGGAGAGAACTGTAATGCATTACTTATTATGATTAGACTCTACTTTCCAGCAAGAGTTCAATCAACTCAAAAAAAATTTGTGGTGTTTAATATCAATTTATATTTTTCTTTATTATGTAATTCTTTCTTAAATGTACCATTATTTTTATTCAAAAAAGACGAAGTGACGAATTGAAGTTCCAAGTTACATTTTTGGGGATGACAAGCACTTGAGTGCTTTAAATTCCATATAAATACGTTAATAAAGGTAATAACCAATAAGTTGTCCGATAGTGGTTTTCGAGACATTTAGCATTATTTCCAAACAATACGTTTTCATTATTTTACTAAAATGAAGTGATGATTTTTACTGAAAATATACAATAAACTTTTATGTAACAACTTGCCGGATTATCTTCCGAGTTCGCAAGAGACTGTCCACCCTCTCTCCAAGACAATGGAAGAGAAAAAGTGAGACGAAATCGTTATAGAAGGAAAACCCCTGGGTGCTTCGGCCCCAAGGGCTGGGGTTCGTTTCACGGGCATATTTTTCTCGCTAAGGGTCATTCGAGCCCCAGGGCCAAGGAGGAACCGAAGGGCTCAGCCCGTGGTTCGGCACTAACGAAGTAGATATTCCCCCCACGCCTGTAATAGGGTATCACGTTTTGACCCTAGTTTGCTCTCCTTTCCCCCGTGCTACGCTTCTTTTTCCGCCCGCATCTGCAAACGAATCCGTAGGGAACTTCGGAATCGTCGGTTTCGGGTCGCTTCTAAAATTCAGATACTTATCTACCTGATTTTCGAAGCAAGCGCAAGTGAAAAATTGATTGGGATTATGAGCTATATATCGAAAACTAGAAAACTTGACTCATAGCGAGATTAGGTTTCAGGTTTGGATTCACATCTTTGAAAAACCCAGAACCCTTATCTCTTCAGTAGCATACAATACCATCTTTTATGGCCAGTATTATGTAATCAGCTTGAGAAATGGAATTCATGGTCCCAAAAACATCTGTTTTGAGGTATAAGTTCCTACAAAGTGTTTCTTTTGCCCGAATTTGAGAGGAACTAAGGGTTATTGCCCCAGGTAGGCAGGTGAGGAAATATTTAAGATCCTAAGGTGAAAATCGGATATCGTAAGATTCCCAGAAGGGCTGTTCTGATTATGTAGGATTCTAACCCACTAAAACCTCATTTTCCTTTCCTACGTTGGAACTCGGCCTGGAACTGCTCAACACATTACTTCAGGCACCAAGAACTAGAGGTGGGTAGTGAGTGAGTGACCTTGTCTCAAAGAACTTCTCTTTCAAGTGAACTTGTCCCGAATGACCTGCGGAGGGAGGACCTGCAGTTCATCACAAGACGTTTGCGACAGCATGACTCCCCGCGGCCGACGTTCGAACTACTCGGACGGTCGCAAACTTCTCTTGACAAGGCAAGTTCGAGACCTGCAGGTCGCAAACGTTCTTGACAGCATGACTCCTGGGGCCGATGTTCGAACTACTCGAAGGCCTTCCAAATAGTTCTCCACAAAGTGACCTGCAGTTCACTCATCCGCCATTAGCTCGGGTTTCCTTCTAGTCAACGAAGGAATCCCCTCACTACAGAGTGAATATCATTCAAGTTTACTATATACTAAACTACACTGGCCGATACTATACCCATCACAGAGTCGATTATATTTAATAAGTAGGAATTCATATGAAAATTTGCATGAGGACTCGAAAAATGACAAGGGAGTAGGAAAAGAAAACAGTAGATGACTGTCATTTACCGAATTCTAACGGATGACAAAGATAATAGAAGTTGACGGTCAAGCACGAGATAGCAGTAGTTGTGGTGACTGTCTCAGAATAGAGACGACGAACTGCAGGTCCCATTCATCCACGGAGTGAACTGGTGAACTTCTCCCATTGACCTTGTCTCTGGACTGAGTGACCTGCAGGTCGTCTACTCCTCAGGTGACCTGGGTTTACACACCTCTACCAAGAACTAAGAGGAACTAAGAGTGAGGAAAAGATGGTTGATATATTTTACGTTTGGTTCAGCAAATTAGTATCTATCGTTTTATGTGGCATGCAACGCATAGTTTACCGGGTACATCCGAACACACAGCAGAAAGAACTGTACAGTTAGGTGTCATACTGAACAGTAGCTATTCGATAGGTATTTAATATTTCAAGAGCTGGGTGGGTAAGCTTCTAAAAGATCTTCTGAAGTTGCATGTGATATCCATCCTCATATTCATTGACCTATGCAGCGATATGTGGAAGTCACGAATTCAGATGGAAATCCTTCTTGCGCATATGCAGAAATGAAATGGAAAAAACGAATGAGTTAAGTATATGAAAAAGTATTCATTCATTCGGAGTAACACTGCCCACCCACCGTGGCATGATCCGTCTTTCGACGGCCATTCCCGCCATCTTCGGCGAGGCCGTAAAAAGGGTGGCAGCTTATCTCCAACCCTGTAATCACGTCAGGCGGCGAGTTCAGCTTACAGATTGCTGTAATTTCCAAGCTACCGGACGTTTAACAGTCAATTTGGCGACCTTTAATCAAGTAAATGAGGTGGTCCCTCGACGAATACCCTTCCCTACCTCTTAGGATCAACTCGATGTTTTAAATAAAGCCGAGGATTTGGTAGAAGTGAGATCTGTCTGAGTACAAGTACTCCAAGGATAAAAACGCTGCAAATTCTTCCACTGTGGTTCATTATTCAATGGGCTTGCGTTCATGATTTGAATTTCTACTAAGTTTTGGAGTTTGCGTGTTTCACAGGTGATAGAGCGATTATTGAATTTCAGGAGGCACACGAACATGATCAACTGAACAATCCAAATAGGTATTTTGGTTGAGAACAGATTTACGTGCTCTATGCACATCTCCTGAAATTCAATGATCGCTCGCTATGAAACACGCACACTCCAAAGCTTTGTAGAAATGCAAATCATGAACGAAAGCCAATTGAATAATAAACCCCAGTGGAAGAATTTGCAGCGTTTTTTATGGTTATCAGAATGCTTCAACCCGTGTATCGGCAAAGCTTTTTAGGAGTTCACTCCAGTATCCACATTACTACATCACTACGTTACTGATAGCAACACAAAAACAATAATAAACCAAAATAACGGGAATGTTGGCACCATAAATTAAGACCTACAGACCTGGGGAGGTGCTCATTCGATTCCTCGTGGAGTGTTCTTCAAAAGAGTCCAAATTTAGGCCGCCTTGACCTTTTTTTTTTGAGGTTTTTAGGGATTTTTCAAAACTTTGACAACCCTTAAAGGGCACTTTAAATTAAGTGAGAGAGCTGGCTCAAGAATCAACATGGATTTTTCCTGAAAATTTCAGCTTTTTTGCTTCAGCCGTGTTGCGTACGGCGTACGGCGGACGGGCGGAAAAATTGTTATTGCAGATTCGGATTCTACACTTTTGGTTTATTATTCAATAATAAACCATAGTAATGCTCTCGAAAAAAAAAATTTCAACCCCCCTGAAAATTTCATGGTTTACGTTTCAAAGGGTTGGAATCCAAATCTGCAATAAAAATTCCGTCCGCCGTACGCCGTAACGCCGTATTCAACGCCGTACGCCGTCCGCCAATTACGCCGTACGCCGTAAAGATTTTCCCAAACGGCTGGAAAAACATCTGAAATTTTCAGGAAAAATCCATTTTGGTCCGACAACGCCCCAATTCTTTAGCCAGCTTTCTAACTCAAATTGAAGTGCCATTTAAGGGTTGTCAAAGTTTTGTAAAATCCCTAAAAACCTCATCAAGGCGGCCTATGTGGACTAGAACTTTCCATGAGGAATTCAATGAGCCCTTCCCATCTGTAGGTCAAACCATTCCCGATTTATGGCATGATTAAAAGATTTGCGTTTTTCGAATTGTTTTGATATCAGTAACCTAGTGATGTAGTGACGTAGTAATGTGGATATTGGAGTGAACTCCTAAAAGGCTTTGTAGAAGATACACGGGTTGAAGCATTCTGATAACCATAAAAAACGCTGCAAATTCTTTCACTGGGGTTTATTATTCAATTGCCTTGCGTTCATGATTTGAATTTCTACTACGCTTTGGAGTGTGCGTGTTTCACAGGTGATAAAGCGATTATTGAATTTCAGGAGGCACACAAATATGATCAACTGATCAATCCAAATAGGTATTTTGGTTGAGAACAGATTTACGTTCTCTATGCATATCTCCTGAAATTCAATAATCGCTCTATCACTTGTGAAACATGGTCACTCCAAAGCTTAGGAGAAATTCAAATCATGAACGCAAGCCATTTGAATAATAAACCCCAGTGAAAGAATTTGCAGCGTTTTGAAACGTAAACCATAAAATTGTCAGGGGGGGTTAGATTTTTTTTTTTTTTTTTTTTTTTTTTTTTTTTTTTCAACAGCGATTGCAATGGTTTGAATAATAATCCAAAACACTGCATTTTAATAAACAACGATTTGCTTCCGTGTTTACTTCAGTTTCAAGTGCGATTCTGTCCAAATTTGAATGAAAAACACCGCAAAGTATTACACAAAGGGTTAATATTTCTCCATGTTTATAAAATGTATTCTATGATAGGTACACTATCTGAGTTAATTTTTTCTTTTAGTTCCTCTTAGAGTAAGTTCTGTAAAAACCTTAAAACTTCAATTCTCTTGTGGACTTGAATATTACGAGCAGACAGGTTTTATTGGAATCCAGTAAAAATCTCAGTTTCATTAATGTTCAGCCGCAGGCTGAAAGAAGAACTGACTGAACGACATGTGATTTTTTCTGTAACGCTTTGTGAGTGCCTCGCTCCGTGATCGCAGTTCCGTGCATGCACCTCCACTCCATGATGATTCTCTTTCATTAACATTTTCTAAAGACCTAATAGAACATCGATCGACTGAAATTAAATAATTTCAAATTATAAAATAATAATTATGCACTTTAAAGGAATAGGCGCGTACTAACTCATTTGAGTTGATTGTGCATGGTGGAATTGGTACCAAGGTAAACGTCCCCGCCTTTTTGCTGGTTGGATAGTTTTCCTTTCTTCTTCGCCATTACTGTTCTACTTGTTGCGTTGTCCGTTTTATATCAAAACCCGTATTCGCAAATATCCCCGTACATCCGTTCATAAACGCGAACTAAAGTTGTTAATTGGAAGGCTCTAAACTTGATTATCGTTCAAGTTCAAGTTCTGTCAAATGTACACTTTCGATTAGAATAAATAGTTCGTTCTCGTACCTAATGTTTTCTACTTAAGCCTACCAAGTTCGTTCTTTTAGTTTAACAGGACAAGTAGCTGGTCTGTTTTTAAGTAAAGTGCTAAACAATTCTAATCTTAAACCGTTTATAGAACTCGTTCACTTTTGACAGGAAAGAGTGGTTCTGAATAACTTAGAAAACTTTGTTAATTTCTAAAAAAGCTTTCTCATTTTTCCATCTCTCAGGTTTCGTAGGTTTGTTTCATCACCTTCATCTGTTTTTCCCCAATACTATTCAAACCCCTTTCGCCTCGCAAACCAATAGAATTATATCTACTTTTACTTTCACAGAAACCACGTGATTGGATGTTCCCCCACAACCGTTGACCAATGGGATAGAAGCTCCCTTTCACCCAACTGTCACTATTCACCTAACCACTGTTTTCTCAAATGTACATTCGATTATTGTTTTGTTACTGACATGAACTGAATATAGAAATCCATCTGTGGTTGTAACATTTTTAAATTTTTGTGAGAATAGACGATTTTATGGTTTATTATTCAATAATAAACCATTGTAATCGCTCTGGAAAAAAAAATTCTAACCCCCCTGAAAATTTCATGGTTTACGTTTCAAAGGGTGTAGAATCCGAATCTGCAATAACAAATTTTCCGTCCGTCCGCCGTACGCCGTACGCACGATATCTCCAAACGGCTGGAGCAAAAAATCTGAAATTTTCAGGAAAAATCCATCTTGGCCCGACGACGCCCCAATTCTTGAGCCAGCTCTCTCACTCAATTTAAAGTTCCCTTTAAGGGCTGTCAATGTTTTGTAAAATCCCTAAAAACCTCAAAACAAGTCGAATCGGCCTAAATATTTACCTATTTGAAGAACATACCAAGAGGAATCGAATGAGCCCTTCCCCACGTCCGTAGGTCAAACCATTCCCGATGTACGCCGTACGCACGATTTCTCCCAAACGGCTGGAGCAAAAAATCTGAAATTTTCAGGAAAAATCCATCTTGGTCCGACGACGCCCCAATTCTTGAGCCAGCTCTCTCACTCAATTTAAAGTGCACTTTAAGGGCTGTCAAAGTTTTGTAAAATCCCTAGAAACCTCAAAACAAGTCCAAGCGGCATGAATGTAAACTTATTTCAAGAACATACCGTCAGGAATCGAATGAGCCCCTCCCCAGGTCCGTAGGTCAAACCATTCCCGATGTATGGCCCGATTTATGGTGCCAACATTTGCGTTTTTTGGTTTATTATTGTTTGTTTGTAACCTAGTGATGTCCGGCCGGTAGCGTCGAGTTGTAGTGAATATGGATACTGGAGTGATAGCCGATGTGAATACTTGTAGTGTAGTTAGTAGCCGATACATGGGTTGAAGCATTCTGATGTGCATGAAACGCTGATAATATATAGGTAAATATTATTCAATATTATTACTGGGGTTTATTATTCAATATTATTACTGGGGTAAATAAGTATTCTTTCACTGGGGTTTATTATTCAATTGGCTTGCGTTCATGATTTGAATTTCTACTATTTTATTTTTTGTGTCTTGTCATTTGTGATTTTTCAGTATTTCGTAATTTTGGAACTACTAGCAAATGTTTTTTCTAGTTTCCATGTAGTTAGATTGAAAAAATTACATTTTTACAACAAAAAGTTTGAAAGAATTATAGTCCAAGTGGCCTTTTTGATACATCGCGCTTTTATGAGTTACCTGTTCGTGTAACATTCATACATAAGTTTAAATACCTATGTTTAAGCAATTCTATACCTTCTTATCTAGTTCAATTGAAATAAATAATCTAGTTTTTCAACAAAGAAAAAAGTTGAACAATAGTAATCATTTTCCGAAAGGCCTTTTGAAGCCAATTGAGTGTTTTGGAAGCAAGAGTTCATTTTTAGCCATTAACGACTATAAAAGGCTGTTATTTTAAACAATAAAGAATTTTTTATGAAAAATGTGATTTTAAAATTGAATTCTGGTTCTTTTGTATTTAATGCAATGGAAAGTAGAGAAACCAGCGAGATAACCATTGAAAAACGCTGCAAATTCTTTCACTGGGGTTTATTATTCAATCGGCTTGCGTTCATGATTTGAAATTCTTCTAAGCTTTGGAGTGTGCGTGTTTCACAGGATAGGGCGATTATTGAATTTCAGGAGGCACACAAATATGATCAACTGATCAATCCAAATAGGTATTTTGGTCGAGAACAGATTCACGTGCTCCATGCATATCTCCTGAAATTCAATAATCGCCCTATCCTGTGAAACACGCACACTCCAAAGCTTAGAAGAATTTCAAATCATGAACGCAAGCCGATTGAATAATAAACCCCAGTGAAAGAATTTGCAGCGTTTTTTTCATTCATTTCATTCATTCAAACGTTCCCTCGCAGCAGTGCTACCTACTGGAAAGAATTCATGAAATTGATTTAAAAAACCCCAGTGAAAGAATTTGCAGCGTTTTGCTTCTGCTACCTTATATCATTTAAACTGCGCTCCATATTTGCAGTTCCCTTTATACTACCCAAAGTCTCTCTTGATTTCATATCAGACCTACATCAAATTAAAGGAAATGGGCTCACTCCCATATTCGAGTTGAGGGCGCTTGGAACGGCCAGATGGGAAACTGCCAGTTATCAAGAAGGCGATAACAGAACTCGAAAAACGCAAATCTTGGCCGCATTAATCATGCCATAAATCGGGAATGGTTTGACCTACAGACCTGGGAAGGGGCTCATTCGATTCCTCATGGAAAGTTCTACAAAACAAGTCCACATTTAGGCCGCCTTGATGTTTTTGAGGTTTTTAGGGATTTTACAAAACTTTGACAACCCTTAAATGGCACTTCAATTTGAGTTAGAAAGCTGGCTAAAGAATTGGGGCGTTGTCGGACCAACATGGATTTTTCCTGAAAATTTCAGATGTTTTGGTCCAGCCGTTTGGGAGAAATCTTGCGTACGGCGGACGGCGGACGGCGTACGGCGGACGGCGTACGGCGGACGGACGGAAAATTTTTTATTGCAGATTTGGATTCCAGACCCTTTGAAACGTAAACCATGAAATTTTCAGGGGGGTTAGAAATTTTTTTTTTCGAGGATTACTATGGTTTATTATTGAATAATAAACCAAAATCAAGGGCGGTCGACAGACAGCTGCGCGAGCGCCGGTGTGACTCAGGTTGCCGCGAACGCGTGAAGGTTGATGGTTGTATCACATGTGAAGGCTGAACGGCTAAGGAAAATTCTTGGACTGAAGAAAAATCGAACACGCGGCACGATCGTTTTGCCGCAACAAAGCGTGATGCCGCGTTGTTACGTCTGACACATCTGTAGAGTTGTATTGTTTGATCGCACTGATAGATCGCGATGGGCGCCCGCTCGCCCCCGTCGATCGCGTTCGTTGTTCACTTAAGACACGACGTCGAGGTATGGTATCCATGATGCGTCTGCGGCTTGCGATTTCTTCATGTACCTACCGAAACAGGCGCCAGCTGCGCCGCGCTGCAGGAGAGTTATCTCTCAAGAGGCGCGGAGCTGCAGGCGGCGTACGTATGTGCCAGCGTCAGTTTCGATCAATCATCAATCATCATCATCATCATCAATCTATATACAGACGGAAATATCAGAGCAGGTCGGTATATCAGGGGGTGGTAACGTTGGGCGGGTGGAATTCTCCGCCACCCCCCTCTCGACCGCACCTGTGAAGGGGACCCCACCAATGAGGACCGTCTCCGAGGGCAACCGCTGGGTGTAATTCACCCCCCCCCCCCCCTCGACCGCGCCAGTGAAGGGGACCCCACCGAAGAGGAGCGTCTCCCAGGGCAACCTGCTCCCCTCCTCGGGGACTTGGAATATACGATTTTTGGTGTATTATTCAATAATCACTGGGGTTTATTATTCAATTGGCTTGCATTCATGATTTGAATTCATACTAAGCTTTGGAGTGTGCGCGTTTCACAGGTGATAGAGCGATTATTGAATTTCAGGAGATATGCATGGAGCACGTAAATGTGTTCTCAACCAAAATACCTATTTGGATTGATCAGTTGATCATATTTGTGTGCCTCCTGAAATTCAATAATCGCTCTATCCTGTGAAACGCGCACACTCCAAAGCTTAGTAGAAATTCAAATCATGAACGCAAGCCAATTGAATAATAAACCCCAGTGAAAGAATTTGCAGCGTTTTTCTATAAAATCAGTGTTTCTATTACCATGGCTTTCCACAATTTCGTCGCGAATAATTTAGTGCGTACTGCCGTGTCCTACGTGAGCGGGAACTAAGCGATACCAGCGGGTCGGGTTCAGCGTTTTTGCAGGGCGGGGGATTTTCCGATCAAACTATGACAACAAACTATGGTCCTGCGTGCACACGCCCTATCGCAAATCGTCAACACGCACACGCTACAGGCGGCTTGAAATCAAATTGGTTTGATTTTTCTCTCTACTATCGCTACAAACGCGCGATTTTTTACATCTGTTGTCAAAGTTGTTGGAGTTGTCCAAGTCTGTTGGAGTCAAAGTCGTTTCTAGAGAGCTTGCAAGGTTAGTCAGAACAATGTTGTAGTTACTTGTCAACGAAATAAGAAACAACCGTCTTTATGGCGTTAAAAAAAATCCTATCTTCAAGAATAGGCTGAAGAGTAATGAATTCCCCGAATTAGGTCCTTGGTTGATAAATTTCATGAGATTGTAGCCTCTGCAAACGTTTATTGGAAATGTAGCTGTACTAGAGGCCAAAAAAAATAATCTCTGTGTTATAAATTCAGAAAAAAACAATCATCGTATTGACGCTTGATTGTAAAAACGCTTGCATTCGCGTAAATCGCCAGTATCGCCAGTAACACTGAAATCGTCCGACTCACGTAGGACGAGGCCTATTAGTTGAAATTGATGCCGAGAACTATCACAGTCCTAACAAGACCCGAAGTGACTTTTTATCCACGTGTCTTCAAGTTTAGTCCAGCGGTTTGGGAGGAAGATCCAGGCAGTGTGTAGCGAGCTTACGGGTTTTTATTTATTTATTTTTTATTTAATTTTGAATATTTTGAAACGAAACCACCACGCTGATAAATTTGTCCTTACATAAAGGCTCATTATCGAAAATAATAAACCGAAAATCACTTTATTCACCTCCACCCCATGACAGAAAATACAGCTTGATTCAATGTATTTCGTGTGCGCTCAACCAAAGCTGTTTTATTGACAGCGAAAGGTTCCCAACTTATTATTATGTTACTCTTTATCTTATCCAGACAGTCAAGACCCGTAACAATAATTAATGATGAATTAATGCCAAAATAATTATTATAAGCAACCGAGGAAAATATCGTTTTTCAATGCACGCAATTAATTAGCTGCATACGAGTATATCCCGGGGCCAGCACTTTTATGTATTACGCGAAATTGGAGAAGTAATTGCAGCCCAATTATTTAATTAGTTGACCTCACAATAGGAAATCCATTACCGTCCTTGAATACCGGAAAATTGCCTAAAAAGCGGATTCTGACGTTGCTTGACGAGCACTGACTCGCTAATTGAGCCTCGTGAATACATAATAAAATCATAATAATATTGTGTGCAAGATCATCCCTTAATGGACATGGGCGTTACAACCATTCTTTTTCGCAGAAATCCGTTTTTTGGTCTTTGTCGGTTTCAGTTTTTTGACTTCCGTATGTAGATCAAATCTATAAACACTTCCAAACTTTTTGAAATAAAGTAAACAAAAACACCTTTTTAAGAAAGCTTTTATTTAAATGCCCTGAAAAGAAGGAAATAAATGTTTACTTACAAATTTTAACTGTCTACTTATAGCCTATATACGCCTATAGTCGCGAGATTTAGGCTTTGGTAAATTAACCAGTTCCTAGGTACCTATTTGATTGATCAACTTATTATTATTAGTTAACTAGTTATTATTTTGGTTTATTATTCAATAATAAACCATTGTAATCGCTCTGGAAAAAAAAATGTTAACCCCCCTGAAAATTTCATGGTTTACGTTTCAAAGATTGTAGAATCCGAATCTGCAATAAAAAATTTGGGAGGATTTCTCCCAAACGGCTGGAGCTAAAAATCTGAAATTTTCAGGAAAAATCCATCTTGGTCCGACGACGCCCCAATTCTTGAGCCAGCTCTCTCACTCAATTTGAAGTGCCCTTTAAGGGCTGTCAAAGTTTTGTAAAATCCCTAGAAACCTCAAAACAAGTCCAAGCGGCATGAATGTAAACTTATTTCAAGAACATACCGTCAGGAATCGAATGAGCCCCTCCCCAGGTCCGTAGGTCAAACAATTCCCGATGTATGGAACGATTTATGGTGCCAACATTTGCGTTATTTTGGTTTATTATTGTTTTTGTAACCTAGTGATGTCCGGCCGATAGCGTCGAGTTGTAGTGAATGTGGATACTGGAGTGATAGCCGATGTGAATACTTGTAGTGTAGTTAGTAGCCGATACACGGGTTGAAGCATTCTGATATGCATGAAACGCTGGTAATATATAGGTAAATATTATTCAATATTATTACTGGGGTTTATTATTCAACATTATTTCTGGGGTAAATAAGTATTCTTTCACTGGGGTTTATTATTCAATTGGCTTGCGTTCATAATTTGAATTTCTACTAAGCTTTGGAGTGTACGCGTTTCACAGGGTAGAGCGATTATTGAATTTCAGGAGATATGCATAGAGCAAATCTGTTCCCCAGCAAAATACCTATTTGGATTGATCATATTTGTGTGCCTCCTGAAATAGGATTTGAGCGATTATTGAATTTCGGAGGCACACAAATATGATCAATCCAAATAGGTATTTTGCTTGAGAACAGATTTGCTGTATGCATATCTCCTGAAATTCAGGATAGAGCGATGAATTCCAGGAGATAATCGCTCTATCCTGTGAAACGCGCACATTTGGCCAGTAGAAATTCAAATTATTATTATTTGACAATAAATAACAGCGAAATTAGGTAAAATACTTATACATACCTTAACACTAGCAGCGAAGTCCAATTAACTTCGGAAATATACACTTAAGGTTGTAGAGTGCCAACAACTATTCCAAACAGATTCATGAAGTCCTAGCATCCCCGGTCCACGAATTCTCACCAAACACTTAACCATTCTTCAAAGTACAGGTACTTTGAGTGCTATTCGACCCGTTTCTAATCTCAGATCGTGCCCAGAGGTGGGAAACTGATCATAGAACGCCTTCACACACCCAGTTCATTTACTTCCTGTGATTTTTTCTGCCAGACAACCTGAAAGGGTATCCGAGCCCTCAAATTGTTTCAAGAAGGTAGGGAAACGGGGATTCAAAAATACGCACCTCCGGGTTGGATCCGGCAGGGTTAACAGATGGTTAACTGTTTAGCAGCACACACACCATCTCAGGAACGTGGGTTGCAACTAATACGTGTCAAAGGGGATTGGGCCGCAACTAACCTGGTTCGATTCCATACTACCTTTTTAGTATAAATGGTATTGCTATCACCTCTGGCCACCCATTTTGAACGAAGATTTTATTTAATTTTATTTCTTTATTAATATTACAGCAAGTTTTCTAATCAAGCCCAACATGTTCTTCCACATTCAAATTAAAATGCCGAAATCGGCAGATTTCAAAATAAGCCGTCATTTCTTGTTATAGACTTCGAAACATCCCGCTGGGTCACGTTTCTACTTTATTACTGACTTTTTCTCGTTTCGGTTTTTCATTATTGGCAGCCTTTCGAACCTCAACGGCCGTCCGAAAATGGAAGGGTAGAAAACACGGACGTACGGCTAAATCCAACCGCCAGCGTGAGCACGAGTCTTTCAAAACCGAAGGGGCTCGGGTGAGCGGATCACCGATAATTCACCATCTTCAAACCAATTACAAGTTGGAGGCGTCCCGATCTCAATTTTCAACCCCGCGCAAGGCGCCCTCATAATTTCATTATGACGTTCGAAGTTATTTTCTTGCTTAAATTTATCGCTTCATACTTTTGAAGAAATTTAGACTCTCCTTGTTTATTCTACAGGGCATGTTATAATGAAGGATGAGCCTGCGGAGTTATTTGAATCACGTTCTAATCCAAGATGGTGGGTTCGTGGTATAGTATATTTCACGCGTTGTGAATAAAAACCCCTGATTAATCAAACCCTGGAAACTGTTCCAGAGTTATCGGAAAAATTATAACCTTATTCCGTTTTATGAGTTGGCTGCCAACCGAACAGAGTTGACGCGAGAGTCGAAAGCGTTATCAGATTGAATAACATAGAATCGCCGTGAATTCCTGTGATAAATTCATGTGACAATAAGGTTACATTGGTGTGGTGCCCTGGGCACCAATGGGTTCAGGGGACTAAAAAGCTAACACTGTAGCTAGGAAAGATGCTGCTTCAATCCGTGTGGGTCCTGCACCCTTTCTGGGGGGAGCTTTTCAAATGAGAGAGTAAGAAGAGTACTACCTGCTGGCTCCGTGTTAAGGTCTCCACAAAATAAGCAAATCTGACACCACCCTCTGCCAGTTCTGTGGGGCACAGGATGAGAATGCGTGTCATGTGATCTGCCACTGCCCTGTGCTGGCAAAACAGCGTTTTCTAACCTGGAGACAGGCTTCGACCAATTCTCGGGTTATTAAAACGGGAGAGGTTAACACTCTCCTCTCATTCGCCAAAACGTGGTGGGGAAGGTTGGACCTTCCAGCTTTGGCTGGGTTCGATGACATTAGGTCGTCACAACAGACTGGGATGTCAATGCCTACCCATTAATTACCAAGCAGCTAGTTCTTGGGTCCCAGGAAGTTCATGACGATGGGTGCAAGTGCTGAACACTGGGCATATACTGCTTGGTTCAGCAGGGTCAAATGTGCCTGGGAAGGAGTAGGAGGAAACGACACAATAGGCCTACCAGAGCACTTCATATACTACAGCCATGCGCCAAACAAAATCCATATTCTGGCAATTTTTCAGTAAAATGCCGTATTCTGCCGATTTAGGGGAAAATACCACATTTGTGCCATGTTTTAACTTTCGTTCGGCAAACTCCTTTTAAAAAATTAGTAAAAATTTCTGTAGCAGGGCCCTATGTCCAGTTAATAACCTATGGGTCATAAATAAATTCACTCAATCCTGCAGTCACTGCTTCACGACTTTCAGATCCGGGTGTGAAACGCATGTTTGTTCCGTGCACTATGTTATTCATTCTAATCTGAGATCTCAAAGAGAAGTGTTCGTGAATTTGTTGATTTTTCGCTTGCATTCAACATCCCCGAACCCCCTATTTAAAGCGTCAGTCTTATCAAGAAGTGGATAGATGGAGGCAGGGAATCCACCATGGAGGATGGGCAGGTATTCTGCAAGTTGTGTACAGAAATGGTAACTTTTTAAAACGTTCTATTAGCACAGCGATGATGTTAATTTCTGAAAGCGCCAAATGTGCACAGAACACGTTTCACGTGGTCTATTTTTAAAAAAAGAAAGAAAAAAGTTTACGATTTTCCGCGGAAAGCATTGCAGCACCTGATATTGTTCTTTAATAATAAATAGGTAAATAATAATATAATTTTTTTCTTCAAATCAAAACTATGATTTAGGTAAATAAAATGAGTACTGAATACTGTAAGTATAAATAACTTGTATGTTGCATATTAACATAATCAACACAGTAAGGGTGGTCGGGGAGGGTTGACAAATGTGCCATATCGAGTCGAATGACTGCTACATTTGAGCAAAGTAAGTGCCGTATTGTGGAGACTCTGCTGATAAGAGATCAACCTATACGAAACGTGTATTATAAATTATTTCTTTCGTTTTATTGTGCAATAGTAGGATGAATTCATCATAGATGCTGGAAATCTTAGCACTCCCCGTGAAAGGTTCACTACAACTGTGACCTCACTAAAGCAGAAGGGAATGGAGTTCAGAAACCCGGTAGTTCACACTTAGCGTTTCGTTTCTACGTGATATATCCTATAAACTTTGTAATTGACCAAGAAAAACAATTTTTGGTCACTAAAATCGGTAAAAGAAGAAAAATTCGTCTTTCAGCCGCCTGAAGTTTTTCTCCGAAACTTTGAGCCAAATTTTACAATCGGCTCAAAAATCTAACACCGGTTCGGGATGTTCCACAAATCTCGGCATCTTGATCAATATTTCATTTGGGAGTTGAGTTTGATGGAAAATTGAAGTTTGGCATTCATATAAATTTGTTGTTGAAGAAATTACGATGGTTTTTTTATTTTATATTTTCAAGATTTCAACTGGTTAAAAAAAGAATTGCTAAAATTGAAGGTTTTTGAAAAATTGCTGAAAATGGTTTATTTTAGCCTTATTCATTCACATCATTCTCATTTTAAATATGGTATTGTTGTATGGGATGGAGCCAATAAAACAAATTCAAGGAAATAACAACTAAGCAAAATGCTTCAATTAAAACGTTACTACATTAACCACCCCGGGTCAGTACCAAAAAATTGTGTTGGCAGTTTGATGTGCTTAATGTACAAGCTATATTTATTAAGAAGAAGCATGTTTAATTTCATTTATTCGAATACAGCACAATAACAGTTCTAGCTAGTTCTAATATAAGATTACCGAAGATCAATTTAGAACTTTTCAGAAGGAGCGGCTAAGTTGTTGCTTTGAACTTTTTAAATTGTAAATAGCTTAAAGTTGCGCAACTACAAACATATTTCTAATTTTAAGAGAGATATTTATCATTTTGTTCGTAAAAATATGCTCGAACTGCATTGAGGAATGCCTTTTTCCCTTTTTTTATACTCTTGTACATTAGTTTAGTTAATATAGAGATGAACTCCATGTAATAACACCAGTTCATTAAAAACTTATCATTCCGTGGGAACTTTTTTTTTCCTTCGACTATTGAACTTTTGATCCCGGTTTTGGTTTTTCAATTATTTGATATAAGTATGAAAAAAAAACATCATTTTCGCCGTTTTCCACGTTTTTTTCTGTTCTGCATATTCAAATGTGCCAATAAAATGTATCTACCTATAATCTATCAAAGCAACAATTAACAAAATGGATTATAAATTATTATAATAATTATCGATTATAAAAAGATTGAAATGAAGAACCTTTTCAACCGGAGGTCTGAGCTAGACCGAATGGATGGCGGGAGCCCAAGTACTTTCATTTAGAGAGCAATTGCCATCTTTAGAGGCGCGAGATATCGAGTTTGGCAATGAACCCTATAGCTACCCCATCAAATATGCATAGATCAGTGATTTACGTAGAAGGAGATACTACTTAATACAGAAATAATAATTCACAAAGGAATTATTTGTGGCGCTTTCTTTGTTGGAATGGAAAGCTGCGCAAATTACATTTTAGCTTTATTATAGAATCGTGGGGAAGACTTCAAAATCGAAATTTCATGCGAATTCTTTTAATGGTAAATATTATTCAAATCCAGGAAACCTCGAACAGCTTACGACAAAAATTCGTTTCATGTTTAGATTCCGCAAGGAAGCGTTCTTGGGTCTCTCTTTATTGTATACAAAGGACCTCCCAGAACCCCCAAAAGCTGTCATAGCAACGTTTGCTGATGATAATGCAATTCTGACGGCGGGCAGGACAGTCGAGAAACCGTCCTAGCAAACTGCAAGATTCGGCGAACCGAGTTTATCAATGGACCTCCAAATGGCGAATTAAACTTAATGAAACAAAAAGTACGCATATAAACTTCACTTATCGCAAAATTCAAAACATCCCAATCACCATAAATTCACTAAAAATTCCGTATTCAAATACTGCTAAATATCTGGGCATGACGCTGGACGCCAAGCTACGCCGAAAAGAACACGTCAAAAATAAAAAAGAAGAGGTCAACGCTAAGCTCAGGTAGCTGGACTGGTCGCTGGGTAGGAAACCTCAACTATCAACCCATAAAAAATTGCTGTTGTATTAGATTAAGCCCGTCTGGGCTTATGGCTGCCTACTATGGGGCTGCACAAGCAATAAAAATGCCAAAACTATCCAGACACTCCAAAATAAATTCTTAAGGAGTATTGTCAACGCACCCTGGTATATCAGGACAACTGATCTCCACCGCGACCTCAAAGTGGAAATGGTGAGTGACGCAATAAGAAGAATTGCAGCGGATCACGAAATTCGGCTTCACAGACACCAAACTCTCGAAATCCTGTACACCCTGGACAAGAGAGAAGAGGAACGGCGACTCAAGAAGACCAAGCCGCTGGACCTAGTTGTGACCAGACGCTGATTAGGGTTTGAGACTTGTAGTGGTCTTAGATAATGAACTACTGAACCACAAAAAGTGACATTATTTCATTCTAAATTAAGTTGCTGGATGATTTGTACTTTAAATCAGTTGTAACAATAAATAAATGGAAAACAAAAACGCTGAAAATTCTTTCACTGGGGTTTATTATTCAAGTGGCTTGCGTTCATAATTTGAATTTCTAAGTACTAAGCTTTGGAGTGTGAACGTTTCACAGGATAGAGCTATTATTGAATTTCAGGAGATATGCATAGAGCACGTAAATCTGTTCTCAACCAAAATACCTATTTGGATTGATCAGTTGATCATATTTGTGTGCCTCCTGAAATTCAATAATCGCTCTATCCTGTGAAACGCGCACACTCCAAAGCTTAGTAGAAATTCAAATTATTAACGCAAGCCACTTGAATAATAAACCCCAGTGAAAGAATTTGCAGGTTTTTTTTATTGAATCTCAATCTCCCCCCCCCCCCCCCCCCACAATAAAAACATCCATAATTTATCAAGTCCTTTAGCGCTCGTATTGCGTTAAAACTTCCCCAAACCCAAATGTAAACGATGTAGCCAAAGGTAGACTGATGTAGAGGAGGCACACAACTGATCAATCCAAATAGGTACTTTGGTTGAGAACATACGTTGAGATTTACGTGCTCTATGCATATCTCCTGAAATTCAATAATCGATCTATCACCTGTAAAACACGCACACTCCGAAGCTTAGTAAGATTCAAATCATGAACGCAAGCTAATTGAATAATAAACCCGAGTGAAAGAATACTCATTTACCTCAGTAATCATATTGAATAATAATCCCCAGTAATAATACTTACCTATATATTATCAGCGTTTCATACATATCAGAATGCTTCAACCCGTGTATCGCCTATAAACTACAAGTAGCCACATCGGCTATCACTCTAGTAACCACATTCACTACAACTCGACGCTATCCCTAGGTTACAAACAAACAATAATAAACCAAAAAACGCAAATGTTGACACCATAAATCGGGCCATACATCGGGAATGGTTTGACCTACGGACGTGGGGAAGGGCTCATTCGATTCCTCATGGTATGTTCTTCAAATAGGTAAATATTTAGGCCGATTCGACTTGTTTTGAGGTTTTTAGGGATTTTACAAAACCTTTACAGCCCTTAAAGGGCACTTTAAATTGAGTGAGAGAGCTGGCTCAAGAATTGGGGCGTCGTCGGGCCAAGATGGATTTTTCCTGAAAATTTCAGATCTTTTGCTCCAGCCGTTTCGGAGATATCGTGCGTACGGCGTACGGCGGACGGACGGAAAAATTTTTATTGCAGATTCGGATTCTACACCCTTTGAAACGTAAACCATGAAATTTTCAGGGGGGGGGGGGTTAGAATTTTTTTTTTTCCAGAGCGATTACAATGGTTTATTATTGAATAATAAACCAAAATTGTCTATTCTCACAAAAATTTAAAAATGTTACAACCAAAGATGGATTTCTATATTCAGTTCACGTCAGTAACAAAACAATAATCGAATGTACATTTGAGAAAACAGTGGTTAGGTGCATAGTGACAGTTGGGTGAAAGGGAGCTTCTATCCCATTGGTCTATTGGTTGTTGCAAAATTGCAAAATTGCAAAATTTTACGGGGGAGCGATCTGAAGTTTCACCTATTTTCTCCTTAATAAGACTGGTTGAGCGATATCTCATCCGACTATGTTTCGATTTTTCTTTATCCTGTAGGTAGTTAGCTAGTGCCCTCCTCTCATACCGTGCTTCAAAATTCACTTCAGATTAAGTAAGAGCTGTTTATTAGGAAATCTCTATTTGATCATTTTTACCTGCCTGGAGTTTCAAGCTCTACTCACTTGGTCAATTCAATTCTTCGAAAAAAAGTCGCATAGTTACATGAAATTGAGGAATTGAATAGTTTTTTTGTTAATTTATCGTGTTTAGATGTTTAGATTCGAACGGACCCACGATACCGTTGTAAAACCGCATATCGCTTGAGCCTCAATACCAAGAGAAAAGGATTTAATTTCCTGCCAGCAAACCATGGTTTTAACACGCTCTGCCGAACAGACCCCACCCCCTTCGTCGCTACGATTGGGCACCTCGCTTCTAGAAGGGGCGGAGCCTCGATATGAACGAATATACATAACTAATTTCACAGACTTTACCTCCGCGCCACCGCCCGTTTGTTCCGTAAAAGATGCGGCAATTAAAGAAAAAAATTGGGGCCGAAACCGAGCATTGTAATCCCGTTTCAACGCCTTGACAACCCGATATAATTTTTTTTTTTTCCTCTTTCCTCATAGATGAGGGCTCATGAATAATCAAAATAACCATTAAGAAAGACCAAGTTATTTTAAGATCTACGAAAAAAAGCAATTAAAAAGGGATAACTCAACGGGTACGAAACTCTACGATGTCTCAGTCGTACGTCTACTTCTCAATTTAACTCCTTTTCTTATAACATTAATTGCTCTATCTCTAACCTATACGGCGTCTAAGCCATCTGGGAAACGTCACATTCGAGCAAGCAATTGAACGGATATAAGATTAGCGTGTTACCATGCTTCGATTACGTTGCTAGATAGTGGAATAAGGTGGGAATGAAGATGTGTGGCTCTTAAATTAAAGGGGTTTTACTTCTTGTGATTTCTCATAAGAAAAAGAATCGAGTGGGCGGGGAGAATCAACATGTCAGGTAAAAACAGGAAACGGAAATATAATGTTCACACCGTATATGAATTATCAGTATATCAGTATTGTGGGACGAAGATAATTAAATTCATAAATTGAAACGCTTAGAAAAAACGCTGTTAATTTTAACACAAATGTTCATTATTTCTGTTAATCCTAGATAGCCCTCCAAAGCGAATCACAGGACTACCAGAACTGGACTGTACAGCCAGAGCTTACTAGGTAAACTCAGAAATGAAACCCACGAAAGAGCAACTGAAATTAAACGTGATAATACAAAAATACACGCTCGACTTGCTACTATATTCAACTAGGGAGCTTGGGAGGCAGCAGTATGGTTGGTATAAGTCCAGGGGGCCGCCAGCCACTCGCACTATATGTTGTGGAAAGCCTACCCAAGTACACTCAGCAGCGAAAACTCGAGCAGACTCCTCGCAATAAGTCCCGTAGGTGGGCTTTGGCAGGACGTACGTGCGAAGGAGACACAGCTTCTGCAGTGGCTTCAGTGGAGCCTTGGGTACACTAGCTCGTCCTCCTCCAAGGCCTACACGCCGTGCAGCAGGGATCGGGCAGGGATGGAAGTACTTCCTACAAGAAAGCACTATTTACCCACTATCTTCACCTTATGTTGGTTACCAAGGAGACCGACCCACATTCACCTGGCGAGCTGCTCAGCAGCTGCGTTGAACACGATCTGCTGGTAATCACGGGTTTGTGCGAGCAGGATGGCCGGACTAGAAGAACTGGACTGTACAGCCAGGAATAATGCTTGCTGGTAAACTCAGAAATGAAACCCTTGAATAGAACCCTGTAATTAAACGAGATAACACAAAAATATAGAGAAGCTTGGGAGACACTGGTATGATTGCTATACATCCAGGGAGCTGCCACCAGCCTCTTGTTTTGGTATCTACTCTCAGTCTTCGTGTTAAAGACAACCCTCCCGATTGTTTCCAAATGATGAGTAAACGGATGATTGTACACCAACCCAAGTGGTCTCATTCGGTTCAAGTAACTAATTTCTAACTGAATCACACAAAAAACCCTCTTACATTGGAAGTTTCTGACCCCTACATAGGAAAATCACCCTAAGCCCATAAGCGATTTTGCTTCCGAGTCTACCAAGGTAGCAGAAGCATTGTTTTCACTTTCGGAATGTGAAAATTTTTTGGTCTCCAAAATCAAAAATTCCACTCGCATTTTGCGTTTTAGACCTTTCTGAACAATTTCGGTTCCGTGTCTGTCTTTCAGCAAATCCTTGTTACGGGCAAAACTACACGAAGTTATAGTCCGATTTTGATGAAATTTTCAGGGATTGTGCGGGTTGATGTGTAGATGGTCCCCTATGAGTTTCATGACCCCCGGATCAATAGTAGCCTCTGCGCATGCACAAACGTGAAATCCTTGTTACGCGCATAACTCCGGGAGTTCTTGACCAGTTTCGATGAAATTTTCAGGGATTGTTCGGTTTGATGTGTAGATGGTCCCCTATGAGTTTCATGACCCCCGGATCAATAGTAGCCTCTGCGCATGCGCAAACGTGAAATCCTTGCCACAAGCATAACTCCGGGAGTTCTTAATTGATAATAGTCAATAATAATTTTCAATGATCTATACAGTCATGTTATGGATACGAGGAAGCTATGTGCCACGCCCACTTGGCAGACGTTTTTTTTTTTCTTCTTTACAAGTTTTATTAAGTGTGGATCAGTAACTTCTCAAGGCTGAGAGAACGGATGAACATAAAACGTACTGTATGGGCTCACTTTATCCATTGAAGGCGCGTCTACAAATAACGAACGTAAAAATACTGTTGTTTTAAAAGCATTTGATATGCAGAATTTCAAATTTAGCCCTTCGGTTTCCCTTTAAGGATTAACTAAGCTCGATGACCATAAAACAGACCCTAAGTGTGATTTTTGGCGAAATATACCTAACCTTCGTTCAGTAGTTTCGGATAAAAGCTCCGGACGGTGGGCGGACGGATATTTTTAATTTCGATTTTCGGATGCTAGACAACTCGAAACGTAAAACAGCAAATTTTGAGGGTTTACAGAATTCCTTTTTCTTCGTCATCTGCAAAGGCTTATATTGAAAATAATAAACCAATACCGAATTTGCATGTTTTTCATTCCAAGAATCTATTCCCAGTTGAAAATGAACAGCTAACAAATCTCCTAATCCCAAAAACCAATAGAAGCATCAAACGAGAGAAAAATACCTCCTCAATACTCTAGTCTCAGCTCACCTTTTATAAAATACCTCAGTTCACCTTACACAGGGGTGAACCCCCTCCCCAAGCTTCATAACACCCCCCCCCAGCCTCCCCCCCCCCCCCCCATGTAAGTTGATAACCCCCCCAAATGTAAAAAGTACTGGTAAGCATCCCTTATTTTATCCAAAATTAAAAGAATAGGTATGGAAAAAATTCCAACCCAGTCAACAATATTGTCTATTTAAACAAAACATGTATATTTTTTGAGGTTCTTTACCTAGGATGTAGTTTATTTTTGAATGCCGTCACGCTAAACACTGTTTCAATTAACTTTACCCCCCCCCCCCCCAAATTTTTTTGGAACCCCCTCCAAGAATTTCAATGACGCAGTCTGCGTCATAGCCCCCCCCCCCCTCCCTATCTTACAAAATTTGAATGATCTATACGTACATGTTATCGACTCGAGGAGGCAATGTGCCACGCCCAACTTGACAGATTTCTTTATATCTCACGTGTTTTTCTACTAGACGGTCGTGATCCGAGCGTGGGTCGCCGTTTGTTGGGCCACTGGGCATCACACCTATAGCTCGAAAATACCCATCCCAACCGCCCCAATGACTTGTCCTAATGAATCTTGATGAGGTGGCACATATATCTCGCTGCCCCCGTCTCCAGGCACCTACCTCCCTTTATCTTCAGATTGCCCAGCGCGATCTGCACTCCCGTTCCGAGAACCCCCGACCGCTGTACATGTACACCCTCCGAACCCCCGGTCAAGAAGCCGTGTGGTCCCAAAGTGGGTGTACTCCGTGGAATATAAATAAATACCGATTTTATCTTTTTCGCCGGACCCCGCCCGAAGGGGTCCTCCCTCCGGGGAGAGAGAACTGGAAGAGTTGAATCGTGACCCCGAGGAACAAAGCCACCTTTTCCTAACGAACTTGAACAATACCCTTTCCACCGTTGGAAAAAAGATACACCATCTTGAGCCCACAACAAGTTAATCACAAAGTGGCCTATCGTGAGCTTTGTGCTCCCTCCAGCTCTTCCACCGAGACCACAAATCACGATGATTTATAATCTATTTGCATGGGCCGGAGGTGTGATAATGTACCCACGTCGCGTCGCAGGATACATATTGTTGAGGTCCTCTGCCTTCCCCGTCTTCAACTTTTTTCGAATACATTAAACATGGCTGTCGAGATGTAACCCCATAATCCAACCGGGTCCTTGATCAGCTGCCTTCACACGTATATTATCCTGCCATTCCCACGTGATTCCGCTTTTGAAATTTTCAACAACTACTCCCTTGGTGTGCTGAATACACAAGAACGTGGCTCAACTCTCAAAATGAGAGAAGAGCCTTAACATACTGGTAAGTAATATATTCATTACTGGAACCTCTCATGTCCATTTTCTATATGATCACACTTACAAACGCTTATTTTGTCAACTTATACCAAATTCTTAATCGAACCAAAAACGGAAGGAAACCGAAATGTAATTCAAGTAGGTATGAGCAGCGCTTAAATGGATCGGGAATTAACCCTCTATCCCCCCCCAGCAAATTCAAAACTTCGGAGGTTTATTGTAAATGGAAGGTTTGTTCGATAAGAATTGGGACCGAACAGAAAATATTAATCTTATTAGATAGGAACCAAATGAAAATAGTGAGGATATGACGATTTATAAAGAGCAACCCCTCCATACACAGTTCCCGGAATCAGTTTTGAATGATATAACTCATGTTTCAAGACTAGACCAATGTTCTTAGACTGACAAAACAAAGATGCGAGAAAAAGAAGTATTAGATGCATCAGCAGCAATTGAATGGATTGACCATTACTCCTTTAATTCCACTCCTGATAGGAAATTCAAAATTTCTGAAGCAGATCGTTTCTATCCTATTTAATTTTCTAAGCCCTCCAGGTCTGCTCCTTGTCCTGCTGCCACTGGCAACTTGGACATCCAGGATTATCGTAGGCCCGTTGAGCTTGACGGCCACGATATTTATTTGGATTCTTACCCCACTCACTCGGTACATGATACAGTATTTCTTCACATCCATCCACTGAATGGCAAAGCATCTGCTTTCGGCAGCTGCATCATGGTGAAGAGAATGCGGCCAACTTAAGTTCGTGGACACTGCTGCTCCACATGATACAGGTTCTCATTTTCACCCTTATAAAAACAGCAAACGGTGTCTACTGCCCCACGACTGCCTCTGCGATACCTCACCGCGGTGGCTAGTGTAGCCATCTGGACGACATGAAAATGTCAGTAGTAGCGGTCCCAATCCCTTTGAAGCCCACTCAACCCATTGGGAGGAAATTAGGAATTCAGAGCTCTGTCGGAGTTCTTTACTATCCACTGTGCCATGATGGGCAGCAGCTGGTCGTGTAGAGAAGAGATACTGACTGAGAGAGACCACCAGTATATGCATATTGGCACTTGCGACTACAGGTGGAAAGAATAGCCAAGGGCGGAAAGCTGAGCAAACGAGCCCATAGGTCAGCTTTGAGAATAAGTGCATATGAAGAAGAGTAAGTTTCTGCCGTGGCTTAAGTTTCACCATTGTTGCACAAGCTGCACTGTTCCACCAAGGTCCATACAGTGTGGGCAGCAATGATGCAACACTAATGAAGTCGACCCCAATGTACCACCATGTTTCCAGCAGGGATCAGCCAGGGATGGAAGTGTGTCCCACGGGAAAATACTCCTCATCCAATACCTTCACTTTATGATGGATCCATGGCGGGACCAAGAAGACCAACCTGCATTTAGCTGGCTAGCTGTTCAGCAAATGCGTTGAGGGGCACCTGCAGCCCATCATGGGTTTCTGCCAGTAAGATGACATCATTGGCAAATGCCATTGGTGCAATGCATTTCCAACAACTCGCAACCAGGGACAATACCGAACCCCATTTCAGCTGGCAGCTTACACAATGCTGTATCCACGAGAATCTTAAAGAGTAGTGGTGACATAGGATCACCCTGACATACCTCACACCCAATGACCACACTCCCTGACAACTCGAAGACCGTCGGCAGCACGGCCAAGACTATAGCTGAGAAAGAAGAAAATATTATATTTGTTCAACTGTCTGTAACAGGGAAATCGTTTAAAGCGTCTTCTAATGACCTCTCTAAATTGAGTCTAATCATTACAAAAGTGAACTGATTGTCCTAGATTGAAGGAAAATTTGATTATCGCTCTGACTGTTTCTTCACTCTCTGCCCTGGTCCTCTCACTTCGCAAGTCCATATTTCCCGTTTATTCCATCTGATGTTGGACCCGAGGCCTAGAGGGTTTGTCACGCGACTACTCTCACAGCTGATCGCGGACTGAGGGGGCTCCGACGCGATAATTGGAAGCTTCGGAGAACGTTTTAATTGCCCCTCCCGAACGGACACCTATCAGGGTCGTCTATTGAGGTTGTTTACAAACAAACACCCGGCGGAGGGCGGTGTTCCAATTTGTATCCGAACCGTGGAATTTTCTTCTGCCATATCACGTGATAAATTATTGCCTTTCACTATATATTATAGGTTAGAACTATTCATTTAAGCGGCGTAGTCACGATTCTAAACCCATGGAATCAATTACTAGTATGTAAATATTTTGTAAAAGTTTAGGTACATGGCAGAGGAAGTGTCGAAAGATCTCAAGAAATCCAGGGCTGGTTCCACCGAAGTTTTTAATCAACGTTTATTCATTAAACCGGATAACTCAGCTGTTAATCAATGATGTTCGGTTTTACCAACTCCAGTTCAAATAAAATAACAATCAAACGCTCTAAGTGGACGATCGAAACCAACCAACCAAGTATGGATGGTTAGCTCTTTAATCAACAATTAATATGAGTTCCTTTTACCATCTTCATCTGCAATCCGAAATTCTGTTTTAATGTCTTACTGCTCATTATGGTATTTCGCTTTTTTGTGTTTTTTATCGTTAGTCATATATTTTTTTAGTTTCCCTCCCTAGTGGGGTAATCGTGTTATTAATTATTTTGGCCAAGTTTTACGAAAAAGCTTTAGCCGCTTGATTAGACCGTAGATACTTGAGGACGAGTTTTACAAAAATGATGCCGAAACATGAATGTGAAGAAGAAGAAGAAAAATTACTTTTTTAAAAAAAGTATACACATACAAAACAAAGTTAAACATCTCTACAGAAGTAAAAATAGGCATAGCCTTGGGCTGTCTGCCGGAGTTGACCCAAGTGGAAATCAACGATATAAACTTATTCAAAATGAAATAAAAAGCTACACTGCCTATCGCGTTACCAATTAAATTCATTAACTAGCACCTTGCGGTAGGACCACGCATCACGTGCATAGTTAGCCAGTTAACCCACTTATTTCTATTTTCTAAGAGATGAACAGAATCAGTCTAAGCGATTGTACTAACTCCAAAATTTGACTCTATATTTTCTTAAAATAGGGCAAACTGCAATAAAATGAAAAATATCTTCCTTCGCTCCATAATTGCAGAGAGAACAATCCACACGCTCACGATCCCATCCAGGCCGATAGTTCAGCGTAACCATCTCAATTCTCAAAATCCATCCTAGGATCGGTATAGTAAAATCAGAGGTTCCCCGTGGATCAAGCAGGTCAAAAACAGGGATTGCATGGTCCAATCGACACCCCCACGCCCAAGATAACCAGTCACGCCTGTACTCATCCCTAATTCTCGCAATAAGGCTCTCACACAGCTCCTTGGAAACAGACCCCGCAGATGAAAAAACAGAGCAACCATACCTCGCTTCCAACCTTCTCCAAGCACCACACCAAGAGATTCCCAGCAAGCATCCCCTCAGCCACCAACCTTTGAGCTGGAAGCCTAAAACCCTGTCCACGTAGCCAAAATGAAGCTCTATGCAGTAAATGAAGAGAGGAAAAGCACCTTCTGACAAGTAAACAAAATAATTTGGGGCCGCAGTCGGTAACCAAAACAACTTCTTGAGGTAATACCTCAAAAGTTTCTCCAAATCCTCGCTCTCATAAGTTCCCCATACCTGAGTATAATACGTACTGATAGCCCTCAACCTGAAAGAAACACGGATCATTTGGAAGGGAGAGACACTGCATCATTAGCAATCAACTCCGGCCAAACATAATTTAAACTGTATTTTGCCACACCAACTTTATTTCGTAAGTAAGAAGCGTACGTCAAGCGTGGTGTCTGCAGTACTCCAAGGTAAGTAAAACGATTGACCCCCTCAATCCGTAGTTTCTCATAGGTCCACATTCATTGGAACCCAGCTTTCCACCTTTTCAGAATACCATAATCTTCGACTTCTATAGATTTATTGTCAAATTCCATTTATCACTACACTGTTCAAGCCAATCGATCTAGGAATGCAATCCTGCAGCTGAGTCTGAAAACACGCCCAAATCGTCAGCATACTTCAATGTATGTGAATGATTTTCTGGTTGATCCTAACATTCACCAGACTTCGGGATTTTACAGAAACATACAAAACTAACAAAAACAATAACGAACAAAAACAGAAAACAGCTGGTATTAATCATTGATTAGGGAGCTAACCACTCATATTTGGATAGAAGGTTCTGATCGCCGACTGAGAGGGTTTGTTCGTTGGTTTATCTAAACCGGAGTAGGTGAAACCAAAAACCGAGATCTCCGGTTTAATGATTAAACTTGGGTTAAAAACTTTGGTAAAACCGGCCCTAACACAGAACTTTTAAACCTTTGTGTAATAATTTGCATCATTCTGGTGGTTTTTTCGATATTGCTTCTCCCTACTAGCCAATGTGTGCTTACAACTGAGAATAATTGATCTGTCGACTAATGTTAAATTTGATATGTCTGTGTGTGATAGCAAACCTCAAGGGGAAGAAAATCATTTGATTTTTGAATATGCATTGGTGATTATTTTTCAAAAGCGAAGGCAGCCAAACCTATTTCTCCGGTGTGCGTCGGTTCATTACCCAAATGCCTCGACCCTCTCTAAACATGTCGATGGTCAAATAGCCATGAATCACATCTTCCCTCCCTATTTGCATTCCCTCAAAAACCTTTACTTATAAATATTCAATCTCTATTTCATTTCCCCGAACGTATATTAAATCATAAATTTCCTTGTGACTCCAGGCTATAAAGGTGGGGTGCTTAACGGTGATACACAAACCAATGAATAGATTTCTAACTCTGCTTATAAGCAGTTCACGCGTCATCCCCTTTTCATTTACATTAACTCTCAGGGCGGCCGTTTGTCTTCGGGAATACCTTGTGGTTGATGCCTTTACGCACATATCTCATCGCCGGATCGAGCGCGAGGGAATGACGCCATGGGCCATAATACGTCTTTGTGTAGAATTTACTGCTGAAGCGAACCTATCAACGAGCCAGTAACGCTTTGTTGCCACCATTGAATCATAAGCTATCTGTATTAATCACCGCGCATTCTTTCACGACCTTTATTGAATCGAATTGTTACAAATAATTATCGCACGAATCATAACCTAGAAGGAGTGCTGATGTAATAATCACTAGATCGCCAACTTCTTTATTTAGTGTGAGATAACATCAGCCAGGAAAACAGTTTCGCTCGCTCATTGAATTCATGTACCAAGGCTCTATTCATTTCCCAATCATCTAGCGAATTTGCAACTATACATCAATATGCAAAGTGAAAGCATAGCTCAAAGCTTGTGACTCATAAATGAGTTTATGCCATTTATATTCTCAATCACTCTGATCTGCTCGTAATAAAAATTGTGATGGATATCAATAGAACCTGAGCACACCAAGAAGTCTTCAGTTCTAATTGTTGCAGGCTTGCCGTCTTAGCCCTTGGAAGGGGCAAGTAGTCCATTCACCGCCATTCTATATGTTAGCTGAGCTACCACTTACAAGCCATCTGCGTGGGTAAATACTGTCTCACATTAGGGTTAATATTAACTGTACTGACTATTGTGATGCTACCAGCCCAGGCAAAAAGTTCGGCTTTGGCCAAAACTGCAATCATCAGCTGTCAACCAGTATTGCGTGCACAAGCATAGATTGCATCAGGTGCAATCTATCTCCGCCTGCAATTAAACCGGAAATACATAGTGCAAGCATATAAATCGGCAGATTGTAAAGAAAATTAGCGTAGAAGGGATTTGCACAGTTCGTTTCTTTCTTGATGATAATGATTGTTGGCTAAGGGACGGATGATTTCCCAACATGGAGGTTTTCTCAACTGAAAATGGTGTGTTCCTGATTATTCGTGTTGCTCAAGTCTCAAAGTTTATCTTAGTAATCGCTACATTTGCTCGTTATTTGCTGAATAAAACTCTGGTTCTGCTTCAGTCCGCTATCCTTTCCCTTTCATTGCCCCCAAAGGCTGGATAGTTTCCCTTTCGTTTCTTAAAACAGCTAGCCCTGAGCATAATCGTAAGGATTTTACAGATTAACTTCTTGTTGCTGGCGTATTGTGTTAGCCCATGAAAGGAGCAACTATTATATTGCTTTTCCAAGTCAGATCCAGAAATTTCCATTTCAATTTCAGAAATTTCCATTTCAATTTCAGACTTTTCCATTTCAATTTCAGAATTTTCTATATCAATTTCAGAATTTTCCATTTCAATTTCAGAAACCGCTCCCACCCGGATATTGATCACATTCTGAAATTGAAATGGAAAAATCTGAAATTGAAATGGAAAATTCTGAAATCGAAACGGAAAAGTCTGAAAGTGAAATGGAAAATTCTGAAATTGGTCTGGAAATTTCTGAATCTGACTTGGAAAAGCTATATTTCATCGACTCTTTGTTGTACAGTATATTATCAATTTTTGACTCCATTTTCGCTTTTACGTGGAGTAAATTAAATTATTTTTAATTGCTCTCAATTACCGTTATCCATTATAAAAATATCCACCTGCATAAAAGATTTGAGTGTTACACTGTATGAATAGTGAGGCCTGCACTGCAAACTTACTCAAAGCTATCCAAAAGCTACTCTTACACAAATGTTTGAATCTGGTTACAGTAATCATAGTCCACCAACAATCAATCTATAATTTTAAAGAATCTGTTTTTCTTTTTAGTGATTGGGTTGCTTTTAATTGATTGGATATGCTGACCAACCCACCTAAAATCCTGCAATGATCGTTCGTTGTGAATGGGTTCGAACCGGTTCCCGTTCAAGGTTTTGTTACTCCTGGATTACGAAACAATAAGTCATATCCAGTCTACAATCTATCACAGCAGCTATCGTCAAAACTAGCTAATGCGCGATGCTGGCATTTGATGGTTAGTGCATAAGTCCATCCATAAACATTCTTGAATAGTTGGAAATTTGTTGAAGCATTGTCCCAATGGGAAGTCATAATGGGGATAACGGTACCTATGAAGGCATTTGATTTATTGCGTTAAATGTCAGCAGGCCTCATTTGATAAAATTTGCATTTCGGTTATTTAATCCATAACTCTAGATTGCTATTAGAGATACCTCCAACCAAAGTACGATTCCACTGGGATTACTATAACAAGAGCAATCTAACAATAAAATGGTGCCAGAAATATCTCTGATTTCCATCCCATCACAAGCTGTTCATAATTGGTTCAAGTTCAATTGAGAACCTCTTTAAGATCATATCTTGGAATTAAAACTAACTCTGCAGGTATCTTTGTTTAATATTTTTGAAGATCAGACAGTCCATATATCATGGTGGCCGAGTGGAAAACGTCGCGAATTGCCTCCTTCAAAACAACGGCCAAAAGTGTGGACGACTAACGCTGAAACTTCGTTCTCAGGGGTTTAGGATGATTGGGGAATGGGGAAAGATCAATAAGGTCAAGAGTAGCAGTTTGATGAATAATCATGGATCTATGATTATGAATCAAACGAACATTGATCTGCATGTTGAAAAACTCATTAATCTTCCGATAGTTGCGTGTATTTGACACTTACACACTTTTCTTGAATCTCTCAGCTCAATCACGTGATCAGCAAGGGGTTGAATCTTCCTCCTAATCTCCCCTCTCATTTCGGAAAAGGACTCTGTTCGCGTTTGGCCCTCATTGGGACTGTTTTTTCTACGTAACGCTAAGTTGTATGCCTCATATACAGGGTATGTTATTTTTTCACAAATGTATCGAGAGGAAGAAGAAGTACCGGAAGAAAAAAAGGAACAAACCCTGCTATCTGGAAAACCAAACCCGGATAACACGTTTCTCTAGCCAAAAATGCAGAAAATACAATTGCAGACATTCAACTCCTATTCGCTTCGATTGCAGTGATTCTCAGCCAAACTAAATACTCCGTCAGATTTTTCGTTATAAGTTTGATGAGTTTATAAGTCTAATTTCCTTTATAACATTCTATATTTGGCTAAAACCTTCTAGGTACATCCCCTGAAAAAAGGGTCGCAAATTTTAGAAATGCCCACCTATGTATGCAAAATGTGGAATTTTATTCCTAATTTTTGCAAAATATGTATTCGGATTTTTTCACTAGTCTTTATTTAATAATTCCATCCTCGAGTTTCTGCATGTCGTTCTCCAATACGGACCAAAAATAAGACTGTAAGGCTCAAAACGTCACGCCATAATTTTACCTACTGCATTATGTGGTCGGCGTACGTTCAACGTTCGTAAAAATACCTAGTGCCTTTCTTGTTATAAATGCATCTCTGTGAATAGTCCTTTGTATGCTGTCAACTTATTTCCCCCAAAATCCTTGTGTTTTGGCTGAATAAAATGCTTTAATCTATTTTGTGTGGAGCTGGAGGCGCGACTATCTGAAGGTTAAATATTAACTTACTAACGTTCATATTGTGGTTCAGTATTAATAGAGGAAGCGTGACTAGCTTTTGAAGCTGTTTCTTGTATAAAATTCTGGATATGGGAGTTTAGCAAATGTTTTTAAAAGATCCCAATTCTCCTCACCGTAGCTTTCATCTGATTGCATGGATTATATTCGCTTCGAAGCACCTGCCCTTCGAACATAGAGAATGAATTTGCAGTACCTACAGCTGTTTGCCGCCCATCTTAACAGAATTGACTTGATCGTGCATCCACTGAATTCAACGTTGTTCTTATTGGATTCAAAATATCACTTACTAGCGTGAATATAATTGACCTGCTGAGCCGGTGTTCATACAATGGGGTCTGGTGGGTAGGTGTTTTATGGCTTGGATGCGTTACGTGCAATACCTCAAGATTGTGCAAACATCAGACGTACGGGTAAGTGCTCGAAGTTGGGTCACGTCCGCCAATCGACTGCCACTTCTGAATTGAGAGGGAAACAACCATTATAAACAACCTAAGCCGTAAAAGGAATCGTTTGTATTATTTATGGATCTTTTCGGTAAAGCAGTATCTCTCGGGGCTTGAGGAGTAGTGCGGCCATCGGAGTTTTATCCCTTCGCAAGTTTTTTTTATTCAAGGTACGAGCGATAAAAACCTTTTCGAAAAACCATGACGATCAGTCATATAAATTGTCAATGGGTTCTGCCTGTATGTTTTACAGGCCGTAAATATTCCTCGGGCTTCACGTATATCTCGTCTGCGTTTGAGACGAAAGAGTGAAAAAAAAATAAATAAAATATTGAACCTATGTAATAGGATGTGGAGGAAAGCTGAATACAAAGTACAGGGTCGAAGGATTAAGACTTACATCAAAAGCATGTTGAAGCTTTCTAACAAGAAAAAAAGAGGGAAGCTTCCTTTATAAAGGGTCTCCCATCCTCTATTCTCTGGATGTTGTGAGGGGAATGTATTATGTATGACGTATACACTACACTCGTCTGAACATAAAGGAGCCAGAGTAAAGGACGTTGTCCTTAGATCCAGAAGAGTTCTCCCATACATAAAGCATCTATTCGTATACCGAGATAACGGGCTTTCAGATACTCGCGCCGTTGCTTAACTACAAATACATAATGTAGTAAGTTTTTTTTATTTGGCCTTTGAAAATGTCGTGTCGAGGCGGAGTGTCGCTTGTCAGCATGCTGCCCGGGCTGGATGATGATTCTGAATAAGGGATCAGCTTTTGTACCGTTGTTATTTTCTCACGGTTAACAATTTAAAACGTTTTTCAACCCTTGGGAGGCGCGAAACGGATTTACATATCACACGATGTCTTGACGGCTTTTTCGCATTCATTAAAATCGTTGTTTTGAACTCAACATTTAGGGTGGAAATTATTTCGGAATTATTCCAAGTGAATTCACCTTACACCTTTTGAAGTAAGATGTAAAGACAATAGCAAGCTCGTCAATTAGCGAGAATTCTTAGACCCCTCTGAAAGAAAAGAGTAAATCATGGCAGCATAAGAATAATTATACTCACCAGTAAAATTGCAATAATTTTCCATACGCTCCCATAAATACGAAAAGATTATCTCTTTACGTAGCTGTACGGGTTGTTCAGAAAACACCCAGAATGTTTAAATTTTGAGCGTTTGGAGAGTCCGATTGTCAATTTTTTGGTTTTTATTGTGTTGGTAAACATGCCCCCCAAATATGACACAATTTTCGGCAGTATTCATTGACATGTTTTCACGAGTTCGGCGATTTTTGATTGTTAACCGAATGGATCATGGATCTCTTTGGTAAAAAATTGAATAAATTGTGACAAAGTGTGGGAAAAAAGTTTTTACGATTGGTATAAGCGTTCCCACGATGACGATGAAGACATTGAAAACGGCTTGCGTTCATGATTTGAATACATTCTACTAAGCTTTTAGCGCTGGATTGATTCTAATCAAAACGGTTTTTCACACGCAGTAGAAATTCACATGAACGCGATTGAATAATAAACCCCAGTGAAAGAATTTGCTTTTTTTACGGATTCAAATCGTTCTTTTGAACCAAAGGCACACAAATATGATGAAAAAGGGCTCATTCGATTCCTAATGGTATGTTCAAATAGGAAAATATTTAGGCCGATTCGACAGTTTTGAGGTTTTCAGGGATTTTACAAAACTCAACAACCGATGGAAGCAATGGTTGTGAACTATCGCTGAACCACAATCAGCGAAGTCGCTGATGATGTTGGCGTATTGATTTCCTCGTGACATGACATTTTTGCGAACATTTTGGGTATGAAACGCGTGGCAGCAAAATTTGTCCCAAAATTGTTGAATTTTGAACAAAAACACATCGTTGTTTGTTCGCCATTGTTTGGCTGGAAATAACACTGTAATGATGCCCTAAACTCCATATGCACCAGACATGACTGCTTGTGACTTTTCCTTTTTTCCAAAAGTAAAAATAAAAACCTTAAAGAGTCGTCGTTTCACAAGCAAAGATGACATTAACAGCTGGAAGAGCTCAAAGCTATCCCAGAGATCAAGATCCAGAAGTGTTTTGAGAATTGGACAAAGCACTGGCATAAGTTGATATGTAGTGCAGACTTCTTTGAAGAGAACAATAACGATCTAGATGGAAAAATAAATAGGTATTGTTTTCAAAAAACAAAAATTCAGGATATTAGTTCAACACACCTCGTATATTAAACGAAACCGAAATTTGCACTGTTGAAACCCACTTAACTCTTCAGTGCATACAGTCCCGAATCTAGGATACCCGTTATCCTAGGGATTTTATCGCTCATGGCTCCTAAATAAAGTACTTATTAGTTCGTTATCACAGGAAAAAATTCTAAAGTTGATTAAATACCAACGAAGAAAACCGCCAGGTTTTGTTGTGTAAAAACGCTGGTTTGTAATTTATTGGGAAAAGATTGAATTTCATGGTGCTTCGGAACCCATGTTGTGAAAATTGTAGACTCGAGAAATCATGTAAGTTAACTTGCCATCAACTCTGCGTACCAGCCATGGAAAAATATGCAGGGGCATGATGAATAGTATGTTCTGTATTATGATTAACATGTAAAATGCATTTTGATATCATTTAGCTTCTATGATGAACATGGGTGTAAAACTATTTCAGCCAACGGAAGAGAAAAGTCCATCATACCTAATAAACTGCCGGTTGCAGACCATTCATTTCCAAAACAAGGATTGGAACAGATGTCCAACCGTACTGTTAGCAAAAGTGTTTGTTTGGTTTTTTTCTGCTGAATAGCTGGACGGTAGGAAGCTGAAGGCAACTCTGCCCTCAATTGAGGATTTTGCAAAAGTCAGTGAGCAGGTAATTCAGAAGTTCAAAGAATTTGATAGAAAAATTAGATACAGGGCAATAAGAAACATCGAACGACAAAAGGGAGTGAAAGAGCTAATAGACCTGGCCATAGATGATAAAGTTGGGGAAAAATGTATTAAAAGATGAGTAAGCATTTGATCCCTACTGTACTCCCAAAGGAGCCATGTTGTGTGTAGAGGGTGAGGATGACGAAGAAAAAGGAATAATTTTAGTGGTTGAGGAAATTATGGCTGCCGGAATGGTTTTCTGATCAATGAAATTATTGTAGGATTGGATATTGTAAATGAAGAGGATCAATTCTTACAAAATTACCCCACTCTTGATCTTATCATATTGTTCTGGATGATGGTTCTCCAGAGAAACAGATTGCAGCAGGTTCTTATGCCACAAAGAAATGTGATGGGAGATAAGAAGTTAGGGTACGAAGCAAAAAGAGCCATCCACTACCGCAGAAAGAAGAAGGAGGATGATGGCTCATCATGGATGGGTCATGGTAGACTGTAAAAAGAAGTAGAAGAAACTCATGGTAATGTTGAGGTAAAGTTTAAATGGTATCCGAACTATTGAAATATTGTCCATAGAAAAGGAGATTCGGTGTTGGAGTCACCAGAATTATTATTACTCAGGACTTATTAGTATAACCATGCCAATAGGGTTGGTTTACACAGGTGATTGATAATAAAGTTGGAGTTTTATGATGGATTCTCAAACGTGTGTACCACGTAATATTTACTGCTGTACTAAAGGTCCAACAGTTACTCAATAATCAACAAGAAAAATTCTGTGTAGTAGAAATCTCGATTTTATGTCCTCCTGCAGAAAGAAAGAGTATATTTAATGTGATGCAGAACCTGCAAAATCTAATTCAGGGCCTGTAAACGCGTTAAACAAACAAATCCATTTACCAGGAAACGTTTTTCTTCATTGTCCCTTCGGTAAGGACGGCGTGAACCTGCTAGACATCTCTCGCCAGATCTCACTCCTGGCAAAAGACGTGATAGAGGCTCTAATGTATGCCGTGTTAATAGGTTCGCTAACTTGAGCTCGGGCGATATCATCGATACCCCATCCCTCCCAATGGCGCCTTTAATGCACCTAACGAACGCATCCTCTTCTTAATTAATCGTCAGTAATTCCAGCAATAATTTTCAACAGCATCAAAAGAAGACTCATCGCCATTCCGCTCAATTTCACGTCGACGCTGTTACAATGAAACCTATCAAGATTATTGAAACACGCGGAGTCGGAAACAATTACACATCCCTAATTACTCAGCCGATCTCCATCAACGATTATTAATGGCCGTTAATTTCGTCCGAGATTGTATCAGTTTTATAGTTTTAAATGCTTTACATTTGAAGCTTTGAGTATCGGTTCTTGCGGAAATTGAGATGGTTAGAAGTTGCCCTGGCTAGATAATTCAAGCAATCAGTTAGTCGGTATATATGAAAGGTGCGTTCTACCTGAAACATCCGATAATTAAAATACAATTTATGAGATGTCCCCACCCCACCAACCTCTCCCATTATTCTATTGGGTTTTGCATAAGGTTCCAATCGTCCTCCAGGAACAAAATTTGGTGTGGGACTACCGAAAAATGAGGAAGTAACTGGATTGAACCCGTTCCAGACCATTTTAGGAACAATACCGTGAAAAAAAGAGGTGTACATTTGCGATAAAGTTTGTCGACTCTTCCCAGCCCCTAATCATCAATAGATTGTTCAATTCCAATTTTAATCTAGTTACGCGACAAACTTCTGAAATTTTGCTTTTGCTGGTAACAGAAAATCCTTTCAATTGCTTCTAAACAAGGATTGTGGACCAATTTGTGTCGTTCGTTCTTGGATCTGTGAAGATCTCGGTTTAGTATTTAAACATATTCCAACATAATCAATTCTCATTATGAAGAAGGGGTGGTCGGGAAAATAGTTGTATGTTTACTGGTTTCTTCTGATTTTATCGGCTATTTCAAATAAGTAACTTGTTTCCACCACTGCCGATTTTCTAGCATCTTTGTTTTGTTAGATTAAGAATGTTGGTTTAGTTTTGAAACATATTTCACATCATTACTACTTATTATTGAAAGGGTGATCAAAGGGGTTAACGATATAAATAATAAATAGTAATTTGTTCAGCGATTTCTTCTAATTTTATTGGTTATTTGAAAAACACTTTTTCGGAGCAATTTTAGACTAGTTGTATAGAAAATCTCGGAAATTTTATATTTCCTCTCGGAAGGGGGAATGGAGGGGGTAATTGATCCCCTGTATACTCTTCGACTAAGAACGCATTTCAGATATTTCAAATTTAATTTGGGAGATGGTGAATGAAGGGAGTAATAGTGGTAAATCGTTAGATCTTCACCATTTTCATCAGTTTTTTTATTTTTTTATTTTTTCTTAATCGTTATTTTAGTTAACAAGGCTCTCATGAATAGCTGCACACTAAATATTGAATTTGAAGTCGGGGAGGGTGGGTGCTCGATTATCCCATTCAAAATTGTGGCATTGAGTGACTGAAGAAGCTTCTAGCTTCGGAATAAATAATCAAGTTGGGACTTATCAGATAAAGAACACTAGAAAACGATTAACGACCGATGCAATTGATAATGAACGATTTAATAGAGATGAATTTAGAATTTATAATAGGAGCTTTTTATGATGAGAATAGCAAAACACACAGCTCGGTCGGAAGACTAGGATGCAACTGGGATTGAAAGAAGAGTGGAGAAGCCCACGTCACGGACAAACAGCGATGCCACTTTCATAAAGTCGTACTTATGAATGCACATTACGGACACTGAATATTAATCGCAGTGCAATACAATTATTTTATACGGATTTATCAGAAGTATATTGCTCTGAGGGAGCGTAATGTATCGAGATATAGGTCGAACAAGGGGAGACCTCAAAAGTTAGTTGCCTGTAGGGCTGACATGAGTGCTAGTGTGCCCAGATGGTATCACCGTGGAGAATTTTCCAATAGTGGCGGTAATGGTCGATTCATTGAAGCGCTAATCATACCTACTACAATTGTCAACCGATTTCCGTACTTTTTTCGATTAGGAATTGGGATAGCTTCTTAAAATATTTATAAGTGTTCATAACTATGTTTACTGTGTTTGATTAAATAGAAACTGGACTTGGTGACGTCTCATCAACATGTCTATCCATATAAATTACCGTATTGCTGTAAGTAGGAAACTATTTATATTACCATGATAATCGCCTCTACCCTTAGAATGGGTGCCTACTCTATTCTATCCCAACTAGCCATACCATAGAGCGAAAAGGGCCTTCCGAAAAGGCAGATCAGTAAATTACAGTTTATCAAAATTTTTCATTGGGTTTCAGAAGAACAAAGAATTCCGGTGTTCATACTATTTTCCCCACTCATGCCTGGAAAGCCTGAACCTGAATGCACCTGAATGCACCCTAAAATATCATGAAATACCCAAAGATCCAAAATCAGATCACTGGTCTTACAGAACACTACAATCGAGAGAAAACATTAGCATGATAATCGCCTCTACCCTTAGGAGAGCCATTCTATCCTATCCAGCCATACCACAGAGCAAAATAAGGCCCTTCCGGAAAGACTAAACCAAGTATTCCAGTTTATCATAATTTTTTATAAACAAAAAACTGTCCCTTTCCGTAAATATTTTCACCGGTTACGCCTATAAGCTATAATTAACAAAAAGGTACCTGAATGCACCATAAAATATGGCAACGATCCAAACCAGATCAACGGTCTTACAGAACGCTACGACCGAGAGGGAACATTAACGCTAAGGTCAATGGATTGTCAACGGATTCTCTGGTTGTGCATGATAATCGCCTCTACTCCTAGAAGGGGTAGGTAAGTACTCCATTCTATCCCAATCAGCCCTACCTCAGGACAAAAAGACTTTTTAATAAATTTCAGTTTATCATAATTTGTCATTTTATACCAGAAAAACAGAGAACAACCGCATTTTAACATATCTTCACCACTCAAGCCTGGAAGCTAACTAGCTATAATTTAAAAAGAAGGGTACCTGAATATCCCATAAAATATGCCAAAGATCCAAACCAGATCAACGGTATTACAGATCACTAGAATTGAGTGGAAAGATCGATGCACGCAGGTCCATAGATTTAAATCATAAGAATAATTTTTGGGGTAACATTTGACAGATGTACGGATTTTAATTATTTAGTAGGATGATGAGTTTGTTTCTCAAGATTATTCGCTTCATTTAGCAGATAATCAGAAGTACAAATAAAGGACAACGCATTTTGCTTTACAGTCATCGTACAACCAAACAGTCTAACCGTACGTGACTTTGGGGTCTTTATCACTGTCGCAATATCGCAGAAAATAAACCTTCGAACGCTCGCGAGTTGTACCGAAGTTCCGATACCGTGAAATCGATCGGAGTAGAAGGAAGAGATGCGAGCGGAGGTCGAGCAACGAGAACCTATATCAGATGGAAGCCGCCCATGGCCGTCCGACGCGGGGTTTACCAATCGGAGGGGCTACCTTACCCGAAATGTAAATCCGGCTGTCTCGAAGCACCTCTGAACGTGAAAGATGGTCCGGCTGGATTGGTCACGGGGGATGCCATGGCTATCGAACTCATCGGATCGGAGGGAAGAATTCCGAATCGCGTTCTTCCCGAAACCATCACCTCCATCGATTCTCCGAATACCAGTTTCTGGAGTTTTTCAATCGTTTCGGTAGCGTTTCAACCGTTTGACTGCCTCGATATATCCTACATTTAGCCCCAACTCGACTCCTCAGGTTTAAGCTGAATTATGTTGGTCGATTGTTGTTTCTCCGGTTCCCATGTCCACAATGTTGTTTCAAGGTTGTTTTCAGTTGGAGAAATGACTGTCAACTTAGTCGGCTGCGGTGTACCAGCTAGTTATTGGGTCAGCTCAAGTTGATGTTCGTATGTAACGGAATGCTGTACGAATCAGAAATGTGAAATACAAGAACCTTCTCAGTATTCGATATTGCAGTAGACGATGTATAACTTGAACATTCCTGCGGTTAGTAAGCAATACTCAAATTTACTTGCGTACAATGATTCATCTACGAGGAACCTACCCAACCATGTAGACCTAAGGTTCTTGAAAACCCTTGGAATGTGTCATGCATCGTAGCAGTTAGTGCCTATTTCTCCCCAAATAGTTATAATTGCTGATAATGAAGGTAATTCTCATTGCGAAAAATTGAAATTTTCCGTACGGTCGATTTTGTTATCAAAAAGTTACAAATGGTACAGTATTGACATGGTGTTTAAACTCTGAGAATGGTAGGAACTTTGCTAGAATTTAACCATGGGAAAGCAGGCAGGAAGTACAACATCGTGTGTCTGAAATCTCTCGTTTTGAATTGTTGTATATTGAGTCCGTTACTCAAATGACGAAAGTTCAATACGTAAAAAAAAAAATGTTCAAATGATGGTTTGACATTCAATCAAGATTGCAGAATAGGAAGCACCTGTTCCAATTACGTAGGGAAATGCTTAGCGATGATTCACTGAAAATATGCAAATTGATGCGTCAAAGGGGGCATAGCGATTCAGCAGGTGATGAAAGAGGTGTTTTATCATCTAAGAAAAGAGCTACGAGTGGAAAGACTATTTGATTGGGCAACTAAGTCATCCTATTATTCCAGCAGGCGACTGAACTTGCGACGGATATAGATAGTACCTGCGTCCTGTTTCCTGAATCTGCAAAGGCAGAGCACAAACCTGAAGCTTCAGCTTCAGTGGTATCCTTTGAGTGTTGCAGGCTTATCCTCTCAGGCCCTGGAAGGGGCGAAATTCCGTCATCCCATACTATATGAAAGCTGAGCCTGGCAATGAACCACTCACCTCGTACTCCTGTCTGTCCTGGAACCCCTTTTTCTCGTCTCTACGAGCAAAATGTGCTCTTCATTTTAAATATTAACTCTTAAGAATGACCAAACCCTTGCGCCGTTTATTGAAAGAGTTAAGCCTGGGAGTGTACCTTGAAGGGTTATTCTCTGAGTGTTGCACGCATATTGCCTCAGGCCTTGAACGGCTCAACGAGTCCATTCCATCACCTCCTTTCTTTCTATTTCAAAGCTAGACAAATCATGAAAGAAAAATCCAAAACAACTTTTGAGGAAAGTTCATTTAACCATCAAAATTGGCTCTGTGGATGGCACTTAAATTTAATAAAAATTGAAATTTAGTAAAATTTATTTTCAAATTTATTTCTATCCTTACAGGTGGTAGGTACTAGAATTGAGGGATTGTTGTTAGTTGTTGTTTGCATTTGCGTTGTGTTGGAAAAAAGAACCACTGGCATTCCTTAGACCAGTGAAGGTCACACTTGTAGCCAACAAAATGCCTTGCGAACAGGTCGGACACTGAAGTAGAGTGATTCCAACTTGCTAGATTTTTCGTTAACTCTCCACTAGTCATAATAGAAAAGCCACAGGATGATAGTTTTCTTTGTATTTCTCTACTGTTATTCCTACATAGGTCATTGGGCATTCATGAAACATTTACACAATAATGGGAGATAATTATATGGTTCGTTCCATTATTACTTGCACTAAACGTGGAGCGTCCATTGAAAACCCATTCCACGGCTTCTAAAGCCCCGCCTGTCAACCTCCTTGATTTACCGCTGAGCGATATTTTTCAAAAGGGCGATCGGAATTATATTTCAACAAGAAAGTGGGTGGCAATCTATACGACTGGGGAAGAGATATCTCGGGGCTACTTCTTCTAAATACGCCAGCACTTATCCCTTCTGTTTCTTCTATTTTTTTCGTTTGGAAAGGATCTTGGCTCTGCCATTAGGGTGGAGAGTGCATTAATAAGAAGGCTACGGACTTTCTGTTGAGTGGTGTACGTTACACCTCGCGGCTAGTGTTCGCCTTTCAACCTGCACACTCCGCTAATGGCCTGATCACTTAGCTCGTCATTCTTTCGCTCGGAGTTAATTACGGGGTTAATCGTATGATCGCTACCAGACCTGTGATTGATGTTTCGGGAGGAAATGAGTTGAGTCTCTTGAGCAATTCATTTGAGCGATAAAGTCAGGACTTGGATATTCGTCAGCTTTACGTGAGAATAATGCTGCTCCGTTTCCACAAACATTCGAATGCAGTAAACAGTTGCAAAATACCACACTACCTCGCTTTGTGACTCGATGGATTCACATAGTCCAATGTTTAGGATTTACAAACTGAATGAAACCTTCCATATACTGAATTGATCTATTCAAAATTAGAATTCACTTTGCGAATTGGTAAAAGTTTGTCTAACGGACCAGAAATTGAAATTCCAAAAAATGTCTCATAATTTAAACAAACACGGTAAGTAAATGGATTTTTAACCTAAAAATGGAATAATTGCCGATACTGACTTAACAACAGAATGCTTAATTTGCATTATTAAATAAGATATGTAACATTTTATTTAGGATTCATTTTATTTTGCTCCCAGAGCGTGAAAAGCACCCCAAACCCCCTGCCCGAAAATATTCCTAAACATCATTCTATATAGTAGGTTTTCCTTCTTGTAATAGTTTGTTTTACTACAGTAAACGAAAAATAGTTTTCACCTATTTTTAAAATGACATCACATGATGTCATCGAACCGTAGGGATTTCTTAGATCGGGAGTGACGTTTGCTTCATTGTCGTCCTCGTCTGTTTCATTGCAGTTTAAAGGTTTATCCAGCACTGGCTCAATCCTACTTGAATCAACGAAGATGATTTATTAGAACAACACTTATTGAAGGTTAGAAACTAAATTCAAGGCGGTAAAAATGAGAAAATGCGAGGACAGCTCTGATCGGACAAAATACCGATTGATACGAGTGAAAAGCAGGCGATTTTTAGAATCCAACTTGTTATCCAAGTCCAGCAAAGCGTACAATTGAACAGAAATGGTGGAGTTACAAGCCAAAGCATCATAAGCACCATTTGATGCCATCGGTCCGCTAGCAACGCATTGAATGGGTTAGCAACTTTCGCACTTCTATGGTCCATCATTTACAATCTTTGTGAGGATGTAAAACCCACGTAAGATCTGGTGAGATGAAAACGGTGAAAATGAAACAAACCTAGCGTAAAATAAAGCGGGTTTCGCGTCTGTGCTACTTCGCCCATCTTGGAGAGATGGAGATTTTTTAGAGGCTTTTACCTGGATGTTTTCAGCAGATCTACCGCTATCCTCACTCGGATATTTAGATGGTTTTTGCATAGTAGTGAGATTGTTTTTGATTTTGACATTCAAATCCACTAGAACGGTAGTTAATTCCATTCTGGAACTGAAGATTACACCAACAATTGTACCTCAATTCGGAACTTGCCAACTCAATCGTGTTTAATTCATTCTTTGAAAGGTTCAATTCAGCAATATAATTCACATTTGTATATTATAATTATGAATACCAGTAAAATAAAAAGAGCCTCATTTTTATTTCAAGGCGGAAGATTGATTGTGGAAGAAATTAGCCTTCAGCAAGTCAGTGTGTCTTTCCTTATAAGTGACTTCTAGAATGACTTCATCTTTAATATCTGACTTCGTGATTACCTAACTCTACTTGTCCCTTTGCACGAAACAAAAGCAGATATCGAAATACATACGATGGTGTAATATGCATATACTCGTATATAATACATCCGCAGATCTTGGAAATCCACGAATAGAAAAACTGAAATTTAACTGAATAAACTAAAACACCTATTTACGCTTCACTTGTCCACAAATATTTGATAATTAATGAAAAACTCGATCGGAGGCAGCAATATGGGTAGTATATTTCTAAAGCATCCATCTTGCAACATGTCTGTCTCCAGTCACTTTTAGCATCCACGCGTTTAAAGACAGACCTGCAATTTTTGAGCTAACGGAAGATCGTATAGTAACCAGAATGCTCTCATTACAGTCATGGAAGTAATTCTATCTGAATCAAACAAAAACATGCAACGTTTTTGAGATGTCGACTTTTTGACAGAGTAGTGCTTAAAAATACTCATAATTTAGTGTGACCGCCTAAGATGCAGGGATAGCTGCCATTTCCTAGATCGATATTGGTTTTTCGTCAACTTTGGTCCAGTATTTTTGAAGAAAAGCTTGAGATGAGGGACGGTGTTGTGATGGATATGGTTAGTTGGCCCTTCCCGATTATTGAATCCGTCGCCTTGGGAGATGAATCAGACGTTTTCAAGCGTCTGGGTCATTCTCTGAGTGTGGCAGGCATTACGACATTCAACGCGATGGAAGGGGCGACTATCCCATTCTATCTCCTAACATGGTAGCAGAGCGCGGTTGCGATCCTCTGGGTTATGGGCCCAGCACGCTTCCACAGCGGACTTTTGATAATTCAAATTTATGTAATTTGAAACGTAAGCAAAAAACCAAAGGGGGTCCAAAAAATGTGATTGGGACATCGCTAAGATTCATATTACACCAAAATGCATTTTCTCCCAAAGAGGGGAAGATTACGTTACTTGTAGGTATTGAGCAAAATATATCGTCTTTTCTGAAATGTGCAATACACTTGGAGAATCAAACATTCTTCAGGTTTGCTTGCGACTTTGACTCGCCGTGTTGAGTTCCACCCGTCGGAGTTCATGAGTTATGGGGCAAATTAAGTGTTGCGAATTCGAAAACATGCAGAAAGACCGTTTACAGGCCCGCCGGGGCTCCTGGAAACTGCACGGCATCCCCCGGTATTACGGTAGGCGGAGACCGGCACGAATGGACCTCGAAAACGCCTTCCAATGGGGTAGAAGTTCGCTGGAAGGCTGGAAGGGGTCAAACCGTCTTGGACTCGGGCCCGCGGTGATTGATACCGTCTTCTTTTAGAAGGCAGTTCGTGAGCTGGGAAGCGAACATGCAACCGGATTGAGAAAATGCGGGTTTCTTCTTTTCTGGTCCGAAAGGGGGGCAAGGGGAAGGGAAGGGAGGGCTTCAGTTGTTCATACCGAATGAATTGAAATGAATTGGCCTCTGGGATCGCTCACCGGTTCCCCTGAACGCATTTTCCTTTTAGTCGCCTCAGGCTGCACAAGCGCCGCATAAGTCTACTGACCACTTACAGTTTTTATGCGGGTTGTTGCAATCGAAACACGAGCGGACTCGAACTCACACTGGTATACGTCATACCTTAGCGATCGGAAATGTTCAATCATTCTGAAACGCTGGATGTTATTTCACAATGACTTATTTAACAGTTACATAGGTGGGTAAGCTTTACACATTTATTGTTCTTCGCTTTGCAACGATATTTTTAATATATTGATGCCAGGGTTAATCTTCAAAAAGAAGACTATATCACCACTATGTATCGTAATCTATTAGTTATTGAAAATACAGATTTACCACAACTTGAGAGACGTGGGGGACCCGGGAGAGTAAACGTTGGACGTGGGAACTTGGACTTGCCTGGATATTCCACGTAGGTAAATTGATATTTTCCCAAGCGGATGAGATCACACTGCGTCACCACAATTGGACGCTCCTGGCCAATGAACGTAACACCAGCAATCTTTTATACAGTGATGGTGATTATTTGGTTTAGATGCACCGAATTGATGCAAAGAGGGGATCCTACATTGGGGAAACGCGATGAAAACACGACTACTTTGTCGAAGAAAACCGTAGCACAGAAATGTAGAGTTTGGGGAAATTAGAAATGAGACATTCAGAAATACTGAATTCTTTGGCCAGTCGTCGGAACAAATTTTCAATGAGGTGCATCTTTAAACCACTTTGCCATCGTTATTCAAACTCAATATCGCCATCAGGTTCAGGTTGTTCTCTCAAATTACAAGACCTGAATGATATAGAACCATCTTTCATAGTCCGGTGTTCAGCATTCTCTAAATTATTTGTAACAGTTGAGGAGCTTACTTTCAAACAGGCACATATCCATTCCGACAAAATGTTCAGGAAGTGAAAAAAACTATTTGCAGTTTAGTGGAGATGTTTTTCTGCAGTTTCTCATCGGAGTAATGTGTGAGAAGGCACAGATAAAGATGCCTCAGAATGTGAATCAATTTTCTCCAAAACACGAGGCTGTATATCCATTTTCACTTTGGAAATGTGCCCTCTTGATCAAAACTAATGGATTTGTGCCTTTTTGAAAAAGAAAGAATTCATTCTCCATTCTGTAGGTTTTATTGAAAACTTCACCTGACTCCATATTTCCATTTGTCATGCCTGCCATCTATCGAGTCTCGTGTAAATATTCAACTTCAAGACGAAGGCGCAATGCTTCTTTTTGGATATGTGCCTTTTTGAAAACCCTCGACTTATCGTCCGACGAAATTCGGAGGATATGTGCCATTTCGATTGCAAGGCACTGAAAAAAATGTAGGGGACGGATTTGTTACCTTTTGATGAAAACACATAACTTTAGCCCCGGAATTGACGTGGATGTGTTCTGTTTTGTTCGGAAATGATAGGGGGGTCTGATTAAACTCATATTCAGAGATAGAAAATTGAGAAAAAACATTTTCTCCCAGATTTGGATATGTGCCTTTTTGAAAGTAAGCTCCTCAGTTGAAGCCTTTCCATGCCTTTTTTTTTAAATTTATGTTGGATTGAGACATCCATCTCTACACTGCACTTCTCGCGAACGACAACTGATTTCACTTTTCCACAAAATAGACGTAGTTGAAGCTGCTTTTCACTGCCTGTTTCCCCAAAGTAGTCCTCCTCTCATACGGTATCAACACCGCATACACCTACCCACCTTCAACCATGGCAGTCGGTTGATGCCTGTCAGAACATAGTGGTATCAGCTAACAGCTAATCATACGTTGTTGGAACTATGAGATCGCTCACCTCAAAAGCAGTAATTACGATTTCACTCATCTAAAATGTGGGAACTAAAGGGTCACTAGCCGATAAGAACTAGGTTATTCTTACAGTATTTTTATACTATCTTTGTCACATTGGTTAACGTTTACGAATACGACGATTACGTAGGTACCCACCTGAATATTTTAATTTATTAAAAGTTCAGACGGACCCAACAGGAAATACATGTGGGTAATTAATATTTTCCCAAGCCGACGGAGGCCGAAAAATGAGGTCGTGCTGCGTCATCACAACACGATGCTCTTGGTTAACGAACGAAACGTAATCGTCCCGAGACCCGGAAGGGTCAGACTTCAAGCTGGTAAGTTCACCTCAACCAAAGCAACTCAGAGAACCTCGCGACAGTACCTACCACTAGTTGCTTGCCACACATCTCTTATAATGCTTATATGCATTCGACTCACCATAGAGCTGAGTTTCTGGTATAATAAAAGCTGAGAAGTAAGATTTACTTCAATGAGAAATATCCTGAAAAATAACTGTTATGGACGCATACTATCAGTATTTATGCTTACTATAACCTTACAGTCGTGACCCAAGTTCTGATACCTGGTTGTTTTTCAAATTCTATAGAATTTGAATACTTGATTGTTTGTTTTATAACTGTACTTACCCGGATATCAACCTGAAGATGCGGATGGCTTTATGAATGATGTTGTTCCTTTTTCTATTCTTTATTTGTGCATCACAAACAGCATTCCGATGTTTTCAATGAAGGCTCATCAAAGCGATCTGAGGAGACAAACAGGTACAGGGTTATAATTTATATTGAGACAACCCCGTCTAGTCAACTTTAGGACAAAAAAATCAGTTAGATACTTTCGTACGAGCACACTCATCATGGCCGTAAAGATAGCAAAATTCTGGGTCCCCTTAAAAGAAACTTAAGCGTCCACGAACTACTGTAACCATATACCGTAATAAATTACAAGCCATTTCGAGAGAGAGAGGAAAATTGAGGGAGGAATATCGATTGTTGTTAATTGATAATGATTGAGTTCCACAGCTTTGTATTAATTCTGTAATACTTCCAAAGCAAATTCAAATTAAACGAGGGAGCTTCCAAAACTTAACAACCGAAAATCCGGCTCCCCATCCGAAGGATGGAACCAGGGCCATAGAGTCCAGTGCCCCTTCCCCTCCTCTACAGGGCTGATACTCATTTGAAATTCCATTAATTTAAAAAAAAAATTGGTCTTCAGCTGAAATTTTGTCCAAAGGGTTCTTCCCATTCTGGGTCTGAATAACATAACATTCCGTCAGCGCCAAAAATGTGTTTCACCCTCTTTAAATGTCAGTACAATCACAACTTGTTATTAATTTCAATAACCTTACTCCCAAGGTCATCATTTATTACAATTATCATAAAACAACTAAATTAATTTCTCTGACTTAAAATATTTTATCAAACTCAACAATAACGTTGACCTTTCTTAAATTTAATAGGGTTTCATACTAGCAGCAGCGAGAGACTATAATAATATAAATAGGGCCGTTTATACCAAAGATATTGGTGTTTGAAATTCTCCATCCCTGAACACATTGACGACTACCTTGGTATACTATACGGTTTAGACCATAACAAATGGTTTAAATGTGAATAAAAAGTTAGTACCTTTAGTGTAACTACCGAATTAGTGATAACAATGAAACCTCAGCAATCTCTCGATCTTTTTTGAATTGGTTCTTTCTTCTTTCCTATTTTCCATGAAAATCCGTTCTCTTGTACCCTGTTTTAATGTCAATTTTTCTTCTATACACCAAGACAGCATTAAATTGCGTAGTTCTTGATAGGAAAAGCCCCGAGAATTGTAATATAACATGTGGTTAACAATTAACGAAAGATGAACCAAGAGTCATCACGGCGTAGAAGATGGGGAATCCCACACGGGGTTTCAGAACACCCGAATAAATAACCCCGGACCAGCCCAAGAATGTTCATTCAGATCCTGTCTCTTGATTCCGTCACTCTGTTCTAAACCTACTCTGCTCTTTTATAATTTAACACTAAATTCACAGGTGTCGCAGCTGCTCCCCCTATAATGCCTATTTATCATTTAAATTTAACTCTTCCGAATTAGTTCACAGGGTTCAAAATTTCGCAACTCAACACCCAATTTTTCATCCGTTCAAATTTGATGTTCCTCTCAAATGCACAACAGAATGAAAAATCAAATTTTTTCAAATTTAGAATGAAAATCAAATACATATTGTCAACATCTCGCCGAAATTCTGTTCTGTACCATGTCGAGCCGTTTTCTCGTTTCTTCTTCGAGTTTTTAACTCCTTGCACGCGTTGACCAGCCGCCAGCTAGGCCATTCGATCAATGGGCCACGCATTCCTTCAATTCCACTTTTGATATTGAAAAGGGGTAAACTTCCTATTCAAACAAATCTCAAGTGATTTAAATCAATCCTTATTAAACATATTACGTATTTTATACATTGCCCAAGAGGCCACAGTCATTCTAATACATCATTATTCGATAACTATATTATAGAATGCCTAATGAATGTGTGAAATAATTATATACAATTAGAGGGCGTTATAATGGCTCTATAGAATGACTGGCTATTATAATAATGGCTGATTTTTGCTGTAACAGATTTGAGTATTACACATCTACTGGATTTTAGAAGACTTGAAGCTTTTCTGGTAACCTTTCAGGCAGCTAATAATATTTGAAAGTACTTAACATGTTCGAGTTTTTTCGTTTGGAAGAGTGCCATGTTATCATAAGAATTGGATACCATATAAGGAATTTATTTATGTGATTTCAGTTTATAATGAACATTTATGTAATAAGGAAATCTGTGGTATTTTCATTGTTTTTTAAATTTATTCATTGATTTCAGAATTTAACATATACAGCCGCATCCATTACAATTCGTGATCATTAATAGATAGGTGCATATACATTATCATGTGTGTGAGTGTGTCTTAGAGGAAATAGAGCACAGTACTCACAACTTGATTCGACAGTCCAAAACGAATTTAACCACGTCGTCGTAGACAATTAGCAATAATTCAATTAGCTCAGTCACCAGTATGAGCTCTAGGTTGAAAGGACGAGATATGGCTTATTAGCTCTCTAAAAGAAACATACCCCTATTAGATACCATTATTAGATGGTATTAGCGAAATCGAAGCACCCTGAATCTAATCTCCCAATACGGAAAAGATAATTTTTAGTCTCACAATGGCCACTTCTAAGCCTTGAAATGATCATACAGAAAGTTTGTGGACGTATATTCATTTGCGAAAACCTTGTTTTGAGTTGAGTTGGGGGAAGATCCTTTTATATCTTAATCCAGTGGGGTAGTTGGAATGAAAGTTATTTGGCAGCTCGATCACTTATATACAGGTTGTACTGTTGCCTAACGGTACTCCAGTGTTTAGTCCTGGCTATTCACACAATTTTCTCCTATTCATCTTCCCTCTTGAGTAAAACATGTTCGACCGCTCAAAGTGGCTTTAATACACAAGGATAATAAGTTGCAGAATCTTGTCCCCTTACATGGGAATACTCTTATAAATCACATCGCGAACTAGGCGAATCCCTATTGGCCGAACGGGAACGCTGTCCAGGGTGATCTACGCCTGCCCCTTCTCACAATCCCCACTACGTCTTTTCGTCCAACCACAATGAAACCATATTTTAAAATAGACAGGAGCACTTGACAGTCGCTCTCTCCGCCCGATGGTTGGCCGTTTTTTCTCTCTTTTTGAACTGGTCGGCGTTCCTGAGGTTCATCCTTTTCCTTGGGCGGTTCTTCTTCTTCTTGCAAAACCGTTTTTGCCTTCTTCGACTTGTCTTTTCTCTGTCCTTCTTCTTCTTCCCGTTCCCTTCAAACGTCAGTCACACCGCTGACGGTGCTCTCTTGCTTTCTCCTGCCAACCTCGTCCCGATGTCTTCCCGCTTGAAGATTTTCTTACGGTTACATACATTTGAAAGTAGGAGGGCTCGAGAGTTTCGCCGCAAAAAAAAAAAACCAACTCGTATAATTCATCTCCCCACCTCACGGTTCAAATAAATTCCCCACGCCGAGTTATGAGAAATAAGATGGACATCGTTTCGAAAAACTGGTCGTTCATGAAGAATGGATGATACCTTTTTTCCAGGACCCTATGTAAGAGATCGCTGTTCTAATATTAGTTTCCTGTTCCATAATTAAAATCGAACCTGAGCTCAATATTAAGTCACGCTGAGAGATTGTAAGTAATTATTCTGATGAAATGCAATAAACAGATATTAATAGCTTGATGAAGTTACTGTAGGACTAAAGCAATACAAAATAACTGAGTATCGCAATTCAAGCTTCTCACAACTTTTTCAAGGTACATGGGGATTAGATGGATCTTTCATCGTACAATTCAAATATAAAAACCAAATTCTTTCAAATGATATTTTATTGGCCCACAATTCTAATAATTTATTGGACACCATTCATAATTGTGCACATTTGAGGTGATCCTTTCTGTTGACCTCCAAAATGCCTTCCAGCTAGGTTATGTTTGCATATTTTTATCATTTTAATTTCTTAAATGTTGTGTCCACAGCATGTTAAACCCTAAAACTATTACATTATGTATTCATATCATTAATTATGAATAATATGATTACATACATGAACTCACACATCAGTTCACAATTAGACAGTTTGTTGAAGTCAAACATTTGTCGTTGATTGGAACAACGTTTTTTACCCAAGATCTAATTCACTTTGAGGAAAGTTTAATTTAATTCGCAAGTACATTCAAAGTGCAAATGTTACCAGTGTTCTTTGCCATTCATTCTTGAAATATGGATCTATGTATATCTGCTGTAAAATGGTTTTGAAGTATACAGTAAATAAATCTAGATGTATCGTAAGTAAACGTAGATCACTATTGCATGAGTTCTTCCCAGGTTACATCACAAGCCCATATCCCACCGATACCAGCCATGAACGTTCCAAAAAGGATTCTTTTTTTCTATCCTAACAGTGAAAACTTTTCTCGTGGTTCTTTTATCGATGTGAGTAATGTCGAATGTATTGAGCAGCGTTGGTGGCCACTTTTAAAGGGTATCCACTTCTAATTAATTCACAGTTCGATTTAATTTAGATCTGCTCCAAGACCGGGTTCCGAACCCACATTGGCTTCCTGAGGCTAATGAGCCCCGGCAGGGGGAGATCCCCGTCGCCTTCACCCCGAAAAACTTCGGCCACGAATTTCGGGGCGAGAGTTATTTACAACTCGGGCCGTTTTGTTTCTTTCGTTTCCCGGTAATCGGAGGATGTGCGGAGAGATTTGTGAGCTCGGAAACTGTTTGTTACGAGGGGGCGGCGATCCAAAACCAGATTTTCAACAGTAAAACAAAAATTCAACCGTAATATCACTTTGCAAACTCCTGGGTTCATTGTGTCATTCCTAATTTTTTAGGGTTGATACACCAACCAGAAAGCAACACCGAATAATGTCCGAAAGTCATGCAGTGGTTGGTTGGCTGGTTCCTACTATCTTTCAATCTTTGCATCAAATAAAGAAACTCCCATTATCTGATTTTAGTGAATTATATTCTTAAGGCCAACGGTGAAGAATTTAGTTACCTGTAGTTGATACGCTTATAGTTACTACCCATTAGGTAACTGAATATGTAGTTTTTGCTTCCTCTTAACCCAAACTATCAGCGTGATACTCACAATTAGATTTCAAATCTGTAAAACATGAGTTCAATGACTGAACGTTTCAAGCGAAACATAATTTTGCAAGTTCTGGGGTTCATTCAATCATCCACCATGTTTCTTGGTTGACGTACAGGTCTATTACTTACCCGAAATAACGTTTTAAAGTTACGTAACCGACGGTTTGTAATCACGTATTAACCAAGGAAACTCTACAATCTGCTTTTAGTATAGCATTTTCCTATTTAGCTAATGACGCTGCATTTAGATACACCTAGAGATGCGCTTACAATGCTTAAACTTTTGGTAGATGAACACGTAATTAGTGCATCTTCTGCAGCCAAACTATCATTATGGTAGCCACTGCTAGGTTTCGCGACTCCAAAACAAGCTTAATAGTTCGCTTAATAGCTTAGAAACGCATTGCTAGTTCGATCTACATGGAAGTTAATCAATCGTACCATCGTGATACAAACACTTAATAATGTTTTTTGGTTATGTAGTGGTTCTCTAGTATCATTCAATCCAAAATCAATCAAAGAAACGCCTTAATCTACTTAGCGTAGAAACCCTAAATTCTGAGCGGTTCGTAATAACCCATTATGTCATTTCATAACATCTTGATCAAATTAACGATCAGTAATGCACGTTTCATTTTTTATAATATTGATCGTTAGACGTGAAATCATATACAGGTTGTCAAGGTTAATTATGGAACAAACTCTGGGAATCTACTTTACTGCCCATTTGCAACAAAAAGTGCCTCCTTCAGTTTTTTAATTACAGTCTTCATTTTCCAGTTATTTCACTTTTATGATATTTTTCGTGTTTTCGACCTTAAGTCACTAAAACGGCCATACTCCCTTAAATTACTAAATAGAATAAAATTTGAGGATACCGTTGGAAATAGAGTTCAATTGTCTATCTCTCTGTTACAAAATTCGGTTTTCTTTTTTTACAATCCTGACCGGTAAAAAAATTACCAAAATTACAATTTCGGAACGTTCTTTAAAATCAAATTTTTTTTTGTTTTTTTTTTTTTTTTTTTTTATTGGTTGTGTGTTTTTGTCTTGAATTCCTAAGGAATATCTTGCTGAGAATCTTAGCTTTTCAATGGTAGAACAAAATTTTACACTGTAATTCGTTATTTGTATCCTGGAAAACGTTGGTTTCAAAAAGATACGAGATTGAAACACATTTTGTGACCGAGAATCATATTGTGACACTAGTTACAATCGATCCAAATCTCGGAACAGAGGGTTGGGCTATGTTCCATCAAGGAGCCTCCAAACTCAAACTAAGCCTACTTTTTTAGGTTGAAGATATCGCCTTTGTATCCAACATGGCTTTTTGAAAATTTATTGTAAAACCATCTCTATCATCCATGTTATTTATAGACCGAAACCATTTAATAAATGAGATTCCGAAGAACGAGTCTCTTCTTAACCATAGAGTTATGGAAGTGTGACCATTCGATTCTGTGTCAAAAAATACCTAAATCGCAAAATCGAACTCTTTTTATGAGGCAGGTGGGCATTTGGGAAAACCGTTGATTTTCATCTTGAAACCAACATTTTTCAAGATACAAATTTCATTGTACAATTTTTTAATCTTATACCATTGGAAAGCTGAGATTCTTAGCAAGTTTTTCCTTAGGAGTTCAAGCCGGAAAACCAATTACTAATAGCGAGGAAAACGAATGAAAAAAAGGTGGGGTTTTAAAAAAATCTTCAACATTTGAACTTCGGTCATTTTTTTTACCAAAAGGATTGAATGAAAAAGTCAGATTTTGTGACAGCAAGATAGAAAATTTGACGCCCTTTCTAACAGTATCCTCAAATTTTATTTTATTTAGTAATTTAAGGGAGTATGTCCGTTTCAATGACATGAGGTCAAAAAGAGGAAAAAAATTTTAAAAGTGAAATAACTGGAAAATGAAGCCTATAATTAAAAAACTGAAAAGGGCACTTTTTGATGCAAATGGGGTGTAGAATCGATTCCCAGAGTTAATCGAATAATTAATCTTGACAACCTGTATTTGAATTCACGCTTAACGATTGATATTGTGAAACATGAAACGTATTACTGTCAAAGATCTTTAATTTGATCAAGAATGTAGAGAATAGAGCTAATGGGTCATCAAAAACCTCTCAGAAGTTTGGGTTTCTTAGCTAGGGAGAATCAAATCCATGAGTTTGTCCCATAATTAACCTAATACTCTGTATATGAGATTGATTGGTAAGTTAATGAACAGGCTAGTGGTCATTACCTGTTCGTGCGCCTATACCTTCTACCCACTAGGTACATGGAAATAGTTTTTTGGTTTGTTATCCAATAATAAACCATTGTAATCGCTTTTGAAAAAAAATTCTAACCCCCTCACCCCCGAAAATTTCATGATTTACGTTTCAAAGGGTGTAGAATCCGAATCTGCAATAAAAAATTTTCCGTCCGTCCGCCGTACGCCGTACGCACGATTTCTCCCAAACGGCGGAAGCAAAAATGCTGAAATTTTCAGGAAAAGTCCGTAGGTCAAACCATTCCCAATGTATGGCCCGATTTATGGTGCCAACATTTGCGTTATTATGGTTTATTATTGTTTTTGTTTTGATATCAGTAACCTGGTGATGTAGTAATGTGGATACTGGAGTGAACTCCTAAAGGGCTTTGCAGCCGATACACGGGTTGAAGCATTCTGATAACCATTAAAAAAACGCTGCAAATTCTTTCACTGGGGTTTATTATTCAATTGGCTTGCGTTCATGATTTGAATTTCTACTAAGCTTTGGAGTGTACATGTTTCACAAGTGATAGAGCGATTATTGAATTTCAGGAGGCACACAAATATGATCAACTGATCAATCCAAATAGGTATTTTGGTTGAGAACAGATTTACGTGCTCTATGCATATCTCCTGAAATTCAATAAACGCTCTATTACCTGTGAAACAGGCATACTCCAAAGCTTAGTAGAAATTCAAATCATGAACGCAAGCCAATTGAATAAAAACCCCAGTGAAAGAATTTGCAGCGTTCTTCATATTCTGCAGCCAAATGACTTACCAATCTGGTTGCCACAATTAGATTTCATGTTCATAAAACGAAAGTTTAATTGCTCACCTTCTCACGTAAAACACCATTTTGCAATCTTCGAAATGCCCAACTGCAGAGCTGTCACGATTGTTTTAACATCAAAAGATGTAAAATCTAAGAATTGTAACTCACTTGACAATGGAAACTACCAGCGTTTACAACCTCAAAACCGACAGGTATAGTCTTAACGGAATAAGATGTTTTCGAAAAATAACACTTTTAGAATCGAATTCCAACGTCGGCTGGCAACCGCTGAATATACATTAAAAACCCCGAACCTATACATTACGAAATTAATAACCTTCTATTTACCTACCTACATTCCCCCTCACATAAAGAAGTTATTGGCTGTTTCTCCAACCTCAACCCATGCGGTCGGACTACCAAAAAAAGAGGCTTTCTCCTTCTTCACCACCACCCTCCCATCAGACGGAGGTCAGAAGAATGACTTATTGATTTATTACACTCATAACTTTTCCCTTTGTAATGCCCATCTTTCGGCAGAATTTTAAGTTCAATGTTATTTAAAAAACAAAGAAAAACTTTTAACGATTAATACTGTCGGTATTCTGGAAAAAATATGAATTCATAATGAGCTGTCAGTTGTGCATATTAGTTGCCTGAATAGGAATTGGCTTTCCGCTTCTACTGCCACATGGTGAGTACCAACTGCAATAGTTTAGGAATTAAACTTATCATTACTTCATACTAAGTAGACACGTAACCAATGAAATCAGAAAAACTCCCCAATCTTCACAAAGCTCAAACATTACATTTAAATAGGTAATTTTTACCATCAAGAAAAATTACGTTTTCTTCATCGTTTAGGCCTGAACATCCCCGCTCTTACGCTTAACATGATTTTACCGTTTTCTATACAAAAATGGAAATGTTCCCTTAATGTAATCAGAGATTCAGTTGAAAACAGAGAAACTGTCTTTACGCCACTAAGTTCAAACCTCACACTAGTTATTACCCACACTTTAAAGTGCAAAAAGATATAATCTTTCTGCTTCTTAAACAAAATGGACACACTTTAATTCACCTTTCAGCGCCACTTTTACTCTAAACATAATGTCAATTTTTCTAACGAGATCCCATCATAAAACCCTTTTTTGACAAACATGTTCCCTCTGTGTAATCACGAATTCAATCGAAATCAAAGAAGCTCTCTATTCGGCACGATGCTCAGTCATCACATTCAAATATCTCATTTTGACGTAAAGTAGGTACAGTGGTGCAGACAAAAACAACCAACGGTGTTTTTTGTCAAACGGAAACCACTGTTTTTATGCTACTGTATACACTGAAATTCAAAAACCATGACAATTAAACATAAGTATTTTCTTATTAACTGCAAATGAGGTTGCATGATTGTGGTTGAATTTTGTAGTTTGTTCTTTGAATAGAAGAAATGGAGAATATAAAAGAATTTCCTTCTCATATTATCATCAATCTGAGATCAGTGAAGGCCAGTAGAGACGCCTCATTCACACCAAAAAATAGCCCTGCCAACCACAGAATAAATTGAGCACCACAAAATGATTGAATAGATTATCAAAATGCTTTCAGTATTCCTATAAGAGCGTTTAAAATTAAAACGAATGTCGAGCGTCTAAAAATGTCAAACTCGTAATTAATCAAAACAACATTTTCCTATTAAGATCTGAGTTTGAGAGAGATGGGACCAATAGAACATATGAAAACGACAGAAATTGCGTTGTTACGTTTATACGTGTGTAGTTGAAGTAAGCTTCCCACTTCCCCAGAAAATGTCAACAAATCCGGACGGAAACTGTATGAATAAGCTTGATACATGGATTTCGCATTTGTGCATGGACAGCAGTTATTAGTGATACAATCGCCTTAAAATTGAATAGTACTAACCACCCTTTCTCGGCTACCTCCCAAATTAGAGCGAGATCGGACGTCTATTTGTTAATTGGTCCCTCTCAAATGAAACTATTTGTTTGTCGGTTTTACGATTGTGTAAAATATTGTTCATTTGAGTGGGAAATTCCACTTCTTCTTGCTAAAGTTCCTCTAAAAATTCGCTCCTGCTACTCTCAGACCGTGAGCATTTAAGAAAGGTGTGGTTTTCGTCCGCTCAAGGCAGGAACATTGGACTGATCGTATACCCCAATCATAAACAGGTAACTTGGCAATCGGTAGTGGTAAAAATTGAGGCTATAGATGGTTTTAATGAAACTTCTATCCAAGTTGTCTTCATTAAACTTTACGGTTTTGGATATGTGGTCTTGATCACACATATAACATTTCTCTTTGTTTAACTGAGTATTTTGATACTCCCTGTTCTGACATTTTCGGCGCTATGGTGATGTACCACGTCTCCTGTTGTTTGGCTAGTGTTGCTGCTCGATCAGCTTCCTCATTTCCTCCTATCCCAGCTTGACTTTTTACCCATGCTGGTGTGTTATTATACCCTTTCCTTTCAATCTTTTTGTTGAATCTTTAATTGCAAGTGGCTAGAAGTCATTTGTTTTAGGCATACTTTCGAGTTTACTAAGAGCACTCATGCTATCTGAGAATATTACCACTAGGCTGTTAGTTTCAATGCGAGAAATACTGCTTTAAACATAGAGTAGCCCATACCAGATCTACAGCCTAATCTGACAGAGTGTTTTCAGCATTTTCTAGCTCAAACTCACAATATAATGGTAACTTTCGTTATTAAATCTTTATTATCGTTTCAATAAGGATTGTTTAAAATTTGTGATGTGGTTATACTGCCCACCCTAGTTGGCGTAAATTATTAGAATCGGAACATACGGATCTGCTATAGACCAACAAAACTGAGCTTGATTCAAATTTTATGCTTTCTGATCTTGAATTGGTGATTGGTCATTGACTAATTCACCGGTAGATATGATCTTCAAAACCAGGTTTTGTTCACTCGATACATCCGCCGATTCGCGCTGAGATAACATTTATTTCCCCGGGTAATAAACCAACTCACCTGTGCGAGAAGTCTATCGCCGCGAATCTTCAAACCTCCGTATGCATCGAACAATCGGAAAATATCCGGTTAATCGATCTTAACAAGAGAAGCCCACTCCCAGTAAATGAAAATTCATTTTCCGAATAATAATATATTCGAAATCACCGGACATTACTAACGGGTTTGTCCCGTAAACTGTTTCCCTCAATTTCGGCAGAGCGTGGAAAATACGATTTCTTATCTCCAACGCGATACGGAACGGAAAGAAAAACGTAAGAAACATTATTTTTCCATTGAACATTCGACTTAAAACCTCGTTCAAATTAGAGAAGCCCCATTCAGTTCACAACAATTGGCCGGCCGTTGCACTTCCCTCCGATTTGCATTCCCATCAGATGTTTTTTTTTTTTCGCTTGAATTTTTAATGCGCATGAAACTTTATAAGTACGCGATGAAGAGTGAAAATTATACCTTCCCATGATTTTCATATTGCGGTTCTCCATTCATGAATGGGCGGATACTGAGGGTCAACAAACGTGAATGAACAAGGCGGTTTTGGCGCGTTTGAGCTAATTGGTTTTATCCGTTCACACGTAAATCAGCTTTAATCGACTAGTGGAAGAGATGCCTCCAAATATGATTTGGGATTCCATTGATGGGAGTTATAAATTAAGTGCACCTGAATAACTATAAGCAAAAAACGTGGTATCACCTTATAATTTGTATTCATAATTATGTTTGCCTGGTTTAGAATCCTCCTTTAATATTCTGTAACATGATTCAACGATGAAATTCACATTTTTCATTATAGTAAACAAAATAGAATATTGTATTATCTAACTAGCTGGTTTACAAGAAGTTGTTCGGGTTATGGCAACGCAGGTGTCGTAAATTTGGTAACACCTGAATATTGATTGTTATAATAACTAAATAACGTATATAATGAATTGTGACGGAATCATAGGATATGTATGATACAATTCGCAATACACAATCGTAGGTGAAAGTATCCGACAAGCTTACCGAAATGCGTTTTATCCTACCCAAGATCAGTTCAGTAAACATGTATTCAGTTGAGAAACGACATACCACGGAGGTTCAGCTCCGAGATCGACACATGACGACTGAGGAGGGGTTTATCAAGACTTAACATCTCTACTCCTGACCAAAAAAGGTTTTTTTGCTGTTTTGGACTTGGGTTCTAGGTCTACACAAGTGGTGAGAACTGCTCCTTTCAAAAGTGTACGTTTCCCCTCGAAATAGAACAGCGAAAACGTGTGTTTTCGTCAAAACTTAACTTCAACACACTCCAAAATTCATCTGCAAAAGCACGTTTGTCAACACCAAAACTTAACATCTCCCCAAATTTTCTGCATATGCATTTGTTCGATTACTACTTGTTTTACTTCAAAACGTACCCTACGTTTTTTCAATTTCAAACAGGAATTTTTCCATGAAATTTACACAGAATCTCAAAATTGACCACACCATCGGAAAGGTGATTAAATTTAGAAGTTTTCTTGGAACTCGACAGCTTCCAGCGTCTTTTTTTGGAAATGGAGTATTCAAGTATTTAAGTGTTCTAGTATTAAACCATTTTCAAAAACTTGGACATTTGTAAAATGTCAAATGTTTGAACTGCAATTAGAGTCCTAAGATTTGATTTGATTTCTCTTAATGAAAATGCATTAAGAATGTAGAAAATTGGACCAAAAGATGAAAGAAGTTGTTTCAAATTGAAGAAATATGGCTTGTTTTTCCGGTGATGATCATTAATTGCAGTTGGCTGTTTAAAATTTGATTTAATTGGAATGTTATTCTGTACTACATTATGAGGACATAAACTTTCAAGTTGTGTTTCACATCAGTGGATGCTAAAACTATTTTGTTCCTGAAATGCTTAATATTCACAGGTTGGCCCGCGCAGGGACGGTTTCGAGCTACGAAGATTTTTATTACGGAAAGAATCGATCGTTGAAGAGGATAATTGGTTGCAAAGAATAGAGGTAACGCATTTTGTTCTTCTTCAAACAAACAGACGATGAAAACGATGAAAAAAAAAAAAAAAAAAACATCAACAGTCGAGAAAGCCTTGATATAAGCTTGACCTGTCGGGCGTAGGGTAGGTGTCGACGGGCGGGAACCGCAATAAATTGTCTCACCGATTCCTTTATACCTCGGGGCGACTTCAGTATTTATACTTCTCTACTAATAATATTCATAGAATACATTTGTAAACAAATGGATCCTCCGGTATATAAACACAAGTGGGTGTTTTGTCCGGCTAATAAACATTTCACGATAAATATTGATAAATAAATTGTGGGTAGACAAAAAAAAGAGGATGAAAGGGAAATATCATCTGGTACGGCAGAGGATTGAGGGGGTTTGGTGATGGGGGTGTTTGAATCGGAAAGCTGCGGTTATGAACAAAATTGATATTAGAAACACGTGGAACCTTCCTGCATAGGTGTACAAGATAAGCTCTTGATGAAAATTCAGACAAATATGCCATAAATCGTTCATTCGCCCTTCTATAGACTTCGTAGCTTAAACAAGGTCGACATTATCTACTGAAAAAGCTAATTTCTGGTCGGAGTGACCCAGAATCAAGTTTTTTACTCCTCAAGTGGAAATATTATCGTCAAGCCAACTCCTTCAAAGGAATGCAGAAACAGGTACCGACTCAAATCCTAATGTCGCTAGATCAACTCCCAAACACCCTATATTTACTAACATGGTGAGAATGGAGTAAGCCAAACTCATACTATCGAAAGGTTAATCTAAATATATATTTATATATGTCTACATTTTTTTTTTAAAGGATAAATAATTTACAATATTTTGATAGTTGATACCAGTTTTGTTGGTTTGTAACGATCCAACTGAAAAACTGCACTACCGATTTTAAACAGCCTTTCACCATTAGAAAGCTACTTGGTCAAATAGTTGCAACATACACACGAACGGATCATTTGTAGGAGAAAAAACTTGCACCATCAATGTGACTGCATCCACCAGTTCCTTAGAGGCTCTAGCCATACACTTGGCTCTCAAGTATTTCGAAAGTTTGATAAATTTTCCCTGATAAGTAATAATCAACGATTGCTTGATTGTTATGAATACATTTTGGAAGGTATCTCTAATAACAGAGCTGATACCAATCGAAGTTCTTCGATACCACGCACCTTATATACTTTTGAGTGTTAATAGCCAGTGTGAATCCCTCACCCATTCGGTTGCCCTAACCTGTGTAAAGCCGGGTAAACGATCCAGTTACTGATATGATAGTTTTCCAGTTATCCACAAAATTTTGGTTCAATTCACAATTATTGCCCATATAACTAATCTCGCATACACTGCGACCCCAGACTTCATTAATTTCATTACCAGCTAGAGAATTGAACTCAGGGTCGTCTTCTTTGCTTTATACTACTTGTCCACAGAGTAAGGCTGTGTAAACAGCAGCACCATTTTTATCCCAAGGGATCCGTCAGGAGAATTTTATTTAGTTGAAATCATACCTTTTAGAGAGAGATTTCACAGTAAAGTATTACGGGGCTCACTCGAGCCCAAGAGAAATTTGGGTAGAAATTCCTCAAGGAAGCGGACCTGGGCCACTACTATATCTTCTGAACCGAGCGATGCACCAAGCAACGAAAACACAACCATTGCAACTTTTGCGGATGTGTTGATGTGCAGCCCTTCGGCATTTGATGAATCCGTTGTAAGAGCAACTTCAAAACTACAGCGTACCGTTGATGAGGTATGTGAGAATCGAATGGCGACAGAATTTGAATAGCTAAAATTGTCTCACGTAACTTCACAAACAAACGGATAACTGCCTTGCTGTCATGCTGAATGAACGAGCAATACTCCAGAACTAACACTGCCAACTACCTGGGAATGACTCTTGACACCAAACTAAAATGGGAAGAGGACGCTAAGAAGAAAAAGTAAGAACGTTCAGCTGTGAATACAAATCAACTGGCAATATACAAGCAAGTTCTGATACCAGTATGGACTCACAAACCAATATAAAACTCAGCTCTAAGGCTGTGCGAAAAATACTAAATCAAGATAGATCAGATTTTTCAGAATAAAGTGCTAAGGTGTACTGTTAATGCTCCTGCTCTTCATCGGGACTTTCATATGGAAACAGTGAGCCAAATGATAATGCAGCATGCAATCAAATAAGAACAGCAGCTCCATTCGCACATAAGCCCTGAAGAGCTTCACCTCCAAGACTACAGCCACATCATCCGAAGGCTGGATAGAGCAAAACCATTGGGCCCTTCGATGTCACGTGAATTGTGATTCAGTGCAGCGAATGGGTGCTATCTGGGGTATAGCCAATGGGCTTCCAACTCTACAAACAGTGAATAAGCGTATGAGTGTAAACTCGATGGGACTATGCTCAGTTGTTGTATTGTTGATATTGCTTTAAATGATTATCAAACTGAAAAAAATATATATTTCCTGATTCAGTATAAGACCAGCGGAATGGTCTACGCTATTCCCATCTTGCAGTGCACTCTTGCATAAAGAAAAAAAGAAGGTCGTTAGAAGCTTAGAAGATTAGTCCCCTGCAGTGACCAAAAATTTTTTTTCCAACAGCCGGGCGAACCGTCACGTGTTACACCATCCGAAAAAGCTCGAGTTACCGAGAGAGGCTTGAGGTCACAAAAAGCGGCTCTTTTTGTCAAACGATGACAACCTGGAGTCTGCCAGGCGTCGGTTATTTGTTTAAGGTTGACCGTCGGAGGTCAAGACGTAACTTTAAATGACCGGGAGACTCAGAGCACACGTGCCAGAGGCGCCAGAGGTCCGATGCGAAAGGGCGCCGAAGCCGGTGTATGAGGTGACCCACATGTGGTACCAAATCCCTTATGGAAACGAAATCTGTTCTTCATAATGATAGAACACCTCTCTTGTTTCTAATGAAAATAATGCAGTATTTTGAGTGCTTCTAAACGAGAATGGACATTCCAGGGAAAACGAGTGGAAATTGGCCAATTCGGCTTTACCAAATCTATTGAAAATCCCCACTGGCTACCTCTGGTGTCTAGCATTGGATGTACATCATATGTTTAGGTAAAAATATACCAATTGGAGCAAAATTCAATAAACTTTTCTTCTTCAATCCGTTCCCAAAATGAGATTTTGTGAGGTTTTTTCCAAGAAAACCACGTTTTGTGAGTCTCACAATTTAACATATCAACTAGTAGGTATTTTAATACAACTAACATTATTTAAAGAACTTGAAGATTGTGTTGATTAATGGTTCTTGAGCTCGATTTACAAGAATGAATAATTTGTATGTTCTGGAATCAGTGCATGTAAAAACAAAAAGAACAGATTATGCTGGTGCCGTGGGAGTAGGTATTTGTAGCTCACATGAAGTCGTAGTGCGTTGTGTCAGTGCCATAAAACCCCAGATTTCTACAGCTAGAAACAAATTTTTCCTACGTTTGCTCCCATTTTTGGATTCAGCATTATGTTTTCTAGACGTTGGTGCATTTTCATAGACAAAAACTAACTTCTAAGGACCCCATTTGCAGCACAATAGTTCAACATTTAAAAAAACTCGAATTTCAATAAACATTGAAGTGCTGGGAGTTGTTAAATTTCAGAGAATTTGGAAAATTTATCAAATTTTTCTTTGGTAAGCGATTCCGTATCGATTGTGCGGAGAAATTTCATGTTTAAGGCTGAAGAAAACTTGGGCACATTTTTAGAACAGCTATAACACACTAACCCAATCTGTAAAATGGATAACATTTCAAACTGTATAACTCAGGAAAAATGTACCTAAAATCCGTCTAATTTTTTCTGGAGTGTCAATTGGTTTATAAACAGAACAAAACACCAACGTAGTTGGTCCAAATTGGTTCGGAGAAATCCCAGTTTGAAGGCGCAAAAATGTTGTATTTTTGAAAATTTGATTCTAACAGTATTGTAACACGTCTTCTAACAGTCTTCTAACAAGTCCAGTAAGTGAGACTAACAAGGATTATGTACCTACAGTAATAAGGGAGCTACAATTTTCAATCTTCAATCATTTTGACAATATCGTAGAAAAAGAACTCCTGGAGTTGGCAACGAAACAAAACTTTTTCCGAAGTAATATATTGTACTTGGAGGCATAAATGTATCACGATTCAAACATGCTTTGATTCATAAGGAACAATTTGAATTTCATCTTCTTCCACGGTTCCCCAACGTTTTGTAGTACGTGAGGGTTTCTGATATGAGGAGCATTCAAATGTTCAGTCACTTGTACAAATTCTCTCACGATCAGGGTAATTTCAGCCTGATATCACGGCTATAGGAACAATATGCCAAGGATTCTGGGACTGGAATTGATGGCGGAGGAGACAGATGGAAATATTGTGAGTACCTCCTAATGAAAAAACCAGCCGAAACTTCATGAGCCAAAAGGCTCACAGAAAATCATTTCTGAACCAAAATGGTCAGGTTTAGTTTTTCAGTTTCCCGACACAGCTGGTTTTCGAATTGTTTCTGAATAATAAAACCGTTTTTGAATAGTAATGAACCAAATATTGATCAAATTGCATTGGCGACCCCAAGAGATCTACGATATAGTCAAAATGGTTAAAAACTTTGAAAAACAACAGCGGCCTTAACAGGGAAGGTATCGAACCGTGATTGTCATCATTCGAGGAAGAAACAATCTACCTACAAGATCGTTGAGATCGTTTCAACGACTATAGTTTCAATATATTCGGAATGAACGATACCTTTTGCAAAGCCGTGTATTAATGAAGAACACTACATTTTCGGCTAATTATATAATCAATTTTCTACTGCTACAAATTTCTTTGTAATTATTTTTTAAATATAAAAACTATTATTCATTGTTTCACATCAACTAGATTGTTTATTAACGATTTTTTCTTCAATTGGCATTAACCAGAAGCCATAGCCATGAAGTATTTAATTGGAAAACGATTTATAAAAATTTACAGAACTAGAGGCATTTCAAAAATAAATTACGTGTAACACGGAGTTAAAAAAAGAAAAATTGAATGTTTAAATTCACTTGTTGGATAACTGAACGTACTGGAATTGGGGAGTCATATGATTTATTCAGTCATAATCTCGTTTAACCAATTAATTAATTACCGAATCTCGTATAACCGATTCAAGTGATATTGTTTTTCCTTGGTTCGGTAACAATGAAAAACGGAACTAGAATGTACCAAGAAAAATGAAGTTTACTCTGTTATGAAAAAGTACATACTTTGAGAATTTAGACGAAATGTTTTGTTGTAAACGTATCAAACCTGCCTACATACTTCGTTTCTATCAAAGTCACTAAGAATTTATAGTACGTACCTACAATAGATTGTTATTCGATAAAACACTAGCCCTAAGAACGTCAGCCGCTCAATTAAAAAATTCTCAAACTTCGAACAATTTCATTTCACCGATAACTCGACAAAAAAAAAAACTGAACTCCCGCGACGGTATTGGAAATAGTTCCCTAACTTTTTTTTGTTTTCAATTCAAAAGCAGTTGCCACAGAGGCAGGTGGTTGGATTTATATATATAACGAACTGAACGGCAAGGATGGATGGAAAAAAGGCTTCCACTTGGTTTTTAACAGAAATTCCGTCGAGATAAGAGCTGTTACCCCTTTCCGTCCCAATTAGAGGAGGCTAAGTAAGAAATTCGGTTGATCGGGTTAGCGGTGGAATGTAGAGCACGCACGCGGTAAGTGGTTGAGAGGGGGAGGGGAGACGTTGAATGTAAATCTATTACTACGAGGTCAAGCGGATCTTAAGGGTTGAAACCTACGGCAGGGGGAAAGGTCTCCATCGAAGGTGATATGTGTGGTTGACTCGAACGGGAATTGGATTCACATGTGGGAAAACTAGTCTGGGATGGAGTTTGGGTATCTTCTCCCGGGTTTTAGAAACTAAAACGTTCTAATACCGAGAGGTAGGTCAGTTTCCAACAAGAAGGTGATGGCTTGAACTAGTTGCCTCTTCTAAGGGATGAAGCTATGCGTCTGTAATAGTGGTGTGCGAAACAGTTACGTTTTAGTAATACGTGACAGTGTTACTGTTTGGTAATTGGTTACAATAATAGGTGACTTTGGTAAGAAGGTGACAAAGAAGCCTTCCCTGTTACTGCAACGCTGCTTGGTGAAAAGTGACTCATTACATGACGATCAGTGATTGCTGTAAGGCCTACGGGAGTATTTGCCTATCAACGCCACCTGCCTTTCTACTCTCCTCTTTGCATCAATATTGGTTCTTCAAGTTGGAGGGTTGTTGAGCAACCGATATCAGTCTGAATACTGTTGATCACTCCTATATGCTAAATTTGACCTGCTGGCACTCAGTTGGTAGCAGGAGAAAAAGGAAACAGCAACACCTTGGTGACGGGTGATTTTAAATGATAGAGCGATTTTTGACCAACTTGTAATACATTAAGAGTTGAGATGGATTGAAATGTTTTGATCACTTCTGGTGACGCCTGTGTGCCAAGTACAGGGGTTTGGGTCGCATGGAACGGAGTTCTTTGACCTGCTGTCACTGAAAGTCAGTTGGCAGTAAGATCAGTTCTGCAGAAGGTGAAAAACGAAACAGGGACACTTTGGTAACAGGTAACCTCAACCTGTGACGCTTTTTCCGGCCCAGACCTATACGCCAAGTTTAGGAGATCGGGTTGGACGGGACGGAGTTATCTTGCCTGCTGTCACTGTTAGTCTTTTGATATATGAGTTGGCTCCATAATAGGTGACAAAGAAACGGTGACTTCCCAGTCAAGATATTCCCGACCCACTTCTACTAGCTTGAGGGTTGAGATCAATTGAATCAGTCCTGATCACTATTAATCACTCCTATATGCTAAGTTCAGGAGATCGGGTGTCATGGAACGGAGTTATTTGACGTGCTATCACTGAAAGTCAGTTGGTAGTACAGTCAGCTCTGCAATAGTTGGAAAAGAGAACTGCTACACTTTGGTAACAGGTGATTTTTACCGATGGAGCGATTTGCGAACCTCCTCTTATAAATTTAGAGTTCAGATGAATCGAAATGAGCTCCGATCACTACTGATGTCGCCTATATGTCAAGATCTGCTCAGTAATAGGTGACAAACGAAACTGTGACTTTCTAATAACGAGTGACTTTAACCAGTGACGGTGTCTCCTACCCGCTGTTAAAAAGTTGAGGGTCGAGATCAATTGAAACACTCTTCTGATCACTACTGACGCCTGCATGCCAAGTTCAGGGGATCAGGTTGCATGAGATGGAGTTATCTTGCCTGCTGTCACTGCAAGTTGGGTCCGTATTCGTTGGCAAAGGAAACGTTGACTTTCCAGTACCTTTTCGACCCAATTCTAATACGTTGAGGGTTGAGATCAATTGAAACATTTTTAATCACTACTGATTACGTCCGTATGCAGGACTCAAGAATTCAGGAGATCGGGTAGTGGGAGGGAGTTTTTTCACCTGATTTTACTGCAAGTCTGTTGGTAGCAGAGTTGGTTCCGTAGTAGATGAAAAAGGGCACGGCGACTCTCTGGTAACAGATGATTTTAACCGATGGAGCGATTTTCGATCAATATCTAATAAATTGAGGGTTGAAATCAATTGAAACAGCCCAGTTCAATAGTGACGCCTACATGCTAAGTTCAGGAGATCGGGAGGTATGGAACGGAGTTATTTGACCTGCTGTCACTGGAAGTCTTGGTAACAGGGTGGACTCCGCAATAGGCGCATAAGGAAACATCTACTCTCTCGTAACAGGTGATTTTAGCCGATAGAGCGATTTTCGACCCACCTCTAATAAATTGAGAGTTGAGATGAATTTAAATGTTCCAATAACTACTGATGAGGACTATATGCCAAGTTCAAGAGATCGGGTAGCATGGGACGGAGTTATTTTGCCTGCTGCCACTGCAGGTCAGTTGGTAGTAGAGCCTACTCCGTATACGTGATGAACGATACCTTTGAATAGTAATTTGCAGCTTTTTCGTATTACATTTTTTTAAATTTACATATCTTTAAACCTATACTCACAAATTTTGGAGGAGAGGGGGATTTCAATTTTGTTTCCTAGGTCGATTAAAAATGTTCATTATTCCATTATTGAAAATAATAAACGTTAATACCATCATCGTGCAACTTTCACTCATCCACACACTTCATGACATTTCAAACGGGCGTATATTCTACCGCTGGTAAAAAATCGAGAGAAAAATATGAACCCCACAGGGGTTTAGAATCACTAATGTAGTTATTTTTGAGATTACCGAGTTTATCGAAGTTGATTAAAACACCTGTTGAGCCAGTTTGCCCTTGGCGAAACTGCACGCCACCTAATTGTCCTTCTTCATCACACAACACCACCAACACGTTGAACCAAAGCGTTGGTTTTTCCTTGAATTTTCACTTGAGGAAACTCATACAGTCTTTTTTTTTCCTTTCCCTTTTACTCGCCGCCGCTCTTAATTCGTCAATTATCCACCTCTAATAACATACATTACGACAAAATAAGGCGAGGAAATTACACCAATTTCCGAGTAGTTATCGCGGTGCGGCCATTTTGCGGAGAACCTGACCCCGGTCAAGAGGGAAAATGGTAATTGCGCGACCATTACGGGGAAAAAATAAAATGAGAAAAATCCCCGAAACGAAAAGAACAAAAATGAGGGTCGACGAGTGTCCCATTTTCATGGGGCTTTTGAAGAATAATCACGGTCATTAGACGGAGGGAAATTAATATTCATATTTCTTTTGTCTGGAGCTTTATATTGATATGTATCAGAAGGAATAAAAACGGGCCATTAATTAAAGGAGAGCTGCCCGAAAAAAAATTAAATGCAGTGAAAAACCCCTTTCGAAAAATCTTGATTGAATTTTTGAACCTCTGTTGTTCTTCATAGAGTTTTTCCCTGGACTAGTCCGGTTGTGGTCAAAGGCCTCAGTTGCCTGAAGTAATTGTCTTTAATTTGGGCTTAAATTTCCGTAAAAGTGAGTAGAATAAATCATTAGAATGATAAAGATCTATAATGAAATCTTCATGTTTGACGGAACAAAACGTTTTTTTTTTTCCTTACCTATTTCATTTATTAATACATGCATTGCATTGATGATAAATTGTGTTTCTGGTAACGGATTAAACTGCCATTATATCGCGCTAAAGTAAGTGGTTTTTCAATATATCGTTGGTTTTTTTTTTTTTTTTTTTTTTTTTTTTTTTTTTTTTTTTTTTTTTTTTTTTTTTTTTTTTTTTTAGTGTTGTTTTAAAGTTAGTGGTGGGAGAAATTTTAACTCCTTTTATTGCTCCTAAATTTACGTTGAGACAATATTGTAAATTGATCTAAAACTTCAATACCTAATAAAAATTGTCTAACATTTTCTTCAAAGGAATCTCCGTGCCTCATAGAGTTTATTTATTTATTCATTTTTTTGTAGGGGCTTCGTTTTGAGGTATTTTACTTTTAGAATTTGTCTTCATGGTTTCGTCCTAACTTCAATAAAATTGCCATTACTTCTTTAATTTGAACGAAAAATTCAAATTTGATGATACCGTTAGAAAGAGAGTTAAGTTTTCTGTCTTTTTAATGCCTTAACGTATATTTTTTATGCAGAATTAAGATGGAAAAAAAGAGTCCAAAAAGTAAATTTTGTCAAAATTTAAAAATTATCTTCAAGTTCAGGAAAAGTTGAGGGGAGGGGAAAAGGGAGGTTCAAAAATGATAAACCCTTGAGAAATAATTTTCAGCGTTTTCTAGAACTGTTGATCGTCTATAACGATGATTCTTGAATTGGTTATTGAGATATTTGTGGGGCATTCTGTACAACACACCGCTTCGAATAATGGACGAAAATAAAAAATTCAACCTCTTAAATACGGATTTTTACCTACATGGGCTTGATCAGAGAGGTCTAGAGGTGTTACAAACAACACTAGTAGGACCGAGATTGTCAACCGGGTCATGTCAATATTTGTAAACAAACGTGTACCAAATCTATTTTACAATGGCAGAATTCATTGTAAGTAATGATTTTTCTCGTGACTGTAAAACTTGTTTGTCCTCCCAAAACCTATGGCTCCCTCCTCTGGAGGTGTGCACTATAATTTCCAATAAAAAAAATGTCTTTTTCTATTTCGAATCACGATTTTGTTCAAAACAACGATTTGCCTACTTCAAAAAGCATATTCTCCAAAAAGTGGTCCTGTGATTTTCGTTGCATATTTCTCAGTATATTATTCTATAAAAAGATTTTCCTTTAAGGCCTTTTTTTTTAATTTTCCAGAAAAAACTACACCGTTATCGTGGGAGATGTTTACGGGAAAAGAATTCTGGTTTTAATGGTTATTGGCGAGATTAAGAAAACCGAAGAATAAGTACAAATATAGCTTTTCCAAGTCGAATTGATTCTCCAAAAAATGAGATTTTTCCTTTGTGAGATTTTTCCAAATCAATTTGTTTTCCACATCAATTTGAGAATTTTCCAATCTACGAAACTTTCACTACGTTTATACAAAAAGGAAGAGGGTGCTTCCATAACCGAATTGACAATTTTTTAAGGCAATCCAAGCCTTATATTGAAAACAAAATTAGTGACCCGAAATGAAAGAACAGCACTATGAACTAATTAACATCGAAATTGAACGAAGAATTTTCTTGTTATGAACAGAAAAACTCTGTGTTTGGCTGGTCTATTGACGTCAACAAAAACAAGAATGCGGAGTGGCCTCGATTTTTTCTGTTCTTAACAAAAGCGTAATTTTTATGAAGTATTCTCCGTGCGTTCTGTCTTTCTGATTTAAATGTTAATTTGATGAAGTGCTTATTTTGCTTCACTAATTTTGTTTTCAATAAAAGTCTTGGATTGCCTTAAAAAATTGTCAATTCGAATTCTGGTTTTAATGGTTCTCAAATTGATTTGCGAAAATTCTCAAACTGATTTCTCAAATTGGTTTGGAAGAAAACCGAAGAATACAAACTTGGATTTCGTGTGATAAGTTTGAACGTTGATTGATCCAAGTCAACGTTGAGAATGAATATTTCGGTGTTATCAGACAAAAGAGCAGAGAGCATAGTGGATTTGGGGGTCCGCTCATACTCGAGTTGGCTTTGTAGCCGAAGCGCAGTCTATACGTACACACAAAACACCTAGTAGGTACAAACGGTAGCTAGGTACCAATGAATTCTTAATTTGTTTTATTGAATCTCAATATTTGGAGGAAAGGCATTTTCAACTTCTTTCATTAGGTTTATAAATTAGAAGGTTTCCGAACCCCTGCGGAAATAGTCAAAATTGACCGAATTGGAACTAACGAAAACAATGGGGTTCGTGTAAGGGTTATGAAGCCCTATTTTTGAAAAAAATGCCATAGCTTTCTGAATTTTCCCTTAATTTTTACATCACCATGTTCACCTGCAGTTCTTCGACCCGTGTGAAGCGTGGGGGTGTAAGGGATTATTAGTTAAGGTTGTGATCTTGTGATTGATAGTATCATATTAATTTTTTTAATAACGCATAACTTTCTATTCTAAAAAGCCAACAAAAATCTGTCTAATTCTGCAACTGGAAACTAAATGACTCTCTAATTGTTTAGAACTGATTTCAGTCATAACGTTCTTCATTTGAGCGTTTCATTTGGCATTTTAGACAAAAACATGAAAAAAGTGAAAAAGGTGGTTTTTTCATTATTTTTAAGCTACGTCGGAAACTCTGGGACCCTTAGTTCGTAGTATATTCTGATCAGCGTAAAAATTCCTAAAGCAATCCGCAGTAATCAGAATTTCGTCCAACCGGGCCGTATATGATCGAAGTACTGTACACCGGTGCATAAACGCTTCGATTCAATAGGATTTCGTGTTCAGGGCAAAGAAGAACGATTCAACACGGAATCGCGAATGAATGACACGACTGGAGAGAGAGGTGAACTCGAGGGAGCGACGCCTAATGATTACGCTCCCGCAACCCTCAGCATCCGTCACCATGGTGACCCTTTGTCCCCAACCCGCCCCCAAACCCCCGTTTCCACCCCTCATTCCAACCCCCGTCTCCATATTTCACCCCCATCCCTCTCTCACTCCCACCCCCGCCATAACTCGTTCCATCTCTCTTTCATCCCTCCCACCTCACCTTTCTCTGTGTGATGTCCGTAAACCGCCGACTCGGTAAATTGACGTAAAATTGTGTCCCGTCAACAATCAACGTTTTTCGTTTAAATCTCTCATCAAAACGTTGAACATCAGAATAATATAATCATGTTCGTAACAATAATATTCCTAAAATGATTTTATCAATGTTTGAGATTAATTAATACAATATGATTACCAAGTCAAATGAAACCTTTCCCAAACCAAATTAATCCTTTTTTCTGTCAAATTAAATATTTTCCAAATGAAATGCAGTGTTTTTCTGCAGAATTAACTAATTATGTTCCATCATAAAGAACAAGATCTTTAGAAATTAATCAATGTTTGGTTTTAAATTTACCGGACCAGTTGTCGTTTATGCATACTTTATTTTAACGCGTTCAATATTCCATTTCACAAGTACAGCAGTAAAATATTGGTTATTATTTTGTTAATTAGTTGAAAATCAATTTTTTAAAACCTTGGTCGCAATCCCATGCTATTCTAGCTGTAGTAGTAACTGTAGTTTGAAGCAGGTACCATTCCTGCAAGGAGAAATATGATCTACCGACAACTAGAAGGGAGTCTCTCTCCAATACGCATGCTGCGTTCTTCGTAGCTTATTCCTAGAAACTTTTCTCACGTCATGAATAATATTATGATGGTTTTTTATGACTCAGTCGGTGGGTTTAAATTGACAAGTTCAGTCGTTAATGCATCCTCCATTTTAGTGTGTGTAATATTTCGGCATTATGATGGCCGCCCTCATCAGGAACAATCACCCGTTATAAAATGATAAGGACTCATAGTTTCGTTGAAAAATATTCAATAACATATACACAGGAAATATTTGCACTGAGAGACTAAGGAAGTTATAGTGAATCATTGAGTGAATATTTACAAGTTTGTTAAGTGCATAAGAAAGTTGGTGTGGTTGTTTTATTGATTTTCATAATATTCACCATTGTTAATCTTAATTTACTTCAATGATAAACAAATTTTCTTTGAGCCAATCTGATCTCCTAAAACGAGAAAATCCGTTCTTTTATCGAACAATCAGTCATTACAAAATAAAAGATGAGTTGGATGCGACGCCATTTTCACAAATTTCTAATAATTCTGTCGTCAAGGTTCCATTTGTATGCTCCCTACGCTTATTGCGTATTCCATTACAGTTTATTCATCTTCATTTAGCTATTCTTCAGATATACCTAGTTAATATTAATTTTACCAATATTCTAGTTCTAAAAAATTAGGTAGGAAAGAGGAATATTGTACACGTCATTAGACGTTCCAGGTGGAATTAGTATCGTGGTCAAGATTTAGTAGTTCCACACCGTTCCACGGAACGGTTACAGATGGAGCGTCAAACCTCCAAGCCCAAAATTCTTCATAGTTTACAGTCGGACACAATCAGCCGATACACTCATCAAACTTTTCAATACCACAATATTCATTCATCAATTGAACCCGAGCTCCGACCAGTACTCTAAAAAAAATAAAATAAAATAAAATAAATAAAAAATACTATTACGTGGGAAGTACCTAGTAATCAGTCCGTCCATTAGCAGTTCTTCAACCGAATATACGGCGAAGCTTCACCGAGCCAGTTCATTCAAACGACCTTTAATTAATGGTTTTGGAGCAAATCTCTGAGGTTTAATTGGAAACTGCCTGATGAAAGATGTGTCAGCATCTCACTCGAAGGCTAACAATGCCCTCCCTAATAGGCCGTCGTGTTAACCGAAGTAACATTATGGATTTCGATGCACTAATTAATTAACTAGCAGCTTCATGTTGGTTATATGTCGATAAAATGCAAGTGTAAGAATCTAAATTAGTTCGATAACCCGTTCGTTCCCCCGAGTCCTGAATGGCTCTATATTCAGAAGATAACCGTTTTTCCTTTCACGTTTGTTGTGTGTTTCCTTTGAGCTATTGCGGCTTCTATATTAGTTAGTCGTGAGGATTCTTTTAACCCAGCGATCTCTGTGGTAGCGCTTTTTGAATCAGTGAAGGTGAGGAAGGTAAATTGGTCATCGTTGATGGAGTTTACGTATCGCAATGCCTGAAGTATGGCATAACATTCGCAGAGTAAATTGAGGCTTCGTTCCATTGGCTTCTTCATTTGTTTCGTCAAAGGCTTGGCCTCCACACATCGACCCATCTGTTGGACCACATAGATAGTACCTATCAATTCCTGAAGTTCTTGTGGATTTGAATGGAGTTCAGTATAGAAAGATTTTGTAAATTAATAACAGAAACCGGGTTCTTGAAAAGGAGATATGACGCTGTATACACATATGGAATATTGGTTTATGCGAGCCATAGTAGAACCTCACTCAGATAAGTAAAACTGTCACAGGTCAACAGAGATGGTTTTGTCACCCAAAGCCTCTTAGACTTGTTATACCTCTCATACACGCTAACTAAAAGAGTTTGGATAAAAAGCTAATGGAAAGTTAACGGACAAGAATTAATTTGTTCGTTAAAGAGCGAAAAACAGTAGCGGTGAGGTCATTTTATAGTGGAGCGTCTCATGATACCCTTGGAAACGGTTTTAAATAAAGATGACAGAATTACGATGAAAAATGGATACCTGCCGTTAAGGGCGAACGATTTTCAATGAAACTATGAAAAATTAGTATTCAAAGAGGAAGGGCTAATTCACTAATTTGTGTAGTTTGGGGGATCACCTGGCTGAGGGGTTTGATGTATTTTTAATTAATAGACATTTAACGAAGAGGCTCTCGGGGGGATAATGGCCCAGGAGGCAGTAAGCCGGACTAGGGCGCCCCGGATGGTAACGGTCGGTGTTGAGGTTCATAAAATTTTACGAACCGCATTTATATTATAGAACATCGAGTAAATGGACAACAGAAATGATCAAATGAGTTAATAATGAAGTTATTGCTCTAGAAAGGGCTCGTTTGTGTAACGATAATGGTTTTATAAGCGGGACATTTCGTCGAGGAACATGTTTCTCGACACGTGGCACGTACACAACAGTGAATATTTCCACTCCTAACTGTACATGTTGACTGCCTCCCTCTGGGCTCACCGATAATAATAATTAAGGCAGAACTATTATAAATTATTTCAAGGAAACATTCCAGTTATCCGCAGATGTCGTTTACAAACGTTCAATTTATCGATAAGCGACTTTGGTTCAGTTGTTTGTTATTTCCAATAATAAACCCTTGTAATCGACCAAAAAACGAAAAAATTATTGTCTAACCATCTTAAAACTTTTTTTGTTTTGCACATTTTTGTGTATTATTTAGAGAAGCCCTAAGACCTACAGAACTTTTCATACAAATCAAAATGGTATAGAGCTAAATAAAGTTCCAATCATGCAGCATGATCGCATTAGCGAATTTTCATTGATTGTGCTACCAAAACTACCTCGTACATACATGTTCAAAAGCTTAAGCTATCTAAATTATAACATTAAAATAATTATAAAGGAAAACAAAAGTACCTAATCATGAACATTTTAACATTATTATATGATTAGTGATGAAATTCGAACACTTTGAGAACAAATGTAATGTTGAGCATAAAGTGAGTAGCCAATGAACTTTTCCTACATAAATAATATTCCGGGGTAAAAATTAATTTTTGGTATTTCATATCTTTTTGATTTAGAACTTTTGATGCACCGTTTTACAATTTCGGGAGATGAATATAAATTTTTCTCCTAAATCCGAATTTCCACAACCATTTTGAGTTTTAGGGCATACTGTACGACTTCGTTTTGGGTTTGTATGTTTGTCCGTGTGTCCGCAGACCCCTGAAACAACCTTAATTGCTACCACATGTTTGTTACTGATGAATGTTTAACCGTCGAAATCGATTAACAGGATAAAATTGACTTTCGTGGAAATATAACAACGTTCTATCCTTACTTGACCGTTTTTAATTCGAAAAAGGGTGTTCATACATTTCGCCGATCTTGTTACCTTTTTGCAGATAGGCCCATTTTTTCAGCGATTTCGCTCCTACGTGTGTTGACCCACGGAAGTATTCTCTTATCAAAAAATGGAGATCTATAATCGCTGTTCGTTGTGGAAGATAAGTATTCTGCCGAATCAACATACTGTGCAATCATTTGTAATAATTTTTTACATTGTTCGTTCATTCGGATCAAGAAGTAGACAACAGCTCAGAGATAGGTTTGGAAAACCAAAATCTTTCCATGTACCTATCAATATTAAATCATTTATCACCCATTCCGCAGTGGACATACCATTCAAACTATATATGACTATATCTCAAACATCAAACTGTATGACTGATCCATCATATTGACACATGTAAGAACTAGGGCTGGGCGATATTCGATATTCAAGAGTATCGATATTTCGATATTATCGTTGGAGGAGTATCGATATATCGATAAGATATCGATGATTTCTTGAGGTATAAAAAGCGGGCGTTCATTTCATCATTGCATGTCGTGATAATTACCTGACGGAATTTCTATGATGATACTGTAATTGTTAGAACTTGCCAAACTCTTGAACTTATCCGAAACCTAATGAAAAACCACCAAGTGACATGTATAATTCAGTGGTTAGATGAACTCCAGATGGTAGATAGAAGAAGAAATAAACGGAAAAATAGGTTCAAACGCAAAATTGTGGTAAACGTAGGGTATTCAATATCAAAAATAATTTCAGAAAACAAACTCAAAATACACAATAGGATTTCAAGTCCCTCTCTCCAACAGAAACGAATAAAGGTATGGATACAGTTAGGCCGGTTACAACCTTAATCAATTCATCTGGACCTACTTTTTTGACATTTTATGTCGCTTATTTTACTTCGCTACATAAACTCGAAAATGTAACGCGGACAGCGTCACGAAAATATTTCTGATGGTTTTCGCTTACAACCGATTCGTTGCTACGGATCTTCGACATTTTTGATCGTACAAAACTCGTTCACCACTCATTTGAAAGCTGTTGATTTGCTTAATCTTGTTACGTTACCCCTGGACATTCGGAACCTCAGTGAACAAACGATGATACCATTTCACCGCAACCGTCAACGAGCACAATCTAACGTAGTTATCCTTGGTCGTTGGAACTAGTGCGCGAATTTCGTTTACGCAAAAAGCTGCTTATGAATACTACATTATCCACAAATGAAATTGAAATTGGCGAGGTACGTGATACATTTAACGAAGACGGCTCATTCTCTCGCCGACGTTGAATTTGATAAGCGTTTTACATCAAAACTGGCCTCCAATTGGAAGTACGTGGTGTGTGTGCGGGATGGGGCGCAAAGACATAAAATGTCCCTCGTGGTTGCGTACTTGTACGAAAGCTGTTTTTATTCGATAAAGCTGTGAGTCGATATGGTCTTTACATGCAGACGAAAAAGTGGAAGGTGTTTATTTTTGTTTTGTGAAAATGCCCCAAAAATTTGTTGGTCGATTCTTTCTCCTAAAGAAGCCACAAATTCTCGCCTAAAAACACGAGGATAGACGGTATTCTATATTCCGCGAAATAACTCGCTTAACCCACCCGTATTCCGTGTTAAGAAGTATCTGAACAGCAAGTTCTGAGAAGCATAACCGGGGAACAAGCTACCTACTTTCTCAGTATTTTTCCCCCTGCTATTGAAGAATAGTTTGCCAGGTTTACCTACACTAGTGTATGAAACGAAAGGAAATTTGAAAGTAGGTACTGGGTAGAGAGCAAAATATCGAGAATATCGATATTTCAGGGAAAATATCGATACGCCACCGATATTCAAAATGGATCGATATATCGATACGGATTTCGAATATCGCCCACCCCTAGTAAGAACTACTCAATATCGCCGACCAATGGGTTAAAATGACAATCCTTTAGTTAACTCCCATAAAATACAAGCTCACCCCAAACAAAGAGAAAGAGATCACTTTTGTGAAATTCGTTTTTTCACACCAATATAATCAAGGACATATAAACAAGGTGACGCACAACCTCCCCTCATTAGTGTTTTTAGGACGCTGTTTCGCATACCGAGCCAAAGGAACCCCAAGCGCTCCAAAAGTATTCCGTGGCTTTTATCTTCCTTAAAAAGGGAGGTGTACTCAAGATGCGCGGGTAGGCGATAAAATGTACGGGCTCGGCCCCTTTTTAGGCAAATTTAATTGTGGAATTAATTTGGCGCTTTTATGAGGTGAGGCAACCGCTGTTTTCGTTTTCGGAGGTGAAAAATATTTGTGTCCCGTTTTGAACGAAGCTTGGACACACTACAGATAACTCCAGTCTGTTTTTATTTATATATTTATATTTAATTAGGTTTTATTAATTCTTTTATTTCAACATTCATTTTAACCCCCTCCTCCCTCCCCCAAACACTCGTAATGTCTGAACCATCTCGATGTGTGAATTTCTATTGTAAAATTGAACAAAATCATGGGAACAGGTAGGTAATATCGCGATATATCCATGCTATCTCGTACACCTTCCGTTTCCCTACTCCACGGCGAATTGAAAATATTTGCGCAATCAGACTAAAATTGACAGGAACAACAACTCAAAACAGTAACAAATCATAAAACTCGGCCAAGAATTATAGCCAGGGCAGCGGCATATAAGCATAGATAAACTTCCTTTTAATGATTCAAATGACATGAACACTTATGGGGTGGAGGGCTTCAAAAGTTTATTATTTTTATATAAGAATAACCTTTCAACTAAATCACTGATCCATGGATATATAAGCAGTCAGTGGAACATTATCTAAAGTCGGCACCTCGCTCTCCATATCTTCTAATTGCATTCATGATTAAAATACTTGGGCTGCCGCCAGCCTTGCGTTCTTTCTCAGACCTCGCGATCTGATTTTGGTTTATTATTTTCAATAATGAACCTCTGTAATTTAACAAGAAAAAAATTAATTAAAACCCTCCTCACAAATTGTTGATTTACGTTTCAGGATGATTAAATTCCAAAATCAAATGTAAAAAGAAAAAAAAAAAAACGCTGCAAATTCTTTCACTGGGGTTTATTATTCAATGATTCATGATTTGAATTTCTACTAAGCTTTGGAGTGTGCGTGTTTCACAGGTGATAGAGCGATTATTCACACAAATATGATCGACTGATCAATCCAAAAGGTATTTTGGTTGAGAACAGATTTACGTGCTCTATTTATATCTTCTGAAATTCAATAATCGTTCTACCACCTGTGAAACACGCACACTCCAAAGCTCAGTAGAAATTCTAATCATGAACGCAAGCCAATTGAATAATAAACCCCAGTGGAAGAAGCGTTTTTTATGGTTATCAGAATGCTTCAACCCGTGTATCGGCTACAAAGCCTTTTAGGAGTTCACTCCAGTATCCACATTACTACATTACTACGTCACTAGGTTACTGATAGCAACACAAAAACAATAATAAACCAAAATAACGCGAATGTTGGCACCATAAATTGGGCCATAGATCGGGAATGGTTTGACCTACGGACCTGGGGAGGGGCTCATCCGATTCCTCGTGGAGGGTTCTTCAAAAAGAGTACAAAATTAGGCCGCCTTGACTTTTTTTGATGTTTTTAGGGATTTTACAAAACTTTAACAACCCTTAAAGGGCACTTTAAATTAAGTGAAAGAGCTGGCTCAAGAATTGGGGCGTCGCCGGACCAACATGAATTTTTCCTGAAAATTTCAGCTTTTTTGCTTCAGCCGTTTGGGAGAAATCGTGCGTAAGGCGGACGGACGGAAAAATTTGAACTTTTTGGTAGCTATTCGTACGTGATTAGGGTTATGTCCCCTCTTTCGTATTTGTGAAGCCTAGCATTTCGTTGTCGCGTTCGCTTTCGCCTTCCCAAAGCCGAGGAAGTCGAAATTTTTCTGTCACCGACCATTTGTGTTCCTGATTTTGAAAAAGCCGTTCAGAACGCGTTGAAGAAAGTGTGGCCAGTAACAGAATACCCGGTTGCAAGTTTCACTCGATACAAATAGCTGCCAAAAAGTGCCATCCTGTTTAGTGAATTAACCACTTTTTAATATTTTGACTAATTCTGTTATTTCTGGATTTTATATATGAACACGAGCGTTTTCACGCCTGCCCTTCAAGTGATCTCGGGGACGCTCTTACATACGAAGATGAAAGGGACGGGGACGCTCGTACATGGTCATGCCTATTACTTTCGCCCTGGGGACGCTCGTACATGCGCCCAAGTCAGTCATGGGTTTCTATGTGGTTACTTTTTGTTTCAAATAGCCCGTTTCTGTACAAGAATCCCTTGCTTATATGATCTGTCCTCAGAGGGATATTCTTGAGCCCATCCTCGTAAGATCGTGCTGCACTAATGCAAGAGTTTTGCCTCACACTTCAAGCTAGCTTTATAAATATCAGACGATCCTGGGGAGGGAACGGCGAAAGAAATAGGGGACAGGAAAAGGAGGAAAACCATAAAAGAAAAGACGAAGCCTGCGGTGATGAGATCCCCAGCCCCGGGAGGAAGGAGAAGGGGTCACCGAGATAATGATGGGCGAGCAGCCATGCGCGGGGGCGGCTCGGGGGCGGCGCCCGGCCCGCGCAGGCTCACTCCCGCCCCCGGCCCGTTCATTATTCTGGCGGTCTCCTACTCGAGAACTACCCTCACCCTGACGCACTTCAACCCTCTGCCCCACGTCCTGAAGGTAAGTGACTCCCGTCTCATGTCAAACCCGCTTCAATTTGTCACCTTAGGACACATTTCTCAGCTTAGCTTGGATAGTTATGAAAATGAAATGAAAAGAAAGTTTATTCCGAGAAATCAAGTAATATCAACTTCGATAATTATATTAAAATAATGGAAATCCCTGTGCGGCTAGGGGAGTTGCTTATTCTAAGTTACACGTTAATAAAAGGAAATCGGATAGATTCAAAAATGATTAAAAAAAATAATGCATGTTCATGAAAGAGTCTATTGACAATTTGAAAGACCGCGAGAGATTGGCCTAGTAAAGATTTTCTTTTTGAAGTCTGAACGATAGAAACCGAAGGTTCCACATCTCAGCTGGCAGTAGTGGAGTAAGATACGGGATGCAGTACTTTGTATGTCTGGAAGAGCTACACAGACGGATTTTTGGTGAGATTTAAGAGATCGGGATGTTTGTGGTAGAATGAGAGGGAGGTTTTTATTTCAATGTACCCCAGTTGTTAGTTATAAATATTTCCACTGGTGAGAGGTTCAGGGGAGGAAATTCTATTGGGAGTTCCATAATAATTATTCAAGTGCTTCCGCTTCTGTGTTCATTACAGGCAGCAGTAATATTGGGTCTTACTACTATCTTTGGTGTTAAAAAGCAGCAGGTTTAATAGGGATTTTTTGTGCTTTGGGCTACTTAATTTTCAATTTGCTAACCTCACATTTAGTCCTATAGACTGAGATTATTACTGGTAGAGCTTTTACATAATATTCCGTGTTATAAGAACTGTATGATGGATCCAGTTATAGTTGGGTTACTATTCGGTCTTACAGTCGCTGTTTTAGGGCTTGTATTCAAGTGCTTTCGCTTTTGGCCTTGTCAGAGATTGTGTTCATTACAGGTAATAGCAATATTGGATCATTTATATGGTGTTAAAAAGCGGCAGGTGTAATAGGGTTATTATGTGCTTTGGGCTACTTAATTTTCAATTTCCTAACTTCACATTAGGTCTGTTTGACTGAACTCATTACTGGTAAAGCTCCTATATAATATTCCATGATGTCATGTCAACTGTGTGCTGGATAGAGTTATGGTGAGGTCACTATATAATGTGATCTTATGATCATATTCACTATATGATCACTATTTGATCTTACTTTCGTTGTATTAGGGCCTGCAGTTATATTTAGTTTTAAATGGTTTCCAACAAAATCAACAAAAGCAGTTTTTGAACTATTTGTTGATTATATAATATCCTTGGTTGTTTCCAAATGCACCGCCCTAGTGTTTAGTTGGAAATATTTCCACTGGTGAGAAGGAAAATCTATTGGCAGTTCCATAAACAATAATTCAAGTGCTTTCGCTTCTGGCCTTGTCAGAGATAGTGTTCATTACAGGCAATAGTAATTTGGATCATTTATATGGTGTTAAAAAGCCCCAGGTGTAATAGGGCTATTGTGTGCTTCGGGCTACTTCATTTTCAATTTGCTACCCACACATTTAGTTCTATTCACTGACATTATTACTGGTAAAGCTTTTACATAATATTCCATGTTATATTAACTGTATGCTAGATCCAGTTAAGGTTGGGTTACTATCTGGTCTTACATTCGTTGTTTCAGGGCTTGTATTCAATTGCTTTCGCTTCTGACCTTGTGAGAGATTGTGCTCATTACAGACAATAGTAATATTGGATCATTCACATGGTGTTAAAAAGCAGCAGGTGTAATGGGACTATTGTTTGTTGTGGGCTATTTAATTTTCAATTTGCTAACCTCACATTTAGTCCTACTGACTGGGCTTATTACTGGTAGAGCTCTTGTATAATATTCCTTGATGGTTTGCCAACTGTATGCTGAATCCTATTATAGTTAGGCTACTATATTGTCTTAATTTCGTTTTTTTAGGGCCTGTAGTTACATTTAGTTCAAAATGGTTTGCAGCAAAATCAACGTAAGCAGTTTTGAACTAATTTGTCTTACTAGTGTGAAATTTAAATATGCGTAGATACATCTAATGTTGATATTACATAAATATCTTCGACGAGACCATAAGAATAATTATTATTTATGGCCAATTAAAATATTTATGAGGAACTGCTGTTTTTCCTGAATGGCAAACATGAATCAACTTATAATATCTAGTGTTTCACTTTATTGTGTTTGGGTAGTACGAAAATAATCGTACTTATGTGCTCCGTTTCATATGAAACCTATGAATCATTCATACGTTTTGCTGCGTGTGCATTGTAGATTCTTATATTCACATTCCACTAATTTTCCCTGAGTGGAAAACATAACATAAAACGTAATAATGCAGATTTACTGCTATGGGCAAATGAAACACGCAGTTTTTACAATCCGTTCACGAGCCTTAGAAAATACTTTTTAAGGTTGCTACCAGAAACAACAATTACTGTAGGTAATGATATGCCTACCAACTGCGCGGTAAAACATTTCCAGGTTCAGTGATGTTTCTGGTCTTTTAAATTTCTATCACCCGAATATTTCCTCTGAGCCAATAATTTTCTAGGTCTTGAAAATCGCACCCAAAGTTCTGACCCCCAGCCTAAAAATATATCTACGTAAAACAATAAAACAAACTATCATCCATTCATTAAAGTGGGTAATCGTGATCATCCATTCACTGGTTCAATTTGAGATATGACTCAAGTCAGAAGAAAAATTATGATTACATGAAAAACTATATGAATATACCTGTATTAGGAGTTATTATTTTATTATTATTAACTTTGTTCCTCCTTAGAGCTTATAAATGAGCAGACTTATATTTGGATAATTAATGTAGTTAAATAAGAAAGCAAGCATTTTAAGGATTCTTTATTGACCGTGGATTAAATACAGTATTTCATCGGTGGGGATGCATAATCGGGATAATGTGCGGTAATTTATTGGTCAAGTTAGGAATGAAATCGCCAAATCGTGTTATAAATGTCCCATTTAATCGATAATTTGAAAGGGAAAGTTAATGTGATCAGCAGGAATTAGATTTAATAGTTCATACGAATCACCTACAACAGGATGTTTATGATACGTTGATGACGGCAATTGATGACGGAAATGGTGGTTTATATTTCTGGATGGTCCTGGTCGAACTGGTAAGACATTTTTCATGTCTGTAGTTTTAGCCGGTGTTCGTGCAAGATCCAACATTGCGGTAGCAGTTGATTCTTCTGGAATAGCAGCCACATTGTTTGGAGGATGCCGTACGGCTCATTCAGCATTAAAATTGCCGTTAAATCTGCATACTATTGAAGAACCAACTGGCAATATTGCAAAACACTTCACAATGGCCAAAGTTTTATCAGCATCGAAAACCATCATCTGGGTCGAATGCACAATGGCACATAAACGTGAACTGGAAGTATTAAAACGAACTTTGAAAGACCTACGCAATGACTCGAGATGCTCTGGAGGCGCGATGATTTTACTATCTGGGAATTTCCGCTTAACATTGCCAATAATACCAAGATCAACTGCTGCAGACGAAATAACCGCTTGCCTCAAATCATCGAATCTATGGCGCTATGTGAGGAAACTTCATTGACAACAAACATGAACGATACATCTGCTGAAGATTTCTCTGAGCAATTACTGGCTATCGGTAATGGTCGAGTACCAATCGACGAGTCGAACGGATTGATTTCATATCCTCAGAATTTCTGTAACATTGTCTCATCAAAAGACGAAATCATCAACAAAGTATTCCCAAACATCATTACTAACCATAAAAATGATAAATGGTTGAGTGACTGAGCAATTTCGGCGGTTACGAATAAATATTTAGATGATTTAAACATCCGTAATTCAGAATTAGGTCCTCGGTACAATGCATTCTCTCAAATCAATTGAATCCAAACTATCATTAACGATCCACTTGAATTTTTAAACTCCTTGGATGTGCCAGGGCCGCACAATGTACGACTACATTGTAACCATGTTTCGAAACGTAAACCAATCAAAAGTATGCAAAAGGTACGCGTTTGGAGATACGGAAATCAATTCAGTTGCGTTTTGTTATACCACGTTCTATGTCACGTTCAACGAGAACGTGACAAAAACTATTATTAGTCCTTTTCCTGATTCTAAGCTACCTCCTCACCAATTTTCAGCCAAATTAATTCAGCCGTTCTTGAGTTACAAATAGTGTAACAAACACGAATTTATCTTATAGATGAGGGAGCCAAACATCATGAAGTGGCCCAACACATAATTCATAGACTTATGTCTATGAATATATGTCTATCTACTTAGGTACAGTTTAGGATCAGCGGTGTATCTAATTATGTATTCATGGCACTTAGCATTCTATCAAAATCATGTAAGTATGTATGTCAGCATCATACAAATATGCATATTCTATCAATCAGTCGGTTTTTTGTGGCTTGGAATAATTCAACCTAAATAATTTAATAATTTTTAATAATAATATTATACAGGGAATATCAACACGAATATCGAAAACCTTTATTTTAAAACTTTTGCTACATTAATAGTTATTAATTGGCCTAAGAAGCAGGTTGATTTTTATTTCTTCCGAGTAAAAACGCTGCAAATTCTTTCACTGGGGTTTATTATTCAATGATTCATTTGAATTTCTACTAAGCTTTGGAGTGTGCGTCTCACAGGGATAGAGTGATTATTGAATTTCAGGAAGCACACAAATATGATCACCTGATCAATCCAAATGGGTATTTTGGTTGAGAACCGATTTACGTGCTCTATGCATATCTTCTGAAATTCAATAATCGCTCTATCACCTGTGAAACACGCACACTCCAAAGCTTAGTAGAAATTCAAATCATGAATCATTGAATAATAAAACCCCAGTGAAAGAATTTGCAGCGTTTTTTTTTTTTTTCAAAAGCGAGTACAATGGAAAAATATTCTATTTGAAAATTTTAAATTTCGTAAGACGGAGCATGCATATCAGAATGCTTCAACCCGTGTATCGGCTATAAACCCTTTTAGGAGTTCACTCCAGTATCCACATTCACTACATCGCTAGGTTACTGCGATAAAAACAAACAAAAAACTAGTGATGTAGCGAATGTAGATGCAAATGTTGGCACCATAAATCGGGCCATACATCGGGAATGGTTTGAGCTACGGACCTGGGGAGGGGCTCATTCGATTCCTCATGGAAAGTTCTTCAAAAAAAGTCCAAATTTAGGCCGCCTTGACTTTTTTTGAGGTTTTTAGGGATTTTACAAAACTTTGACAACCCTTAAAGGGCACTTTAAATTAAGTGAGAGAGCTGGCTAAAGAATTGGGGCGTTGTCGGACCAACGTGGATTTTTCCTGAAATTTTCAGATTTTTTGCTCCAGCCGTTTGGGAGAAATCGTGCGTACGGCGGACGGACGGAAAAATTTTATTGCAGATTTGGATTCTACACCCTTTGAAACGTAAACCATGAAAATTTCAGGGGGGGGGGGGTTAGAATTTTTTTTTCAAGAGCGATTACAATGGTTTATTATTGAATACCTAATAAACCAATTGTGGTAGCTATCTGATACTTATTAGGGAACGAAATAATTATCTATTTCACCCCTGCACAAAAGTCGTTCCTTCGTTACGTTAATCAGCAGGAATTCCTTTGCACGAGGACATGCACGAGTTGTATTGTTGCACACAACCCTCTTCATACAGTCGTATGCTCCACGCACACATTCTCCCATTAACTCCCACTCGAAATGTGCAGCACCAGCAGAGAAGTTCTTGAAGAAGGCGAAGAGCAGCGCGCATCCATTCAGACGACTCACATTTTCTTAGCCTAAAGAAATGTCCCTTTTTGTAATGGCGTATCATAAAAGACCGGGCGTAGGAGGGCGTGCGTGGAAGCGAGAGGGTGCAAGTGTTTGGCGGAGCGCTCGCGATTAATTGGGAGAGCGCCACGTGCGGGACAAAGAGGCCACTAGAGTTATTGTGCACTGGCTCTGCGCCGACCAATCAATTATTCTCTCTCACTCCTTCGTCTCCTTGTTAGTTTTGGAGTTTTTTGTGTTCCTTTTCAAACTCCCCCTTTTCTTGTATGTTACCCAGCCTACCGTGTCCGCCGAGTCCTCGAGGATGAACAACCTTAGGTGGGATATCGTTCACGCATCGTTTAGCTACCTTAGCATTACCTATGGTTACGGTGACCATAGGTACTCCTTTTGGGAGTACAGGTCCTACTTTTTGTGTTTGTGTCCTCCCATATTTTTGAACCCATGAACACGAAGGTAAGGTCCTCCTTTTTTGAAATGGTACTCCCAAGGTCCTACTTTAATAGGTTGTGGGTAAGCTGTGGGGAAGTGTGGCTGTGGTTCATACACAACGTCTTTTTGTGAAAGTTACCTACGGAAGTGGAACGCAAATATTCAGGATCTTGCCCTATTTTCATGGATTCTGCTCAAAAAAAAAAAAAAAAAAAAAAAAAAAAACATTTTCATGGAATGAAGCGTCATGTGAAGCTTTTTCTGACATCTTTGCCTGATCATCTGCTAAAATTAACATGGATAATGTTTGACGAGATATCCCTTGTTAAAAACTACATATCGGAGGAGAAGATTGGCAAATGGAACGAGCTTAAAGCAGCCTCAGAAACGCGTTGGAGTGAAATTTTCAATCACATGCGCTCCAACCATGTGTTTCTGCCCAACAAAAAGATTGTGTGTGAATTTGTATTTAGCTTACGAGCAACAAGTGCACCCATTGAACGCTTATTTTCAGTAATATAATAACTATTGGAGTGCAGAAAAAAACAATTAGGCGTTGACACTCTGAAGGAGGTAATGCAAAAAATTACGACTCTGGTTTCATATTATTTTCACAATTTGTTCAACTTGCAATGACGTTTATGCAAAGTAATGCAAATTTACCACAATTTTGGTGAAAGTTGCTTGCATATGTTTGATTTTTTTAAGAACCACGAGCATCGGCTTAAAGCAATCCACGGTTCTGCCAAATATGATTGGTTTAAAAAATTACGACTCTGGTTTCATATTATTTTCACAATTTGTTCAACTTGTAGCAATATGATAATGACGTTTATTTGTGTAACAATGATATTTACCTGTGTTACGTACCTGATTCAGAAGCTGTGAGAGTAATATTAATATTATGTGCATAATTTAGTTTGAAAGCTCCTATTTCGAACACATATTTATTTTTTTCTGAATAACATTTATTTACCAATATTTAATACCGGTTGATAAAATTTGTGTTACACTTCTTATATGGTCCTCCTTTTCTTTTTCAAAATTATGGTCACCGTACCTATGGTAAATGATCAAATCAAGAATCAAAATCGTTCATTTGTACAACTGCATCGGTCATTACAATGTGGAACACATTTGAAACAAAGCCGCAATACAATTTTAACGTAAAAATAATAAATATATAAGGCAAACCCAACTCTAATACTTAACCCATCAATTCCTAAAGGTACGTACAGGTGCCACCAATTCAATCGCTACTGGTTTTGGCAGAAATGATATTTCAAGGTTGTGGTGACATCTAGCGTCATCTATGAGATTTAATGTTTTGAATTATTGGTCAGTAGCGCCTCCGCAGGTGTTTATCAGATGATAAAGTCATTTCAAAGTTGACCCCGAACGGAAATATCCGTGTCTGGGAACCCGGTCAAAATTCTACGCAAAAATGAACAGAAAAAGGTAATTGAAGTTTTCAAATCCACTTATTTCCAATAACTACTTATTGTCCTGAGTGTTAATGTTGTTTTCAAATCATGAAACATGAACGTAATGCCAAAATACTCCTGGAATGTTCTGGTGGCACCTGTATGTGCCCTTAGGAAGATGTGCCTATTTCGATTGCATTTTGTGTTCTGTGTTCCGTGATGGGAAAAAGGTTGCTTGCTCACTCGCTTTTCCCGACTTCAAGTCTCCCCTGAGGGTGTCAAATCGATGAAGTATATCAGATAGTAGGTTCCTACAGTTTCATGTAGTTTTTTTGAAGTCATTGTCCAAGAAAGATCATGGGGTAACTTCATACCGGAACCCTCATGTCCTCAAAAAATGGAATGAGAATAATATTGTCACCAAGATTTCCAACTGCCATGGGCTGACTCCTTTCACCAAGGTCGAGAGAATCCGGAAAATTTATAATAAAAAGACCAGAGTCAGCGTGCCATCCGAAGATCAACAAAATGTACAACACCTACATGGGAGGAGTCGACCGATTCAATGAGAATTTGGATTCGCTGCGAATTTCGTTGAAGGGGGAGAAATGGTGGTCCAAGTTGTTCACTAAGTTCTGGCATTGATGGCGCCTGCCAGAATGCCTGGATTTTGAAACGTCACGTGAACAATCTCAAACTCATCTACTGTGAATTCCGAAGATTAGAAGAGGGCTCCACAGATTCGAAGTCCCGCCTAAACTAAAACGCTCCGTGTCTCATGCTCTTTCTTCATCAAGGGTCACTTCCGATTTCCTTCATGTGTTGAAAGACTGCGAGTAACATCGACGATGTGCTCAATGTCACAAACGCACCAGAAAACGTGCATCAAATGCCGAGTTGGTGTGCACATTCACTATTCCCACATGTATCACTCAAACAAACAAACTAGAACTATAATAGTTCTACATTATTTGTTTGAGTGATACATATATACTTGTGTACTTCAAAAACTCAACAAAACAATTTTTTTCGATCTTCTTTTTATGATTGAATGAAGTATATTTGAAAATAGTCAAACTGCACTCAATCTCTTAGCCGAAATCAGAAATCACTTCTACGGTATGACTTTACATAACGGTAGCTGTTTCCTAATGGCACCTGTAGGTGCCACCTTTTTTTCGCTGTAATTCCTTACTTTTCAACAAAATTTCTTCTTAAGAAAATAGAAAACAAAAATTGAAAAAATCGACCAGGACGCTCTTAGGAATTGACGAGTTAAGAGTCCAAATTAGTTCACTCTTTCAACAAATTCACAAGCACCGAATTCCTCAACTCGACACCGAGTTTTTATCCGTTCAAATTTTATGTAACCTTCAATTCACAACTCAACGTTTCATCTCTCAATGTCCTACTACTACTCCAATCATTTTAGCTCTAATCATGTTTTGGGGAAGAACACCGTTAAGAATATCTCTGTAACGTGTCACTATTGATGGAATACAACTTCTCCTTCCTTCTGCTGATTAATACTGGATACTTATAAGAGTGATTCCCAAACTACGAGAAATTTTCAGGTCCTGACATTTAAAAAATTTAAGTGTTTCTTTTGCGAGGTTTTGTATGTTTATAACTTAATTGGCCTCCCTAGATTCCCAGTCATTCAAGACATCCCATAATTCTCTGCGAAATTCAAATTAGATAGAAGGCATAACAATGGCGTGGCGGTTTCGGTCACGACAATGAACATTTTTGTATGTTTTCACCTACATGACAATGACAATTCGGGCGTTCAACGGAGATCCTTCCAATACCACTGGACTTTTTGTGGTTTTAAAAAATGATACGGCGTTTCAAGAGAATAAGTGGGTACCTAGGAAGAAAATTTGGGATCAAACATAATAGGTGTGCAACTAGGGCCATTAAAATGACATTGAATGAACATAATAACCTGTTAAACTCATCCCGAAAATCGGCGTTTTATTCCTGAGTATTCGAGACATCGTTTTTTTCGCATTTCTGTAGTTGAAATGTTCCAGTTGGTGATGTTGATTATGACACCAAGATTACAGCAGCATCCCTGTCCAATGGATTGTTTTCGAGTGGAATATCGTCAACATAAAAAGTTTTGAAGAACAGCTTCGAACGTAGATGAACTTTTTTATTCTATTCAAAACATAAAACAACTGATTTTGAAGCAAGTTGTTGCGCTTTGGTGGATTGACGAAGGTGCCTTTATTGAAGTTATTTTAATTGTTTTGTTTATTAGACAGACAGGAGGCAGCAAATTGGCATTTTCTCGGATCAGCTGAACGTCTTCGAAGAAGTTCCAAGGACAAAAGAACGCGTACTGTTGTAGCAGTGTAGGAAATGTCGCTTAGCTTCAAAGCATTTCTTCCTCCGCATCATTCTCATCGTCCGACAGAATCGCATCGGACAGCTAGTAATTACAGCTTCAGGCCCGGACACATGATTGATGCCGGCAAAAGTAGCAGGCCAGAGGCAGAACACGGGGAAAAAGACGGCGTGACCCGCAGAACTGGATGAAGTTCACACCTGCAGAAGAAGCCACCTTCATATGGTATGCAATCAACTGACAATAGCGGTCGTCGTCACATTACGAATGCGACCTGCAAAAGAGAAATCAGGAGATTAACCACGACGCGACTTATCATAGTGGTGAGGTTGCGGCACACATCGTCCCTACAGGCGGTACTGCCTGACGCCTTCCATGGTAATGGAGTTCAACGTCAAACTCAAACCAGCTCACCTAAATTCCACTTTTACGTACCGACCGAGGTTGAAACAGAAACATCTTTTATTCAAAAGCTTCCTCCCTTGGTTATGTTTTATTGGAAAAGGTAACCAATTAGAGGCCCGTTCTTGGTCGTCATTGATTTTTCAAATGATGCAAGGAGGAATGCGGCAAACGGCACGTACTTTACAAATCCGATTTCAAAATCGATTTCTCGTGACAAGTTGTTCGTTATAAGTGACAGTGGAACAGTTTTTAAATGGCGTTATGGGTATATCCAAAGAATGATGTATTTACCATGGCACTGAGTGGCATGTAGGTAATTATGTTACACATTTCCTCTTAAAAAAAGCCATTTCATATAGTAATTTCAATTACATTCTCACAAAATTTGTTCTTCGGTTTTTCTTTTGACATAGGGTAGATTGTAGATTGCATTGCACGCGAATGAACGTACGTATGAAATTTAGAATCTGTCATATGAGAGATCTGAAATTTACTTAAAGTCGCGTACATTATGCATTGATAATTATGAAATTATGATAATTAGCGCAGTCTTCCTACTTTATAGTGACAATTTAATCATAAAACGTTCTTAAGCCACTCACCATCCTCCTCCGCATACACACCTTCATGAAATTGTTTGATCTAACGATTAAGAGAAATGAAATTAGCAGGAACTTAAAAACAAATTCTTGTTGAGGGTTCAAATCCAAAAATATTTGTTGCGAACACAGATTTTCAGTATTTAGCAATCAATTTAGCAACACTATTCACTTTTTAATAATCCTTAAACGGAAGCAACATAATTGCTGACTCTCTTCTAATCTACTCATGAATTCGCTGTTATTTCAGTGAACTAATTTTAGTGGAATAAGCACACTACTTTTTAGGTTATCAACAATTCGGAATCTATTTTTGGGTTTATTATTTTCAATAATCAACCTCTGTAATCGACCAAAAAATAAAACAATTGTCTCTCTCTCTCTCTCTCTCTCTCTCTCTCTCTCTCTCTCTCTCTCTCTCTCTCTCTCTCTCTCTCTCTCTCTCTCTCTCTCTCTCTCTCTCTCTCTCTCTCTCTCTCTCTCTCTCTCTCTCTCTCTCTCTCTCTCTCTCTCTCTCTCTCTCTCTCTCTCTCTCTCTCTCTCTCTCTCTCTCTCTCTCTCTCTCTCTCTCTCTCTCTCTCTCTCTCTCTCTCTCTCTCTCTCTCTCTTTCAAGATCTGTAGGGAACATAAATTTAATGAAAGTTGGGTCAACAATCACGGCACGGGTCTGTTTAGGACTGAATACTTGTCATTACTCAATCGTAAACGGTGGAATCAAAGGGCGAAAATATCCAAAAAGATTTATATCGTTCGTAGTTGACAGACGTCCGTCTAGTGAATCGAATGACCCCACTCAGACCGCTCTACTAACTCTCTAAGGGCTGACACTTTGGCAGAAAGATAGAACGTCAACTCTCATGTGAATGTGAATGTCCACGAACGTACTAAAAGTTGCCTGATAGCATCTGAACAACCCACACGCTGATCGCAATGGAATTATGTTTTTAAAAGTTATAAAATCTTATTAGTTTTTCAATACAATATAATTGCGGGCAAGTAAAGTGTAGGTAGGTGTTTTATCTTATCTGGTTCAATGCCAGTCGTCCTTTTTGTGGATTTCTGCGTAATTCCCATTACAGTATATCGCACCATCATAGGATTTAGATATTACAAGTTCTGGAGACACACTAGTCATCTGAAGGGCTCTTTGCTTCTAATCGATCTACCGTGCTAAAAGACAACATGAAAACTGATAGGTTCGTAGATTACCAACAAATTTTGATTGTTGGCAGATCAAGAAGATCATCCTCACATTGATGCTGAACAATCATCTATTTATTCACATTTGATTTTGATTTGATGTGACAACAACGGTATGAGGGAAATTGCTGAATACCAGGAATGAAGAGACAAATCAATTCAATTGATATTCTGCTTTTGAAACATGGGGATTTCATAATGTAACAATTACATTATGAAAATAATTGCAATTATTGTAAATAGTTGGTAGCGCTATAGGCAGTTTGAAACAATCAAGTCCGGTTGTTATCAGTACCTATGGATAAATTCAAAGCTTCCAGAAGTTTGGAGGACTTATTTCTCCGGTTCAATAGCAGAATACAATAACTGTCTGCAGTTTAGCTAGTCAGTCATATGATAACTCGCGTACCTGAAGAGACCAATGAGGTGGTTCCCCATCATGTTGGAATATCAAGTTTTTGAAGTTGCCCTGTTCTTCAAATTGGGGAATACCCATGTTTGCAGAATGTTTAGATAGCTGTCCCCATTGATTGACAACCCATCACAAAAGAATTGACCGTAAACTTTGTGTTGAGAAATGGCACAAAACACATTCGCTTTTGGGGAATCCCGTTCATATTCATGAACTTCACGAGGATTTTCGGTACCCCAGGATTATAGACTCACTTTTGGAGAACTCCAAAACACAAAGCATCTTTTGTTGTCGGGTTGCCATGATTACTGATCGACCCATATCTACCGAGATCTAGCGGTGCCAGGCGAAACTATAGATTTCCCAGATTCATTCAAAATCAAGTTTACCTTGCTATCTTCAAAACTACTAGAGTTACGAATTTTCAAAACTCCGATATTCTTTTGTAGACACCCTGTACCCACGAAACAGCACACAAAATTCATACCTGCTTCACTCATAACCCACACACATTGGGTTGTGCTCAACTACGATTGCTGATGAATTTGGACTGTACAAAACCTCTATATCCACCCTGCGATACTGTTTCCATATCCACTAGTCGTGGAGCCGGTGTGTTATCAGACACCACCCTCATTCGAAACGGCTCCTTTAAAACGAGAAAATCAGACACCGGGTAGGTCCCGTTCTCCAACTTTAAATTCTGCGGAGCTCCCGAGAACGGCTGCGAAAAACGACCTCACGGGTTTGATAGAAACGATCTCTTTACTTTCTTTAGCACCCGCCATCACGAATTCCATCCTGAGAGGCGGTATAAGTGCACATCCTTTTCGCGTGGACAAGGTGGCTGCCCTTCGTTCAAACCTAATTGCTCTACCCCGCCGTTCACCTAAATTCGTTTTTTCTTCTACCTCGCCCTTCTATCGAAAACGTTCTCCCCAGAATGAAATAAAAACAAAGACCCAATCTTTTGCAGTCCGGTTTTTTTGTTCTGTCCTTTCGGATTCTGCCTTCCATAGGGGCAACCGGAGGAAAGAGGAATCTCCAGTTAGGACCGCCTTTCTTAGGGGGAGTCGGTCGCTCTGACAGCATTTGTAAACAATAACATCGGGGTCAGCCAACCGGGATCGCCCTGGTCAATGCTAACCACCACCACCAACCGAGGCTTTTTATGGGGTCCTCGCGACTTCTGCTTCCTTTCCAACTTTCCGTCGTTCTTTTGCCACCGGGTCGAAAGAGCTGCTTTAAGGTCGGTGGCAGGATTTACGATTTGATTGTTTTCGGCTGGCCTACGGTTTTTCCAAATCAGATGCCTCCAAGCTGGGGCGGGCTCTCTGTGGTTTCGTGGGAACGGATCCAGGAGTTCGCCAATGGCATCTGGAGTTTATTGAAAAAACCTTTTACGATGTTTTTGCATGATCGAAGGATAAACTTTTATATATCAACACATCTCAAATACAAGACAATCTCAAATATAATTTTCAGGGACAATATCGAACTCGAACGATTGTGAAAATGAAGCGATTATAAATGTTTTCCGTGATCAGTAATTTACAAATTGAACTCACATTCCTTGCAAACAATGTTCTGAATTTTTGAAGATAAAAAGAGAATGTGAAGGCACTGAAAATTATACACCAACCACAAAATACCTACTTCCTTTTGGTCACTTACTTTAATTTATATAATATATATTGTAAGTTTTTCTGATTTTCAAAACTTTTAAAGAATCTACTAAATGAGAAGGTAATCATATTTGAAAGGTTAGAATGATTACCGTTCTTAGTGAAGAAGAATCATACTCCTTTGATTGATATACTAAGTAATAAAGACCGATGATCTGATATGATCTTGTACTAAGTAATTAAGAATAAATAACACATAATCAATGATTTATCTGTAACCATTACAACACAGGATTGCTGGTAAAAGTAAGCCTTCCTTGGGATCTGGGATCTGGCAGATCCTCCTATCCAACAAATAGATAGGTATCTATGCGATAGATATCTGTTAGTATTTACCTGAATAAATAGAAATAGAAAAATAAACTTATTGGAATTAGTTGGTCAATGAAATAGGTACCTAGGAACTAGTTCATTTACAAAAGCCTAAATCTCGCGACAAGCTTTTATGATTTTATGAATTGTGTAAGGTAACGGCACCGGTAGTGGCCACTGCTCCAGTAGTGGCCATTTTAAAGTTTATATTTGAGAAATAAGGATTCCCGGTCTCCTAATGGCTTCAAACTTGCAGGAGGTACAGCTCATGTCATCTTGTAGTCAGAGGTTGAACTAGGAGTGCGCAGAGCATCATTGGAAATTGTGGTAAACTTCTCAATATGACCGTCCCTAGTTTCCTCGTTTGTTGGGCTGTATCCTAGAGCTTCTACTAGATAGAATCAATTTTGTTCATCTGGTATTGAATTTAATGATATTAAACACGTAAGGAGGGCAAAATGTCAAGTGGCCATTACTGAGACATGCACGTGGCCACTACTGGAAATTTCGTAATTTGATGTGGCCACTACTAGATCAAAATAAAGGTGTGAGAAAAAATTAATAAAAAATAGAAAAAATTGTTCTTTTGATAGTTTTAGGCAATGGATATGTTAGGGAAGAGTCGGGCTATATTCTAAATGAGTCCTGAAGAAAGTCAGTACTACTGTTGGCTCACAATTGTCAAAACTAAAGAAAAAAATTCTTAACTGTGGCCACTACCGGTACCGTTACCTTACATTGGCTTTAAGTAGACAGTTGAAATTTTAAGTAAAAATGTATTTCCTTCTTTTTCGGGCATTCAAATAAAAGTTTTCTTAAAAAGGTTTTTTGTTTAATTTTACTTGAGAAAACGTGAACATTGAGAACCTAAAAAACAGAAAGGGCGTGCTATAAGTGCTATATCCGACGTGAACATGGAATTCATGTCAAGGATGTTTTGCACCCGATGTTGCTAAGATTCCTCAACTTGCCGCTCTAAAACTCGATTTAACTTCACAAAAAATCGATTAATCGTTGACAAAAATCGACAGTCAATTAAAATCGACCTTCGAAAATCGATTGTAAAAAATCGAAAGTGGGTGGTAAAACATCGATTTATTGTGAAATGAAAATTGATTGCCAACCCTAGGTTATGCAGGACGAAAAAAATGTTTGACATTTTGTCTTTAATTTGCTACATAAACTCGAAAATGTAACGCGGACAGCGTCACGAAAATATTTCTGATGGTTTTCGCTTACAACCGATTCGTTGCTACGGATCATCATCTTCGACATTTGTGATCGTACAAAACTCGTTCACCACTCATTTGAAAGCTGTTGATTTACTTAATCTTGTTACGTTAACCCCTGGACATTCGGAACCACAGTGACCACCCGATCGAACCATATTGTTTACTTATTGTGACAGTCCTGTGAGTGGTGATGATTATGTCTTTACAGTTTACCATTCGTTGCTTCGGAACCTCAGTGACCAAACGATGGAACCATTACATCGCAACTAAATGTAATGTAGCCCGGCTCGAATTCAATAAAGTACCCACGGGTGTCGGAACAATGAGTCAACACGATCGCGAATTCAATTAAGTACCCACGGGTGATACGCAGTACGTGGTGTGTGTGCGGGATGGGTCGCAAAGACATAAAATGTCCCTCGTGGTTGCGTACTTGTACAAAAGCTGTTTCATCAGTCACGGCTCTGTTGAACCGTTTTTTTTTTCAAGTTTTTGTTGTGCTAAATTTAGTTTTAGTTGTTGTCGCTCTTGATAGATTATGATCTGAAGTTGTAACGTTAGGAAGAATTTAAGGTAGTAATTCAACCTTCTAAACCTCGCAGAATTCGTGGCTACTACGACCGTTTTGATTTTCATCATTTCCCTTCAATGCGTACCATAATTTTTGCTTCCGAGTCTACTAAAGTAGCGGAAGCATTGTTTTCACTTTCGGAATGTGAAAATTTTTTTGTCTCCAAAATCAAAAATTCCACTCGCATTTTGCGTTTTAGACCTTTCTGAACAATTTTGGTTCCGTGTCTATCTGTGTGTCTGTCTGTCTGTCAGCAAATCCTTGTTACGGGCAAAACTACACGAAGTTATAGTCCGATTTTGATGAAATTTTCAGGGATTGTGCGGGTTGGGGTGTAGATGGTCCCCTATAGGTTTCATGACCCCCGGATCAATAGTAGCCTCTGCGCAAGCGCAAACGTGAAATCCTTGTTACGCGCATAACACCGGGAGTTCTTGACCGATTTCGATGAAATTTTCAGGGATTGTTCGGACTTATTAGGTATATTTTATAGTTTGTTCAATAGTTGAACATGCCTACCTTTATTTTCTCAAGTTACGCTCCTGCATAACAATAAATTTACCCTAATTCAACATTTACTCCGCCTAATTGAACGAAGTTCTTTAGTCAATAATAATTTTCAATGATCTATACAGTCATGTTTGGATACGAGGAATTCAACATTTACTTCGCTTAGCAGAGGTTTTTGTTCACGTTTTGGTTTATTATTTTCAATTCTGAACCTTTGTAATCGTATAAGAGACAGGTTTACGTTGAAAATAACAAATCCAAAATCGTGATTTTTTCTTCTTTTTTTCTAACCAACTTAGTTTCCTGACTGAGTGGAACTCTCTCCCGGCATCAAATTTCAACTCGAATTACATGTCCCGTTCTTGGGACGAAGGTGAAATACAAATAAAAGTCCGAATACCGGAGCAGTAATGCGGCAGCGACGGGTCCCGACTGTAAGTTACGAGACGTGAACTGCTTCAATCGGTCAAGCCACCTGAAATTAGGTCGTATGTATTCTTTCTCTTTCGTTTGATTTGGGCCGATCTTTTCGTGACTTGTTCGGTCTTTTTTTTCTCGAATAATCAGAGGAATAGCTTAGCCCGTCGTTATCCTCTCCTCTTGGGTTGGTAGTTGGATTCCTTAAACCTTTTCGAATAGTTTTTGATCTTATACCGCATCGTTGATAACCTGCAACATCTTCAAGAGGCACTGATGGTTGAACCTCAAATATTCACTAACTTCCTGAACAGACCTCTAGTAGTGTGGACGTGACACCATGAGCTTCCTGTACACATCAGGTTGAAAATTGACACTAACGCTGATTTCATCCACGACGACTACGTAAAGAGCAGGCAATGGCAGTAATATAAGAAAGGTTTCATTCCTCGACATAAATTAGCTGCAAAGTTGCAAAATCTTCAACGTTCTTTACTTGATTTTCCTTCTTGCAGTTTTCCATTTTCTCGAGATCCCTTGCCACCCCTGCTATATGACGACTTGCCGTTGTACATAGCACCTGATTTTAAACTTTGTTGATATCATTATCTAGTTTCTGTGGAATACTAATAGTCGAAATTCTTTCGAAAGAAATCGGAAACAATCTTACAACTCACAATTAAATTCTATTATCTCATAAATAACAGATTCCATGAGTGTCCGACCATTCTTCTTGGCGGTCGAATGCTAATTGCGTCCCCGACAGTTCGTAAACGCCGATGTTTTTCCCATTGTCAGGCGTATTATCGAAATAATTGGGATTCTCTAAGTTGTGAAGCTCATTCAAGCTCTTTCCACATTGAACGTACAACGTGCCGAGGCGTGTTGGGTTGCGAACACAATCTGAACCCTCTTCGTCTTCATTTATGAAATGAACGATGGATCAAAAAGTCGTTTTAACGCATTTTTGAAGAAATTGAAACTATTGAATTGTTTCGAAATGATTCAAAATGGATTTCTATGAAGACTATTGTTATTCTGATATTTGGGATCATTGCAACAACTACGTCTCCCGTGTAAATTTGCTAAAAATTACGGATAAGGGGTGCATGGATGGCTGTACACTATGAAAGTAGGTGAGATTGTATCAATGATGGAAGTGAATCTTATCATTGAATCAATCAATTATCATTGAGTCAATCTTATCGTTTTCGTACGTGTTGTGTTTTTCATTTCCTAGTTCCATCAACCTCATGCCTATCTCATACTTGTTCTTGCCCTTCAATCCAAAAAGTTGATTGCCCAAGACACATGGGTGTTTCAGTAGACAAGTATTCAAAATGGAAATCCAACATCTCTTAGTAAGCAATAGAATTAAAAGATCCTGATGTTTTTTTTTTTTTTCAAATAATTTTTTTTTTTTTTTTTTTTCAATAAATTACTTCCCAATTTGTCTTAAGAATGATATGAGGTAGAACTGCCTCCTCATCTCAAATTTAATTTAATTTTAATTAAATTTAAAACTACTACCTTCCCATCTCTCTCTTCACAACAATGCAATATAAGCAGATCCTTCGCCCTATTTGGACCTATGGGATACAGCTCTGGGGCTGTGCCAAGAAATCAAATATTAAGAAAATCCAAACCTCTCAGAATAAAATACTGAGAAGTATAGTTGGAGCCCCTTGGTACATGCGAAACGTTCATATTCATCGAAATTTGAGGATGGAGACAGTCTATAAAATTATTTCAAAATACGCAAGGAAGCATGAACATCGCCTCCACAAACATGAGAACCCGGAGATGCTCTACGTTTTGGACAACGAAGGTGAAATCCGACGTCGCAAGCGAAACAAACCACTGGATTTAGTTGTGCTGTGTGAATAGAAGTGCAACCGAACTTGGTGCTATATAATAGGGGGCTAGGTTTTGCTGAAAACCTACCCTCTTGGAGTGTACCTATATTGATATCTAAAATTGCTAAATGAAATGTATTTGATTTTTTAGTTGCAATCAATAAAGCACAAAAAAAATCTGCCTGTAATTGGCAGGGTTCCTACGTATCTAAGGGCCTCATTTCCCTAATTTTCTCAATAGGTTTAGTAGAATAGGAAACAAGTACGTAAAAAGGTTTGATTTGGTCTGGGAAAAGTTTAATTTAACCCAAGTTATGGAAAAGGTTTCATTCGATATGGTAAAGGTTTCGTCTGGTCTGATGCTTTACGTAGAACGGCTTTCTCATACAGAAACAATAAACCTGCGCAATAATTTATGGCTTTTATTATGGCAACCAATGGACCAGTAAACACGAATGATCGATTCCGGCGTGTGAATCTCAAATCGGTGTCCAACCTCAGAGTTCGTTGACACTTCAAGATCCCACGGATCGATTAGAAAACCCGTATCTCCCACACTTCGCATCAAGACGTATCGACCCCGTCCGGAACGTCGTGACTTCCAGCAAACCGATTGACAATCACCGATCGATGAAATATAGCACCGCCAAATTCCTCACGTTTTTCTCTCAACTGCCGCGCACCCCACATGCTACCCCGCTCTCCGAATCACTAATGACTTTTCTTTTCCTTCGGTAAAATGAAGAGTCATTAGTTCGAAGGGATTTTACAACCTTTTAATTAATCCGTCGACGTTTTTGATCCCTTCTTTTTCGAACCCTTGTCAATTAAAGTCGGGTTTGACAAATTGAACAATTCAGAATCAGTTCTAGAACTGATTCAGTCTCATTCACTCCTGGGGTGTACAGAATATGTAAATTAAACCAATCATCCCGATATTCAACAAGGTTGGCCTTTAAAAAAAACATTTTAATCTATAGTTCTCACTATAATGAAGACTCTTCTAGATAACTTCCTTTTAAAATTAGCAGTAAAGAACCTTTCCAATGAATCCCTTGAAAGACACTTTCATAAAGAAAACTAAATATCCTTAAATGGGGTATGAAACTGAACCGAAATCTTAATTTTTAGGAAAGAAGAATTAAGTGAATGGGTTAAGAATTTTCTTTTGAGCAGTTGTTAACAGGAGTACCTTTTACCACCTCTATTCCTCCTTCTGTCATAATAAGCGAAATTTCAGAGGTTCCAGGACTAACTAGGGCCCATATGAAATTTTCGGTCGAATTCATACATTTTGGTCCAGTAGTTCGAGAAAAAAACGCTGCAAATTCTTTCACTGGGGTTTATTATTCAATCGGCTTGCGTTCATGATTTGAATTTCTACTAAGCTTTGGAGTGTGCGTGTTTCACAGGATAGGGCGATTATTGAATTTCAGGAGATATACATGGAGCACGTGAATCTGTTCTCGACCAAAATACCTATTTGGATTGATCAGTTGATCATATTTGTGTGCCTCCTGAAATTCAATAATCGCCCTATCCTGTGAAACACGCAGACTCCAAAGCTTAGTAGAAATTCAAATCATGAACGCAAGCCGATTGAATAATAAACCCCAGTGAAAGAATTTGCAGCGTTTTTTATTTTCATTTCTTAGTTGTTTATATGAAGTCCTTTGGCACTCGTATTGCGTTAAAACTTCCCCAAATCCAAATTTAAACGATGTAGCCAAAGGTAGACAGATGTAGAGGGGGCACACAAATATCATCAACTGATCAATCCAAATAGGTGTTTTGGATGAGAACCGATTTACATGGTCTATGCATATCTCCTGAAATTCAATAATCGCTCTATCACCTGTAAAACACGCACACTCCGAAGCTTAGTAAGATTCAAATCATGAACGCAAGCCAATTGAATAATAAACCCCAGTGAAAGAATACTTATTTACCCCAGTAATAATATTGAATAATAAACCCCAGTAATAATATTGAATAATATTTACCTATATATTATCAGAATGCTTCAACCCGTGTATCGGCTACTAACTACACTACAAGTATTCACATCGGCTATCACTCCAGTATCCACATTCACTACAACTCGACGCTATCGGCCGGACATCACTAGGTTACAAACAAACAATAATAAACGAAAAAACGCAAATGTTGGCACCATAAATCGGGCCATACATCGGGAATGGTTTGACCTACGGACGTGGGGAAGGGCTCATTCGATTCCTAATGGTATGTTCTTCAAATAGGAAAATATTTAGGCCAATTCGACTAGTTTTGAGGTTTTCAGGGATTTTACAAAACTTTTACAGCCCTTAAAGGGCACTTTAAATTGAGTGAGGGAGCTGGCTCAAGAATTGGGGCGTCGTCGGACCAAGATGGATTTTTCCTGAAACTTTCAGATTTTTTGCTCCAGCCGTTTCGGAGATATCGTGCGTACGGCGTACGGCGGACGGACGGACAATTTTTTATTGCAGATTCGGATTCTACACCATTTGAAACGTAAACCATGAAATTTTCAGGGAGGTTAGAATTTTTTTTCCAGAGCGATTACAATGGTTTGTTATTGAATAATAAACCAAAAACGACAGACGCCGCCCTGCCATTCAAGGCGCCACGGCAATTAAAGTCGAAGTTCTGCAATAAATCACGGTAATTACTGTTTTTGAATCATCGCTCAGTTACGTAGGCTTGAAATGGTTATCGAGCGAAATCTGCACGGGAGTTGATTTATTTGCGGTGCATGTCATGCGCCGAAACCGTGAAAACGGAAATTTTCGTTCGTGAGGTTTATCTCTTGCCATGCAAGATGCTTTTAAATGCACTGTTATGCTCTTTTATTTTCTATATTGCATACTCCTTCACTCGGGAATGATTTATACGCTACTGCAGACAGATACCGGTGTTGACAGGACAGTATTAAAGAACGTTTCAATATTTTCTTCTGTTTTTTCCTGTGAGCAGGAATAACGAAGAAGAACGTAAGAAATGAAAACGTCAAGGGTTAGCGGTATTTTTTTCCTCGGACTTAAGGTGGCGTACATTTTTTGATTCTGTCGTTAATGGAGACCGCCATCATGGAGTGGAGAAGTAATCACCGGAACTCTTGTCGTATCGAGAATCTCAGAACAGCGTCTGGGGAAAATCAACGCGATCTCGCTGGAAGGACGTGTGCCAGCTCACAGCGCAGTATTTCGTTTTCATTCGTGCAAACACTATCGTTTGTACTCGTACCTACAGTAATAAATGAATGCCAGTCTCGACTTTATTGGCCGCATTGATGCAAAATGTGTCAGGTCTCTGAGGGTACTTGGCTTCCTTCAAGGATCTGCATCACAGGGAGATTCCTCAACTGTAAAATTGTATTGAGTGAAATAACCAGTCACGAAATAATTAAGCACGAACTTTCTTCTCTGTACGCAACATGGCAATAACACGTTCAGATAAAACAATAATAAATCCTGTCTGCAGCATGACGATAGTTTCCCAACACCACATTCTTCTGTTTCCTCTTGGTGTCCCTGTAGCCGGTCAGCATGCACCACTCATTGCCTCCCACTGGAGAGTTGGACCCTGAAGGCAACGTAAGTCAGTTGTTTGCAGACGACACACGGACCAACTATCGGTCGTCGTTTGATAAGATACATTTCTTCCTCCCTGGATTGTACAAACAAACTTGATCTACTTTCAAAAACCTCGGCTTCTGAATACGTATGTCTTATTGTCTCTTCTACCACTTTTTCCGATGTCCCTCCAGCTACACCGTGAGCTACATCCAATTTATATTGCAGCGACCCAGAGTAAGCATTGGTACTGACTGTTGTTTACTGGCATTCCTGTTAGTAGATCTTCAGGCCTGGTAGGTGTCCTTTCACAGATTAGCATGGCTGGAGAACACATGGTGAATGGTTGCCCCGTATGGTGGCCAAGAGCGGTTTTTAGTCACTTTGCGAAGTCGCTAGGTTTGAGGTTGAATCGCTCTACACTCCCACTGCTCTAAAGTTGAAGAGACGTTGTCCGGGTTATGCGTGATCCTAGGATCCTCATAGTCTCTGCCAAAACGTCCACCTTAAGATTTGAGCCCTGATGCTTATGCAGTGCTGAGGGAACTCCTAATCTCGACATCAGGTTGTCTACCGAGCCTTGCACTACCATCTTGGCTTGCTGGATATTGGCTGCGAATGCCTCTGGGCCACTTAGTAAATTGATCCTATGCAAAAATAATGTACCTGTTTCTTTGAGCTGACTCTGAGAAGGGATCCAAGACGTCCACTGCCACTCGTTGTAGTGTCATCCCTGTGCGATACTCTTGCAAGGGTCCTTCCTGCCTCCCTACAAGCTCCACTAGCTCGAGCAAAGTCCCTCACGACCCTATGTATTCCATCCCAACATATCCAACAACTCCGCAAATCTCACCAACCCATTTTACTATTGAACAAATCACAGTTGTCAGGCCGATTCTATAATACTGTTATGTGGTTCACTCTCAGTGATCAGATAGGGACCAATTCTAGTTGTTGCGCGTTCTTTGACTTACAGGATTGGAATTCCGAGAGATGGCATGCATATCTTGAAACTTATGAGGATTTGTTACGTAGAACCATTAGAGTTTATTGTTTAAAATGCGTTTTTGTTAAAAAAATATATATACATTAAAATATTATCCAGTGGAGAATCTAAAAAACGATCCGCAAACAAGAATGGATGCAGATATAAGATTTCTCTATCGAGGTTAGACGGTATTTAGTAACCAACTGTGTTAAAAAATATTGGGAATATTTAACCCATTCATGCCGATTGCTTTTGAGGTGTATAAGTGTGGTCGAAATTTTAAGTTTTCCCAGTAAAATCACTTTCAGAATCACGAAATTCTAGTTTTTATCTCGTTTAAACGAGTTAAAATCCTCTAAAGGAAACAGAAAGAGAAGTGAGAATAATCAACATTCGAATATTTGGCGCTTGAATGTAAGCTTATGGATGTTAGTTTCGAATCTAGGAAGTTTGGTTTCCAGATGGCCGATTTGTTCACTTTTCCTAACCATTATAATCAAACAACTAGTATCGTACAAGTGCATTCTTAGTGGCTGACTGCTGGCAGCCATTCTAACAGTCAAAACAACAAAAACGTGCCTTTGAGTGTTCATTATGAAAATCTACGTACTATTCAAAGGGTAGCCTTGGGATTTTAGAAATACGCTTACAGCTTCACCACTGAGGCCTGAGATGCGATAACCCACAGGTGCCAAATAAAATATCCGACTTTCGTAAAGCTCCTGATGGATAAAACGGGACTTTTCCACGAGAAGACTATGTCAATAGTCTTAATTCGCTTCTAGCTTGTAATAAAAATATATATATTTTTGAAAATCGCTTATATATTCCATTAAGTGCTCAGACTGCCACGAAAGAATCTGTTGTAATGTTGTTCTTCCGGCTGCTTCCTATTGTACTTTTTTCCACCTCATTCGTTATGTTCTTGCTTTTTCCTCAAATATGATTTTGTTCGGCAGGTGATGTCTGATAATTTTCTTTGTTCTGAAAGCAATGCTTTCGTGTTTCAACTTAGCATTTATTTGCACCTGTCCCGTTTAGTAAAATTGAAGCAAGTTGGTCGAAACCCTATGTGTCTACGACTTCCGCGAAAAAGTGAAGACAGAAAATTGTAGGTGGTACATGAAAATCCATAGAACAGAATCTTCAGTTTTGATCTTATCTTGAATACAACAATACTTGTCAAGTACAGAATATGTGTATTTGATATTAGTGGAAGGGTTGAAGCACAGGGGTATTCCATGCAAGGGAAACTTCAGTGAGCTAAAATCCTAATGTAGCAAACGTCCTGTATACTACGAAAGTATTAATTTTAATTTTACAAAATTGATTGAATCATCGAAGTTCACTCATAAGATCGCTGATAGTTTTTGTTCATTTGAAATAATCGTTTTCAATATCGTTGAGAGAGGACGGTTGCATACAGGCTAACACCTGCATCAATTTTTATTTATTTATTTCTTCAGAACTTCTGTCCGTCCCTCACGTTTCCCTGGCGAAGAATGTCGTTCGACAATATGTTTATTGGAAGGTTCGCTCCCCGACAAACGGGCCGCTCCCTTCTGAAGCGGCTATGTGAGAACAAGACGGCGCAATTTCAATAGAAATCGCAAGCTGGTAGTTGGTTAATCATCCGAGCAATGCTGGATCGATTAAAATTCCCACTCCGAAGAATGTTCAGCGGAAGGAGAAAAAGGTCTGCGGACCTGATCAACAGCTGTCGCTCCGTATATGTCCAATGATTTATTACTTGGCGACCATAGCGAGGAAAATGGCGACAGATTGACGTCGATTTTTTGCTTTATTTTTTTCAAAATCTTAACTCTACGGTTTCCCCACTCTAAGAGAATACTTTATGATGAATGGGACTCTATTTTCTGTTTTACGGCATCTATTCTTTCGTTTATGTTTCAAAAATCCATGGATTTTTATATATGAACTACTATTTTTGATAGTAGGTAGTTAAGGACTAATTTTGAATGTCATTTACTTAAAAATATGTAAAATAAAAAAAGTCAGCAAATTATTACACATTTTTTTATTAAACTTGTATTGGAGAGCTATTCTACGTAGATCACTGGTAGTGGACTGTTACACATAATCCACTTTACATAAACTCGATCCAACTTATTAATTGTGTCCTAGATGGCTGAAAAATAGCTTGATTTCATGTTTCAGCAGCTAAGAGTGATTAGGAAAAAACAGCCCATTAATAACAAACATAATAACATCAGTGTCATCAAGGGTGATTCCTATTTTACGGGACAATCGCTGTCCTTCATTCATAAATAATTTTCTGTTCGACTGCTTCAAAAATTATTTTTGTAGATTTTATGTGGTAAATAGGCCTACTTATGGTTGCCATAAAGTTCGGCTACTCTTCATTTGACGTCCCGGTAATTGATCGAAATGTACCTCTAATCTCATTGTCATGGTCTGTCCGTGAGTCAGAATTTGAACTTAATCCGAAATTGTATCCGCTCAAAGTACGTTTTACAATAAATATTTTAACTAGTATTTTTTTTTTTTTTTTTTAGAATTAGTTACTGGATATTAGTGCGGTTACAAGTGGGACTAACTTTTAGTCTGTACGGATCAAGTGCTCAAAGTTTGTCCCAAGCCTACTGTCTCATTGTCATGGGTTTGAAGGGAATCATCGTAGCTCTCTCAAATGAGGGAATTTTTTGGCAATTCAAAGTTTTTTCAGCGCTGGTAACCCTGCGCTGTGGTCCGGAATGGAAATCTGGCTGACCAAAACCCCAAAAATGTTCCTCTGTATATTTGATCGGGAGTAGGCCTAAACTACTCATAAGAGGTTAGTGAAAGTGGAACCGTATGAAATAGTCGGGTCAAAGTACTACAGACTGACTGTGGGAAGTACGAACATGGACTCCTAGCTATCGCCCCCTTCCCTGCATTTTTACCTCCTCACTTCAGTCTTGTTTGGAGCTCATTTCAGAATCGCCGCATAATGAGCTCATCAAGCACTGGTAAGTAGAATATTTACCGGGAAAATTAAAATGTTTAAATTCATCACTCTAGCAGTTTGGGATTTATTAATTTTTAACAAAAGTTACTATGAATTGCACACTTTCACTATTCGTAAGTTGAAGAGGTCAACTGGGATCAACGTACCCAGCCCCTAGGCGTGATATATAGGAGTTCAAGATTCCATAAAAATGTATTTTATCGCCTACTTTTGCCTACCCTTGAAATACTGGAGTTTTTCTTTCGGAATCGCCGGTATTCGTTACGTACGAGGAAATATTCGAGGACAACTACCAATAAGGATATATTCCAAAGACTTTTGATCTCGACGGACGCATTCATCGCTAGTATGAGACCCCTCCCCCAATCAAAAAGTGAGATAGAATTGCCAGTGAAGGCGCTCCTCTCCAATCCAAGTTATGTGACAAATTCAGATGACATTGATGATGACGACTTCGGCCTCGGAAATTTGGGGGTGGCATAGGAGAAGTACCAACCTATCTAATCAATTGTGATTTTATTGTGATTACCTATAGATGAGAAGTTATAATTTATGTTCCTCTTATTAATTATATTAATTAATGACATAAATAAATCATGTTCCTTGTCAAAATTATAAAACAGGTATGTACGTTTCATACTTCTCATTGTTATGGGTTCGAGTATCACTCTTAATCAATCTTATTGATTTGTTTAGCATTAATTTTGGGATAGAGATGTAAAAAGTTTCAATTTCTCATTAGACTGTAGGAGGTTTATTTCTCATTGCATTTTAGTTGTGGTTACACAAAAGCTGTCTAAACAATTTTTTTTTCAAGTTTGGGCATTAGTTGGCCCCTTCCCGATTTTAGACTTCGGGGATGAATAGGTTAATGTTGATCAAGTTCGGTATTTGAATGGGCAATGATGCCAAGTATGGTAATTATAAAATGTGATAATTGTTCTAGCGCAAAGTCAGGAAAAACTGAAATCAGATGCCCGCCCACCTACACTGTTGTGAACCGTGATTATTTTAATACTTTTAATATTGGGTTGTAGTAACTAACTGAATAAATCATCTTGCTTCAACTTGGAATTGAAATGTTTTTGGTTTAAATATCTGTCTCATTCAACCTTACCTACACATCGTTTACATAATTCTATCGTTATTTGGTTGACAAAGCTCATTGTCATGGATACATATCATTGTTGTGTCCTATAAAATATTAAGGCAAACGGACACTGCAGACGGGACGTGTTAGGCCGTAAAGCATGGCAAAAATCAGCCTGTTTCGGTTTATTGGATTCTAAATAGGGGCGTACAATTATGGGGAGGCCGCATGGGGTCGGGTCTTGATTGATCGGAAGGAATGATTCCCTGAAGATTTTGTGATGTATAATCGGGTGTTGATGACTGTACCTATTTAACTCGATGACATACTACTGTGATTTATATAAATTCCCCTCACGTCTTACTGCCAGCTAGTCTGCAGTAAAATGTATAATAACCTTACTCGAATATTCCATTACCCCGATGGGTAGAAATCGTTAAAACTCCTCCGGAACTAATCTCACGGGCCACGGCCGGTATCCGCTATTCCGAGGGAAGTCCCTCCTCCAGAAATATGAACCCAATTAGGTTTCGAAGCAGGTGAAACAAGTGTCGTGACACACCAACACCGAAGGCTTCTTCTATCTCACGAAAAACCCCTTCGATAACAGATCGTTCTTCAGATGTTGGAGTATTATAACACAAGACCCAGTCCAGCCTTCTTCGTGGATAGCCATCTCTCGGAGTTATTTCGCTTCGTAATTGACGGGAAAACGTCGGATTTCCGGCTGTCTTTCCGACTGTTCGTGTCTCTCTTTGTTGTCGTCCGTCATAATGATTTTTTTCTTATCGAAACGAAGATCTTGACGTTTGAGGAAAAACTTGGGTCGTAGCAAACGTTCTCGTTTCGTTTGGATTTCAATCAAATTTCTCAGTTCGTGAGTTGAAATCCTATGACGCTCGATAGAGTTCGAATCACCTTCATTAACGTTCTTGGTCAAGATATCTTATCTTTTAAGGGCTAACATTACCCAACCAGTCATTTCGTTTCAAAATAATCACATCCTACCAAATTATTTACCCACTCTCGACCAATCACAACGCAGGGATATTTTTATGAATGTCTTGTCAAGATTCTGAATGAATCCAACCAGTTCTCAATCAACAGTGGATCACTCATCTGCAAGTACGAAGCAAAAAGTAGTTCTTCATTTTTGTTCCAAGGTTTTCAGGATGTAATGAGTTTCTTCCTTAGTTTTTAAAATTGATGGAATTTAAGCTAGTGATTAGGAGTGGGAATAATGTTGAAAAAGTATTTTTGTAATTACAGTTAAAGTTGAATATGTTGAAAGAAATTTTAAATTTAAAGCAGTCTTACGTAACCACTTCTGTCTTAATTTTCTTCTTTGAAGTTTTCCACGGGAAAAGCAAAGGAAAAGAGCTTACAAACTTTAAAAACTAGGAAAATTTTCTTGTAATATGATAGAACTTCACTACATTGAATAACTCAGTTAGCAGTAGTTTATGTGCTCTTCTGGATATTTTTTTTTTTTTGCAAATTAAGTTATTTAATCTGATTACGGTACCCGTAGAAATCGTTTTGAAATCGTCCAATACAAGTAGGAGTTTTTGAATTTATGATGCGATTTCGTGAAGGCGAATTTTGAGCAGTAGTGCATAACGAGGTTTGTAGGCATTCAGTGATTGATTCATATAGAATAGGAGTTAGTTTAGCAAGAAGAAGAAGAAGGACTTTATAAGCAAGAAGACGTCATGCTTCATACCAATTGCGGTCATCTGCGTCTTTACTTTCACCCACTGGGTCACTTGCGACAGAGGTTTCGACCATTTTTCGGACAGGACGATAGCTATTCTTTCTAAGAAGCAGTCGTACTGTCTGTGGAGGGAGCCCTCCCAGGATATCAGTAAGGGCGTAAACGAGCCTCTGATATCCTCGGCTGCTCTGTCATACTTTCTGCGCTTTGTATTGGCAGCATTTTGGGAAACTGATGTCCACGTTTGAGGGATGTAGGAGGAGGCGTCAGCGTTAACTACGCGAGTATCCAAATACGCCACCCTTTCTAACATTAGAAATCAACGTTTCTTTAAAAGAAAAACTTATATGTCTTTTTACATAATCAATATTTTAAAAGTCAGAAAACAAAAAATCTTACTTGTAGAAAGTCTATCTTGGATTTTTTTACTTGAAAAAAAAAGGAGTGGTAGGTGTTTTTGGGGAATACGAGTACTTTATTACGAGGTACTTGTAATAAATTTAAAACTGACGTTTGAGCGAGGAAGAGCATCTTATCAATAAAATAGTTAGTACAATGTGTAGCTGAAATTGATGATAAAATGAGAGAAATGTTGATTTTTTTCTAATTATTGATTTATTTTTTTAATGAAACATGATTAGGTTGTATGTATAGGCACCTACCTACTGCGTTTGGAGTATTGTATTTTAGTGATTGCAGAAACTTGGAAGTCTTGACTGTGTGTGTTGATGTTTAAAGTAATGTTTATATTTCTGAAAATTCCATATTTTGGGATCTCTTGATCTAAATACTGCAATTGGAACATATAATTCACATATCACATATCTACCCACTAAATGTGTTCTATTTTAATGAATCGCGACTATTTGGAACGAGTATGTGTTACTTCAAAATTTTTCATCTTATTCACAGATGGAAGAAGCTGGTGAGATGGCGGGATGCTGAAGGAAGTTTTAGAAGAGGAATCGTGCTGCGCGGGGTGCCAGGGGCGAATCACGGACAGGTTCTACCTTTTGGCGGTGGACAGGCAATGGCACCTTGGCTGCCTTCAATGCGCGGAATGCAAGCTCAGCCTGGACACAGAGGTCACATGCTATTCACGACATGGAAACATCTACTGCAAACATGACTATCACCGGTGAGATGAATCCTGAATTAAGATGTAACATTAACGATTTCTCAGAATTCGGTGCTGCTGCAACGAATACAGTCACTAATTGACAGATTACACAGCCCCACAAAAAAATGACAAAATCCGTAAAGTAGACTAGGGTATCCCTATGTATTTTTCGATGCTAAATTCGAATCCAAGGTCCAAAAAACCCCCAAAAGTTTGAGCTATGGCCAAAAAAACTACCCTTAAATAGGTGTCAGAACCTCCTTTTTGAGTCCTGAGATTGGGATGAACTACGACTTCTTTTTAAGTAAATTTCTACTTTTTTTTAACTTCAGACAAGAGGAGTATCTGGGGAAACTACCTCCCCCACAATCACTCCCCACCACCCCCTCCTAGGGGTTGAAATTAGAGTTTTCACGCCAAGGCGAGTGGGGCATGGATTTCTATGTTTTTGGGGTCCCTGAGATCGAATTTGAACTTCCAAGAGTCCGTAGACACCTCTTCTTCCCCAAATCACCCCCTCCTATGGGTTGCAGTTTGACCCAACCCAAATAAGGTAAGGATTTTTGTGTTCCCAGGTTCGCTGAAATTGAATATGATTTTTGAAAAAGATTTCAAACTTTGTTGAGGTCTTCTCCAATGACTTTTAATTCTTTCGAATATCACAGAGATATCACAAGAAAAAAAGAATAAAATCCGAAAGAATTGCTAGTAGTCATTGGAGGAGACCCCAACAAAGTTTGAAATGCTTTCCAAAAATCATATTCAATTTCAGCGAACCTGGGAACACAGAAATTCTTACCTTATTCGACTTGGCGTGAGAACTCAAATTTCAACCCCTAGGAGGGAGTGGCGGGTGATTGAGGAAGGCGTAGTTTCCCCAAGCGCTCTCCTTATCTGAAATTGAAAAAAAAGAGTAGAATTCACTTAAAAAGATGTCGTAGTTCATCCCAATCTCATGACTCAAAAAGAAGGTTCTGACATCTCTTGAAGGGTAGTTTTTTGGGCATAGCTCAAAATTTTTCGGGTTTTTTGGACCTTGAATTCGAATTCAGCATCGAAAAATACATAGGGATACCCTGGTCTACTTTACAGATCTTGATTTTTTTTTTTTTTTTTAATGGGGCTGTGTTATAGTTACATATAGAACGCTATAGATTGTATACCTACCATTATATACACCTGCTGACGTCAGAAGCTCATGATGTTACATCAGGGAGATGTGGGAGTGACTTAGCCATGTATTTCTATTAGACTGCCCTGATGAATCTCCAATTTTCTTGATCCCTCTCGGTGTGTGAATGTTCTATCAGGGTCGGAGAAGTTTTTCCATCTTCATTATAACCTAATCTTAGTTGAGTTTAGAATTGAGCTCCTTACAGTGTCCGATTCAATGAACCTTCTGGTAGAGAGAAAAATGTTGGTACTGCATACTCACCACATGAAATAAAACAAATAAAGGATTCCATATCATCCCAGTTAACGTACTAGTACAAAACATATTACTGGTCTCGCGTTTATAAAAATACAGTGTGGTCATGTCTAACATTTGAAAAATATCATACTAATAACAAATAGTCAACTATAACATCTAATAGGCTATGGGCAGAGGAAGCTTTAGTAGTTTCCACGTACATAAAGTACGAAAACAAATAGGTACAAACCATGAAACTTTTGGTCAGAAAAGTTAGTAAATTAAACATACAACGAGCCTCAACATTCACCAAACCTTGAAAATGCTAACACTTGGAAATACTGACTTTTCGCTGGCCTAAATTGATTCAATCGGATATTTAAATGGCAGGATCAAGGGACTGAAGGCTGGAGATCCCGGAGCTATTTGAATTGAGAAATTGGATATCAGAAAGCGAGAGCTGACATATCACCACATGAAATAAAACAAATAAAGGGTCGCAAGGAAACCTAAAGAATAAACGGTTTAAGGGATGAATGGTTCTATTAAAACGGTTCCAAAAAATGAAAGAGAAAATTTGTCCATTTCTTCAAACAGTGAACAAGTTACACAATATTACATCATAGCATTTTTTGAAATGAATTGGTAGTGAAAAGTATCAGAATGATGATGCGACCTTACACGTGTGTCAACGTCTGTGTTATATATACAGACACACTGATTTTTCCACAAGTTGATTTTATTGAACAGAACTTTATAAAAAAGTTGTATTAATCTCTCTCGATAATCATGTCCATTATTACAAAACATTATTCTTCATTATTATTCTTCTTCATCATATTCATGATGCATTGATATTTATTTGTGTACTTTAAACCACTGGATTTCAACTTATCATTGTATCGACGGCAAACATTATTTATCGACACCCAGTCTTTCTAGTGACTTATAAAATTATACATAAATCAACTCACACCTGGTTCCTCAAATCCCTCGGGCCATTCCTTGCGTCATACGTCGTATATCAAAACCATTTAAAACCGAATGGGCAGCTGGCCTTTTTGCGAAATCGACATTCAAGCTTTCGGTTGTTATGGAATCCTTCACTATTCAAATTAATTCACGACGTTCGAATAGATCATGGTTGACATTGATTTCTGTTCAAAAGATACGTGGCTAGTGTTTCGAGCTCACTTTATTAAAATTTGTTTTGGATTTTCGATGAGTGACTCGTACTTACAACAATACAGAAAAAAATGAAATACTTCATTTGGATAAATTTTACTTTCGATATTTTCTTTAGAACATTGCAAAACACCGACTTTTCAATCACATCCAAAAAAACCTCCAAAAATCAATTTAATAGTATTTTCTACTTCCTCAACCCCTTAATAAGCTGCAATTACAACCAATAGTGGTTTAGACTACAAAAGTGGTTTTTAATTTTGTTTACATTTTGAAAACAGTGAGGTGAAGAGCCACTTTTTCAACGTATTGTAAGGGATTAAAATTTCCAAATGGAGAAATTCACTAAAATACATTTTTTCCTGTTGTTTCTATATTGTAAGTAAGATGGAATGTTCAAAAATCCAAATGCTGTCCATATTTCACATTGAATCAGAGTGTTAGAAAGCTTTTTTTCAAGTGCTTAAATGATAATCGGAACTTCATAGAGCAATAATACAATAATGTTATATTTCACTTGAAAAAACTTGATTCAGCCATGTGAATGAATTAGAAGTGATAGGTTATAGTGCTAATATATGAGCACTATGTATAGTCGAAAAAATGAGCGTAAAATCAGACATTTTTTTTTTTTCGGAATTACTTTTTTTTCTCAATTAATTCAACCCTATTTGCAAAAGCATTGTGACATGATTACTGAACGAATTAACCCTCGCACCACAAGGTGGGGTGTCCAGGCACCCCACAGCGACCAATTTTTGAACGAATGGAGGAGGCCAGGTCCCCTGTAGCTTCCTCTTCAGTTGTACTCTAACAGCTGCTGGGCCCTCGTCTCTAGGAGAGATCAGCAACATATTCATTTTGCTGCATTCCCCAATAAAATCCTAGCTGGGGTGCGCCAGCACCCCACCTTGTTCATAACGAAACTTTTTTATATGAACATAATATACTTTTTTAATGGAATTTTGGTGTTATTTCTGTTAATTTGGTATACAATTCAATATTTTTTGTAGATTTCATTCCTTCCTAAATTCCTACCTAAAGCCAAAAAATACAAGCGGTTCAAGTTTTGTTACCGAAAGACGGACAAGAATACGACCTGTTGTTCTTAAAGCAATGAACCAATTTTTCGAGTTCACGAGAAGGTTGTGAAGTTTTGCAAAAATCGTTTTGAAAGTCAAAGTTTGCCATAGTTTTTTTCATCAAAGTTCAAAGTTAGCTTTATCACCATTCTAATTTTTCATTTTTTTTATTCAGTCCACAATGTTTCATTTTTGTGATATTTAGCGAAGTATAAAGCATAAAGATAAAGGGTATACGCAAATAATGAACCTATTTTAAAAGGTATATTTTTCGTTAAAAGTTTCGTTCACCACATTGTTACCTTATTTTTGAAAAAAAAAAAAAAATCTAGAGAAATGTTGAAATTGATTGAAATTTTGGTGTGAAAAGTACATACGAGCATTGACTGATTGTCACTCCAATGAAGAAGAATATAATATAAGCGATAATTAGGCTTTAATCAATTGAATCTGTTGTTAAATGCCTGGGGTGTCGGAGCACCCCTCCTTGTGGTACATGGGATTCTGATTCACTTTGTAGTGTGAGGGTTAATACAAGGGGTTGTTCAAGAGAATGATACGCACATGGGAATATACATAGGAATCGCATGCATTTGTATTAAACTCCTGCTATAACAAAATTCTCAAGAACAGAAACGAACTGGACCGAGCAACTGACTTTGTTTGTCAAAGGGTTTTTCACACTATTCACCGAGTTACCAAATTATTGTCATAACCGAAAACCATAATACATATTATATAAGTATAAATATATAGTATTTGAATCTAAGCTTAGTACCTTATTATGCGAAGAGGGATGAGCTATCTTGTGAAGAGAACAGCATGATGTGAAATGAAATGGACTGTTGTTCCTCAATAGTCTGCGGAGTTTCTAAAAATGCCGCTCCGTTCATCCTCGAGGTAGAACTAAGAAAGACATGGAGAGACATCATTCTAAAAGGTCAGGGCTGAATACTAGGAGTGAAATGTTAATACCTCTCAAATTTACTCTTGTCAATAGCTAAGAGTCACCAATATACTGTACAACGCTGTATATCAACCGTCGTCAAGACTTCACACCGATTTCACAGGTCCTTTATTGGCTTTAGTGGTAGATTCCACCTCTAAATGGCGATTGGATTAGCATTCTCCATTGTTACAAACAATGGTCCACAATGGATTTCCTTCAGAAGTATCCTCTTCCCGCAAGCAAGTCGAAATTAAGATCATTTGAATTGTACAATGTTATCCATGCTCAAATGGGTTGGCAAAGTGGGAAGTTAGTACCTTCAAAAAACGTATATCTTCAACGAAAACCGATATCACCCTCGTGGATAGGTCGAGATGTACATTTCATGTTTATTCATATCAGATATATTGGTAGGATGATACGTACAAGTTGACTTGGAATGGCCGAGTTTGGTTTACATTAACTTGTTTCTGAGCACTTTTTGTATGCTGATTGGTATGGAACGACATTCTGCTGAACGTAGAGACTTATCGTGTAATTTGTCCAGATAGCGGAGAGGTCAGTACCCTCAGTAATCAAAACACTCTGCTTCCATATGTACAAAATGAAATAGAGAAAGACGTTCCAATTATGAAATACTGTTTGAGGGATCTCTAAGGAGATCCAAGGTGAACCAAGAAAAGAAAGTTAATCCCCGTTCAAAATGGGTGGGTTTACGTTTGAAGAGCCTTTCTCCCAATTTACTGGACCAAACTTAATGAAACTTGTGCCAAAAATCACATTAGTCGCGATGTACCCCCTACACCGACGCCCCTCTCGACGAACCATAAGAGTTAGTATTTATGAGTTGAAGCATTCAAAAAAATTGAAATCCCAGAAACTGTTAACGTAAGATTGTTGGTTTTTTAATCTGATTCAGACAGAAATTACTTCTATGAATCGAATGAGGCACTTCGCTTGGCTTACAATCGTTCGCTTATCAATAGCGGGGGTTTCTTTAACGTGAGAGTATTAGGGAAATTTAAACGACATCCCTGTAGTAACATGGGTATTGTACGAATATACTCGCCGTGACGCTCTCTCCCAAGCTCCAAGTCAGTTGAGCGTCAGGTCGAGGGAAAAAAGGGAAACATTCATTTTGCCTGTTTTCATTTTATCTCGTTTATAACGCGGGTTTCTTTTCTGAGTGTACCAAAGAAGCATTGGTTCTAGCTGTGCAGCTCAGTTCTGGTAGTCCGGTGATCTGCGTTAAAGGATTTTATACAGGAATCACAAACCTTTGTGTAATAATATGCAATGGTAATGCAGTATTGTAATCCTACAAAAATCTCATCTGCATTTGTTCTGCAATTCAATCAACAGTTATAATCTACTGTATTCTTGTCGTGGAGGCATTCAAATTCAACCTGTGAGGCCGATACGGTAATTGCGGCTGGTTACAGTTATAGTTACTATACTTGTAACAACAGGACTCAGCTGGCTTAGTGTGGCTCTAACGATCCTTCCGTGTTTACTCCTCAACTCCTCCGTCTGAAGGGCGGCTTGTCCGAAAAGGTGATGGATATAGAGTTGTTAAGGACTGCGGCTTGTTGTTGGCGGCTCGGTAAACCCCGAGCTCGTGTTTACAACGAACACAATAGTCGTGGCGTCGGGCTTTCATGTTGCCCTCGCGCCTCCTTCAACGTGTCACTTCTTGGCAGGTGGGGGCGGAGGGGTCGCCCGGCACCAGGTGTTCGCCAGCTGAATGAACAGAGCTACCAAGAAGTCGATACCAGTTGACTGATGGAGGAAGAGGTTTCGTGCCGAGGAACTTAACACACATTTCTGACAGTTCGTCTATCTATTCCGAATCTTTGTCGGTGGCATTTTTGCACAGCTCGTTTGTTTCAAGTTTTACGGGCAAGTTACGAACATAAAGCGACCGCAGCAAAATACAAAAAAGTCCTTCATATTGAGTGTGACACGTAGCTTCCGGTAATAAATAATATGAACGTATAGATCTTTGAATAGTTTTGCTTCCGAGTCTACCCTCATTTAGCGGAAATTCGGTTTTGACTTTTTGGAGATGACTTCTTTTTTCTCTTTAGAATCAAAATGTCCACTTGCAACATTAGTTTTACTATGACGTCAACTAAACGGCTGACGAGATTACCTCCGATGTAACCAACCTTCTACAAATAAAACTGTTTCTAGTTCTAACATCTACACGTGATTCCCAAGACATCGTAATATACGTAATTTAAGCGTAACGATAATTGTTATGCACTCAAATTGTGCGTTTTAAACCATTATGCACTTTTTTTTACTCTTTATTGGCATCGCCAAATTGCATTCAGCCGGTTCAATACATCTATCTACAATGGAAATTACTAGTTGTCAATTAAGCACTAATTTTCTAATTTATACATCAAAACGGCGGTTTGGTAGTTCATCATAATTGTACGTCCATTTGTACTAGGAATTCATATATAACTTCATAAATTATGATGTTGTTTTCGGCGAGGGCGGACTCCAAATTGAAGGGGTTGGTGGTATTTTGGGAGATTGTCAGTGCACCGACAGCTAAATTTTTATCGCAGGACAGAATTATATGCTGAGCGGTTTCTTCCTCGTTTTGGCATGGTTGGATTTGTTTGGTTTTAGCTGGTGCAAGTATAGATTTGTTGTGGCATGGCCTGTTCGTAATCTTTTAATTAATGTATAATAGAAATATTTCGGCTTGTTCAGTTATTGTAAAACCGACAGCTAAACAACGATTTTATCGCAGGACAGAATTATATGCTGAGCGGTTTCTTCCTCGTTTTGGCATCTTCGGCACATTGGAATGTTGGTTTGGTTTTAGCTGGTGCAAGTATAGATTTGTTGTGGCACGGCCTGTTCGTAATCTTTTAATTAATGTATAATAGAAATATTTCGGCTTGTTCCTCTGATTATTGTAAAACCAGGATCTCTGGGTTGGTGCTGGAAACAACGATTTGTACCTACTTCCTGCATTATATGATCGGTATTCCTCCCTACAAGCAGACATGAGCATAGAGAGGAATCGGCGTTTAAGGTCAGTCTAAGGGAAGTTGGGTATGGGCGGTGGTTCTTCTTGATCTGCTGCTTCTTTCGCTTTCTAGTCAGCCATCTCATTATGCACTTCGTTTCGCATCTGTCTGTGGGTGTCCGCAAATCATTGCAACAATCCTAATTCCTACAGTTTTCAGCCGTTTGATACAATTTTCAAGGGATTTGCGGGTTTGGCTGTAGATGGTCCTCTATCAGTTTCATTGCTCAGAAATTACTTCATCAATTTATACGTGCGCAAACATAAAATGCAACCAGAATAATTTTGCTATGTTCTAGGCGTCCAATCGCGCTCTATTTCTTTCAGGGTCGTAGGGAAAACCGTTATCATGATCCCATACAAATTAAGACTTAACGAGACGGACCCGCATTACAAGTCGACTAATCTTTAGAAGGCGTTGAAGATTGGCTGATCATGTCCCTCGGCTTTTCTGTTCTGTGACTCGCTGTAAAAAGCTTATGACCTACATCTCTCCAGAATATCAAAAACATTTTCATAAGTACCATACGTTAGTGTTGCCTAGACGAGGAAGCTATGAGCCACACCTAACTTTGCAGACTTTTTTCAGCTTGAAATAATCGTAAAAGACGAAGAGTATAAGCTGATGTAACTATTTACGGGACGAAAATATTCTGTGGGACGTGTTTCGACGAGTTTCAGGCCTATCAAACTAATTCTGTAGAAGATAGAATGATGATATAAATTGAAATTGATATGAGATAATTCCCGGCTTTTGGATTCGCGGCTTTCCTAAAGTAGTCTACAAATTTAAGCAAGTTTGGACAACTTGAAAGTGGTAAATAGATGGTTTCAGAATTTCTTGTTTGCGCAGGCACAGAATAATATTTTGATTTTTGAGCAATGAAACTCGTAGAAGCCCATCTTCATCCACACCCTCATATCCCCTGAAAATATCATCGAAGTATAATGAAAAAAGCAGCTAACCTTGTTACAATGGTTTGTGGAAACACAGCAGAAACATAAATGGGAAGGCACGAAACGAAAGTTGTACAGAAATGTAACAAACGTTATCTGAAAGTGAAAATTTTGATTTAGGCTTACGAAACTTTAACTTTCGAAAATTAAAACGTTTTCGGCACCGATAGGTAGACTTGGAAGCAAAAAGTTGATTGGCCGCTCTTTGGGTGTAGACGGCAAATCGAATCTGTCGTCGTAAGGGGTAAAACTCCACTTCATTACCTTCTTGCGATGCCATCATCTCAATTGCTTAAATATTATGCAAATAAACAGTTTCTGCGGGATAAGAGTAACCAGAGCTCCTTGAAGAGATTGAAGGGGTTAGGTCCAGTAGGAGGGAGTATCCCCAACTATCCAACTACGTGGCTGATGTGATTCCGCCCACCGGTTCCTCGTAAGCTTTGCAAAAAGAAAGGCATGCAGTGCTGATTAATACAACTTTGTTAATTGCAGTCTAATTCAGCAGAATTCCCTTCATAATAATGAGCCATGTTGCCAGGTTTCCCTCGATGAGAAACCGGTTTCGGTCACTTTGTGGGAGGCGTTTATTGACAGTTCGCGGGCTTCCAATAATGGTTGTTTGAGTGGTTTGTTTGCGTTTGGGATAGCGCGCGGAGCTGTGTAAACATCGGTAAACCACCGTTTGTGTGCTCGAGTCAACATGTTTACTTTTCCACCTGTCCGCCACCTAGTGGCAGAATCACTTCCGTTCCAAAGGGGCTAAGGAGGAAATGGGGATCGCCCTATTCAAACGGATTCTCCCCGGTCAAATAACGATATCGCAGGTTGGGTGGGGACGACTCAATACTTATAAATGATCGATAGAAGAGGCAGTTTTTGAGCAAACTGTTGCAATGCATCTTGAAATCATGCAAGACCTCAAAACATTCAACGTGAATATTACGTGGAATAAGAAATTGCTCTAGTTTACCATACTATATTCATAAATCACCAACTTTTTGATTGGAAATTCAATGACACTGATAGCTCAATCAACTATTGACGATGATTCAGGAACATCATAAAAGGCTATCCGAATCTAAGGACTACTAAGATAAAGTTATAAGACAAATAATCAAGAAAGAATTGAAATAAGCTGGAATATTCTATGTGGAATATTCCACCTGAATAAGGTATGGATTGTTCCGTTTCAAGTAACTGCTGCCCATAATGTTATACTTGGAGCTTTTCGGCTTCAAGGGTATCTTCCGAGTATTGCAGGCTGATTGCCACCACTCCCAGAAGGAGCAATCACTCTATTCCATCACCTTGTCTTGAAAACCATGGACTACCAAACATCTTCTTCAGGTCTAGCATTAGCATAGAGTGCCAATTTTCATATATAATAACAAAAATTGGTCTTTTGATGTACGAACTCGATAAACACTGTTTATTTAATTGCCTGGAACGTTCTTCCGATTTCAGTGACTGAATCTGAATCTAGTAACCGATTCGCTACATCCAGCGCGAATTTTTTGTAACATTGGAATATCCTTAGTATTATTCATCAGAGGTTCCCCGGAGCAGCAAACACCTGAAGTCAGCAATCACATTGATGTCCCATCTAACTTGGTAGGTATCTTCTCTCCGCACCCTGGATGCCCTTGTGAGACCTTCCACCCTGTTCTTCGCTGTACACCGCAACGAGCAATAATAACAGAAACGAATATGTTGCCATTACGAAGGAGAGCCGCTTTTATGCTGAAGTTGACGAATCAATAAAAATCCGTCATTCAGCAGGATTATTTGAATTTGAAATTTTCCGTCATCCACTTATGTCGTTACAGAAACCAAATCTTCCTCTCTGCTGAAATTTGAAAGTTGCTCCAGGTGATAACAGATTTTCGTGTTTAAGGGGGGAACGTAACAGTTTTGGACCATCTTTTGGAGTTCTGAAAAAATTGATACCAAACTTAGAATATTGTGAGGAACTGCTTTTATTCAGTGAACTATTACAATCACTGTTTTGAGCCAAGAAAATAAGCGTCAGCCGGCAAGATATAGTTTATCTGAACGTTCCTTGAGTGGGACAGGAATCAAATTTTGCTGGAAAACGTATCATGATGGAAAACTTTACCGTTTTATCTGAGATCCAGCGATCTAAAATTTAAAGAAATCAGTTACAAAAGTGGAAAGCAATTTTTAGGCCTTGCACCAGTGGTATTGGCACTCTGTATCATTAAATGATCTTAAAACTGAACTTTCAACAGAACATGAAATTTACCCTTCCAAGGGCTGAGACGATAAGCCTGCAACGCCCAGATGATACTCCTGATTATAACATCAGCTCCAGTTACGTGTTCAAACTTGACAGTTTCAAGAAGTGGGATAGATGAATCACAAAGTACTGTGAATTTACAGGGAAATGATAATTAGAATTCATAATAGAAATCCAAGGGGAACACTGCTTGTTAGCAAAACAGCATCCCTTACTAGGTTTACTCAGAAACATAACAGCAGAGACTCCGAACCAAGCTTAGCCGAATTTGAATGAAACCTGGACAGGATGGTGAAACACTTTCTTGAGCAATGAAACATATTCTGGCGGAAGAACAAATTGTGAAGGAAACTCTTAATGTATCTGCTGGTTATTAAAAGCGTATTCACAATATTTGATATGGTTGTAAATATAAAATAAATGATGATACTTTATTATTCCTTTGCTGTCTTAGGGTTATCTGAAACATTTTGAACTTGACAAGTTATATTCAAGCGCCGGTATTCACTCTACCTAAAAATCCTTTTTTTCTCCTCTAAGGAATATTTTCATGTTCCAACGACGTTGAACGCTCTAAAATATATTCTCCCTCTGGTCGGGAAAAGGAAATTGAATCGCAAATCAGTTTTTGTTCAAACAAAAAGAATCAGCATAAACAAACAAGAAATGGGAGAAACCTACTTCAAGTTTCTGGCGTTTTTTTATCAGATTCGCTTGAGGCAGAGTTATCACTTAACAACTGTCCGGTCTGCGGAGAGGGGGGTGGCCCGTTTTGAAATTATAATGACTTCCGAATTGCAAATATTTTGGCACCGATAAGCGAGATGGTTCTGCGGCAGCATGAAAGATCGGCCATTGAAAACGGCAAAGGAGCAGTCACGCGAGGCGGAGGAAAAACGTGTTGAAGAGTGATTTAGCGTGAGTATCAGCCGTGTTGTTACGTTCTTTCATTTATTCTGTCTCAATAATGTGAATCGCAAATTACTGTGGAAGGAGTGCAGAAGCAACGTTAGGAACAAATATTCGTTTTCCTTAGTGAAAATATCGAACGGGTTGTTGGAGCTCTTCAAAAACTTTTCACTGTCATTGAAATCTATATTTGGACGTTTCGCCCAGACAACGTGGGCTTCTTCAGCATGTATTTTCTTACATTAGTTTTGATATTCCTCGGATTCATTAAAATCGTCGTCTACATCATCGAGATTATCTTTTACTGCATGCTGAAGGCTTTGCATATCCTATTGGTTGGGTGTGTTCAGCTCTATGATGCTTGCCTTGAATGTCAATTTTGAAAAAAAAAAAAAAAAAAATCAATGGGAGGTGAACAACGTTTATTTTGGTTGGTACGTTGTTCAAAATTGACATTCAAGAAAGCATCATAGCATCATGAACACACCCAACCAATAGGATATGCAAAGCCTTCAGCATGCAGTAAAAGATAATCTCGATGATGTAGACGACGATTCTAATGAATCCGAGGAATATCAAAACTAATGTAAGAAAATACATGCTGAAGAAGCCCACGTTGTCTGGGCGAAACGTCCAAATATAGATTTCAATGACAGTGAAAAGTTTTTGAAGAGCTACAACAACCCGTTCGATAAGAAAAATGATCAATCCATGCCTCACCAACTCAAGTAGTGAAAATAGAAATTTTCCTAAGTAAGGGAGGTAAAGTCAATGTTGAAGTCATGAGGCATGATCGTATGAGCGAATTTTCCGAAATTGTCGAAATATATTTGTGTCAAATTAAGTTGAAATTTGAACAATTTTGTGTGCGAAAATTTTCTAGCAATCAATGTTATTACGAAAAAACGAGTTCTATAAAATATTCTTCTTTCAAACAAAGATTTTAGGTTTTTTGAATTTTCAACAGGGGTTGAAATTGAGTGATTATTGTTTTGGAAATCGCTCAACATCAAAATTTGAGTTTTATATTTCACTCAGAAAAAATGATCATTTTTTTTAGTTCAATTTTTTCGCTCAGAAAATAATGATTATTGTTTGAGCGAAATTTTTTCTCTCAAATATAACATTTAAAACGCGCATGCTCCTAGGCTAGTACACCTACGGATCTACCGTTGGTCTCGTTCGATTCAGCGTTCAAAATGCTACAAGTTTGATTACCCTGTGACATAGATTGGTCGGAAATAAAACTTTAAGAGCACTTACAGGCGAACCCCGCAAATTTCCTGAATATTATGTATATTTTATATTTTTAATATCTTTCTTCTTGTTACTCGGATTCGCGAACACACAAATCACTTTATCAAAAGTGAAAACATGGGCGTGAAAATACTTGTTGTGAGCTTCAAAAGCAATAACAATATCTGGATGTCAAACTGCTGCTTTCATTGTTTTAAACCACTGCACGGATAAATATTACTCAAATTTCTACCCATCCTTCTTCTTAGTAAATTAACTTTTCGGTTGATCAAACGGAGATTTCTGGTTCAATTGAATTGGCTAATATGCAGTTTACTTATGTGACTGAAAATGTGGTGCGACGTATTATTTTTATTGTAATGTTTGAGCTCGATTCTTTTATATCGTCACCCCAAGAACCAAATTTGTACCTATCTTTAGAAGTTATAGGCAGACTCGAATAGATAAATATCTTGGATTTGTAAGAATATGTTTTCAGATTGGTTCGTATCCGAAATGTTGAGGGGTTTTTGGATGAAGAAATGAATTCACACATTTCATTTTTCAGTACAATCAGACACTCAGTTTTTAGTAAGCAGTTTTTGTTGTAAACATTTCTCACGAGATTGCACCTTGAGTATAGAAGTACCTCTGTGTCCTGGACATGACAATTCACCGTTGGTAGGCACCTACCTTCCCCGAGATCAGCTGATAATACGGAATTGATAGGGAGCGCACGCAGGGACCGCAGGCGATGGCCCGACCCCCGTTGATCCGTTCGTCAATGGGACCAGCCAACCATCACCTGAAGAGGCCGAGGGACACCTGATAAGCCCCGTGGAGGAAGGAAGAACCGATCCGAAAGGACCAGACACCCGTGATAACCTGATCAGTAGCTCGTTAACCTAATCACCGACACGTGTCTTTCACGTGTCCCCCCACCCGTCTAACCAACCCTGGGACAATAGGGATCCGCAGTACTGATTCATGCTTAGTAGACTCACCCCCGCTGTATCAGCTGGATCAAAGCGGAGGAAGTCCTTAGTCTCTGTTCTGCTAAGCCCTTTTGAGTCTGTTTCCTTTCGGGTGCCGAGAATCATTTTACCGCGATGATTGATTTTCCAGTTAGGCGAACAGTTTTCGGAGTCATGACTTCATTCTCTGTTCAAATCAAACCAGAACAAGGTGGAACTACTCATAAGTCACCCCTTTTCCTGCATCTTTATACACTTAAAGTACTGGGAAATACCCATAGAAACTTTACTGGGCGTGTTTAAGTTTTAAATACCTAGATTTAGTAGTGTTGTGTAAATTGAAGAAGTAAAATGCACTAGATTCATTACCAGTCTTGGCAATCTGACGCCCAAGCTGGTGGTAGCTTATGGTAGTTTGTGGCTACTCGGATAATATGCGAATCGGGAAGTCATGTGATCTATTCGTCCAACTATCTGTTAATAGAGAGTTATGCTGTTTAATTTGGAACTAGAATGAGTTGGCATTGATCATCGCTCATTCCCGTGCAAGATTTCAGACATGTAATAGGTGTGCTATCTGTCCCAAATTAGGATTGGTGGGTAAGGGAATTGGAGAGTCACATGGTCCATTCAGTCAACTTGTAGGCGTCACATATCGTGTCAAACTCACATCACAATTCACAATCGTGTTGACGGTTTTTCTCTCTTGAAGCAAACAAAACATAGGTTAAACTTATATGGTACCGAATGGCTTCATTCGATCGATTAAGCTGATTTGTTATCATTTCAGTACCATTAAATTTTACCAATTGGTATCGATGGAAAGTGATGTGAAGGATTCTGGCCAACAAAGGTGATTTTTCCCCAATTTTAAAGAACTTTAGTTTGGAAGACAAACACCGGCGGTCGATTAGGTATTGTGAGTTGCACATGGGTTGAAGCCCATCAGTAATAGTGACTATGAATGTTATGAATTCAAATGGCAACTGCAAATTCCAAATGATTTGAGATTGAAACGCTAGTGGCTGTTTGGGTCGTGAGAAAGAGACTACTAAATAATAAACAATATCTTGGCGCTACGACATTCCACTGAAATAAGAAGTACAGCAGTAATAAGTAATGCCTCGGATCCGAAAACCCTGGTTCAGACAACTAACTTAGCATTTAATTACTTTTGGACCCAAATTCAAAATTTACAACCGTTTCTCAATCAATACTATCCGGTAATCGACATTTTCCAAACCATCAAAAGGAAAAATGACTATATTACTGGAGTAACAGCATCAGTATACCTTTTTCGGCATATTTCATATCCTTAGTAATTCCTTCGTTGCAACTTAGTCTTAACGTAGTTCATTTCATCCTAAACCATTGAAAAAGAAAAATTATTTGTACTGTTTGTTGATCCTGTTGTTGTGACTTCAGGCATTTCATTGGTCGAGCCTCCTTGATGTTCCCTTCTAAATTTTAGCACTTTTGAATTCTGCGTCAGTTTTCAATCCTTTCAGTACCAACTGCGATCGATTGAGAATCAATGGCTGGATAGCCGATTACTGGTGCCGAATTTGGAAAACCTGGGTACAAGTGCAAACGCCTTCCTGCATGAATCGGAACTTCTACAATTTCCATCTGATTTCGATTATTCCTACAATTTCAGGTTTTATATGAAGAAACCAAGATTTCTCATGGATCAATGTTCATGCACATTAAATGAATCTTGGGTAATCGAGCAACTGAATCCTACGGAACCCATCCAGAATGTTTTGGAGGAACTCCAGACAGAATATCATTCCTTTCCTCCCCAGCCCTTCAAAGAGGCGTGTTAAGACTGCAGCATTATGACAATCTTCTTCAGGAAAATAGGATTGATACACACTTTTCCTGTGAATATATAAGTTGAACCTAATCTGCAGTACCTGGAGTAGTAGTTACTGATGATGGACTAACAAAAATCTAATGTTTAGAATTTTTCTTTCCTTTGTTGGAGTCATTACCTGCTCCGTTTTTTTGTTAATCTTGATAAAGTTGGTACGGATTATTATTTAATTGTTCGGGTTTTACATTCGTAGTCGATTCGGTGAGTATGGGTCCGCGATCATTTGGCCTGTGAAGATGAAATAGCGGATAGCGGAGGCGTAGATGGTTCCATGAGATGTTCAAAACCTACCAGGTGGGTGTTGTGGGTACCGTCGCGAGTATTATAAGGGCAATTGCTAGAATCGTAACTATCCTCCGAACCGGCGGCGGCTGTTATTTTGGACAATAATTTTCAGTTTTGACTCAATTAAGAGGTTCTTGCGTAGTTTATGTTTCCGCCGGTTTCTCGGTGCAACCCGCCCTTCACACGTGATGGCGCCCAATTAAACGGTTGCTGCCGGGAGTGGGAGGCACCTACTGCGGCTTCAACCCGCTCATCTTACAACTCCGTGAATTCAGGTGGGTAGAGGCGCTCGCCGCAAGCCTATCCTATCACAAGTCTGTTCGACGGCTCTTTAATGGCTTTTGAACCTCCGAGCAAATCTCGAAACGAATCAAACCTTTAAGGGTTAAGTAGTAAAATGGTTATCAGATCCGTTATACAGGGTGTCCCAGGAGTTATGCACAATCGGCATTACTTGTAAAATTTATTATGTTTGATTAAAGATTAAGGGAAATCTCTACTGAACAGACTGAATGACTGAATCGATTTCCATCAATTCATTCCGCGGATGCCCTTAATCAAACATAAATTTTCCAAGTAATGTCGTCTAAATTTAGATGTCATTTATGACATTCTCCTCCCAGAAATGGAAAAAAAAAGTTTTAGCTATGCAGGTTTTTTTTTACCTCAAATGTGCTTGAAAACACACATTTTTTTGCATAAAATCTCAATTTTCTCAAAAAAGTTCCCTCTAAAAAATAATAACTAATTATACCATTGGAAAGCTGAGGCTTTCGCGCATTTTTTCGGCTTCCAGGCTCAAACGTATCATTAAAATCAAGAGAGACTAATGAGCCATTAAAAAAAGTGTTTTTTCAAAATTTGACGAAATTCGCTTTTCAGGCTAGCTTTTAACCTTTTAGTTCCCTTTGAAAAATCACTGTTGAAGACTGAGACGATGGGAAATTCAATGGTTTTTCCAACGATATCCTTAGATTTGCAAATACTTCGAAAACGCCGGAGTTACGGCCGTTTTAGTGACGTAAGGTCGAAAACACCTCAACCTCAATTTTAACAGAAAACACACGTTTTTCTGCAGTTAAACACCATTTTCTTAACGAAAAATATTTTTTGAAACCAAAAGGACTACACCGTTCGAAAGCTGACATTTTGGCGCACGTTTTACCAGGTCTGCACAGTTGTGTCTCAAGTATTAATGGGGTTGCTGGGCGAGATGAAAAACAGACGATTTCAAGATTCTGACAAAACGGCCATTTCGCGCGGCAATCGCAAATCTTCAATGCAGTAAAAAAATGTTATCTGACATCAAATAGATAGAGAATTTAACGTTCTTTCTAGCGGTGTCTTCAAATTTGATCTATCTCTAAAATTGAAGGAGTTATAACAGTTTTAGTGACATAATATCGAAAACACGGAAAAAATGTTAAATCGCGAATAACTCGAAAACGAAGCCTCTAAAAAAAATTGCTAAGTGGCACTTTTGGTCAGAAATGAGTGGTAGAATACGTAGGAGTCGGATTGTGCATAACTCCTGGGACACCCTGTATAAACATATCCCACGTACAAATCTCTCGGGTACATCTTTTTCCTCCTTTCTTATCATTGACTAAGCATTCCCCAACCGATACGTGTAATCGCACACCTATGTTTTGGCATACATTATGTTTTTGATTAAAAAATACCTGATGCATGGCTTGAAACAAGGTGAAGTCGTTAAAAGAACCTAAGATGAGGTCGCTTTAGCACAAATAATAAACACTACGAGATAATTCCCTATGCTCTCGTCGTTTTTCGAAGATAAGGTTTAACCACATGCAATTTTGAATGACTGAGGCGAAATAGAAGAATTCGATTTGAAGATGAGTACCTGAAATGCCAAATAACTTTGATTTTTTAGAAGCACAGTTAAAAAACGCTGCAAACTCTTTCACCGGTGTTTATTATTCAATTGGCTTGCGTTCATGATTTGAATTTCTACTAAGCTTTGGAGTGTCCTGTTTCACAGGTGATAGAGCGATTATTGAATTTCAGGAGATATGCATAGAGCACGTAAATCTGTTCTCAACCAAAATACCTATCAGTTGATCATATTTCTGTGCCTCCTGAAATTCAATAATCGCTCTATCACCTGTGAAACAGGGACACTCCTAAGCTTAGTAGAAATTCAAATCATGAACGCAAGCCAATTGAATAATAAACCCCAGTGAAAGAATTTGCAGCGTTTCATTCGTATCAGAATGCTTCAACCCGTGTATCGGCTACAAAGCCTTTTAGGAGTTCACTCCAGTATCCACATTACTACATCACTACATCACTAGGTTACTGGGATGAAAACATAAACAATAATAAACCAAAAAAACGCAAATGTTGGCACCATAAATCGGGCAGTATATCGGGAATGGTTTGTGCTACGAATCTGGGGAGGGCCTCATTCGATTCCTCATGGAAAGTTCTTCAAAAAGAGTGCAAATTTAGGCCGCTTCGACTTTTTTTGAAGTTTTTATTGATTTAAAAAAACTTTGACAACCCTTAAAGGGCACTTTAAATTAAGCGAGAGAGCTGCTCAAGAATTGGGGCGTCGTCGGACCAATTTCGGTTTTTCCTGAAAATTTCAGATCTTTTGCTCCAGCCGTTTGGGAGAAATCTTGCGTACGGCGGAGGGACGGAAAATTTTTTATTGCAGATTCGGATTCTACACCCTTTGAAACGTAAACCATAAAATTTTCAGGGGGTTAGATTTTTTTTTCAAGAGCGATTACAATGGTTTATTATTGAATAATAAACAAAAAATTAACAAGTGACCCAAGGATTGCTCGTTTGCGGTTTGCATACCACTTAAATTCTTAGGCAGCTGCACCCTTCAGCTTCATTGTACTTCTATACTGTTTTGCCTGCTGGTATCTCGAACCGCTTAATATAGTCTGCCTAAATCGCATCATTGTCGCCTTAAATCAACACCGTCACACACAGCGTTGTACCATGCCGCATTTCCTCGCATGTAACCAGTTGGAAATTTCAACGGAAAAATTGCAACACCAAAGAAAAATGAGTATGCAAAAAACCAGTACAAAACATGTTGCAATCATAACCTTAAGAAAGATAAATTTGGATTTTTATGGCAGTCATGCGGAATAGGAATAGAGAAGTATTGTCACAATAATGGTTCCTATAAGAAGTGAATTCTGTCTTTGCTCTTCATGAAGTTGCCTTAATGAAGGAAGGAAGGAAATATAGACTCTCAAAGAACCATTGTGAAATATGTTCTGCATATGGTAACGGGATTCAAACCGTGCGTGTTACGTACACTCGAATTACTGTACAAATACGGGAATCAACGTGCCGTTGGTAATCCTGGGGTGTGAATTGCGTCTTCGGGTTCCCCGTACTTCGAACAATTTTAGGACTGCCAATCTAGCACAATTACATCGTCATAATACAAATAACGTTATAATCATTGTTGAAGGCTAGAAGTGTAATTGCGATATGCCATATCGGTAGTATCAATTTTCCACATCATTAGATTTATTCTATATGTACCAAATTATTGATGGTTCCTTAGAAATGCAAGAATGTCATAACAAAGCTCGTGAGAGTTGTACTTTACAGATGCCCTGGGTGCTACTCGATAATGACAACTGTCAAACGGGAAAGATGTCTTTGAATATCCATATTTCAGTAGAATGAAACCTGACAGTTGTGATACCAACCGCAGACTATTGATGACTTTCTAAGTTTCTAGGTTTTAGTACCAAAACCTCTTACAAAGCTGGTGGAAAGGGAAGATGGGAAAATCATAAAAAGAGAACCATTATTAGGGAAATTCATTTGATGTTGGAAGATTTAGTTGGTTGTGGGGCACGATTGTTGTATTCATAATAATAATAGAACCTTCTCACCACAACATAGGTAGTGTTTTAAATATAGACTATTTCTTTTGTGTTTGAAGGTCACCTTTAAAAACTATAAAACACATTGGTTATTAGAAATTGATGAGGTCAATATTAAAGTTGAATATTCTACAAATAGTTATATAAATGTTTAAATTTTCGCGTATCGGTTTTGATTCGTAATTATCAATTAAAGTGTCCATCTGATTAGAATTTATTCACAGATTCATACTACTTGATCATGTTCAAATCTATGATGTCGTCGATTTGTGTAAATACGCATAATCCTAAAAAGTTGTACATGGATGATCTTTTAGTTGAAGTATAGTCGAGTTCTCCCAAGTTGCTAACTAACTTAGCTTGTTTAATTAACTTCCATTAATTATGAACACTCTGGCAGAGTCTACATTGGTGGTGAATGAAGCAAATTCTCTAATAGGACTATATTCAGTTGAAGAATTCATTCACTTGACATTAGAATCTAACATTTAACCTAGTTTGTTTGTACGATTACGTTGTTGAATCATAAATGTATCTTTGTAATGCCTTATTTAGCAATTTTTTTTTACTATCTGTTTTATTCCTACCATGTCTTTGGTTCGACAATACCTATTGAATTGACAAAAAAATTGAAACATGGATCAGCAATGAACTTTATATTCAGGCAATTGATATCTCAAAATTATTTTAGCTGGTTGAACCAGGGATGGATATGGACAGTTCTCCTTTCTCGTTCTTGACACTCCTAAGTCTGAGGATAAACCTGAAGCTTTTTAGTTGCAGTGGTGTTCTCGGGGTGTTGCAGGAACATCGTACCAGCCCTTGGAAGGGGCAACTAGTCCATTCTTTTGACTCCTTTCATATACCGCATAAATATTAAGAAAGTGACCCACAAAATTATAATAGTTATCTAATATCTTCGTCGAATGAAATCTACAGCAGTACCTAAGGCTGAGAACATCAAAAATATACATTCCACTATTGCGCTATTCCTGTATTCCTGGTCCGTGTTTCGAGACTTTACTCTACTAACTTTCAGTAGAGAATCTCTATCGTTACTGATGGATTTCATGGATTCCGTCTTTTCTAATAACAATCGTCACTTTGGTACCTCCTACATCATCACCTACCATGAATATAAAATCTGTTCCCCTAACTTATCAATTGATAATGCAACAGGTTGTTTGGAGTCCGAAGATGTGGCAGATGCGGTGCCGGCATATCCTCTTCCGAGCTGGTGATGCGCGCCAAAGGTGAAGTTTTCCACGTCCACTGCTTTGCATGTTCAAGCTGTGGCGTTCTGCTCACCAAAGGTACCTACCATCATCTACATCTACCTTAATAATCATCCTATAAAGTTGAATTTATTACAATATTTCATCTGATGTACACAGTAACTAGGTACCTCCTTTCCGTTCTTCAAACTGCAACCCCTGAAGAAAAGAGAAATTTCTCAAAAATATGTTTTTGGGTTAGTACATTCATTGCTTGCTCAAGACAAGAGGAAACAGCTGTTTTATCTCTAGTTACAACACCGGTCCCAAGAAACCGATAATGTCAGTTTTCCTCTCAGTTGCTTTCAGCCAACTACCGGCAAAAACACTGCTACTAAAATCTAGGCTTTCGAACTAAAATTTAAGTGTATTTACTGCATTGAATGCTCGCTCTAGTAGACTACAGTCTAACTCTTTAAGCTGGTGAACTATTGTCCATTTGAAAAATGTTGATACTGTCATTATCAGTGTGGGTTTGTGCCTCCTACTTGAGTGTATTGAACGGAAATCTAATGTACACAATTTTTTTAAATAGTATAATCTTTTCATTAAAACAATTTTTCAATTTTAAACAATACAAGTGTCGTTTTGCAATCGCTTTTTGCGGTATAATTCGCTTGAAAGTTTTGATTGGGTTCCGGCGAGAAAAATGGTACATTGATGAAATGAGTTGACTACGCAGCCCCGATAAAAAAAACAACCTTTTTGACACTAACTGGCGAACTTGATAGATTTTCGGGAGTTGAATCTGCGAAAAATAATTGTAAAAATTCACCCTCAGTTATTTCGTGAGTTTTTTTTGTAGATCATGCTATTTTACTGATGTCATCCAAAATGAAGATTACACTGCATTCGGAGACCCCAATTTGTGACATACTTCAACTTTATACTCATTTTGATCTCAATGATTCGGCGAGAGATTGAGGAATTAGGAAACCCAATGCTGAACTCGAAACTAAACGAATAAAAACCTGCTTGTTGCTGGTACTACTTTTCATCAACACACAATTCGAGATCGTGAATTCACTGACTCATCCAAGCAAGCTCACGACTTGGCTTACTCCTGTGATATTTCTGATTCAGTCCGGAAGCTTGACGTAGAATACAAAGCTGAGGATTCCAGGATTTTCATTGATGCTTTGAAGAGAAGCCTGAATCCTGTACTTTTGCACAACAGAAACAAGTACACCTTTGTTCCTTTAGTCCATTCTTTTCGCCTGATAGAAACCTACCTAAACCTGAAAGGGGTGCTGAACAATATTAAGTACAGGGTGGCCAAAATTTAATGGACCAGGCATTTACCTCCGTAATTTCCGAGTCTAAAAAAAAGTTTCAAATAGTAGCTTCACTAATTTTTAACGAGGAATTCAAGTATCACAATATCGCATTTGCGCATTAACTTTGTTATTTTAAATAGAAACCCCCATTTTTTATTGCAGATTCGAATTCTACACAAAATTGTATGAAAATTTGACCACTCAACCAATTTTTGTTATGGCATGTAACAGGTTCAGCGAGCACGCAAAGTTGCACAACTCCAAATTGTCAAATAGTGAATGATGGTGAATGATGGGTGAATGATGAACTGTAAAGTGTGGCACATTAGATTTCATTATTTTTCAACGCTGATTCACGAGATGCTATCCGTTTTTTGATTTCTTAACTCAATTTTTGCGGAATAATGACCGAAATTTGTTAATTTTTCGTAAAACATCATCATTTATACTGACTTTTGACTCTCAGATTAAGATGATTTTTCACTTGATCACTGAAGAGGGTTTCAATCACCTATTGTTACATTTTTCAACCAGACCTTGAAAATTAATCCCCGTAACAATCTGAACACACGATCCTAAAATTAAATAACGGACGAGAAATAAACAAATTTCGGTCATTATTCCTCAAAAATTGAGTCAAATCAAAAAACGGATAGCATCACGTGAATCAGCGTTAAAAACAATGAAAATTCATGTGCCACACTTTACAGTTCACCATCATCCACTATCTGACAATTTTGGGGTTGCGCAACTTTGCGTGCTCGCTGAACCGGTTACACGCAATCAAAAAAATTGTTTAAGTGGTCAAATTTCATAAAATTTTGCGTAAAATCCGAATCTGCAATAGAAAATGGGGGTTCCCATTTGAAATAACAAAGTTGATGCACAAATCGCGCATTTGCGTGCGTGCGGAGATAAATGTCCATTAAATTTTGGCCACCCTGCATATTGACCACAATTGGATTTAATAACTATTAGTAAACAAATAAATTCCAAATTTTATATCCAATAAAATTTATAGGTATCTTTAATGAATCAGCTGGAATGGGAAAATGTACCTAATGTTGCTGAATACAGAAGAAATCATTAACTGTGGATTGATTTTGGTTTATTAGATCTTTTGAAAACAAAGATTTTTTAACACTGTTACTTCTCCTGTGGAGATGAGATATGTCTGATGGTTTTAGATTCCTCTGACCTCTGTGAATGGGAGGCTAATAGGCTCAACCTTTTTGAGGTGCTCTAAGAAGATGGAGCTACCCTAGTCCCTGGAAAGCCCAATAGCTCAAAATACCAAAATCCCACTACCCTTTCACTGTCTATAACATTTGACCAACAGTATTATCACGTCTTGACTGAAATTCGACGCTTTTCCATCCCTCAGGTGACACTTTTGGGATGAGAGGCGGTGCTGTTTTCTGCCGCCCTCACTACGAAATGCTCCCTCAGGACCTCGAGGGGCCTCCGTCGCCCGCCTGGGCTGGCAAAGGTCGACCCCGCAAAAGGAAACTCTCCTCTCCAGAACCGCAGGATACGCCACTGCGCCTCACCCACCCGTCTCTTGGTATGTTCCTAAACTATCAACTAACCCTCCCATTTCAGTAATGCAAAAGATATCACGGATGGCCAAATATACGGCAAACTGCTCGTATTGGGCATGATTTATTTGTTTGCTAAATCGAAATCCTCTCAACTGAAAACGAACTTCTACAAAACTGTGATAGCTGTCATTTGGTACTCTTGGGATCTGATCTAGATACGCGATATGAAAATATAGTATCAAGACATCATACATTTAATCAAATTCAAGTGAATAAAAACTGGTCTTTCTTGGAGATTTTGAACACTCTAACAAAGAAATAGTAAACCATTGTGTAATATTTTGCAGCTTTTTCTTTTTTTTTATTCTAAGAATTTTGAAACGTAAACCATCAAACTTTGAGGGGAGTTAAAATGGTTTTTGACATACATCAGTATTTATCATTTGGTATTGCTGGAAAATTAAGTGCCAGGCGCCTTGAAGTACTCATGTTCTTCGCTTCCACAGGTAATTTCTACGCTATTTACACTCGGAACCTAAAATTTAATATGTATATTCCTTAAGACTTTGGGTGCATTGGGCCCATATCTGCTAAGTGGCTTCAATTGCTAATCTACGCTATTTACAGTCTGAAGCTGGTATTTCGTGTATAGTCCAATTTTGTAAAGTCCTTTAAAACTCTTAGCTGTCGGTGTATTAGCCCTAAATCAGCCGAATGACTTCTGAAGCTAATTTGTACGTTATCTACAATCTGAAACTGGAATTTCGTAAATATCCGTATTTAGTAAAAAGTCCTATTGGGGCTTTCACGTTGCGGTGCATTGGACCCATATTTGCTAAGTGACTTCTAAAGTGATTGTATACTTTATTTACGCTTGGAACCTGTAATCAGTATGCAGCCTTTAAATTTTTACCTGAAGTTTCACTGGCCTCAGATCAGTCGAGAGAGTCCTAAAGGTAATTTTTGCGCTTTTTATACTACCAAGCTGCAAAGTAGTCCTATGTACACTTCATAAGACTTTTGCTTGACAATGTATCCACCTCGAATCAGCCAAACGGCTCCTGAAGCTAATTTCGACGCAATCAAGCTGGATTTAGTATGCAGACTTCCTAAAACTTTTGCCTGAAGACACGTATCATTCTGTTTGAATTTCCACCTTCGGAAGATCAGCTACCTGAAAAGTAAAATCGTAATTGCAACACGCAGTTTTGATTCCTTCTTTTTAAATACAATTAAAATGGTGGATTCACGACATGCTATCCATATTAAATAACTATTTATTAAACATAGTGCTAATCACATCTCTTACAGAAAGACACCTAATACAAATCTACTTCGTTACATTCGATACATACATTACGACGTGAAAAAACGTGGTACATGATTGTTATTTATTGTTTGCAAATGGGAATCGTTTTTCTTGATCGATAGCACTGAGTTATTCTTGTATCCTTAGCAATACAACAACGATCTCCCGAGTGTTGACTACGATTAATTTAATGTAATGTAATGTAATAAATAAGTGAATAATTCATCATTTTAAATGTGCACTATCTGTAAGTGATATTACTTGATTCAGAGCAACGATAATGGCAATGTCATGGCATTTTTAAGTTTGTTTGTCTGATGTTTGGAAATACTAAACCACCAGGGCTATTGAAGAGATACTTGGACATTCTTCTTCAAGAATTAGAAGGAGTGTAATGTTTTTTCATGACATTTTTATTCTGGGTAGTACCTTAGAAAACCTGTAGAAAGACTAGCAATAGGGTCCGATCAAAAACAAACCTGTCACTGGCGATCTGGTTAAATCTCCACATTTCCACCCTTAAAAGACAATAATTGTCTAAATAATGATAATTATTATCATTTTATTGACGTAATTTGGTGAACAAAGTAGCCAGAAATGATTTTTAAAAACCTCGACCGTACAGTTATCTTTTTTATACATATTAAGTGTTTTTACGCTCTGATGAAAAGTTATGTCTGACTGACATGTTTGACTGCTTTTGACTGGACGCTCTTATTATAGCAATTTTCGTTTACTGTATACCAATTTGGAGTGCATCCCTTGAACAACGGGTTCCCAAACTACTGAAGTTAATAGATCTCCCGAAAGTTTCCAGTAACGCAAGATGCCTATAATCGTTCATCATATTGGAATTCAGGTCATATTAGCGTCCATTTACGTCTGAACGCCCATAAGTGGTCATCATTAACGTTTCTCATCTTATCGATTTTCAATGCCAGTGATTCGAATCAATAAGCCGGTACATTGGCCACCACCGGCTATCGAAGGCCATCACTCACTCACCGAAAGCTTCGCCTAGAAAAGGGTTCCGATCGCACCACCTGCTCGTCTCCTTTGGGGCACAGGTGCGGGCCCTGGTGTAGACCGTGATTCAGCTGCCCCCGTCGACGGAGCTTTTTGTTTACTCCCTTTCCCGTTCAATCGCAAGAACGTGAATCTCACCCTACAGTTCAGCGACCCTCGATCGCAAACATCAAACAAACTGACAAAAAAGTCAATACAATCAGTCACCTGGTACCTTTAAGCGGGTAATTTATTTTGTTTTTCATAAAACTAAATGAGAAAGATGTCGTTTGAAGAGGAGCTAGCATGATCCCAGGATAAGTAAGAAGTTTGTTATCAACCAACAGGTTTTGTGTCAGCAGCTGCCTTCCTGTCTTCATTTCTTCTGACATTGTCAGGAATGACTGCTCGCTCCCTCATAATGGCGAATTTCAAATGGTGGTTATCAACCCCATTAGCCGGACATAAAAACGTGATTTCGTATTCATAACACTCGATTAGTTTGTAACTCCTCATAGGGGAAAATTAGACGAATGGAGATAATTATCGAGAAATAAAAGGCAGATGGTTCTATGGAAACCTTCATTATTTGATATTCACCTGCCACGACTTCTCTGTATTTGCATGATGTGGTAACTATTGCTATTTTCAAGTTACGGCGGCAGAGGAAGATTCTGCAAGCCCAATTTGAGTGTTTCGTATCCTTGATGTACGTAAAGTGAGACCCGGCTAGTGGCTTTGTGTACATGGATTTGGGTATATCAGTGTGTTACAAAATTCAAGTTTTTTAATGGAATTCCGCTCAAATGCATGAAATATTAGTTTCCATTCAGTTAAGACGAGTACCTATCCTCTACACGAAACAGGAGGGATTTGAAATTAATCAGCGTTTCGAGCATTACAAGCGTTCGCGCAACTTGTATACCTCGATTAGCAAATAACTATTATATAATATTTAAAAACAGAAGATTCAGAGGCAACTATGTACCCATGATTTTCTGCCGTTAATAAACTGGTGCTAGTTGCCAGTTAGCAACCATAATAACAAAAGTCAGCGAATCGGTTGCGAAGGAAAGCGTCGTTTATGACGTAGCAGGACGCTTTGAAGGTTCTGACTTAGTCTATGTTGAGCGCCGGAACTCGTGGATCATTTTAAGACTGCTTCCTTCAAATGTTTTGCCTTGAATTAAGAATACAAATACAATCTCTGAGATCTACATAAAAGGGTTAGGAGAATAATATCGTGCGTTTCCTGCCGCATCATGTATGTGCCCAAAATTGAATTTAGGGGTTGGCCTCAGCTTGGGTAGGTATTAGTAGTCCGCCGCACTTTAAAAATACCCTGGGCTCGACTTGTAACCTTAATAATAGTGACAATGAATTGGATCCATGAATGTGATTCTCCAGTTGCACATGATGAATTCGAGGACGACATTCATTCTTTTAGAACAATGCCTCCCAAACAGGTTCCTGGTTACAAATGATGATTGGGACATTTCAAAAAAACTCCAAGAATCAGCTTTACGACTTCACCTGTGTCGGAGCGCACTATTAACACCGAAGAAGAGCAGGCTGTGAGACTTGTGAGACTGTACTAACCAGCTTATATACATGATAGTGAGCAAATAAGTCTGAAGTTCCTATCAGCTAAAACCACGAATGTCCATTAAAATTATCGGGTGGGATGCGTCATGTCTTTTGGTATCAGCGATGTAAATTGAACTAAAAATGGAGATGATATAAGGCGCATGTTTAAAAAACGGGACAGCAGACCTCTATGGTTCTACAGCCAGATCATTGAAATGATTAATTTTACACATTTAAGTACCGAAGATGAAAAATTGCCTATGCAACCTACAAATATGAGATTCTAGCTCAGAGGAGGGGAGCTAGTAAACAGAGATGAAAGCTACGGCTGGGGGGGGGGGGGGGGGGGCTAACAAGGGTTTACGTGAGCGCATTGTGTGTTCATAAACGGTACTTACTAAGCCTAACCAACTCCCTGGAAAAATCTGTAGATCTGAAACTAAATTAGAGACCCAAATAAATAATGCTTCAAATTTATGGTTAAATAACCTGTAAAATAGATATTGAGGTAATGTTGCATGAAAATTGGAACTTACCAGAGAGGCTAGTGCTTACCAAGGTGGCAGGTACACGAATGACCCCCTCGGGCGGACGGAAAAGTGGTGATGCCGGGATAACAAAGAGCGGAAGGAGCCCAGCCGAAGGTTAGTTGAAGGAGTGTTGAGCGGGGGAGGGGGGGGGGAGGAACTGTCAGGTCGGTCGCTAAGAACTGGATTGTACTCCTCTTAATCATTTAAATGATAAAATGACATTGTTAACTGCATCGAAAATATTGAAATGAGCTTCCTTCTTTTTCCTTAAAACTGGAATTTGCACATTCGTGGTTCTGGCATGAAAGAGACGATATGTCAAATCCAACCTATTAAACCTAATTTCCTAAATACTCAATTTCGGATTGTGACAGGAAGGGAGGTTATTCGTACCCGTCGACTGTTATCTCTTCGATCGCGTACCACCTTTTATCCCAATGCACGGAGACAATGGTAATAAGAGGTTCCTTCAATGAAACAATGCCCACTGTTTTGGTGAACAGAAACAATCGGTGAAGAGCCCTTGCAAATACAATCGCGACCCATTACGACCGATTCTGTCGATGTTGTTGGTTCTTTTTCTGTCGATGACCATCTGGTGGCCTCGTCAATCAAACGTCATCGACCCACTTCACCCGGAACCGCTCATGCAAGTAAACGTGACAAAGCCTTCCAAAAAAACTCCATAGCTGAAACATGTGGCTGCTTTCCAGGTGCAACGCTAGGTTAATTCCCCAGTTTACGATGACTTGAACTTTTATTTTTCTGGCGAAGAGAACTTTATTCCATGTGTTGATAATAGTGAAAAGGCTGTATTGGTACCATTTAAGACTTTAATTCCATGTTTCTCAAGGTAATCCATTCATCATTTTGGTTCACGGGTGATTCTCAAACCACGGGCAATTTTCAGGTCCTGGCATTTTAAAAATTTAACTGTTTCTTTTGCTAGTTTTTTTGGTGTATTGGTACCTTTTAAGACTTTAATTCCATGTTTCTCAAGGTAATCCATTCATCATTTTGGTTCACGGGTGATTCTCAAACCACGGGCAATTTTCAGGTCCTGGCATTTTAAAAATTTAACTGTTTCTTTTGCTAGTTTTTTTGGTGTTTATCACGAAATTGGCCTCCCGATGTCTTTCTGATGCCCAGTCATTCGATACTAAAATTATTCTTCGCGAAATTCAAATTGACAGAAGTCATATGAAGTTGCGGTTTTCGTTACGAAAATGACAATTTTGCTTCCGAGTCTGAAGCAGCGGAAGCCTTGCGTTCACTAAGAGACAAAAAATTTGTGTTGTCCGAATACAAAATTTCCACTCGCATTTTGCGTTTCATAGCCTACTGAACAAATTTGGTTCCTTGTCTGTCGATCTGTCTGTCTGTCCGCATTTCCTCGTTACAGACATAACTTCCACAATTTTGGATGAATTTAGCCCATATTTTGAGGGACTATGCGGATAAGGCCTCTTGAGGTCCCATACGAATTTCATCTAAATATATTCAGGGGTACGCTCTGCGCATGCGCTAACGTGAAATTCTTGAAACAGGTATAACTTTCACAATTTTTATTCATAGTGGGTGTGGGTAGTGGAGTGACCACATTCATTCCGAATCTCTTAATTTGGAGCGTTATATCTGTTTATTCATGTAGAGACGTTTCGTCCCGCCGCGGGGACTTCCTCAGTCTAACTATGTGTAACAACTAGCATACTTGAGGCATTGACATGTTGGTGGCACCACACATATATTGTTGTTGGTTACTCTTAGCTCTGTATTTTTTGTTAAGCTTTCCACTCCTGCCTGTCCATGTATTCAAGTTGGTCATGGTATCTATTGCTCAGTTTTTTTTTTTTTTTTTTTTTTTTTTTTTTTTTTTTTGTTTATCACATTTTTGTTTTTTTTTTTCACAACTACGTCAATTACATAAATAACTGTTTTAAAATCAAAAGGGGGAGGAGCTGCAGCTTAAATTAATTTCACTGAATGAGTGTCTAATTTGATATCATCAATGTTGTTGAGGATGGTTTTATTTGTCCTTGCTGTGTGTCATTAACTGTGTGTGTCACCATTTCTGTCTTCTGCCTCTTCTGTATGTTTTACACATTAGTTATTATTAAAAATAGGGTAAAAACTATCACTTATGCTAGTAAACTATCAAGTATGCTAGTTGTTACACATAGTTAGACTGAGGAAGTCCCCGCTGCGGGACGAAACGTCTCTACATGAATAAACAGATATAACGCTCCAAATTAAGAGATTCGGAATTTTTATTCAATTTAGCTCATATTCAAATTTAAATTCAAAATTTATTTATTGACATACGATAAAGGATGTAATGAGGAAGCTACTGTGCCATCTCCTTGGCAGTGTATTTTGGTCTGTTTTCACCTACATGACAATGACAACGCGGACTTTCAACAGAGATTCTCCCAATACTACTGGACTTTTTGAGGGTATTAAAAATGCAACTTGATACGGCCTTCCAAGAGAATAAGTGGGTACCTAGAAAGAAAATTTTGAGATCAAACATGATAGTTGAGCAACTAGGACCATTAAAATGACATATGATAAACATACTAACCCGTTTTCGGATGTTCTCGCTCGATCAGAAAACACGCCACCTACCGTGCGCCAGCTTGCTTGTGAGTCGCTGCTGCCACTAAAACAAGAACTTCCTCAAAAATCCGTTTTGTTCCCCCAAAAACACATTCTTTTTGGGCCATGGCTATGACCCTAGACTAAAGTGACCTGAAAAAGTGCAGTATTAGGACATTAAAAACTTGATGTAAAAACTCTTCAGATGTAATGAAAGACGAGAGAATTTTCTTGTAATTTTAAATCTCAGGTAGAATATTCTAAAAACCAACTCGAAATTGATAACCTCGATACAGTTGCCGGTCAAAACTAAAATAAAAAAACAATTCCAATCAATTCCCACTACACAAACGCTGCAAATTCTTTCACTGGGGTTTATTATTCAATGATTCATGATTTGAATTTCTACTAAGCTTTGGAGTGTGCGTGTTTCACAGGTGATAGAGCGATTATTGAATTTCAGGAGGCACACAAATTGATTGATTGATCACCTGATCAATCCACATAGGTATTTTGGTTGAGAACCGATTCAAGTGCTCTATGCATATCTCCTGAAATTCTATAATCGCTCTATCACCTGTGAAACACGCACACTCCAAAGCTTAGTAGAAATTCAAATCATGAATCATTGAATAATAAACCCCAGTGAAAGAATTTGCAGCGTTTTACCTACACTTACGGGAATGCTTCAACCCGTATATCGGCTACAAACCCTTTTAGGAGTTCACTCCAGTACCCACATTACTACATCACTACGTCACTAGGTTACTGATATCGACACACAAAAAAATAAGACACCAAAATAACGCGAATGTTGGCACCATAAATCGGGCCATAGATCGGGAATGGTCTGACCTACGGACGTGGGGAGGGGCTCATTCGATTCCTCGTGGAGTTTTCTTCAAAAAGAGTACAAATTTAGGCCGCCTTGACTTTTTTTGAGGTTTTTAGGGATCTTACAGAACTTTGACAACCCTTAAAGGGCACTTTAAATTAAGTGAGAGAGCTGGCTCAAGAATCGGGGCGTCGTCGGACCAACATGGATTATTCCTGAAAATTTCAGCTTTTTTACTTCAGCCGTTCGGGACGGACGGAAAAATTGTTATTGCAGATTCGGATTCTACACCCTTTGAAACGTAAACCATGAAATTTTCAGCGGGGTTAGAACTTTTTTTCAAGAGCGATTACAATGGTTTATTAGTGAATAATAAACCAACATTATATCACCTTCCGAAGGTTTTCTATTGTCGAATGCAGTACCCAATAAATGTATGTAGATAAGGGGAAAAAGTTTAAAGTCAGACCAATTTGAACGGCACTGCCATTTACACGAATTTGCCTTTAGTTCGAGAATCACCCTTATGACGTTCGATATTGAACCTTTGTAATTGACACATCTCCACTACATGTCAAGTAACACAAGGACGAACGTCTCCTTGGCAATGCAACAACAATCCCCCGAATGGGAGGCATTTTTTGATGAACTCAAAATGGGATATCGTTTTATTTGCACTAGGGGTCCACGCTAGAAAAAGGGTTTAGAAGGTGTTTTTTTTTTTTCAATTTTATTAATTTTATTCCGTCGGAAGGCTTAATTTGTTGCCAACTGCAAGGGGACCCACCACATTTAGAAGGAGCTAACAAAAACAGCTCTCCATCCCACATTTATACTTAAAGATTCTAACTGTATCCAAACACCTTTCTTACCAGTTACCATATTTGTTGCTGATCGATCGAGTAGAACGTGCGTTTAATTTGACATTCAGCACGAGACAAAAATGAAGGATATCACCCTATCGGGAAACTTGTTTCTTTAATTGATTAGTTGATAAATAGTGACATTAAAGTATACCCCGGAGTTAAGTACCCCTTTTTCTGTCTGACTTAGCTACTGCACTTGTTGTTCGTATCAGAAAGACTCTTAACTGCGAACTGGAATGATTTTCTTAGCAGTGCGGTTTTGTTGATATCTCCATTTTTTTTAAATAGCCTAAAAGTTGAATGTGGTACATAGGAATGAACGATCATTAACATAGTCATAAAATATTCCATAGTTGCCCCTCAGTCGAAGAAAATATTATACTCAAACAGAGTTAAAATATCAAAATCAGTCAATTTAAAAATGAGATAATAATTTTTTGTTTAGCGTATTTTAATGAAATGTCTCTTTCTTGCGGCATAAGTACCTAACTTTTATATACACTGTTTTTTTTTTAAATTAAAATTTAACGGTTTTCTAGCCGTTCTTATTGTTTTTTAAATCATAATTTATAAAATTCCGACCAATTTACTGTTCTCAAAAGTTCTACACCATAAACTCATCTCTTCCTTTGGAACGCTTGACTTCTCCAAGTTTTCATCACTATCTTAAGAAGTGTTGTTGTTCGGAATAACACATAGGTAAACCTACTTACGTATCTGTCTCGATCTTTGCAGAAAAATTCGAAACTGTTCGAATATTGGTAGCCATAGCAGTAGCCTAATTCTTTTCGATAATTAACTAAAATGCAACTTTGATCAATATTATTTCACGTGTGGATACATAGGTATAGGTACGTACGTGGATAATTATTGACCGTAGATTGGTAGTGTAATTCAGAAAAAGCTTCTCAGGGTTTATTAATGTTCGGTCTTTAATTTTAAAAAACGCTGCAAATTCTTTCACTGGGGTTCATTATTCAATTTCATTCATTTGGCTTGCATTCATAATTTGAATTTCTACTAAGCTTTGGAGTGTGCGCGTTTCACAAGTGTTAGAGCGATTATTGAATTTCTCACCCAAAACACAAATTTGGATTGATCAGTTGATCATATGTGTGTGCCTCCTGAAATTCAATAACCGCTCTATCAAATGTGAAACACGCACACTCCAAAGCTTAGTAGAAATTCAAATCATGAATGCAAGCCAAATGAATGAAATTGAATAATAAACCCCAGTGAAAGAATTTGCAGCGTTTTTTTTTTTTTTTTTTTTTTTTTTTTCCAAGAGCGATCACAATGGAAAAATATTCTATTTGAAAATTTTAAATTTCGGAAGACGGAGCATGCATATCAGAATGCTTCAACACGTATCGGCTACAAATCCTTTTAGGAGTTCACTCCAGTATCCACATTACTACATCACTAGGTTACTAATATCAAAACAAAAACAATAATAAACCAAAATAAACGCCAATGTTGGCACCATAAATCACACACACACATCGGGAATGGTTTGAGCAACGGACCTGGAGGATGGCTCATCCGATTCCTCATTGAAAGTTCGTCAAAAAAAGTCAAATTTATGCCGCCTTGACTTTTTTGAGGTTTTTAGGGATCTTGCAAAACTTTGACAACCCTTAAAGGGCACTTTAAATTAAGTGAGAGAGCTGGCTAAAGAATTTTGGCATTGTCGGACCAACATGGATTTTGCCTGAAAATTTCAGATTTCTTGATCCTGCCGTTTGGGAGATATCGTGCGTACGGCGGACGGACGGAAAATTTTTTATTGCAGATTCGGATTCTACACCCTTTGAAACGTAAACCATGAAATTTTCAGGGGGGTTAGAATTTTTTTTCCAGAGCGATTACAATGGTTTATTATTGAATAATAAACCAAAAAATTGGTTGAGGGGTCAAATTTTCATGAAATCTTGAGTAGAATCCGAATCTGCAATACAAAATTTGGGTTCTTATTTAAAATAAGAAAATTAGTGTCAATTGCGCATGGTTGCGCAGTTGCGCGGATGCGCAAACGTGATATTTGAGATCCTTGGAAAAAATATGAATATTCAGGAAAAACATTTTTTGTTTACTCTCATTTTGACGATTTTAGGAGGGGGGGAACAACTTGTGGGACACCCTGTATACGTGGTAGGTACAACAAATTAGTTTTTCAGTGATTCTATTTTTCTAAATTCCATGATTAGTAGTGTTTCATTGTTTATTAAGAAGTAACAACTATTTCATTTTCAGGAATAAGTGAACAAAGCATTTATTTAAAATTATTGCTGGCTGATTTTTTTTTTTTTTTTTTTTCCCCTGTTCTGGCGGTAGTTTGATTTTTTCTATTTGCGTCCGCGGGCGGCGGTCAGGACCAAATCCTTCCGCGGGCCGTAATTTCGGAGACCCCTGATATAGAAGGTGAAACGTAATGTAACTAATGAACACAGAGCTTAGTAAGAAATGACTTACGTGCGAGGATCCATTTGTGAACGTTATGTAGATAACATCCAATGAAGTCACTCACCTGCAACAAAAAGAAAGAACATCAATTAATATAAATAGTAATCAATAATATGATTTTAAAAGTTCAATTGTGTTAAAAACGCTCAAAAACACATGACAGAATTCAAATCTGTGAACCACTATATCTGTAATATAACTTAAGTATAATTTAGTACAATAAAGCGACAGACATTTTTGTACTGATCTATTGTGAGTTGTTGTCACTATCCTTGAAGGCACGAAGGTCCAAGAATCCTTAGTGTATGAAAAAAAAGCAGGACAGTAGACCTCTATGGTTCTGCAGCCATTTAAATGATTAATTTTACACATTTAAGTACCGAAGATGAAAAATTGCCTATGCAACCTACAAATATGGGATTCTAGCTCAGAGGAAGGGAGCTAATAAACAGAGATGAGAGCCATGGCTGGGGGGGGGGGGGGGGCTTACAAGGGTTTACGTGAGCGCATTCTGTGTTCATAAACGGTACTTACTAAGCCTAACCAACTCTCTAGAAAAATCTGTAGATTCAACCAGAGCACCAGAGAGGCTAGTGCTTACCAAGGTGGCAGGTACACGAATGACCCCCTCGGGCGGACGGAAAAGTGGTGATGCCGGGATAACAGACAGCGGAAGGAGCCCACCAGAAGATTAGTTAAAGGAGTGTTGAGCGGGGGGGACTGTTCGACCAAAATTGTTCCCAACGTTTCGGATTTTTATTTCTCCATTGTCAAGGGAAATCTACAAACTTATAGAATAAATGAAATAACCTATTAGTGATAAACTTATGGGTGTTTAAATTGAGAATAGAATTTCTTCATATTTAGAAATGATTAGGGAAGGATAAACAACTTTAACAAGTACGATATTTGTTGCTTATAATATAAGCTGTAACAAGCTGTATACATGTTTTAGATGTATATGCAAAATAATCAACGCCCTATATGCCTTTTATGCAAAAACGCATTGTCAAGCAAAAAATTGGGGAAAATTTCGGTGTTGGGTGCCACAGCAATAGATGACTGCATCCCCTTCGATAATTTTTTGAAAAACAATAACGGAGGGAGTGAATGTATTTGTACGAGGGTTCCCTTTCGCCGGAATGAAGGGCGGATGTCTGGAGTTGCCTGTATGGAAATATAACGAGGAGCCGCGAACGAGGAGCGACTGCGGGGGCGGAGCGGATACGAGATGCAGAGCGATAAGACAGCGAGACCCCCGTGCGCGGGCTGGCGGTAGCCATTGGCGTCGCCTCGCCCCCTCCGCGGGGTCAGCGCAGCCCCGCGGCCATCAATCCATCACCGCAGCCCGTTGGCTCTTCATCTTGTCAGACCCCCGCACAGAGATCCAGAATTCAAATCCCGGACGAAATCCTGTTACCGACTTGAAAGCAGAGTTCAGCAAAAGTTACATAGAAGTACAATGTACGATAATCAAAACATCGCAAATACAATTACCTTTTGCGAATCCTCAATCGCGTGTACGAGAACAAGTGAATCACGTTTTGCACTTACCCCGGTGGTAAGTTGAAATAGTGTAGGAATTATCTATGATAATTAACACTTATTTCTGCCCCAAAAACCTAATTTACTATTTCAATAGTTTAAACTTGAAAATAGAAATTAGTGGTGAATTGGGTATTTTTATGAATAACAAATCGGATTGGAGTTTATACAGGGTGTACAGCGTATGATCCGAAAATTTTGGCAAACGTATTTCTACAACTAGTTTGCAACAAAAAGTGCCTCTTAGAGATTTTTTTTTAGAGGCTTCGTTCCTGAGTTTTTTTACTTATAAGATTTTTTTCGTGTTTTCGAACTTACGTCACTAAAACAGCCGTAACTGCAAAAGTATTTGCAAATCTACTGGACAAAATAGATACAGATCCATTGACTATGTCCATCTCTGACGTAATGTTAGAAAAGATGAACTTTGATCTACCTTTTAAAGTAATCATAAATGATCGTGAGTTTTGGAAAAGAGGCATGCCTCAATTTAAACCAGGCTCACTTGTGTGGTACACAGATGGGTCCGTGATGAATGGGGCGGCTGGTCTGGGGATTAAAGGCCCCAATTTCAAACTGGCCAAGCCTCTAGGTTCGACCGCAACCATATATCAAGCGGAAACCCATGCTATAGAAATATGTGCACAAGAGATTGCCAGGAAACGACTCAAAGGTGCAACGATATATATACTATCTGACAGCCAAGCAGCACTAAAGGCTATTTCTGCCTTCTCGGTAACTTCAAAGCTGACTTGGAGTTGCCTAAACTCCCTCAAGGCTGCGGCCCGGGGCAACAAACTGATGCTACTATGGGTGCCGGGTCATGAGGGAATACAGGGCAACGAGGAAGCTGATCGCCTTGCCAAAAAGGGATCAGAGTCCAACCCAATTGGACCTGAACCCCAACTAGGGGTTACTAAGAGTTATATAACTCAACAGGTTCAGAAATGGGAGGACAAAACACGCACAGAATATTGGCACAACACTCCTAAGCAGAGGCAGGCCAAGCGGTTCCTCTCTATTTCAAGGAAACGTGCAAAAGCCCTTCTATCATTGAGGCGCAAAGATCTTCGTAAACTAGTGGGTCTTCTGACTGGCCACTGCCCCCTAAGGTACCACCTAAACAAAATGGGTAAGGCCAGGACAATAGAATGCCGGCTCTGCTGCGAAGAGGCGGAAACAGCAGAACACATCCTCTGTAATTGTCCTGCTGTTGCATCAACTAGATTCCGGCATTTCGGGAAGGGTGCCCTAACACCCTCTGATATTGCCTTGGAAACGCCTGAAAACCTCCTACACTTTGTGAACGAAGAGGTTATTAATAAGGTTTTGAATTAAAAATGGGGACAGCGTCACAATAGATCCTAGCGGTCTCAGTGACCAGGGGCTCCTCCCATCCCATATATTTAAAAAAAAAAAATTTGCAAATCTAAGTATGCCGTTGGAAAGAGCATAAAATTATCTATCGTCTCAGTCTTTAATAATAATTTTTTAAAAGGAACTAAGGGGTAAAAATGAGCCTGAAAAGTAAATTTTGTCAAATTTTGAAAAAAATTCTTTTTTAATGGCTCATCAGTCCCTCTTAATTCTAATGATACGTTTGAGCCTGTAAGCTTAAAAAATGCGCAGAAGTCTCGGCTTCCCAATGGCATATGTAATTTTCAGGTTTTAGAGGAAACTTTTATGAGGAAATTGAGATTTTATTTTTTAAAAAAAAAGTGTATTTTCAAGCACATTTGATGTTTTTTTTTTTTTTTTTTGTTTTTTTTTTTAAGAGAATAAAACCTACATAACTAAAACTTTTTTTCTTCTTCTGGGTGTAGAATGTATCATGTCAACGGCATTACCTAAATAATTTAAGTTTGAGTGAGAGCATCCGCGGAATGAACTGATGTAAATCAACTGTTGAATGTCTCCCGTTCTTCCTGATTTCGTGAGGTTTGATCCCTTTGTTTTTTATGATTTCCTCTTCTTATCGTTGATAGAAACATCGTCACGAGCAAAATGTTGAGTATGATTATGCGATTAACGGTCAAAGGTAGATCCACACACCTGTTCGATTACACCAAATGTGCTTGAAAATACACGTTTTTTTTACATTAAATCAACAGCAAACAGACCATGAGTCTATTTTTACGAACCCCATGACTTTTATTTAACAAGAAAAGTTCGCAAGAGTTCACACTTGGATTTGCTATTTCCCTCAACCATTGCAGCTTGCTAGTATGCAGGTAGTTGAAGGATTTCAATGATTTGAGATTCCGTTAACACATACTTGGTTGCCATGCGCCACCCCTAACGTGGAAGACTAGTTTTTCCAAAGGTAGGAATTCCAAGCTTCTTAACATACTTGAAGTACTTTTAAATAAAGCTAGAAGCAGTCGAGAAAGTATGGGAGCCAATAACTGAAGATTACATTTTCCTCATCATCATGGAATATGGTGGGTTGATCAGGATGCAGAAGTCTCAGCGACATCCCCTCCCGCGAAGGTGTGGATTTTCTTGCGAATAGCCTGCCAATCACGAAAATGAAGCTGCCTGATCATTATCGGTCTTCCAGTACCTGTAGTTGTTTTTTGTTCTTTCTGTAATTTCTACATCATTCAATTGTATTAATTCAACTTATTACACCACTCGGCTCGATCCTTCCAATGTTCCATTAAATTCTGTAAACTGGGATTGTATAAATAAATAAATCATACCTTTTATTGCGGTTCCTTCATTTGACTTGTGGGGCGTTGCAAAAACTCAGTGATATAATGACCCCGCTTCCCCAATGCCAAAATTAACGTCGTGTAATTGATGTCGCGACATCTCAGAGTCACAATTCATCAGCCGCGTCAAGTCTTTATAAAAGGATATCTTGTACGTCAATTCGGAGAAAGCCCGATAGGTGATTTGAAATGCAGAATTCGACATATCAGCGAACATGCACTCGTCGCAATTAACTTAATACGGTTACAACCCATTTATTCATTCCCTTCTACGCATCTGTTCTTTGGTTGTGCACTCAATTCGACAACCCCCTATTCCCGTTTTATTAATTCAATTACATTTGGACGAAAAAAGTTTATATTCTTTCGCATACCTAATCGAAGAGGAAATGAAAAAAATCAGAATGTACGTGTTTGACAGCCCAATATTTCCAATGCTCGTACATACATTTTATAATGCTAAGAGGCAGATGGCATCCTCCACCGATCCTCATCATTAAATATAAATATTGCGTCTTTAACCTTAATCGATTTCAAATGATTATATGTCTAATTGGGATTCCAGAGTTAAACATTGAAAAAAATTGATCGATTTTCCAGTTCGCTAACGGTGCTTAGTGGATGATAAAACCTGTTACACTCACCACCTAAAGGCACCTGCATCACATTTATTCATTACGTTTTTCTCCTTTCATCGGATAAAGGAGGTAATATTAATCGAAGTAGAATTTTAGCAAAAGTACCGAGTATATCCGCTTTGGTCAAATATGGTTCTATGTAAAGTTGGTCAAATACGGTTGGTTGGTCAAATAATTAGTTCTAAACCCTCTGAGTATATTATGGAAAGCCACACTCAAAAGCAAAGCTTAAAAAGGTTAAGATCCCCCTTTGTTGATTTATACAACAATGTTCTCGTGTTCTCAGTTCTCAAGTTGTATATTTAGTCATCACCCGTCTTTTTTCAACAGAATGTAGGTGATCCCCAAAAACCCTCACGACCCCTTACTGTGTCTTGAAATACGAAATAAACAGGGTGCTAAAATTCATACCAGTGAGCAAGTATCGGTTGTACAACCAATTTGCAACTAAATCGCTCTCCAACTTTCTTTCAACCCATAGTTTCACACTATTCTACATTTCTACATAAATCACTGATCTTTTTATATTAGACAAAGTCTGTGGTAAATTATCTACATTCGGCGCTACTGTAACTTGTAATTTCTTGAGATTTGGGTTTTAATTATATTTTATACGCCTTAAAAACAGCTCAATTTATAAATTTGTTGGATTGCAAACTGCCAACAATAGAAAGTTGCTTGAAATGGCCCATTCTATAGTTTTTTCTTCGAAATTCTTAGACCCTGGAAGTGGTACACATTTAGGTATGTACCGAAGCAGTAAATCGCAGAAAACAATACGATGGACCTCCTAAACTGTGAATGTTCTTAACTACAATTAACGAGGGTGTTACAAACTTAGCGATCTCTACAGTGGTCTGATTCAAGTCTGCCAAAGGCTTGAGTTTAAATGCTTTCCAATGTTTCTATCCATCAAGTCTCAGCCCAGATCTTTTCCAAATGACTTTCAGCATAAATCAAAAACGTTGTGGAATGTCACACGGAAAACTTGAAGAAACGACGTTTCATGTTCGAATTTGATGAAAAGTCAAAAGGGCTCGTTATATCCGATATTAGAACCTCACTCCATACATTTATGTATAAATATCGGACCCATATTGAAGTAGGCAGAAGATTTTGAAGGGCCAACTCGCCCAAGATTAGCTTGATTTTCAATTGTTTGCAACTCCTTGGCTTAAGAAATAACTGGGAGTTTATGAGTTTGAACCGATCTGTTTGCTTAACCTCTACAACTTAGCAGGATTCAGTGGTCTCTACCAACAACAAACAGAAAACACGCTTATCTAGAAAATTTTCTAAATTTTCAAAATCTCGGTTTTCAATATTTTTTTGAATATTATGCCATTTAGTTGTATCCTTTAGAACTGATCGATTATGATGCCGAGAACTCAGCCCCCACTACACCTCACATCTGATTTTTCAGCCAATTTTTCATAAAGATTGAATCTGAAGTTTCGGAGATAAGCTCTGAACAGCGCATGGCGGACGGACGGATTATAAGTTTGTTTTATGGTTTCTATGCATCTTAGGAAAGAAAATCAATACAAATGCTGCAATCCCTTAACTGTATGACGCAGAACCGTACGCACATGTGAATATGGATTTTGAATTATTTTGTTGAAGGGAAATGAAGTTGTCCATTTGTGAACGTTTATCGAACTGAAGTTATACATGCAGTTTACAGGTTACTAATGAGATACTGTTTTGTTAGCTCGTAACTCTAGATCAATAGTTTCGACTGTGGTCGCACTACCGCCTGGAGAAGGCTGCTGAATTTGTCCTTCCGAATCAGTTTGCTGGATCACAGAAGGCTGATCTATCGGTGGTGGTTGCTGATTCTGAAAGTCATCTTGCTGCACTGCAGGATTCATCGGTTGTTGTTCCAAACCTTCAGATGTGCCCTGATGCTGCCAATCGTCAGGCTGTTGCGACTGGGGAAGCTCACCGTGGGATGAAGGCGTCTGATTTTCACCTACGAGAGACGACACTGCCAGTAAACCTGCCAAAATTCCTTGCTGATTCACCAATTCTAAAAGCCACTGTGGTACGGACGGTTCAACGATTTCATTTCCATTGCCTAGATTGATCTGTTGTTCCTTTTCATCATGACACGACTGTTTCCACGACGGCCGGGAGTAAGGATGCCATTTAGATGGTCTCCACCACCTTAATAGTTGTTCTGCAGTAACTTGATCATATTCACCTTCACAGTATTAAAAAAAACATTAACTTCCCATTATTAATTATTCTAGTAGTTGCACAAACTAGAAAACTATGTTTCGATAGCCAAGAATGGACCTTCAAAATAAAGTCAGATTAGATCTTCCTCGATTACAAAACATTTAACATAGAAGTTGAAATAGGGAACACAAATTGTACTCACTTGCAAGTGTGGCGACTATAAAAGTCGCTACAAACAAAACAATCGCTTTCATATTCGCGAACAACAACTCAGCTCATCTATTTAATGTGTCATATTTATACTCGTCTACCGACGCCGCGATGCGCAATCCTGCCTTTGATTTTGTCAATAGCACTGTTCAAATATTTCCGCAGATGTAGGAATCACGTAGCGATCGGATGCTTAGAGGACAAGCCAGTGTACCTAAGGTCGCAGAGTTCATCGTGATAAGTAAATGGAGAATAAAGCACCAATTTGAGTGGAAGCATTTGCATTGTCACCTATTTGTGGTTGTGAGTAGTTTTAATTTTGACAAGACAATCAAAACTCACCTCCGATTTCTGGTGTATTCCGCTTCAAACTGACCAGGACAATTCGTTTTGTATTTCATCAAGTTTCACAACCTCTTGCAATGAACTAGCTAGGTATAGAAGAATATTCATCAGGCCGTCGAGGGACACACTCTAAAGGTTCCCTTAATTTATCGTCCGTCCTTTTTCTTAGCCTCTGGATGGGTGGCCCTCAATTAAAGGGTTCGGTGGCTCCTTCAGGATGTAATAAATATCTTACGAATGGTGGGAATAGGTGATAAGAGATTGGCTTTTCGGGAACCGTTCGTGGATTACTACGAATCAAGGGAGCGATCCAGCTTGTTTCTTTCCCAAGCTGTTCACGAACGCAGTTCTTAGGAACCGTCGAAATTTGGATGACTGTGAAAGGAATTTCAAAAGGTTTGAATGCATGTACAGACGGATTTTGAAAGCTGACCTTTTGGCGCATTTTTCTAAATCAGGCCTAGATCAGGCCTGGATCAAATGCAGATTGAAGTGGAGTACTGAACTTTGAAAAACCTTCTTTTTTCAAATTTTCTTGAAGTTTGCTTTGTAGAGTGATTTTTCGCCAACTCGATGTGAGCAAAAAAACATGAGAAATTGAACGCACTTTCCAATGGTACCATCAACTTTTACTTTACATAAGGTATGGTCGTTTTGCTGAGACAAGGTCGAAAACACAAAAAGTAACTCAAAAACTAAGCTAGATAATGGTACATAGGCCATTTGTACCGCAAGCCCTTCCATTGTTCCTATGGAGGTGCAATTCGTTGCTTCTGGCCTGAGAAGTGCAGGTTGTGTTCTGTCTGGATACTTATTAAAATCATCATCTTACGCATTGAACCTACGATACCGACAAATAACTGGAAGCCGCTTTGTAACTGATGGGTAGTGGCGATAGGTGTGGAGTCGACGAAATCATCTCATATCTCGTGCCGGCAATAACATCTTCCATATGTTATCATTCTATCCGTCAGGCTTCAAGTAGTACCATACAAAAGTTTACCTCTATTACAATTAACGTGCATGTACATTCTGTGCGCTAATTTGTCCCTTAATTGGAACGCGTCTGAACAGGTGTGGCTAGCACCCATGAAACTTAGCTCCTATGTTTTATTTAGTCTACAAAACACCCACAGTCTGCGGATATGGATAACACCATCCATTACGAACCCATTAACAGACCTGAAAGAAACGGCGAAATCCGACAATCCATTTTATTAATGATAAGATCATTTGAACAAAGAATGCAAACTGCATGTCAGGATGGAAGGAATTAAGGAAATGGCTTAAAGCTAATTGTTAGTTTGAATCGGCAGCAATTTCCTTCTTGTTCGCGATAATTGGCGAATACTTTGATCCAAGTCGTATTTCACAAAGTGCTATCTGAAGTTTTCCATCTTAAGCGAAACTTCTTGAGGTCGTTGAAGATGGATTGGACAGGGAGCTTTTTCTTCTTTTCTTGTTTTTAAGCGGAAAATAGAATTGGAAAAGAAAAAAGGCAAGTTGGATGTGGGACTTATCTACCTCGTGACCATAAAAATGATGAAAAGATCCCTGAAATGTTTTAAATAGTCTTATTTATAAGGATTCTATAACAAATTCGTGTGGTTGGTGGAACTAAGATGCAGCATAAGGTTTAAGCCCAGAATCATCTTTTGATTAGAGGCTCTTAAAGTGTCTACATCCACAACAGTCGCATAGATTACAACACAGTCATGATGAAATGCATAGGGGCCAATCGAATGGCCTTCCCCTTAGTACATTCGAGGTTCGTGCAAAACAGACAATGGGATGCATGATGCAAGGAATTTCATTGGGGAACATCTACAGCTCAAAATCCAGAAGTGTTCGTCGAAACCTAATTTTGTCCAATAATATAAGATAATGTTCATTAACAATACAAGTTAGAATCGTATTTCAGTATAATTAATTGTCTTCTATTCTTTATAACATCTTGGAGGGATATTACCTACGTTTGAGTTGTCTTCAAACTAATGCAAAAACATATGAACACTGACAGCCGGACGCTGGATGTCTTCTGTTGTACCTCCTGAGGTGGCGGATTCAAGAATTGGGAGGGGCAAACTAACCAAATCCACCGCAACGAACTAAGTCTCAACACAAGACACTAAAGAAGTCTTGGTTGCTTTGAAAATTTAAGGTTCGAGTAAGCTCAGCAGTGACTAATTGCATGATCGTGGTGAAACTCAGTTGGTGTAATCAAATTTACATTTCCCCACTATCACCGGAGGGAATTTCGACGTGGGATCAATGAAACTGTCGTACAGATAATCAGAAAAACTAAAATTGGTTGTTGAGGAGTCGTTTATCAATTCTGTGAAAACATCTTCGACTCCTTTGTGAGAAATGTACGATACCGAAAAAAGAGCGTAGCCGAAACCCCTTTTCTGAATCCACTGTAAGAAATGTATACACTACAGCCGGGATGGTCGAATCGCCACACCATGTCGGCAGACTTGGAAAATTCTCAACCGGTAGAATTTAAAACGTTCCTAAAGGATAGAACTCCTACCCCGTTTATCAGTGACGAGTCGGAGGGACATCTTGTTGCGTTCACCAGAACTGAGAGTGTGAAGAAACGATACGAACGATCTGTGATCTAACGATATATACCTAAATATGGGTCCAACAAACAAAAGATTGTGAAGAATCGGTCCCTATCCCCTCTTACATCGAAGGTTTTGTCTTTAAGATTTGTTAATAATTAAATTCTTAAATACATACTATTAGAGTTGATTGATGAAGTTGCAAGATAACTAGCACATTCCGAATCGATGAAGGAGCCAAATTTTCTGAGCTTTGGTTCAGTAGTTTCAAAGAAAAGCTTCGGACGATGTAAGGATGAAGGCCATTGGCGGACGGTTTTATTTACTCGTTCTTTGAAATCTATATATCTTGAAACGTAAGCCAACAACTTTTGAAGGAATAACCCTGGAATGCACCTGTGGAGTGTGGCTGTTGCACACAATGTCTTTTTTAACCTAATTTTCAATGCTAAATCTTGATCGGGCGCGTCCCTTCCCCCTCCTATAATCCTTTTCAACCTTGTACTTCAGTGACCGTTTTCGTCTTCAGTTCAAATTCAGCCTTTGTGTGGATCACACGTTTCTCGACACTTTTTTCACGGTTGTAGCATACCGTTTGCGGTTAAATCTTTGCGGTTTTTGACAGCGATTTCATTGTACAGAAATACCTACAAACGATTCAGAAATGTTTCTGATTGAAGAAATCAAGAAGAAAGCAATTGAAGTCATTGAATCATTGAAGAAAGCAATCGTTCGAAAGATCGAAAAACGAAGAATTGTGTTCCAAGTGCAAGAGGGCCGTATGCCAGGATCAGAGGGGTTTCAATTTGTCGAGAAATGCTGAATTTCGTCCAATGGTTGATTTTTCCTACTTCTTGAATGACTGATAAACTCAATTTTCTATATTCAAAATGAAGCAGGTCGTAGCTAAAGCCAGGACAGTTATATGTAGCAGTAGGGAAATTCAGTGTACAGGCCGAATCACGTCTTGGGATGCGAGAATTAAACTTTTTGAATCCATGACCAAGTCAGTCCTTCTCTATGCTGTGGAGGTCTGGGGTGTTCGGCATGGGGAATAAGTGGAAATCGTCCAGTAAATTTTCTTGAAATTTCAGCTCCACGCTTCAAGAAACACACCTAGGCACTACCTAAGGCTCGAATGTGAGCAAATACATTTGAAGGCCCAAATACTTACCCGTGCACTCAAATACCTATTGAAGATCCTGAAGATGGAGCCTGAAAGATGGCCTAGAATCTGCTTTGAAGAGTTGCGGAATTCCGATGCTGATGGCTCTAACAAAGGCAGGCTTTAAAACCTCATTGGGAGCGATTGGGGCAGATAGTATACTTCACGATATGAATTATGATCGGTTGAAAGCTGAGATCGACGATTTGATCCAAGGGTTCATTAACCACTGCTGGAGTTCTGATATCGAGAGAACCTGTAATTCCACCTTCAATCCTATCTACAGGCGGATAGTGGACTTCAGTGGGAGACAGCATTATTTGAGGAATCACAAGAACATCCAGATAGAGAGAGTCTTGGCACAGATCCGCCTTTCATCGAGCGCCAATTTTCGAACATAGCACAAAAAAGTAGCGTACACCATAGATTGCTCAAAAGTATGTATACACTGCAATATGCTAGCTGATGAGAGCCCGATCGACATGATCCTGTTATACCGGCTTTACTATTTATCACCGTATATACCATCCAACGAAACACTCCAAGATCTGAGCACCACTGAAATTGAGACCGTTCTGTGTGACCTTCTCGATTTAGGTGAAAACAATTAAAAGTGATTTTCGCCTTATTGAAGGGATACTCCTGATTTTATTTCACTTTAATCAAGTTCTCTTTCTTTCTTTCACGCCCTCTCTTCTTTCCATATGGATCATAGCTGTTATTAGAAATAATTTTGTTTGAAATTCAATTTTGAGATTTGAGTTATGATCATGAATTACTATGTAGTAACGTCGATTTAAATGGCTCGAATATAATCAGAAGAAAACATCATATTTATATTGAAAGAAGAATGAATGTAATTTAATGTTTCTTTGTACCGAACAGTTGAGAAATAATGTTGTGTATTATTTTATACATCGAACTCTTGTAACGTCCTACGGTCTACACAAATAAAGAAATATCTATGTATATTCAAAATGCAAACAGTTAAGGCAACTGAAAACTTTAAGACTAAACTTCGGAGAAACACCTTATGCGCATCTATCCAACTTGTTAACCCTGAAACTTATGAAACACATCAAGATCATATTTTACTACCGAATAGCTGAACTGTCTGAGTCCACGGGCATTTGATATTCATTTTTAATTATCGCGCTCGAGGTTCTAATTAACATTGTCTACTAAAAGCCGAGATTGTCGCCTCGTGCGTGTTCCGGCGTCGAGGAACATAAAACTCCGGATTTTACGTACCTTTTCCGTCGAACGGTCTTTGTGCGGACTGATATAAAACTACTTGAAAGCCCGCGTGAGCGTGACTATGAAGAATTCACACCATTTTCCTAGGAATACTTACTTTGCCGCGGAAGTTAAAAACCCTTACTTGGCAGAATTTTCCGCGGATTAGGTGAGGATGTGTGATTCACGTCCTTAGTTTGTTGGTTATATGTAGTTACCGATCTTGGGCGCACCTGTGTTTGAAATATTCAGTATTCAAATCCGCTACTCAGTTTGTTTGCAGAGATGCTTCAACTGACATTCAAGTCCTTCTACAGGGCTAAACCTCAAGCGAAGCTATCAAATCAAGCCGATATAGAAATCAAAGGAAACATTTTATGCTATGTGTAGTTCTATAATAACGAGCTTTGACATTATTGTGACACGTGAATCCTGCAGAACGTAGAACATTATCGAACCAGCTTGATATAAATATATCATATTTATTGAAGGCTTTTGTACACAAAGTTTTCTAATTCCCAAGCAACTTAGTACAAATACTGGATTCCTATTAGGGCTTAGAACTACCCAATCTAATGAGTACATGTAGCCACCTAAGAAGGCACCCATACAAGTTGAATTTGGTCAATTTGTGTCGGACTTTTGTTTTCAACTTTTGACTCGGAGAAATGTCGCGTGTTCTTGATCTTTAAGCGTACGAATTCTTCCCACAATGCTTGGAGCGATAGAGTTTCACAAATGTTGCATATATGCACACGAGGAGTTGCTTAGTGTTTCACACACATAATCTGCAGCTAATTTGCAATGAAAAGGGCCTCGTAGTGTTATTCCAGCATTTTCATGTCTTTGGCTTTGGCATATAAACTGAAAAAATCGTCACGAAAATCTGCTCACGCGATACCAATAAACTAAATTTGGTAACTGCAGTTCTTGAAATAGTAATACCAATAAACTGAAAAACGCTGCAAATTCTTTCACTGGGGTTTATAATTCAATTGGCTTGCGTTCATGATTTGAATTTCTACTAAGCTTTGGAGTGTGCGTGTTTCACAGATGATAGAGCGATTATTGAATTTCAGGAGATATGCATAGAGCACGTAAATCTGTTCTCAACCAAAATAAATATTTGGATTGATCAGTTGATCATATTTGTGTGCCTCCTGAAATTCAATAATCGCTCTATCACCTGTGAAACACGCACACTCCAAAGCTTAGTATAAATTCAAATCATGAACGCAAGCCAATTGAATAATAAACCCCAGTAAAAGAATTTGCAGCAAGTTTTTTTTTTTTTTTAATATTATTTAAGTATTTATTTCAACCATTTATAATGGTTATCAAATGTTTCAACCCGTAAACTCCAGTATCCAATTACTACATCACTACGTCACTAGGTTACTGATATCAACACAAAAACAATAATAAACCAAAATAACGCGAATGTTGGCACCATAAATCGGGCCATAGATCGGGAATGGTTTGACCTACGGACCTGGGGAGGGGCTCATTCGATTCCTCGTGGAGTGTTCTTCAAAAAGATTGCAAATTTAGGCCGCCTTGACATTTTTTGAGTATTTCAGGGATTTTACAAAACTTTGACAACCCTTAAAGGGCACTTTTAATTAAGTGAGAGAGCTGGCTCAAGAATTGGGGTCGTCGTACGAATATTGATTTTTCCTGAAAATTTCAGCTTTTGTGTTCAGCCGTTTGGGAAAAGTCGTGCGTACAGCGGACAGACGGAAAATTTTTTATTGCAGATTCGGATTCTACACCCTTTGAAACGTAAACCATAAAATTTTCAGGAGGGGTTAGAATTTTTTTTTTTTTTTTTTAAAGAGCTATTACAATGGTTTATTATCAAAATCGAACTTGCTAACGATATACCAATAATAAAAATATACTCACTGTGTTGCGTAGATGACAATCAACTGTTTTCTTGTTTTGATGCTTGGGTACATGAACTAAGAAAACGTCACGCTTGACGCGTACAACTTCAAAGAATTGTAGTGACTCACAAATAAACAAAAGTTGGTAACTACAGTCCTTGAAATAGTAATACCAATAAATTCAAATAATCAAACGATCGCGAATCCAATTAAGTACCCACGGGTGGGCGGTTTCTCTTATAATCTGATTTAATTGATCTGTACGCCCCGCCGTGCAACGCACGGGTGAGATCTGCCTAGTAATAAATAAAACAAGAAAACACACATGAAAATGTCCCAATATGTTGCAGACTCGTATGGAAGCATTTGTCAACATCATGGAAGAAAAGGCTCCATTCATTTGTCTATGATTTTTTCCTGTTTTCAACCTTATCTTAATTTAATTTACTTAGAAGAATTAACTTCAAATTTTATTACATATTGATATGTATGCTCTCAAACCTAAAGTGTATGAAGTCGTGTTCGGATCGGGAATCTAATTCAGGTAATAATGGATTGCGGAGACCAAAATTTGGGTTCATTTAATGAATCAGAACCAACCAGAGCTCCGAGGTGCTGTTAACTCAAAATTGAGTGCATCCCGAAAATTTACTGTAGTTAACAACTAGAACTTGTTTATTAAAAAACGACGCATTGGTAGATTGAAAAGGCTAATCCTATACACGCGATATCCAAAACCTTAAAAATCGCTGCTTATTTGAAACCCCCACCAATCATCAAAAACGCCAATTCCCAAAAAAAATACGCAATTTTTTGCATTTAAACGAATTTTCCTCCAAAAATATCTTTTAAAAACTCATTGTTATATAGAATTCTAAGGCTGACATTGTGGCGCATTTCTTAGTCCAATTGCGTGTAATTACATGCTGTATTTCAAATGATTATTAAACGTTTGAAAAAACATGATTTTTTGCTTCAGTAGAGTAATTTTTTCCAATTCATGGAGAACAAGAAATTTGGTTTGGGGCCAGAAAGGTAGAAAATTCAACTCTCTTTTCAAAGGTTTAATCAAATTTGAAGTCAATTATTTATTTGAGGAAGTTACAGCCATTTTACAGAGACAATCTCAAAAAAATGCTATCATGACTGTAACATTCGGCTGTACACTAAATAATTCTTTGGACGTTTCCACGACACGAAATATGACGTGTGTTGATGGTGTCTTCACGAGAAACGTATCCAATGGACAAACGCTTGCTTATGTGTCCCACTTTACACACCTAGCGTCTCCTGATAATGTAAGTCGTGTTTTTACCTCAAATTAAAACAAACTGAAGTGGACGGCTGGAGGTAGACACTTTGATATGATTACTCACAACTTCTTATAGTTGTCGTGTAATTCGCGAGTAACTATGAGATGTAGGAAGTTTTCTATTCCGGTGAGCGTCTACTGTAACCAACATTACAACCAAGTGAAAGCAAAACAAGCGGCATTGTTTACTACATCTATTAATAACATAAATAAAATTAATGTACGACATAAATACTAACAACAAGTACGCAAGGCCTGCATGATAAATTGAGAGCTTTCATTTCCCTAGAAACGGCTTGGTTGTACGTGAAAATCATCAGAAAACTTGCGTGACACCTCCGCGTAGCGCATCCCGCGTATCGTTTTTTGAGCAGTTAGTCCAAGGCTAAAGCATGTTCCATGCTAAAATCTTAAAACTGAAATAACTCGGGAACCAAGCCTTCCTTCAGGAGGAACTTTTTGTTGCAAATCATAATAGAAAACGTGGTTGAAGTACTGCACACGTCTTATCTTGTACATTCTGACATATTATAATCAATGGGGACAATTCTTTGTTTACTGTCGTCATACTAGTTGGAATGAACCATTTGAGCTACAATCGTACGATAATACGTACATTTAATGTTAGTTATTGAAATATTTATTAACTACAACGGTTCTAGATAGTTTTACCGAACTCTTTTTAACTTGAGCGTACCATTTAAATTAAGCCCTAAAAGAGATTTTAGTAGGGGGTCTGTGACATCATTTTCAAACCAGAACAACTTTTGGGTGTTCAACCAGAACGCTCGGTGTGGAGGTTAAGGTAATTTGGTAAAAGCTGTTTGTTCGTTAGGAAATTACGGGCTGGTGCAATTACAATGGGTAACAATTAGCTTAATCTTAGTAATTGGTTATCCTCAATATAGAAGTTAGTGTCTCGTTAATGTATGGTTAACTTCCATTGAACTTGTAAACTGCTCGGCATCGCTGCCTCTACAAAATGGTAGCAAGGGGGGGTCAACGAGCTCAAGACAGTAGCCGGTGGCCGTGGGAAGAGCACTTCCTCCAACCGGGGAGCAGAAGAATGTCCAGGAGGACGGCTGATAAATTGCAGAACACGAATGATAAACGTCGCGGCCCAGCTTGTTGCCCAAGACGAGAAGTAACGACAAGGGCCGGTCGGGGACAATCGAGTTGGGCGTGCACAGATTCCGTCGACCGCTGATAAAAAGCCTTTTACGCAACAAAAAGTGTTGAATATCGACGACGGGTTCATCATCGTTTACAATTCGTGGGAGGGTGTACTTGTAATAAATAAAACTGAAGGTGTATGAGCTTAAATACATAATAAAAGTGGACTGTATAGGTGCGGTGAGTTGATCGGAAAAGATAGCAAGGGGAACAAGGCGTTATAGGTAGTGGTAATGATAAATTTCAAATATTTTGGAAGAAGAAACGCAACGCAAAATCATATATGTTTGAAGGAATCCCAAAATAACATACCATTTACGGTTTTTCTGAGAATCACCCAAATACTTCCTTTAGTTGGTAGATTAACTTAACTAACGGCTTGAATATCATTGTTGATGCAGGATTTACTGGTAAATTTAGGAAATCATCAGTGTATCAACACTGAAAGCGCGTACCCTTCCCATCTATTAGAAGGAAACCGTCCTCAGGTGAAATATCGCGTTCTTCACTGGAAATATATTCCTCATGAAGGTCCCTTTGAATACGACTCTTCCATCCAAATTTATGATCATATGAATGTTAACGTCCATTATTCATCCTATACCCCAACTTCAGTCTCTTCCGCTATACCTGCCGTTCTCTCACGGTTATCACTGTCGTGTAGTAGCGTGTAGAACGCTACTACACGTGTTTTCTGCATACATCCGGACGAAACATCGACACTTGCGAACACCATGGCGCACTCCATAGATCGGGAAAGGATGCTGTAGATTCGACGTGGAAATTGCGGATGAAATTGGATGCTTTTGGTTTATTATTCAATAATAAACCATTGTAATCGCTCTTGAAAAAAAAATTTTAACCCCCCCCCCCTCACCAAAATTTCATGGTTTACGTTTCAAAGGGTGTAGAATCCAAATCTGCAATAAAAATTTTTCCGTCCGTCCGCCGTACGCCTTACGCACGATTTCTCCCAAACGGAAGAAGCAAAAAAGCTGAAATTTTCAGGAAAAATCAATGTTGGTCCAACGTCGCCCCAATTCTTTAGCCAGCTCTCTCACTTAATTTAAAGGGCCCTTTAAGGGTTGTCAAAGTTTTGTTAAATCCCTGAAAACCTCAAAAAAAGTCAAGGCGGCCTAAATTTGGACTTTTTTGAAGAACTTTCCATGAGGAATCGAATGAACCCTTCCCCAGGTCCGTAGCTCAAACCATTCCCGACGTATGGCCCGATTTATTGCCAACATTTGCATCCACATTCATACATCACTAGGTGCTGCAGATCAAAACAAAAATTGCGACAGATGTTTTTTTTGTTTTTTTAATTTTGTTTTTGAGTAACCGAGTGATGTATGAATGTGGATACTGATGAACTCCTAAAAATGGTTTATAGCCGATACACGGGTTGAAGCATTCTGACATGCATGCTTCTTACGAAAGTTCAAATTTTCAAAAAATAGAATATTTTTCCATTGTAATCGCTCTTGAAAAAAAAACGCTGCAAATTCTTTCACTGGGGTTATTATTCAATTGGGTTGCGTTCATGATTTGAATTTCTACTGAGCTTTGGAGAGTGCGTGTTTCACAGGTGATAGAGCGATTATTGAATTTCAGGAGGCACACAAATTTGATCAACTGATCAATCCAAATAGGTATTTTGGTTGAGAACCGATTTAAGTGCTCTATGCATATCTCCTGAAATTCAATAATCGTTGATTGGTTGAAATGGTCCGCGTTACATTTTTGAGTTTATGTAGCAAAGTAAAGACATAAAATGTCAAAAACATCACAAAAATAACGGAAACATCTGAAAACCGTTAATTTATATTTTTTAATACAATATTACTCAAAAAGTCTATCAATCATGAAAAAGGTCATTTCTAAATTAAAGCTCAGACTTATGCCCGAAATTATAATGATGTGTTATCAAATTGTGGTTAAAATCCCTTGAAAATCGATTGGTTATAAATACTCCTAAAATATTCCTCCGTCTCATCATTGTTTTGATTGAACATATGTTTGATGAATAATATTCTTTCCTGTAAACTTGGACTCGTAGTTGCGTTTTAAAATCATATTTTCCAAAGTAGACGGAATTTGAGTAGGCAATCGCCAACAGATGCGTTACTTCTAAAAATCCAAATATTTGTTTGAGTAGACGAATATTATTTAGAACACGGAATGCTCCAATTTAGCTCAAGTTAATATACATATAATAATATTGCGTATTAACGGTTTACGATAATTTTTCAAAATTCACTGATAGAATCGTGTTGCCCTTTGCTCTATCTTCTGTATACACGTGATATACCTACCAATTATGACACAATAGTGGCAACTTTCGCCGATGATACAGCACTTCTAGCAGTAAGAGATACAGTAGAGGATGCAACTAGGAAACTACAGGAGACTATTAATAACGTCAGTACTTGGACAAAGAAGTGGCGCCTCAAGCTCAATGAGCAGAAATCGGCTCACATCAATTTCACGAACAAGCATATAACTAAAATACCAGTTATACTAAACGGAAGAGAAATTCCTTTTGCCAATACAGCAAAGTATCTTGGGATGACTCTTGATGCAAAACTAAGATGGAAAGAGCATGCCATAAAATAAATAAAAATTAAACATCAAGTTCCGAAAAATGTATTGGTTGCTTGGAGGATACTCCAAACTATCCCTACATAACAAATTGCTTCTCTATAAGCAAATTCTAAGACCAGTTTTTACATGTGGAATTCAACTCTGGGGCTGTACAAAAAAGACCAACATCAAAATAATCCGAACATTTCAAAACAAGGTGCTAAGGATTATTGTCAACGCTCCTTGGTACGTACGTAATGACGACCTCCATCGAGACCTCAAGATAGAACCAATCAGTGAGGTGATCAAACTATTTGCCGCTAAACACGAGCAGAGGCTTCATCAACATATGAACCCAGAAGCTCTACGATTATTAGACAACAGCAACGTCATCCGACGTCTGGATAGAACAAAACCTCTCGACCTTGTGGCGTGACAATATGACAAGTGCTTGAAGTGATCATATAGAGTAGTTGCTATTGGGCTATTACCTCTACAAACTGTAGTTATTGTATTAATGTAAATTAACTTGATGGGCTATGCTCTGTTGTTATGTTATGTTTCTAATAAAGAAATTTTTCGAAAAAAAAAATGATTGGATGGTTTTTGACTTTACAATAAAGCTACCTGTACGCCCATTTTAAGTCGAAGAATGGATAGAATCAGGTTCTTAATTGGTAAGTCTTTAACTACAGATATTACAATTTGTAACCATTCGCGAGACTGCACTATGTAGGTAGGTAGCAATTCAACTTATCCTTTCGGGCGCTCAAGTGAAATCTTCGGGTTCGTTCCAGGTCGCTGTTGCGCTGTTACGTTTTAGCTTCATGAAAGATTATCTGCCTTTCAGCTCTCCCCATTTACGGCTCTAGCGAACGAAATCGAACTTAGCATGAATTTTATCTGATCATACAAGGAGCCCAACTACCGTACCCACCTAACTATCTTTTAATAACAAGGCGGACTGAGTCGCATCTGAGTTGAATCTCAACTTGTATTCTCGTTGCGCTGCTTTGTTGACGCTCAACGCTACTGCGTATATGTAAGTGGTAGGTGTAATATATTAATATGTGGGAATACACCGACCTTGATTTCTATCGGAAAACAGGAGAAAAAGACTTACAACCAGCGTACAGCGAAAATTGATTAATTGATATGCCATTTAAATGTTACCTGGCCTCACGTTCCCTAGCTGAGTTCTTGAATTTCAATAGGTGGATGGTAGATTTTCCTGTTCAAAATGTGCATTATGCAGGACTGGAATTCCCATAATGAACTCTATTAAGTAAGGAAAAATCACTGTAATTACTGAACGCATTTGAAATTCAATAATGAATAATTTGTTATCTGAGGCTATTACGTTAAATTATCGAGCGCCTGGCTCTACCACGAGCCATTTCCCTTGAGCAATATATTTCTCGATTCGATTGTTCCAGGACTGGAAGCCTCAGAAAAACGTTTACCAAGGAAACCAGAAGCATTAAATGTTGTTGTTAAAAGTGTTAAAACTTTAAAACAAATGTTAATTGAAACATCGGGACAATCTCTGGGTTTAGCAACAGAATATTGTTAAGTTTAAAAAATCATAGATGTACAATCAGAGTTGATACACGACTGTATATAAACGAATTTTCTTTTAAATTTGAGCATTTTGTGGGGTCAGAATCGTTTGCCTACCGTTTAGTTTGTCGTTTTAACATCTACCTATTTGCCAATTATATTTGGCTGAACTATTTTTTATTACTACTTCGGACGTTTTTATCGATTTTTGAGCGTATTCTAATGAAATTTGAACACTTTTCCAACCGCTCTTTCCTTAACTAGTGTTTCATTCTGATTTTGTTTCAAAATGATTTTCGACTCTGACACTATGCTAAACTTTACCTCGGTTCATCTTGCTTCCATCTGGGAGAAAACTGTATTTCAATTACGAAATATATATGCAATAATTTGGGTGTAAAGTGTTCAAATGCATCTCCCTATAAATAGCAACAATGGAGCAGAAAGCTGCACAAAAAATACCTTGAAAATGTTAGCTCGATCTAACCACTAAAACTTGAAAAAAAGGATTTTATGTTTGCGCATGCGCAGGGTGATGTACTAATTTCTGGGCAATAAAACTCATAGGGGACCATTTAAATTTTAACACGTACAAATCCTGAAAATTGCATGATAATCACATGAAAACTCTAAAAATTAGGGTTGTTACAAGAATTTCACGTTCGCGCATGTGGAGTGACTGCTAATGATAATATTGCGTTGAAATTAATATGTTATTATTATATCGTTTTTCGACGACTACCCTGAAAATTTGAGATCGGACCATTAGACCCTGAGAAAATGATGCTTGGTGGACTTTCCGTTTACGCATGTGCAGACTGGCTTATTGATTTCTGCGCATTGAAATTCATAAAGAACTATCTACAGTCTAACTTCCACATTCTCTGAAAAATTCATCAAAATTTGAAGATGACTGTTGGAATTGTTCTTGTTTCAAGGTTCTGTGGACACAAACGCACCCACACAGACAAGAAACTAGAATATTTAGAATGGTCTAAAATGCAAAATACTGGATGGAAATTCCGATTTTGGAGAAAAATTTCTTTATTCATCAACCAAAAGGGAAAATGAAGCTTCCGCTACCTACAGGTAGACTCGGAACCAAAATTGTCTGACGTGGATGTCTTGCAATACTTACTTCATATTATCTGGGTCGCTGCATTTGAATTCGAGGTTTATCACAGACCACAAGATGTAATTTATTAATTAACTTACTCTAATTAAGGACCACTGCAGAAAAATTGCCTATTTTATAATGATGGTTAGTTTTTGAGTAGTATTCTCAGATATGGATGAGGTATAGGCTGTGCAACTAAGGTGATCTGTTTTGTCGTTAGAGATGCTCCACGGTGGGGATCTGTCGTCATCGATGGAATCTCTCTCGTACGACAGCTCGGCGACGTCTCCTGGCGTCCCTCACCAGCGCACCAAGAGAATGAGGACTTCTTTCAAGCACCACCAACTGAGGACGATGAAGTCCTATTTCGCCATCAACCAGAACCCAGACGCCAAGGATTTGAAACAACTGGCCCAAAAAACTGGGCTCTCCAAGAGAGTATTGCAGGTATGAATCCTCTGTATTGATTGAGTGACTTATGAAATACTTCAAACATTTTATCCAACTTTTGGTAAAATATCAGCGGCCAGCAGGGTGGCACTCGGGGTTGGAGATGCTTCTACATAGTCAATAACAATCAGATTTCTTTGATTACATATTTACCCACAAAATTGTTGCGCTCGCTATTCCTCTGATTTGGACCAAATTTGTATATGTGATACCACCATGTCGGAACTTGCGCGCTTATGAATGATAATCCATACCATCAGTCATAATGATGAAGCGAGCTCAAATCTCTCCAATTCACCTCAGGGCCTCGACATTTGACAGGGAGCCTTTCTGTGACAATAAGAGACGAGCAAAGCCAGGGGCCCCACCCTGATCCCAGCTGAGTAGACTAAACTCTGCATTGTTCACTGTAGTACGTTGAAAACGGGATAATGATAGATGAAATACTTTATATTCTCCACCCTGATCAGAAGAGTGTGCTAAAAGTTATGTTGTCTGTCTGATTTCAACGAAATTTAATAGTAAGCCTGTCTAAGACATCGAGGAACAATGAAATGATGAGCTACAACCCAGGGGTGGCTGGTCAAGTGATCAGTAGGAAGAAAAAAGGAAGATAAAACATTTTTATAATTACTTTCATCAAAATCATTATTCTTAATCAATCTGTTGTGGAATTCACAAGTATTGAATCTCACACATTCATTACAGAAATGCTCATTTTAAAAATAGGTGCTGGGTTTTGAAGTTGCTGCTACGCAATTCTATAAATCATTGCCAGTAGTCGGTAAGACCTGGCTAAGGGGCTTAGGTTGCATTTGGTTTTTGTGTTTTGAGAGGCCAGGACAATGTCTGTTCTCGAGGAAGCATGGAGTATGATATTCCATTGCCATGACCGCATTTTATCTCAAGACCAATCAGATCATATTCACATTTTGTAGAGGTAGCGGCTATGGGGCCGAACCGCAAATTGCCTCTGCGCTCTATTGACAACCATCCAGGAAAACTCCTCGCCTCAAACTTTCCCTACCCAACCTGTTTTTCCAGGCCATAACATTGCGTTCATTGTGTCGTGTGCTTTTTTCATTTTATGTAGTTGAACTCATACTCCGTTTCTATTTACTGTTTCACACATTACCACTGATAAAAAAAAGATTTGTTAATAAGTAGGTTAGTAGTGTTTAGTTAAGTGACAGGATGAAGTTAAGTGTTTGATTATTAAAGAAAAGTAAAAAAAAGGAGCGGTAGTTTAAATTTTAATGGTTTTGCAAGTTTGTTTTCTTGTAGGTCGGGATTATTGTTATGGGTGAAGTAGATTTTTCAATCAGAGCGTAGAATTTAATGTCACCGCTGTTGATATTTCCGTTGTAATGGATAACTCTGCCCATAAGAACAGTCAATTTCCATTTTAAGTTTTGAAATTCTTAACTCTCACCTGTTACGTTCCCCTTGCACATATCGCTTTTTCTTTCTCTGGAATTGGCCTTCTCATTAGACAGTCTAGCGCCGGCCCTGCTTCACCCTGAGTACCAGCTGACCACGAGCTTCAATAGCAATCATAATTATCACAAACTCATGCTGAAATGTTTCCAATTCACTGTAGGAAGTCCAAATTTTCCATATTTTTTCCTTTCTTCTAATTTATAAATAATAAAGTTTTCTTAATGCTTTTCACCTACTTACGTTTTAAATATCTCAATTCGAAAACTTGGTTCTGCTCACGCAACGTAAATGATTTTCTCAAATGAACCTACAGACATCTCTTATAAAGTCCTTGAAAATCCAAACCACTGAATTGCAGCAAACAATAATATCTTTCTACTAAGTACATACCTATACCATACTACCTCCAATATTATTCATTTACTTTTGCATTTATGTTACTGTCCCTCTACGCACTGTCAAGAATCATATAAATTTATTTTGAATCATTTACAATGTTTCCCTGCAAACAACACCCTTTCCACCCAAACTTTTATCTAATAAATCTCAAATGTTCCATTTTTGCAAAGTGGTTCGTTACGTTCAATCTCATTGGCTACACTTCAAGCAATGAAATCATGGATTCGAATGTAGCAGGCACAGATTCTTTTTTGGAACCACCTCTTTTTCCTTTATGAGTATCTCTGAGAATATTTAACGGAAACATCGTTGCTTCCGAGTTTTCGCTGAAGGGATGTCAAACATTTTTCTATCCCTAATCAAGCAAAATCCACTTCGTGTCTTGTCACCAAATCCTTGTAACAAACCTTCTTTATCGCTGCAGTTTTGATCCGACTTAAATTAAATTTTCATAGAAATTAGAAAAGTTAAGCTGTAGATGATCCCTGGAAAATTGTCATCGCTCAAAACTCAATATTCGCACTTGTAAATAGTCAAGCATAATTTTCTCAGGTTATATTGGCCCGATCTTTTTCCGATTTTGAGGGAAGTTAAAAAAACAAACGATCTAATAAGCTTTCAACTAGGTAGTATCATTAGTAGCTGCTGTTTTTGTTGTGTTCATTCAACGTATTTTCTTTTGGTGCCTTGGTGCTAACGTCACTGCAGTATATTATTTTTTACAGCAGGAATTGGTTTGAATTTGATTGATTTCTCTCTGTTAGGTGCCTACTTAGTTATATTTAGATGACATAGCTTAAATTCCATTTAATAGTTATCTGTTGAAGGGTGATCTGGATGAATGGGATTTCTACTGCAGAAACAATTAAGCTTTTAAAAATAATTGCCGCATTCATAATTTGACGTTTTCTGACGTACCTACTCACGTAGTGATGGGAGAAGGGTCAGAAAACTCGTTGTCACCATGGCTACCAGTTCCGTTATGGCGTTACAACTTGAACAGTGATAACTCAACCTTAATAGAATACACTTGCTCGTAAAAATAGAGCTTTCCTCCCGTGACAAGAAAGCTGCGAGTCGAGAGGTCCCGGGGACGGAGAATCTGAAACATTCATGAGCTCCCCTGTTACCAGCAGTGTTCCAAACCCCATTACCGTTTAGTTTGCTGCTCTCTCGGGGAATCTGAAGAAAGAAAATTTAAAGGCGTATCAGCGCCACTTTGGACACAGGCGGTCCCTTGTAGGGCGAAGTGGGGCAGGGCGTCGGGAACTTGCTTCGCGGCCCATTTCGAAGACTGGAACCCAAACAGTTCAATGGGATTTGCTCTGACCGCTGGTTACAGAACTGGGACTGACGTATAGCTCTAATTGAATTCACTTGGTGTCCACCCCTTACTTGGAGTCTGGAGTTTGATCAAACTCAGCAATCATACCAAGCACCGTTGAACTTACGAACAAACCATAAGAATACCTCAATGAACAGCTCGAGGAATACCTACCTACAACTGGATTAGATGTAATTAAGAAGTAGGAATAGCTGCCCCTTTCAACGGCTGAGGCGATACGCCAGCAACACCCTGAGGAAACCTCTGAAGCTAATGTTGCAGTTGATATGAGATGATAACACAGACCTTTCACGACTTTGAGAGATTTGGGAAGGCTTAAGAGTGAGAAAAAGTGAATTTGACTGGCATCACATTTTCGAACAGAGAATGAAAGATTTGATTGTGGTCACCAACAGCCCAACCCGCACATTTCCTATTTTCCTAATATATTCCGATGAATATTACAATAACTATTAACGCTACAACATTTGTGTGCTCAGTTTCTCCCGTATTTCAATAGCAGAGGAGTAGAATAGGAGATTGGGAGGGGAAGGGGTGCCGGGCAATTGACGGGGTAGAGATAAATAGTCATTTTTAAGGGGTAATATTTGAAACCTATACCACATTTAGCCTATGGTGGGAGTGCGAGTGAATGGCGGTGTCAGGGCACCCAAAATCATAAGATAAGTAGTTTCTTACCAAACTCAGCCAACATACAACAAGAGGTGATGGAATGGACTAGCCGCCCCTTCCAAGGGATCATAGTTAAGCCTGCAACACTTCAAGGATACACTTAATGGTTAAAAGCTTGAGGTTTATGCTCAGGCTTTGCTGCTTCAAGAGACGGAAAGAAGGAACTATCCATATCCATCACAAAGAAACGACCTTACTCATTTTTACGGTTTTTATTTCTAACTTTCCAAAAGGTCAACATATTGAATATTTAACGGTCATTAATTTGTTATAGGTACTTAAGATTTACCATAACAGCACTGACGCTAAGATTTCAATTAGCAGAATTTATCCTAATCTAAGACAAAACTGCAGTTTTGAGGGTTTTGTTAGCAGTTTTAATACCAGCTTACTGTAATACATGCTTGCACTACTTCTTGCAAAATAAATCGTAACAAAGGCAGATTGAATTCGGTTCATGATCCATTTCGAGGTAAGTACAGTGGAAATCTACATCAAGCAACAACCTATTTAAAATCAAACTTTAAAAAAGTAATGAGCAATGAAAATGTGTCAAAACGTCGAAAAATAAAACGAGTGGGTATGGCACATAGCTTCCTCGTATCCATAGCATGACTGTATAGATCATTGAAAATTATTATTGACTAAAGAACTTCGTTCAATTAGGCGAAGTAAATATTGAATTACGGTAAATTTATTGTTATGCAGGAGCATAACTTGAGAAAATAAAGGTAGGCATGTTCAACTATTGAACAAACTATAAAATATACCAAATCCGAACAATCCCTGAAAATTTCATCGAAATCAGTAATGAACTCCCGGAGTTATGCGTGTAACAAGGATTTCACGTTTGCGGATGCGCAGAGGCTACTATTGATCCGGGGGTCATGAAACTTATAGGGGACCATCTACACCCCAACCCGCACAATTCCTGAAAATTTCATCAAAATCGGACTATAACTTCGTGTAGTTTTGCCCGTAACAAGGATTTGCAGACACACAGACAGACAGACACGGAACCAAAATTGTTCAGAAAGGTCTAAAACGCAAAATGCGAGTGGAATTTTTGATTTTGGAGACAAAAAAATTTTCACATTCCGAAAGTGAAAACAATGCTTCCGCTACCTTGGTAGACTCGGAAGCAAAATTGAGAACAATTGAATAAAGGCGTTTGATAGTGATTTCTAAATATAAATATTTACACTGGCTCAAAAATCAAGGTGTAAGTTAAAAGATCGATCGGACCACTGAGTGTTTTCTTCATATTAAATTTGTTTCATGTTCACTAACTTGAGTACAGGTAGTTAAAACCATCATAGGTTCTACATAAAATAAATCAACATACATATAAATACATATTTATGAAATGATGTATGTATCTGATTCCCTAATCATCGAAATCTCAATTTTTCACCTAGTGCTAAGCTAATTAATGAGCTTGAGGTCCGCGACACTGTACTTTTTAACGTGGTGGTCAAAATAATTTCAAAGTTGATGAATTTCACTGGAAATAGCGTTCAAATTTAGTTGAGAAAGCTGGGAGAAAGGTTTTCCTGTATCTCGTTGACAAATCGTGAGAAATTTTATTACACACTTTGTTATCTACTGAATATACTTTTTAGTTTTGAATTATTGTCATAGGTATTTTGATTGAAATTTCATAATTTTCTCTGTTAGCGTTATGTTTTATAGACACCATCCCTTTGCGAAGTCGTGGAAGTTTTAAATACAATTTATTTCGAAGGTCTTTGAAAGAATTCGGTATTGGGTAGTAGGTCGGTTTCGGTCTTGCAATATACACTTTTCATGTCAAAATCATTAGAAATTTCGCGCAACTCTTGTTTCGCAATTTTGTAACTTTTAAGCGTTATTTGAGCGTGACTGATTACATTTTTTTCTTGTAGATTCAAAGGGAAAATAATTTCTTATTAATAGATGAAAAAATATAGGTACTTAATGTATCTATGTAAGGGATCTTTAGTATGGAAATCGTATCTGCGGTGACTATCCGTACAATATCTAATATTTACCGAGCTGTAATTGATTGGATATAGTTGTTATGCGGTCTAAATATATAATTTTAATTGTTTATTAGTAAAGTTGCTCATCGATAGCACCTGGCAAGTGAGTGTAACTTCGAAATAATAATGTCAAACCCAGATTTGTAAATCAATGAAAAAGGCTTGCGCAATGACTATTATGTGCGAGGCAAAGCGATCAAATTTTCTCCCAACACTTGCACATCTCACTTTCAAATAGTATGAATAATTCACGGTTATTCGGATCGGTAAGGGGGAGTACAGTTGAAATGGGACTCTAACGAGGCTGCCAGTGATCTTCCTTCGAGGATTCAACTCTCCCAATCTTCCCACATTTCATATTTCAAACCATCCCCAATTAGCCTGAGTCTTTTGTCATGCGACTCGGTAGATAAAATAAACGGTCTTTTAAAGTTAAGACTCACTTACAAATGACATTCTTACTTTGTAACAAACTTATACATTTTGGTTTATTATTCAATAATAAACCATTGTAATCGCTCTTGAAAAAAAAAAATCCTAACCCCCCTGAAAATTTCATGGTTTACGTTTCAAAGGGTGTAGAATCCAAATCTGCAATAAAAAATTTTCCGTCCGTCCGCCGTACGCACGGTTTCTCCCAAACGGCTGAAGCAAAAAATCTGAAATTTTCAGGAAAAATCCATGTTGGTCCGACGACGCCCCAATTCTTGAGCCAGCTCTCTCACTTAATTTAAAGTGCCCTTTAAGGGTTGCCAAAGTTTTGTGAAATCCCTGAAAACCTCAAAAAAGTCAAGGCGGCCTAAATTTAGTATTCTTTTTGAAGAACTTTCCATGAGGAATCGAATGAGCCCTTCTCCAGGTCTGTAGGTCAAACCATTCCCGATCTATGGCCCGATTTATGGCGCCCACATTCGCGTTATTTTGGTTTATTATTGTTTTTGTGTTGATATCAGTAACCTAGTGTAGTGATGTAGTAATGTGGATACTGGAATGAACTTCTAAAAGGCTTTGTAGCCGATACACGGGTTGAAGCATTCTGATAACCATTAAAAAAAACCCTGCAAATTCTCAACTGATCAACCCAAATAGGTATTTCGGTTGAGAAAAGATTTACGTGCTCAATGCATATCTCCTGAAATTCAATAATCGCTCTATCACTTGTGAAACACGGACACTCCAAAGCTAGTAGAAATTCAAATCATGAACGCAAGCCAATTGAATAATAAACCCCAGTGAAAGAATTTGCAGCGTTTTTATCTTAACCTTCATTCGTGGGTTGAATTCAAGGATTACTTGACCTTATTGATCATGACTGTTACAGTCGGGTTGCAACTCATTTTGATAGCTGCCCGAATCCTTCGAGAGCTGCTATTTCGATACTTTCGATCAAATACGACTACTGAATAAGTATACCATTAATCTAAATGCTGAGAATGCCGCCACATCCAAAATCAAAGTTGGATTTTTTAGCCAAATTTCGTCAACTTTGGCCCAGTAGTTCCGGAGAAAAGCTTTGAATAGCTTATGAAGGACTGTTGGATTTTGTTCCCGTTTTTTGAAATCTACATGTTTTGAAACGCAAACCAAAAATTTTTAAAGGAGCGTTAAAAATGTTTCTCTTGGTCGATGACTAATGTTCATTAGGTATTTGAAATAAAAAACCAAAATGCAACTTTTGGGATATCGTATCTTAACATTAAATGATAAATTTTATGGTTTTTTTTATTGAGTATTACGGGATGAGAAAAACGTCTATTTTTCAAATTTTACTGCATACAATATCCTCAACTATTAACCCAACATCTAACACTCCAACGTTCGATTCAAGGGTGAGGGGAGGGGGTAAATTTGATGAAATTCTATAATAAACCACTATTGCTCCAATAATTCACACTTGAACGTTTGCATCATTTTATCTGTCAAACGGATTCATTGTTTTTGCCTGCCGGTGTGGTAGTCAGTAGTTGACAGCGGCGAACCAGCCTGACAGCCCACCCGTCACTATCTGTATTAAGCGGGAGAGGAGGAGACTCAAGCCAAAAGCACAAAACGCACAAATCCAAGATCAAAATAAAAAGTCCTTGTCCGCAGATTAGTTCCCAGCATTGATTGAAACCGTTAGGGTTAATCTACATTAATCAGTTCGCACACCATTTGAAAGATCGATTAAGAAGGCGGGCGGGCTGCAGAGCTCGTTAAACGGGAGGTTTGAGCTAGACGGTTAGGCTACCGGTAGCCCAAGTATTTCAAGATCTTAAATGCAATTACAAGTTATGTATGGTAGCGAGACGTTCCGAGTTTAGATGATGTAGCATGGGCACCCGCAGAATATTGGTGGGGGGGGGGGGGGGTATGAAACTTTGCGGTAAAAAAGTAAAAGTCAAAAATGTTTTAAAGTAATATGTATTTGCTCCAAAATGAACTTAGGTGTGACATGATCTGAATGGATGGATCTTCCTTTCTGTTAGTCGTTATCTACAGTCGAGTGAAGTGAACTTATTTTAGAGAAATGATTGAAACTACTTCTTCTTGAAAACTAGTACATACCAACGTCCTTTCAAACCGCTGGTGGACTCACCTTGAATCAGGATCTTAACTTAAGACCCATCCAAAATCACGAAAGGACACCCAGAACAGAGAATAGGGTTTGGTTATTTATATAGTCATGTTTTTCATTCACGTGACCTTATCCCGGCGTTTACTCGGGATTGCCGGTATTTATTAATTTTGGACATACTGAATTTTTCAAAACACTAAAACCTAACAAAAATGTATGCATACTGTCCTGATTCTCGACGAAATATAATCACTGTTATATTTATATAGAAGAACTATCTAGTGTGATAATTTGCCGAATTTTATTAGATGAAATGTACGTATCTTAAACCGTAAACCATCAACTTTTGAGAGGAATTAAAAATTGTTGTTGTTGGTCGATTAAAAAGGTTTATCATTGAAAGTATAACACCAAAAAAAACCTAAAAATCTAAAATTCGACTTCCCAAAAGTTGCAGTTTTCGATTCGTAACAGTATTAATTGTTCCCGTTGTTATATATATTTATATAAAACAGTTCAGGGTGAACCAGTTGAAGAAACTCCGGCGATTGATGAATGGGAGAATGCGCCTTCGGATGTGGCAGGCATTGACAAAAGCAGTTCAATAAATCCGCACCTCGCCCACCCCCGCAGCTCCCCTACTCTGATGTGAGAACTGGATCACAAGGGAGCTTACAAGGGCTCCCCCATAACACAGTAGTGTTCCCCGTCCGGACAAGACCCCTGGGCGACCCCTCGGGCCTCCGCCAGTCAGATGGCTATCGCCTCACAAAACGAGAAGGTCGGCCTCTGATGCATTGCCCGCACTTCTACCCCCGCAGGAATGTACCTTGAAAGCCTTTTACAAGTACTGTCGTTTAAAAAATTTTAAATCCTGCAAAATATTACACAACGGTTTATTGTTTTTGTTGTTGATAGCTCTTCTGCGTAGATCTAGAGATGGGATATCGACATCGATGTTACTGAAATATCGATGTTTTGCTTCGATATTACGATGTTTTTCAATCGATGCCACACATTCGATGATATCGATATATCGATGTTTTGAATCCGATAACTTCGGTTTGGTTTCTTAACTCACAGAAAAAATTCCATCTAGTTTCCTTGCTACCTAACGCGAAAAAATATGAATATTGAAAATTCTTTCAACTGCTGTAGTATTAGCGAATTTTCGAAGAAAAAGAAACTATTGGTCTCGCTCCAAAATATTTAAAATGAAAACTTTCAAAAAACGTTTGCATCAACATCCATTTCAAAGCATTCTAAATCCACTGTCAAAAGACACCAAAAACACATTCCAGATAATAACTCTCGATAAAATTGAGATTAAAATCTCAAATTTGCTACAAACATCTATCCAGGCTTTTAAAAAGGCTAAGTTTGAAGATGAGCACAATCGCCTCACTCTAAAAGGAGATTTGGGGCATCAAATGGGGGAAAATAGCCCGAAAACCCCCAAACAGGTGGCAGTCTTTTACAAAGGTTTTTTCACGATTAACACGACGGTGAAATCGGATTGGAGATATCTCAATTCGTTCAAACTGCAGCAGTTCGAAGATGATAAAACGAGGACGATAGGCGAAATTATACCGATATTGAAAACATTGAAAATATTTATAATATAGATATTTTCACCCGATGTTGGAGGACATGCCGATGCCGCTCACAAACATCGATATCGATAACAATATCGCATTTTGTCTTGATGTCCTATCGTTACGAGATTAGTGGACCCTTTTTAATGTACCTTGTCTATGAAACATTACCTGAACTCGATGCCCTTGAAAACCTTTTACAAGTACTGTCGTTTAAAATTTGAAACCCCGCAAAATATGACCCAACGGTTTATCTGCCTATAGTTCATGGCCCTTCTGCGTAGAACAGTGGCCCACGGTTAATACACTTAGTCTAAAACTACCCCTCAAAATAGGACTGTGAAACTGAGACACTACAACTAGCTTGCACTGTAACTTGCACAACACAGTCAATCTATCAATTGTACAGGTGAGTATTAGTAAAAGGTACGGATTGCCTGGTTTAGCTTAAGCCGCGTCCACAGTATGCCGAATGAGGATGGGCACCCTCGTAGGATCCGAAAAGGTGAGCAAGTGTGTACGCGTGCCGAACTTGCGGAAGGCGACCCGAACGCGGGCGATCCCAAACCGACTTGTGTCGGTCCGGTTCAAAGATTGCGGACCCGCATGAATAGTCGGGACGTGCCGATCACCCTCAGTCGGGCCGGGTACTTTCATGGTATACATCATTGAATGGTAGGAGTCTCCAGCAGCTAGAAACCGTAGTGTAACTGCAACGCGTACACTTGCTGGAATAGCTTCCCTGAAGGTTGTGATTCTTCTTGCAATTTTGGGGCCTATTCTCTATTGAGGAGAATTCTCGAAGTCACAGCATTTCATCCGGAAAAAATTGGCAAGGCCCACGTCGTTTCTATACTCGTAATTTAATGTGTCCTCCTCATCAACCATCAAATCTTTCAAAATTCGGTGGCACTGTATTTTTTCCTTCCAGTTTTTATGGATGGACGAACCCAAAATCTTCGAGGGCAGCTGTGACGACTTTCAGCAGTCTCCAATCAAAATTGCAGCGGCAGGTGCGAGGATTTGATGGTCCTCACTCATTATTATTATTCATTACCTACTAATAATAATTCCACAAATTTGTCACTAAAATGAAAACTACACGAATCTTTGGAGGCTACAAGCTGACTGAGGGCGACCGCCCCGTCCACGCTACTTTCGCCGAAGAGGCCGAACCGAATGTGCCGACCCGAACCATCAACCTCTGGTCGCGGCTTTATGTTCCACACCAGATACAGAAATAATAAAATTTGTGTAATAATTTGCAGCGATTTCAATCTGCACTCCATGACACGGATCTACGACTCCTCGATCTCTGTACTTCGTTGAAAGTGTAAATCCATTAGCCGAAAACAACAATTATCTCTGGCATCCCACGAGGTTGTCGTAGAATTTGTTGAGTTTTTTTGCCGTCTTAGGCCAGACAACTGTAGACAGCTTAAAAGGCCGTTATCGGGCCCTACTTGTAAAAATTAACAATCTTGAATGGATAATCGTTGTTCTTCTCAATTAAATTAACAGTCGCTACGATGTTTAACAAACCAAATGATGGCCCCGGGGGTTTGTAATGGCGCCGGACGTTGGACGGAAGCACGTGAGGCTTATATAGCCATTAGCGGAGGTCGGGAAAATGTATAATGAGCGTAACTATCACCCCGGAGGTGTAAATGGTAATTCGATGCTGGATTAACGATATTTTAATCGGAAATATTCTTTAAAATAGAAAATAAAAAAAAAGGTGTAGTTGATCGGAATAAAGAAGTTTCAAGTCGATTTCATACGCTAAAACTAACAGTTTAAAACTACGCGAAACTATCAACTTCACCATTAATAATAATTTTACTTAACAATAACAAAGAAGCAGGAGGGCCACCACTTTGTATATGACGAAACAAACTGTTCAGAAGAGAATCAATAAAAGCACTTGCAGATCTATCCCAGCCATGGAACAATGACAGTTATGATTTGAACTCCAGAGGGGTACGTTTCAAACAAATGCAACACTTCAAACTAGACAGTTTGAAGGGACGATATACGTGTCGACCCGTCCTCTACCGTACTCTTTAAATATTCCAATCTCGCTGATACAACTAGATTTCCATTGTTCTATCCCAGGAATATCTGACACTAAATGTAATATTCCATCAAAAGAACTAGCCATATATGCTAAGGAACATACACTACTCATCACAAGATCTACACTGACGAATCGAAGGGGGATACTGGACTGAGAGTTGGTATATATGACGTTGAAACCAATGTTTCTACCTCTTATAACAGTGCTCATCATCAGATGCTGGCCATAAAAGCAGCACTAGAAATGATTGGAACAAGACAAATGACACAACGAGTTGTGATCCTCACAGACTCGGAGGAAGCTTGCCAACAACTTTCAGTTTTCCATCATGGGAAATTATCCAATTGCATAGCCTATGATGTTGCCAACCTAATACAAAACACTTCAAATTACGTCACCATACAATGGATTCCCTCGTCATAACTTTATTACGAAATGATCGAGCAGACCATGCTGCCAAACTAGACTTATCAGAAGACAGTAGACGGATTCTAGCACATATTCCACTCCCAGACTTACTGCAGGTTGTAGAACAAATTGCTCAACTAGAATGGCAACTCACACAAATCCAACAAATCCAAATTACGAATAAGTCCAGTGAATAATAATGCATCATTCAATAAGTAATACTATAATAAGTAATATTGAATTCAGTAAGCCTCGAATTGGCTAGAACCCAAGTCTCCAAGATGTCCCTACCTTTTTTACCTACGATTTGCCTACCTCATCTGATATAATTCCCCTATTCTTCTATGGAAATTATAAAATTAGTTTTGAGCAATAAGATGTAGGATATGGTTGATATGATGATTTAAGGCTGAAAAATATTGGACCCGATAGTGTACATTTAATGTCGATGTATCGGAGTAGAAAATATCGCCCAAAAATATTGATAAATCGGCGGAAGAATATTAATGTTTCGATATACAGATATTTTCTTGACATCCCTAATAGATAGAGTGGAGATTGGGACACTTTATCTCACGAGATAGCAAACTGGATGAGAAGATTCTTCCCATGCTTGAGCAGGAACATCACTAACAGTAATAATTGATTATATGCCATTATGGTTACGGTTGCTGCTGCAGGATTAGTGGAAAAAATAAGTTTTTCCTCAAACTGCTTCCTGTTTTAACGAAATGTTTAATGAATCAATACTGTCATTATTCATTTTGCAACCCTGTACTATGCCAGTAATTCTGTCTGATTAGTAGGATTTCTCAATAATTTGTTCTTTAAAATTCATAATGGTAACCTGTAGCTTCTTCTTCTTTTTTGCAATCTTCAGACATTTCGAACGTAGGTTTGTTTTACACTTTCAAAGATTCAAAATTTTAGTGCAATTAGAGCTGTGTTTTTTGTGTTCTGCAGCCTAAGATGTAGGATATGGTTGATATGATGATTTACGGCTGAAAAATATCGGATCCGATAGTGCACATTTAATGTCGATGTATCGATATATCGGGATAGAAAATATCGCCCAAAAATATCGATATATCGGCGGAAGAATATCGATATCTTCTTGACATCCTTACCACGGACCACAATTGGGGAAGCTCTGATATAGATAGTTGAGTGAGGAAGGTACGTTGCCCATCCATCTTGGCATATGGTTTGCGACTCCTGCACTTCCTACAAAGAATTTCGTTTACTTATTATTTTCAATCATGAACTTTGTGTTTCAGGTCTGGTTCCAAAACGCGAGGGCCAAATGGAGAAGGAACCTGATGAGGCAGGAAGGCGTGGGAAATGTTAACTGCCCCCAACCGCCTCTGATCGTCAGCGAGACGGTGACCTCCCTCGAGGACCTGCACCACCAGCAAACCCTCGGCTTCACGGACATCTACTGATCTCAACCAGCCCTCGCCGGAGGGTCTGTCTGTGTTAGTGTGAAAGAACACTGTGAGTCTGACAAGCCGGACGGTGCGTTCGGACCGAGGCAAATGCTGAAAGAGATCTTCCATTACGTTTTCTCCTCTTTCAAACAAGAACCAGAATGATTCCAATATGTTCCAACTCACTATGAATAGTTTTTATTCCATGAAACCATGTAGGGGTATCTATCTAAAGACTCGGAAATACGGTTTTGGATTTAGTTGATCACAGTATTGTCTGCACTGATGGAAATGAAAGGGTTAGGCTGCTCCTCCACTGGAAACGGTATCTTGCAGCAAAGCGACTGGGCAACTGCCTCAGCGGCTTAGCAATTGATCCCATATTGTCTAAAGCTGGTCATCCACGACCCCTCCAACCCTCTTTATAGAGCTCAGTCACTCCAAAACCAATCGTAAATGAAGAAACTCAGATGGAGTGGTGTGGATATTCAACCATCCTAGAATCCTTCCACTCCGCTACTAATGGAACAGTTCAGAGTGATCATGGGGAGCACTGAGTGGAGCGATGTACAGTCTTTTCAGAGAGTGTTGGATTTGGAAGTTTGGTCTCTTTGATCTGTTTGAGATTGACTGATCTCTTTGAGATTGACCGGCTAGTTTATCTCGTGCTCCCTTTCCATGTTCATACCCGATCGTAGTTCATTTTCGAAAGAAATGGCGAAGGACTATACCTTAAATTTAAGTTGGAAATAGTACGAACGACTCAAACTAGCCAGTCTATCTCAAAGCAGGCGACACCAAGGCATCAAAGAGAAAAAAACGCCGGAATCCAACACTTTTTGAAAAGAATTGCTCCACTCCAGTGATTCAAATTCAAGATCACTCAGCACCGTTCCATTTGGAGTGAAAAAGAAGGATTATAGATGGGTTGGACATTCGACTCTGAAGACCTCGCCAAGCCGCTCCATCGGAGGTTCCCCAATCAGGATCAGTTTTGGGATGACAACGTTCCATTTGGCGTGTTGGAGGACGTCGTGAATGGCCAGATTAAGGCCTTAAAACGGCCTCCATGGCACTCGACGCCAAGCGACGTGCGTCCCAAGCCAATGGACGGATTTTCACTAAGCACTAAGGCGACTAAGCTCCCCTGTCCTTGCAAGTCTACCCCTGTGGTTTTCAAAACATATCAATATCTCTTCCAGTGAAGGACTAGACTCATTTTTATGGAATAACTCACCATACTACCAACCCACACTACTACATGGAACACGTTATGTAGCGTATGAAGGAGATCCATCCGAAATTCATCGAAATACCGAATTAGGTAGGTAGTCTCAACCAATGAAAAAACACCTTCAAAAACGATTTATAAGAGTCATTATTTTTAGTCTCGTAGTATTGGACATGGTGAAATCCAGCCTAAATTTTCCAGAGAAAGTTAAGTACCACAACTGAAAAGAAAATTTGAAGAAGATTTGAAATTGGGGTTGTGCTAGTTTTTGACCAAAATTCTAAAGGTTCTAGCCATTATTGGGACTGGCCGTAACTATCCACGTCAGATGAGATGTACGACAAAAGCGCAAGTGATGCCTGAATTCCTTCCAGTGACTTTCCCATCATTGTAAATCCCTTGACACGGAGTGATGTATGTTTTGGAATGAAGTGCTGTTTACTCAAATGTGTAAACGAGTCTTGATACCAACAGCCCGAATCGCTGCAAAAGATCTTTATATTTGTTGAAGAGAATTTGTGAATGTGAAATCAGCTTTCCTAAAGAGACTAGCATCTTTACAAAACAATTTTTGGAATCAGAACGTTGGAATGAGCCTTTTTGTAATAAGTTGGAAGAGCTGAGCTGTTTTGAAAAAACTATTCCAATTGAAGAAAAGACTGAGAGTGACCCACCTTTTCGTAAAAATAGGCTCCTTGTAGGACCAACACTCCTGTTTAATGCTGCTACTTCCTGCTCATGAATGAAGTACCTACACAACAACTTCTTGCTTTTCAAAATTGATATCTCTTATATCAAAATAAAATTAGAGCTGAATAGTATAATTTTTTCTGCAGTTGCTATGCCCAGTTAATGAGCCAGTATCATCCATTTGATGGCATTCTAATGTTTTCTAAGGTTTGTCAGACAATAAGAAAAGGAAAGAAGTGAATCATTTCAGAAAACCATCACGACAAAACAATTTACATCTCAACCGAAAAAAACCAATATCGTCTAACACGATGAATACCAATATAAGTGCTATGTATCCGTTAAATTCACTAGAATTCACACGAATGACCCCCTCGGGCGGACGGAAAAGTGGTGATGCCGGGATAACAAAGGGCGGAAGGAGCCCACCCGAAGGTTAGTTGAAGGATTGTTGAGCGGGGGAAACTGTCGGGTCGGTACGGTCGCTACGAACTGGATTGTACTCCCGTTAATCGTTCAAATGATAAAATAGCTAAGCTCTTCCATCTTTAAATACCAGGCTAGGCTTTTTACAAAATCGCTTGATTTCTCTGAAGGGCTGAGACTTATAAGTACAAATCGTCAGATTCCAGCAAATACTTTTTCCAATAGATTTCTTCAAAGTGATTATAAACAGAAATTAACATAAGTATATCTACTAATTCTTGTCCTCATCATGGAGTATTCATTGGTATCATTCAGCTCACGATAGAAATGAGTATTAACATTTCCACACAGACGTGTAGTAATGTTGCATACCCATTGTTTCAAACAAAAGGTTCACTTGAGCATGTAAGTTGACGTATAGTAGTGTCAGTTATGTTCTGTATGATTCATTAATCATTTCACGTCATGTGAGTTTGTCTGTGAAACGATTTTTGTTAATCCAGATATGCTGTCATCGAAGGATTTCATGGCGTCCAATACTGGTTTGTCAAAATGGGAAAACTAACAACGTTTTACGCAAAAACCACTGTAGTACGTAGTTGAGACATTTTCCTATGAAGTGAATTTATCGTGAAATGTGAATCAATTTCTCGTTTTAATTTGCATGTACATATTTATATTGAAGTTGAGAGTAGTCTCAAAAAACCGCTGTGTCACATATCAATGGCCAAACACACCCTACATAATCATGATTACTATGATTTTAATAAGATTGTTAATGTTATATTCTATTCAGGTACTTTATAATTCATTGGCAGAGTGGCGTTGATTCTTTAAAATGTGCGCTGGATTGGAAGGTTAGATGAAATTAGAGGCAGTAGTGAGTGATATTAATTTAGGATGTAAAAATCCTCATTATTAACAAGTATAGGTGTTAGTTCCTACGTGTCCATTCGTTACCTGTAGATGTATTATTTATTTGATAGTCGTAAAAAATTTAATTAGTTATACGCATAACTTGTCATATTGTAAAGAAGAAAGTGAGTACTGTGAGTAGCCATCTGGTTAATAAATGTTTACCAAACAACATCGAAATTCCCGATTTATTCGAAACCCAATTATTTACACTATAATGGAAGAAATATCAACAGAGTTCATTGGAAACTTACACGTTTCATGAGAATAAATTGGTTTTTGGTTGATAAAACTCAAATTTTGCATATAAAAATCTGGTCAGGCATCATGGAAGCAAAGAAATGTTTCCATTAAATGAAGGAACACCCAACCTTGCAAACATTTTTTATCAATTTTTTCAAATAGATTTTTCCAATTGTCAATAGTCATATTATGTAGGTATTTACAATGCCTGCTCGAACGTTTCTTCTACGACTTGTTTTGCACATTCGTCCACCACAAAAATATCTCAAATAATCTGGCTTGCTATTGTCAAAAGAGTTTTCGGAATCGGTTCAGCAGCCGAGTAGTCATTACCCCTTCAACGTCTTAAATCTACAAACTTTACCTCTTTATGATAATAGTATAGGTATATTGCCGTTCTTTGCAGGTTCCATGAACGTATTTCGTAACGAATATGACGTATTGGCACGGGATCCTATCTAAAGCACGTTTAATGTTGAACACGTGAGCAAAAAGTATCAACCTTCTACCCTTAAACAATTTATCATGTAGTAAATAAATGTTGTGACTATCATAGAAGAAGCGTATGTTCAGCCATCTTTCTAGACGTGTCACAAGCATTTGACAAAGTTTGGCACGAAGGCTTGAAATATAAGCTTCAGAGGATGCTGCCCTATCAGTATGTCGAGTTGATCGAATCATATTTATAAACGCTGGTGTACCTCAAGGAAGTGTATTAGGCCCTCTATTGTACCTCCTGTACACCAGTGACTTACCAGAAGTAGATCAAAGCACAACAGCAACATTTGCAGATGACACTGCAGTCCTGGCTGTAGGTGAAAGCAACAAGGAATCATTTTCCAAACTTAGTAAATCCCTCTCTAAAATAAATATCTGGACATCAAAATGGAGGATCAGATTGAATGAGGCCAAGTCAGGGCAAGTTGACTTTACCAATCGGAAAATCAACTACATCCCTACTTTCCTCAATAACGTTGTAATTCCCACGCGAATGAAGCCAAATTTCGGGCATGACGCTTGACGATAAACTCAGGTGGAAAGAATACGACAGAAAAAGAAATCTGAACTCGTGTTAAAACTTAGAAAAATGTGCTGGCTAATCGGCCGGAGATCCACCATGACCATTGGTAACATAGCTGCTATTGTACAATCAAGTACTAAAGCCAGTTCGGGAGTATGGAGCGCAGTTGTGGGGCTGCAAGCTCCAACCAATAGACAGATAATCCAACGTTTCCAGAACATCGTTTTACGATGTATCACGGATGCACCGTGGTATTTCCGAAACGATGCCCTCCACCGTGAACTTCGAGTTGACACCGTGGATAAAGTTATTAAAAAGCGAGCTACTGCTACCTTAACAGACTAAAATATCATCTAAATGAGGAAGCTGTCAAGCTTTTGAAAGTACAAGATACCTGTACCTCGTCGCCTTAAGCGAGTAAAACCACATGAACTTGTGTAGAAGTGATTGTGAAAGTTAAAAAAGACATGGGACTAAGATGTGTACCTTAACCATGAAATATACATATTAGCAAAATAAGTCAAATTAATATTGTTAATGAGTTTACTCGGTGCAATAAAAGAGTTAACAAAAATTAATTAATTGAATGAATGTTGCATATGTGTAAAAGTTTTAGATAACCAATGAGTAGATCCCTTGTGTTACCCTACTATTAGATTAAGGACAGAACAGCGTCAAGTTACAGCGAATACCAATGTTGCTATTGGTTACAAGCCGTCCTATAAGAACCAACTGCCGTAGAAGTCGCTGGAGAACATGGAGCAGTGGCAAGATTCTCTCAAGGTAATTAACACAACTGGGATGTAAATACCAACAGGAGCTTGGTAGTTTATCGGAAGGAGGTTCCCTTTTACAATTACACTATTTCTAACCTCAGTTCCCCTTGGAAGCAATTAGCCACGAAGGTGAGTGTCGTTTGTTTCCACGCGCGGAGGTGGAAAGGAAACTGGGAACGAGCCCAAGTGACTCCAATTTTCAGCCTCCGTGTTTCTGAGCTTCATCCAGATTACTCGAAAACGATATTTTTACATTTTAATCTGTGATTACATTCAAAATCTTGAAACAGTGTAAAGTATTTCCTGTGAATGATTACAACAAATTATAACGGACCGTGGAACTGTAATGAGAACATGATTGTTTTGGAAAAAAGTGCTGCATTTATAAAATTTTGGTAGTAATTGTAACAGAATAATCAAGATTCAACCATAAACGTGGTGAATTATGCCGCCCTTGTTATTCCTCATCCATCTGCACATATACTCATGATGTTTAACATGTTGGTAGTAAGCACATATTTCTTAATAAGAGACACACACGAAATATGTGCACGTTGAGTACTTGGGAATGACCATGGATAAGGGGCTCACTTGGAAAAAGAATGTTGATGACTTAGTTGGCAGATCGCGCCGCAGGATTGTTCAACTAAAATCGCTCCTCACGAACCACAGAATCATCATAAAAAATAAGCTACTAATTTACAAGACTTTGATCAAACCAATTTGGTCCTCAGCATCGGAAACCCAAATGCACGGAATCCAAGTCCATCAAAACCGCGTACTACGGCTTATCACAGGCGCAGACTGGTATATCAGAAACGAGGATCGTCATAAAAATCTTGAACTAACTACTGTTCAGGATGGCCTGGTTGCCGCTTACCACGAGACTTACCTGAAGACTTCAACGCATCGAAACCATCTTAAGAACATGATACCTCAGGATCGACCACCACCGCGACACCTGCGAAGGCTCAAGCGAAAACACCACAGCGACTTTGCCGAGGGTTTCAATTGATCAGAACGAGGCAACATATTGTCGTCAAAAGTGATAAAGAAACCAAGTTAGCCTCAAGTCAATATCCAGTACAATGCTTTAGTACTCATAAATGTTCCCTGCTAGGAGGTTATTGGACTAGCCTAGTATGTTATTTATTCAAGTTATTGTTGTATTCATATATATTTTTCCCATTATGCAGTGCTATGCACAAAAATGTTTCTTTAAATAAAATTTTTTAAAAATTCTAATTCCAATATTGAATGAATTAATGAACCTTTATTTTGCCATATATATTTCATAAACTCATAACTTCTCTGGTTCAGGGCTGGCACTGCCCGAAATATCAGCCACTTCTAGCCAAAGTATATCTCATTTTTAAGGCTGGTATGAATTATGGGATAAAATAAATATTGACTTCTTCAACGTGTATAAAGGTTATACGGTTTGCTGATAATTGTCATCTTCATCTGCTCATACTCCATCAACGAAATATACCAAGAGGTGCAGTAAGATCATCGGCTTCACCTTGTTGCCTACTGCATCTTTGTTACTGATTCATAATGCATCGAGAACGTATCAAAATTACAGTAGGCTGATGGGGGTAAATACAAATACTATGGAGACTCCAGAATAACAAATTATCTCCAAAACGAGGAAGAAGTATTATTCCGAATCGAACCATAAAATTGTCAGATACTTTTACCAAGAAAATGTCAACCAAGATCATGCAATACAGATGATGTAATTGGACGGTAGTCCTTTTCAATATAGGGGAAGTGCCTCAGGAAAAACAGACTCCTTCTCTATCACCAATGAAAGCAAAACTCTCAACTCTCACAAAATCTTCTAGGCTAGCCAACAGACTAGTTGTCAGATCCTAAGTGGATTCAGCAACTGACTTTAAACTTCCACATTCAGAATTTCAAGGCTTCGGTTCCTCAAAAATGGATATGACATACTACAAATACCAACCGCAAACCACATCACTGCAATAGTGCTAAGAAAACAATTGTGTTTCATCAATTGATCAGATTTAACCTGATGTATAAGTCATTTTACTATCAAGTTCTCAACCTAAAAACTGTGACACCGCGTACAATATTTCAAATTGATAAATAGAGTAGACTGAATAGAAATGTATTGAAGCAAAACTAAATAATGCCAAAGGGACAAGTTCCTAATAGTAACAGCCCATGTTACGTTTTACAATCACGGCTGAAGAAACTACTCTAGTACTTACATCAAGAGAACAAGAGCTATGGAAAATTGTACTTAACATTTTGGTTTTTTCTGGTCAAGAATTCATCAAGTTCGCGTCTGACTAATTTACAAAGCACAGATGTTTGGACAATTCCTAATCATGCAATAACTGTTCGCATTGTTCATTGTACAACCATGTTTGAAAGTACTTCTGCAATACACCAAGAGTGCAAGAACTATGCAGTTTTGTAACATTCTCGGTTTTAGGCGAGAATTCATTTCAAAATCTTTTCGTCTGACGTCATTCAGTTTTGTTTATAAGCTGTTCCGACCATTTTTAATAATGCAACACCTTCATATTGGAACACTCTTGGAATGCACTCGGCATATTAGCAATATCTTTCGGCTAACGAATTTAAATAAAATAGGTAAAATCGCCTTTTGTAAATGTTAAAGTCTTCACTCATTGAGACAGCTACAAGGACATTACGGTACCAGGAGTCGATCAAAATTGCTGGATCCTACCAAGTTGAGGTAAACACGGTCTTGTAACGCGAATCATACGGGAAAGACCGTGGAAGGCGCCAGTCTAGAAAAGTGTGTCGCTTAGATTCGCAAGACGATGCGGATTCGCGTAAAGAAAGGTAAAGACGGAGGGGCTCCATCATTTTTATTTCTGTCACGTATTTCACGCGTTTCTCTGGTACTTCTTTCCATAGTCGGACCCCTCTTCTCGGTAACTAACGAGCTATGGCGGCCGCTGCTGCCGTGAACTTGCGTTTACTTTGATATGCTTGACGCGGAACCGTGTAAGGAGGCGTCGGTGAAGAGCACGAAAGATGCAAAAAGTCTAACGGTAAGTTTACCATTGGCGATAGCGCGACACTTACCTAAGAATCTTCGACGCTTTTGAAGAACCCGTCATCATTCTTGGGTTTATTTTCAGAATCTGTGCCCCTTCCTCCTTATTTGATGTTAACCTCTACTCGGAATTCATCCAAAATATGATCGAAACGTATTGGAAAGTATTGGAAGCATTACATGGAAGTCCCTAGGTCAGGTTTTTATGAGATCACACGTATACACACACAAATAACGAAAAATTCTTAATCTAACAACCAAAAAATCACAGAAAAGTCTAGTTGGTACGAGAAGAGCTTGACTGGTTCACTTACCACCCCCTCCATCCATTTTCCCAACAACCAATTCGAAATTTCTGAAGTTCATTGATTTGTTAGACAAAAATTAGGACAAAAAAGGCAGTTATAAATACCGAAGGTAATCGATTTATCAAAATCACCCTCTCCTTCACCCTCTTCCATAACTAAATTTGAATTATCAAAAATATGTTTCAAAACTAGAGCAAAGTTCTTAGTCGAGCAATACTTATAGCTCCAAGAAAAATCAGCAGTATAAGCTGTATAAGCAGCGCTTGAATGGATAGTCTATTACCCCCTCCATTCCTATTGACAAAAAAATTCAAAATTTCCAAGGTTTATTTGGACAACATTACTAATATTGGTTTTTTTTTCAAAAAGTCAATGAAATTTGATGAAAATAGTGAAGAAATAAGGATTTAGCAGTTCTAACCAACCCATTCAACCACTTCCATAAAGAAAATTGAATGTGCTGAAATTGGTTTAAATGCTAAACAAAAATCATTAATGAACAAATAAAGAATGATATAAATCCGTCTAGAATTCTCGCCTGAGTAGTGATTGGCTACTGCCATTGCAGAGCCGGCGATTTCTGCATGTACCTACACAGCCGCGAGCCGCGCCGCGCTGTGCAAGTGTTGCCTCGCGGCGCGGCTGGCGGCCAGCAGGAGGCAAAGATGGCGATGACGGTTTTTAGCGGGATTTCGTCCAATCATCAATCTTCTTTCCGCTCTCTTTGGAGCTTGAATTTGAATAAATTTGAATTTTTTAGTAAAACGATACGTTTCACTCGGCCTCACGCGGACTAAACATCAATTCGGATTAATAGTTCACGAATCGGAATGTACAACAATCACTTGACAACGGGGAAGGCGGATGGACGAAATGGTTGGGCTATGTCCCGCTAGATTGCGTCCGGAACCATTGCCCTCTTCGCCAGAGTATCTCCTGCAGCCTCGTGCGTGAATTTCATTGTACAATCACAAGTGAGGAAAAATGCTATCAGCAATGCTGACAAAAAGCAGACAGAAAAATGTGATTCACGAGTTCCCCCGCCTCTGAGTAGCTCAATTCTGTAATTCACGAAAAACAAGCGCGCCTCATTGGGACCCTCTAGCGATGGGGGAAAGGAAGTTTCAAAGAGATTCGCTAGATGGGAGTAGCGTCACCTTCCTCTCACCAGTCCAGAGTAGTCTTACATCGTGAAGATCCGTCACCGTAATTTTTCCTTTTCGCAATTAAAATCAGAAAGTTAAGAACATTGTTAATTTTTTTGTCGTTTGGTGATTTGATTTTTTATTAGTTTGTTGTGCCTTCGCGATTTGTTTCTCCAACTGCTTGTGCGAACACAACGAAGAGTTCGACCACGGTTGGTGAGCCAATTTTAAGACATTTACATCGGAACCGACAATTCTGAAAGAGATTTTCTTTGCCGTCTTTCCCTTAGGTAGGAGTTTGATAGTTAAATAAAGAATATTGACAACCGACACTATTCCTGCCTATACATCTCCTGCCTTCACTTTTGAAGATCTTCCAACGTAAAACAAGCGGTGTGGGTTTGCATATAGCCGCCGTGAAGGCGCGCGGCTGTACTGCTCCCTCTAGCAGTCTGGTCGCAGCCGCGGCGTCTGGCCTGTAGCAGTTTTCAGGCTCCTGTAGCCGCCGAGACGCGCCGCCGGCCGCAGCCGCGTCGGGGAAACCGGTCTCATCTAAAACCACAGAAGCAGTGGAGAGCGTCTGGTCGCGCGCCGCAGCCGCCGGCCGCAGACGCGCCGGGGAAACCACACCTTAAGGTGTGGTTTCCCCGGCGCGTCTGCGGCCGGCGGCTGCGGCCGGCGATTTCTGCATGTACCTACACAGCCGCGAGCCGCGCCGCGCTGTGCAAGTGTTGCCTCGCGGCGCGGCTGGCGGCCAGCAGGAGGCAAAGATGGCGATGACGGTTTTTAGCGGGATTTCGTCCAATCATCAATCTTCTTTCCGCTCTCTTTGGAGCTTGAATTTGAATAAATTTGAATTTTTTAGTAAAACGATACGTTTCACTCGGCCTCACGCGGACTAAACATCAATTCGGATTAATAGTTCACGAATCGGAATGTACAACAATCACTTGACAACGGGGAAGGCGGATGGACGAAATGGTTGGGCTATGTCCCGCTAGATTGCGTCCGGAACCATTGCCCTCTTCGCCAGAGTATCTCCTGCAGCCTCGTGCGTGAATTTCATTGTACAATCACAAGTGAGGAAAAATGCTATCAGCAATGCTGACAAAAAGCAGACAGAAAAATGTGATTCACGAGTTCCCCCGCCTCTGAGTAGCTCAATTCTGTAATTCACGAAAAACAAGCGCGCCTCATTGGGACCCTCTAGCGATGGGGGAAAGGAAGTTTCAAAGAGATTCGCTAGATGGGAGTAGCGTCACCTTCCTCTCACCAGTCCAGAGTAGTCTTACATCGTGAAGATCCGTCACCGTAATTTTTCCTTTTCGCAATTAAAATCAGAAAGTTAAGAACATTGTTAATTTTTTTGTCGTTTGGTGATTTGATTTTTTATTAGTTTGTTGTGCCTTCGCGATCTGTTTCTCCAACTGCTTGTGCGAACACAACGAAGAGTTCAACCACGGTTGGTGAGCCAATTTTAAGAAGTATACATCGGAACCGACAATTCTGAAAGAGATTTTCTTTGCCGTCTTTCCCTTAGGTAGGAGTTTGATAGTTAAATAAAGAATATTGACAACCGACACTATTCCTGCCTATACATCCCCTGCCTTCACTTTTAAAGATCTTCCAACGTAAAACAAGCGGTGTGGGTTTGCATATAGCCGCCGTGAAGGCGCGCGGCTGTACTGCTCCCTCTAGCAGTCTGGTCGCAGCCGCGGCGTCTGGCCTGTAGCGGTTTTCAGGCTCCTGTAGCCGCCGAGACGCGCCGCCGGCCGCAGCCGCGTCGGGGAAACCGGTCTCATCTAAAACCACAGAAGCAGTGGAGAGCGTCTGGTCGCGGCGGGCCGCAGCCGCCGGCCGCAGCCCATATGCGGAAGAATGGATTCTTCATTAATTCTAAGCCCTTCTATGGCCCGTACCGCGGAGGAACATTGCAGATTTCGAATCTACCCACCTTGGAACCTAAAGTGACAATGTTTCATTGCATGGGCGAGGGGTAGTCACATGACATGTTTGCTGCCCTGGATTAATCAATTTTTTCGCTGTACTACTAAATAACAAACCGAAATGTCTCATGGACTTTTTCTTTTGCAACGTCCGATTCAGAGTTATTTCTCTTAAAACATTTTGCGTTATTATTTTCAATAATGAACCTTTGTAATAGACCACGAAACAAAAGACGTTTTACCCTCCCTCTCAAAAGTCGTGGGTTTATGTTTCAAAAATTGAATTAAAAACTGGAGGAGATGGGGGATTCGGAGCATTTGCCCACCTCACCCTAACACTTTGTGTAATAATTCGCATCGTTTTAATTACTGTATCGATAACTCCAAATGAACCATGTGAATGGTGTGTTTTAACTGCCTACAACTCATCAAAATGATTGATCACGTTAACGGAACGATTCTTGGAGTATTGCGCAAACTGAACTCTTAATCAACAGCCGCAATACCCGTGCAGTAGAATTTAAAAATAAAAATATTTACCTCGCCGCATTCAAATCAAGATTAAAACCCCGCGAGTCATAACATTCAGAAACAAGTTTATGCTATTCACTGAATCACCTCATAAAACATCCTGGACATGAATTGAAATTGATTTTACACGGAGAATACAGATGCGGAAACGCGAAATAAAAAGAAAAACCCCGCGGATTGAAGGTTTGATTGTAAAACAATTAGCCGATCCGGCAATTAGAGTAGTTACTTCTTGTGGTCGCCGGTCGAGGTCTCGTGAGCCGAGCTGAGGCGCGGCCATGCAAGGGAATTGCTCCATTATTCCCTCCTATCGCATCCCAGCATCTCACAAACGGCGATTTAGTTCTTATTTAATTCGCTTTCTTACGGGAAACTGGTTATGAGGAGAGACGGAGGAGGAGGCGTCTTACTAATCAATGAAGACGTCTTTTCGATTGAGTCGATAGCTTTGGCCACGTTACGTGTAAAGCTTATTTTTGAAGAGCAAATACCGCTCCTTTTCTGTATGTGTGTTCTGTACGTTATGGATCAAAACTCCAGTTCTGATTTGTGATCATCCAGTACTTTTGTAAGAAACCAAAACATTTTCTCCATTTAAATGACTAAGTAAGTAATAAAATACTGTTTTTACCTATTTAAGAGGCTTCGTTATGGTTTAATACGGATAGTTCCCCCTACCCGTTTCTTGAAACCGCTAAGCCTGCGCCTAAGCCAGAAGTTTTTTAGCCTCAAGGGAATTCTCTGGGTATTGCAGGCTGATAAACTCATTCGTAGGAAAGGGTAACTAGTCCATTTCATCACTTCGTTCTTATATGGCAGCAATTGAAATCCCTTTTAAGTATTGCCCGTCAGAAGTTATATATTTAACCCTGTCATCCCTCTTGCGACCAGCGAGAATTCTGAAGATCTCTTCAGACCTATTCTCTGATAAACTCATTCGTAGGAAAGGGTTCATCGTTCTTACATGGTAGCAATCATTACAAACACTAAGCCCGTTAACTAGCAACCCCCGTCCAACAGGATAAATCCCTTCTAAATATTACCTTTCAAGAATTATATATTTATCCCTGACATCCCTATCGCGAGCAGGTAGAATTCTGAAGTGCATTGAAGTTCATTGGGGGCCATCTCCAACCCAAGGCAATGAATAAATAGATAGATAGTTCACAAGTTTGTTTTTTGAATAGATGTTCACTATTCATCTTCATTTTTTCAGAATCTTTATTTAATATTAGTATGATTTTGTATGTTGTCGTCATTTGAGCAAATTTATTTTTAATTCTTGGGAACTTCAGCCTATATGGTTTTGATTGCCGGTGTCTCACGCCAGCAAAATATATACTTTTGTGTTTACGAATAATTCGAGCATATTCAATGTGTACAATTGATGGACAGTTAACAAATTCAAATCATGAATTGCATTGGTAGGATGGCGCCTGGGCTTGTTGAACAATGTCATTTGCCTCAATGTCATTTTTTGAATCATGAAAATTGTATCAATCAATTAGGTATTTGAAAGTGCTTCCCCATTCGCGGGCACAAGGACAAACAAAGAAGAAGCAAAAGTAGTTCACAGTGGTCCTAAATGTAGAATTCGAATGAATGTTTTGAGTTTTGTTTGTTCTAATTTCGTGATCCAAAGTAGATCTTCTGCTATCTTTGTGTGCAGTACATTTACAGTTGTGAGGCGATGGCATGTTATAGTTGCCCCTTCCATTGAGCTGAATGCTGTCGTAATGCTCCGCCACGCTCATAGGATGAGCCAGACGCTTGAAAACGCCTGATTCATCTCCCAAGGCGACGTATTCTAAAAAAGAAAAAATGAATTTGTCTGTTCTACTATCATCATTCAAAGTGGACATAATGCTTCTGCTATCTTTAGGTGGAGTGCAGTACGCTTACAGTAGATTCTGAACGTTGAAGATTCAAGGAGTTGTGATTAGGAATAGGTACATTTGCATAGATGGAGAAATCGGATTTCACACTTCTTCGGCGGAATTGTTACGAGCGGCATAGAGCACGGAATCTATTTATCTGTAACTACATCGAAAGAGGAAGGTGGTGAGCATGAACTCCTGTAAGAAAAGAAACAGCTCCCGGGTGAAACGGGCAAAGTGGGAGGGGAACCATTGAAAAAAAGATGGAAAGAAATAGATAAGGAAAAAGGAGAGTGAGAGAGATAAATAGCGATGGAGATGGTGGACAGAGAGAGAGGATCGGACACTGTCCAGAAAGGCGGGTGACGTAACCAGAAGTCCTGGCCTGCTCCAAGCGACTTCTTTTCTTATAGTGTGGAATCCTCGGCAGTAGAAATACCAGCGGTCCCCAAGATGGCATCCCTCCACCAAAGAGAAGCCTTCCCTTCATATTTACCCACGATTACTACCAGCCCCCATTCCTCGGTTCTTCCCGACGTTCTTCCAAGCTATCCCAGAGCGGTGGGCAATTTCGCCAGTTCGCCGACCGCCTTTGTTTTGCGGTGTTTGGCGCGAGTTCCCTAGAAACAATAAATAACTTTCAATGGGGCTTGAAGAAGGGGGATGACCTTCTTGAAGAGGGGTTTTTTTCTCCGTCGTTTTATTGCCGTTTGTTTTGAGTCCGGGAAGCAGGTGGAGAAATTTTTCGCGAAGATTCCACGGAACTATCCGACAGTCCAGGCAATTGAACCTTATTGAAAATTCCTATCGGTAGGAACCGTTCCTGCAGAATGCTGGGTACTTCGAAGGTATCAGAAATGAGATTCCTTCAATCCACTTAGTTCTCCTAAGGAACTTCAGTTCAGGTCGTCACTTCAAAGGTTGTTCCCTTAAGAGCAGCTCCTTCTTGAACCTTGGGACTTGAATTAAGTAATTGAAATGTATGTTTATTTTCTAAGTTTCAAAGAAAAGGAGTTTTTGCTGCAGCTCGAATGAAATGCTGAATGTCTTTTCAACCCTTTGGTGTTGCATTTTTTGCTCCGGTGATTGAATAATATATTTAAAATCGTTTGAAACCTCTACCTTTTGCTTTTGAGGCTATCTAAGAGGTATTGGAAGGTTTCTTGTAACTTTTGGAATATGAAAATTTCCTTATCTCCTTATAGTCTTGCAGCCAGCTCTGGAAAAGATGTCGGAAAAGGCAGCTAATTTTTAGATATTAGATCTCATAAAACACAACTACCTTTACGTGTAATGGGTGGTCTGCCATTCCAAAGCCGCTGAATTCAAAATTGTGAGGCATTTTAAATCGGAGAAATTGTTCAAAATCGAACTTACTTTAGGACGGCTGAAAATTCTACGGCCTCAGTTCGTTTGACTCCTCATATTGAGTATTTTCAATGGTCAAAAATTGAAGCGTCCGCTATTAACTTCATTTTAAGGCTTAAAACCACAAATTTTTCAAAGACGTCTGCCTGTGTTTTTCTGCAACTGACCAATGTTTTCCTAACAATTGAACTTAGTAGTAACTACCATAGAATTTTCAGCCGTCCAGAAATAAGTTCGATTTTGAGTAATTTTTCCAATTTAAAATGCCTCTTTAATTTTGAATAAAGCGGCTTTAGAAGAGCAGACCACCCATATCATGTACAGGTAGGTGTGTTTTATGAGATTTGATATCAAAAGATTGTCCGCCTTTTCCGATATCTTTTCGGAGCTGGCTCCAGGACTGTTAAAGCAAACGTCCTCTCGAATTTTGGTTTATTATTCAATAATAAACCATTGCAATCGCTCTTGAAAAAAAAAATTTTACCCCCCCCTGAAAATTTCATGGTTTACGTTTCAAAGGGTGTAGAATCCAAATCTGCAATACAAATTTTTCCGCCCGTCCGCCGTACGCCAAACGCACGATTTCTCCCAAACGGCTGGAGCAAAAGATCTGAAATTTTCAGGAAAAATCAATATTGGTCCGACAAGGCCCTAACTCTTTATCCAGCACTCTCACTTAATTTAAAGTGCCCTTTAAGGGTTGTCAAAGTTTTGTAAAATCCCTAAAAACCTCAAAAAAGTCAAGGCGGCCTAAACGTAGACTGATTTTGAAGAACGTTCCATGAGGAATCGAATGAGACCCTCCCCAGGTCCGTAGCTCAAACCATTCCCGATTTATGGTGCCAACATTTGCATCCACATTCGCTACATCACTAGGTTACTGCAATCAAAACAAAAACAACACCTTTTTTTTCCGCAATAACCTAGTGATGTATTGAATGTGGATACTGGAGTGAACTCCTAAAAGGGTTTATAGCCGATACACGGGTTGAAGCATTCTTATATGCATGAAACGCTGCTAATATACAGGTAAATATCATTATTATAAAATAATAATATTAACTACACAACGCTGAAAATTCTTTCGAAGGGGTTTATTATTCAATTTCATTCATTTGGCTTGCATTCATGATTTGAATTTCTACTAAGCTTTGGAGTGTGCGTGTTTCACAGGTGATAGAGCGATTATTGAATTTCAGGAGATATGCATAGAGCACGTAAATTTGTTCTCAACCAAAATACCTATTTGGATTGATCAGTTGATCATATTTGTGTGCCTCCTGAAATTCAATAATCACTCTATCACCTGTGAAACACGCACACTCCTTAGTAGAAATTCAAATCATGTATGCAAGCCAAATGAATGAAACTGAATAATAAACCCCAGTGAAACAATTTGCAGCGTTTTTCGTTTTATAAAGTTCTTAACAACTTTTGATTCGTTTCAATTTGGGCGATATGAGGGGAAAGTCATTTTAAGAATCTCACATCAATTTCAGTTCGATTGTATTATCATTAAATTATATTATATTATTATTCTGTCAGCGGGTCAAGCTTTTGGCGCCGTAAGTTGAATTCACATGAGGGAGGGAAAAAAATTCTTGTGACACACAAAAATGAGGAGAAAATCATTCATATTTCTATGGGTATACTGTTTACTGTTTTTGGTGTTGGGGTATAGTGCATTTATTTAACATAGTAAAAAATAATTATGAAAAATAATGTTCAAGCAGAAGTCTGCTTGATAGTTGCTAGTATGATGGGAAATTTTCAAAGTTCAACCGTAATATGGGAAATCTTATGAAGAGCAGTTTACACCTATTCCCGGAGAATGACCCGATTATAACGAATATTAGGTACTTTTTTGAATTGCTGGTAGGATCGCGCTTGGTGAATCTCATTTGTGCTCCGTTTCTATACGTCGCTGAGCAGTATAAAACTGGCTGAGGAAGGCGAAACCCGAGGTTAAACGGCCAGCGTCGTATCGTGTTCGTATTTTCATTTCTTTGTATCGTCATCCAATACAAGAAACCTTGTTCAGAATACAACCGAGTCCCCTGTTCTGAATACAATGGGAGCCCCTCCTACGGGATCCTTTAAAAGACAATGCTCCCGTGTTCCTTGAAGGAACTGACTTCCAAGATGGCCTTAGGCCTCCCCCTCTCGGCCCGCCAGCGCCCCGCCGCTACCTCTAATGGAATACCTCCTTGCTACACCACCGAAGAGAACTTTTGCTTACTTAAAGATAAAACCTTTAATGTGCTACAGCTACTGTCTATCTGTGTTTAGCGCATTAGGGGCCCGGGAGAGGCTTCCACTATGGCCTCCTATCGCCACTTCTGGCACCGCTTGATACCTGCCCATTTCTCCTGAACGGAACGACATTCCAACTTCGGTGTGCGGCTTCTTCACAACTCCCCACCCTCTACACATTATTTCTCTCTTTCTATTTTATTTTCCGCTTCATTTTATTTTCTCTTTACCACAGCCGAACAAATATGGTCTCCTACGAAATGCCGTTTATCGTTCTTCATTCTTAGCATCACCCACCCGGAATTTATTCTTTCCATTTGAGTTCCTCGCTCATTTCGGTTCATTAATATCAATAATAGAACTTTGTAATCGACCAAGAAAAAAGAACTTCTCCCTAGTTGGGTGTGACACATAGCTTCCTCGTCTAGGTAGCATGAACGTATAGATCTTTTGAAATTTCAAGACAATTTTTGAAAGATGTAGAGCATAAGCTTGCTACGAAGATTTGCGAGACTGAAACGCCACGGGACATACACCGTCGTCATGTATTGCGGTTCTATCGACTTAAAAATCGGATGGAATGATTATGAAATTTTGTGAAAAATGATAGGGGATTGATTATTAGATCGTTCTTCCCCGAATCACTTGAGATTGAAGGCGCGATCGAATCATTAGAACCTCTGACAATGATCTTGGTGGATTTTTCGTTTGAGGATTCGCAAGGTGCTGTACCGATTTGAGAGTAATGCCGTACATAAGGTAGTACCTACATTCTAACTCCCACATCCCCTGATAATTCTGTGAGAACTAGAAATTCGGTTGTTTCAAGGATATGCGAACACATAGAGAAACACACAAATACGAAACTTAAGCTGTATAGCATGGTCCATACCGCACAAATTTGATTTTAGAGAAAAAAATGTACCATCACCAGAAACTGAAAACAACGCTACTGGTACGAGTATTAATAGGCAGACTCGAAGATACAAAACTATAGATCAATTTACGTTTCAAAACACTTAGTTACCAAAAATCGAATTTCAAAGAAAAATCCATCCTTACGTTTTTTCGAAACTATTGGACCAAAGTTAATAAAACTATGTCAAAAACGCTGCAAATTCTTTCCCTGGGGTTTATTATTCAATTGCCTTGCGTTCATGATTTGAATTTCTACTAAGCTTTGGAGTGTGCGTGTTTCACAGGTGATAGAGCGATTATTAAATTATTGAACTTTATTCTATTTGCATAGAGCACGTAAATATGTTCTCAACCAAAATACCTATTTGGATTATTCAGTTGATCATATTTGTGTGCCTCCTGAAATTCAATAATCGCTCTATTACTTGTGAAACACGCACACTCAAGCTTAGTAGAAATTCAAATCATGAACGCAAGCCAATTGAATAATAAACCCCAGTGAAAGAATTTGCAGCGTTTTTTATGGTTATCAGAATACTTCAACCCGTGTATCGGCAGTAAACCCTTTTAGGAGTTCACTCCAGTATCCACGTTTACCCCATCACTAGGTTACTGTAATCAAAACAAAAACAATAATAAACCAAAATATTGGCACCATAAATCGGGCCATACATCGGGAATGGTTTGACCTACGGACCTGGGGAGGAGCTCATTCGATTCCTCGTGGAAAGTTCCTCAAAAAGAGTCCACATTTAGGGTGCCTTAACTTTTTTTGAGGTTTTTAGGGATTTTACAATACGCTGACAACCCTTAAAGGGCACTTTAAATTAGGTGAGACAGCTGGCTCAAGAATCGGGGCGTCGTCGGACCAAAATGGATTTTTCCTGAAAATTTCAGCTTTTTTGTTTCAGCCGTTTGGGAGAAATCGTGCGTACGGCGTACGGGGAGATGGACGGACGGAAAATTTTTTATTGCAGATTCGGATTCTACACCCTTTGAAACGTAAACCATGAAATTTTCAGGGGGGGGGGGGGGGGATTAGACTTTTTTTTTTTTTTTTTCGGGTTCCGGGGGGGGGTGACCAAGTTTTTTTTTTTTCAAGAGTGATTACAATGGTTTTCTATTGAATAATAGACCAAAATTGGTTGAGGGACCACATTTTCATGAAATTTTGGGTAGAATCCGAATCTGCAATGAAAAATTGGGGTTCTCATCTAAAATAAGAAATTTAGTGTCAATGCCCTGATTTTACCTGTTCTGATTAAAGATTAGTTGATAGATACTGTATGAGGTGGACACTCTATAGATCCTCTGCGTCTGTAGGAATAATTATTGAAGACTGTATCTTCACCTCTTTGATTATAATCATTCCACAAAGTTTGCGCCTTGGATGCCCACTACGCAACCAAGGATTCACCTGTATAAAATAATAACAAACATATGTAGAGCGATTACTCCCGCAAACCAACGTCATCACCACTCGCATTATTATCAGGACAACATCAAATTGATCACCCACATACCGTATTAAATCAAATGCTATAGCGTATTAATAATTTCCTTTGACCAATACAAAATGGGAGAAAGGTGTTTCATCATTTTCGGCCGAGATAAAACGGAGCCCAACCCTTTTTTTCATTCGCCAGCTATTTACAAACATTTAAACCCTTCTGCAATCAAGATCTCACCCAGTTCGAAAAGTTTCACTTTACACTCCTCCAAATCCGGTCGTTACTCAGAGTTTGGGCCTGCAAAAGGTGCCTAGAATGGGCGATATTAAACAAATCAACCGCACGCGCGTAATTATAGCCTTTGCCAAGTTATAAAACTTGTTAGGGCGATAAGTTGAGAATTGGATTGGAGGTCCCGACGGCTTTTTTCGAGATCGTTATCACTCGAGGTGCCTCCGTTTAGCTATTTCGTCATTATTATGTTTAGGTGGTTTTAATTCCGTTTCATCAAGTGGGATGATCGGATCGATTTCAAAAGGAGGTCGCCTGATCGAAAGATCGTTTTAGAGAAGGCAGCAATAAAGAACGAGCTTTTTATCGTTTCGAAAGTTCATTTATCAAAATTCATCTTGTTCGGCGCATCACTTCCACTTTTCATGGATCGTGAGTGCTTCTAACTTCTTTCTGAGTACATTGAATGGAATATGGACTTGTGCATATTTACGTTTGTATCTACCTATTAAACCTTGCATCTCGATTTCGCGGAGAAGAGAAAAAATCGGAAACCACGCGAACTACGCAATCATTTTTGGTCGTGGTAGATGAGTTCTCTCGATCAAAATTCGCAAAAGCCATGAAAGTGAATTGCGAAGATATCCTACGGTACTTCAAATGATTTAGCCATATCAATAAAGTAAAGCGAATCGTCTCGGACAATGGCTCACAATTTACATCATGGGCAATAGTAAAGTTTGCAGTAGAAAAAGGTATAATTTGGGTCACTTCTTCTTACCATTCAGAGGGAATGGTTTGGTTGAATGCAAGGTTCGCGATCTTAAACAGTATCTGGCTTTGTACCCTTCGTTCATCTGAGGCTGGAAAAAAATTTCTTGTCTCGGGGGGTGCAACATCTTAACCAATCACATACTCTAGCTTTCAGTTGTTCTCCTTATATCAAGCCTTTAAATCAAGTCGATTGGTTCCCAGCTGATTCCAATGATTTGGTATAACTTAACGTCACAAACCAAACCACCAGAGGCACAAACTCGTTACTGTGAGAGGATGAAGGAACATTTTGACAGACGACATTCCAAAAGTTACCCAAACTTACGGTTGAAACCATGGTTCTAGAAGGATTCTAAGCCCCATTCGTTCTAAGAGGAATCAATTGGATGAACGGCTATTCCAAGTCTCTGATTTATGAAGATGAGAAGGGATCATCAAAAAACTGCTACCATATGTAACACCCTTCCTTACCACTGCCGGAGCAATGATTAATCTAAGTAGAGAGATGTAACTACCTAAATACAATAATTGTATTACAATTATTGAGGTTTTTGTTCGCTTAGATCAAACTTTGTGTTTTTTTGTTTGTATCATTAGGTAATCTATTATCCTTTGTGTAAGCGCTCGGTCACCTATAACGTTCAATGTTTTTAAAGTGTTTAAATCACAAAGATTGATCCACGAAATACTACAGATCCATGGAAATGGAAAAAATATATGATAATTACATATAATACATATACTATAATGAATGTTATAAATATTATTGTTCATCATATTGTTGATATTTGAGGTACCTATTAAGAAATATTAATTTTAATATTTAGTCTTCGAGATTTTGATGTTCTCCGATCTGTATCACCTTTGATGGGCGCAAAATTACATGTTCAGTGATTTCTTGATGAAAAACGTTAAAAAAATGAATCGTTAACATTTAAGTACGTACTGAAGTCTTCTGTCTTGGGGGTTGTACTTTTTTTTGGTTTCTGAAAAACAAGTTGATTAATTGATTACTAACTGTAATCAAGAGAACAAAAGAGTACAAGTTGATTACTACCTACTTAATTGTTATGCTATTGTTTTGTCTAGTCTACTATATTTTTGACTAAGCAATATCAACTGTATCAGGGATTATTAATCGATGGTTTTCTGATTCGGCGTATACTGATGAGCATAATGTTTAGCTTTAATGATGAGCATAAACATTTTGCGTTTTAGACCATTTTTAACAACCCTTGTTTTGTCTATCTGCCTGTCGGTTCATGTGGGTGTACATGTGTGTTCTCTTTGTCTTGAGATTTTCGGGTTGTGTTGGTTAGGATAAAGATAGTTTCCCCCTAACAGTTTCATTGTTCACAAATCATTAAATTTTGCACAAAATAAAAATCCACTCAGCGTCATTTTCTCAGGTTCTAGATGTTCAATCTCGAAATAATTCTAAGGATAGTTGTGGAAGATTGGCTCAGGGCCCGGGGTACAAGTTGATATTACAACGGCAATAAAGCAGAGCGTCGTTTAATTCTGAAACTAGGTTTAAGCTACTGTTTGCATTTACCGTGTGTTCAAGCCCTCATCGCAGAGGCTTACGAAACTAATGTATAAATGTTTAAAGAGGCAAGAAAGCAGCATAACCTCATGGAACAACAAGGTTGGTTATAGTTCCATGTATTCTTCTGCTGTTTTTGGACATCGTATATTTATGACCCTCCAAAGGGGAAGTGAACCTTTCGATATCTTATGCTGAAATCAGTCTCTATGCTTGTGATTGATTGACCATTTTAACTATCAACAGGTATCTCATTCATTGAGGATTAATGTCTGTGACCCCAGGATTTCAGATCCACCGTCCGTCACGGGTAGATAACGATGGATGGAGTATGGGCGGTTTCCCGTTTTTTATCACCACTTTATTTTTAGATCTGAATCAATAAATTTTAAAGTGAAGTTGAACTTGAAAATTGAAATTATTGAAAATAACAACCTAAAACTGATTCCCTTGTTACTTGTTCATTTATACTCAACAGTAGTAGCAGCCGTTCTCTTGGTTGGGGTGTGATTGTGGGCTATTATTAACTCATAACTTATTGCTCAGATAATAATCATGATGAGGCCAACAAAACCGTGAACATCCAAGAAGACGCGTTAATAAGAAGGAAGATCTAGACAATAAGAAATGGTGTTGTTAGGCATACACGACCATTCGATAGTTGATAAAACTACTGAAGAACGGTCGGGAGATAGTGATCAGTAAGGGGGGTGAGAAAGGTTCGAGAAGCCCGGGAGTTAAGGGCGGTTGGATAGGGGTGGTTAAGGGGTGGAAAGGGGACTTCATTAATTGGTTCTCAAGTTCTCTCGGTTCGTTCCGGAATCATCAACCCCCCTCTCATCGCCAGTTGTTATCGCTTGAGGATCTTAAGCCTGAACAAATGACCCTCAGCTTCTTGAGACTAGCGAAATAAGCTGTTCTTACAGGCTCAAGTCGCACGCTTTCTAACTGAAAGCATATCGAATCTCAAGACGACTTATGCGGAATTAAGAAAAAGATTATTATTGTGCATTCGGCGGTTCCCCGTTATACGTAACGCGCTGCTTAACTCAACTGTTACTGTTGAGTTGAAATCTCCCATGCACGCCGATATATTGTAGTTTTAGTACAAGATTTTACCACTACTAGTTTTAGTACTTGGTTTTAATACTTATAGGACTCTTGATTACAGCACTGTCACTTGTAAGGGCCCTAATGCCTTACCCATTTTCACTTAACACCAGAAGGAGACCCTTATTTCGCACGAAACGTCACCTTCATGTCTCCAGTTGTGACGATTTTCTGCCGCTAACAAACTCCTTGATAGCAATCACAATACCAAATCAAACAAATCGGTTGGGAAGGGCAGCGCCGTTTATGAAATAGAAGTATGTTTTGGGGGTTTTGACCTAGCCTATGTTGTGGAGCGGTATCCGCTGATAATTTTACGATTGGCATGTCAAAATCGATCCCGCAGTTTAGCCGTCTAGTGAAAACATACATACCTACATAGATTGATATCCATACATACGTAGATAGATTGAAACAAACTTGGAGTTTTGGGTTATAACTAAGAGTAAGATGCGGTAAGGGTAAGGGTAGACGCTGTGGAGCAAAAACTGCTCAAAATCGTGCCAATCATGTTTTTTTCTGAGTTTCTATTGACCTAGACAATGGGGAGTCAATTTCAAGTAATTTTGGACGTCGAATCGATTGAGATGGGTCCAAAACCAATCCGAGCTCATCTGACATTTCAAATCTGATTCTACGAGTGAAAATCTTGATGAAATTGGGTGTGAAATTCGATTTTTTGAATCCCAATTTTTCCATTTTCTCTTATCAAAGTTTTAGCAGTCAAGAGGGTATGAGGAGATTAAAAAATAATAAACCCTTGTGTTATAATTCACAGCGTTTTATAAATAAAGATTGTACAAGTGAGCAATAAAACGCGATTTTATGAAGACCCGTCAATCCGAAGATATTTATCATTGTTGCCAAGTAATTCATTCGTAAGAATTTGTAGCTAGCTAGAAAACGTTGGCGGTTCCAACAGATCATTATTTTTTCAATAATACGTGATTTTTCGTGTCATTGTGAGGTTTTTGAGATCAATTTATGATTTCTAAATTGAGATTATTTACTTTTGGTGAATTTATACGAATCTGAAACCTATCCCAGTTGATTTTTGGTGAAACATTACTCGAAAATGGCTAATATTTGCCCAGGTCATAAAAACCCTTGAAAACCACGGGTTCGGCATGTTTTTGACCAGTTTTTAGCCCAAAGCAAGGCATCCAAGCAGGCTAGAAGTTAGCACCAACTAGGTTTAGATCTTTACATCAAACAGAAAAGACCCAAAAACCCATTAGCGGGGGAGGCAGATTGTGTTCCGTCTAGTTTGGTGGTCTAGATGCTCGCTCCACTAGCGTCTCCAAAACAAAAAATATCCTAAATCAATCCTTCTAGTAATGTATGGATTAGTTAGACAAATAGATCAGAATATGTGTTAAAACTAGTGTCTCTGCGTTTGGAGAAGACCTAAACCTCCTTCAAGTTTCAACAGTATTAGTAGTGAATTAACAGAATCTCAACCCAAAAAATTAATGGTGGTGAATTGACGGAAAAGATCCCAAATTTGATTTATTATTTTCAATAAAGAACCTTTGTAATCAAACAAAAATCGAATTTTTTTAAATCCATTCGTCCACCGTTCGCTGTCCGAAGCTTTTTTCCGAAACTATTGGACCAAAGTGTGCGAACTTTGGCTCAAAAATAAAACACCAATCTTGTATGTGCCAGTACTCTTGAAATGTTGATAAACCAACCCTAAAGGATTATATTTAAAGATTTATGTATTAAAAAATCGTTGTCTCAAAAACTTTCGATGGCAAAGAGTAATTGTTTGTTCGATTCAGATGTAAATTAGCTCTCTAAATGATACCACTCGGAATTATATCATATCGTTAATGAACGTTCATCCGTTCGTTCACAATGTGATTATTCGGTTAGGAAGACGGTCGGGCTGCAGAGCCTGACAACGTGAGATCTGAGCCAACCCGCTTGGCTGGCGGACGTCTAAGTATTTTCATCTTGAATGCAATAGCAAGATATGGAGACGCGAATAGACGGGCTATCTAATACAGAAATAATAATTATGTGTGATTATTTGCAGCGTTTTCTTATACATAAATTAATGGTCATTGCAGAAGGACCGTCAACAATAAAAATAATAAACTTTTTGTAATATTATGCAAAGTTATTTTCAATTGACTGTAGTACTATAAGACAGAGATCAGAAAATTTAGGATGTACGGATTACGACAAAACATTGAGTGCTGTTCGTTGTAGGCAGAAAAGTAGGAAAAACTTGTTTAGGTCGCTTCCGACAGCGGGGGGACACACCCCTTGAACGACAAAAAACACAAAATAAGCATTCTCGGTAATTTGAAAGCTTGAAATAGAATCTTCTTCAAACCTCGTATTTACACGGTCGAAAAAAAAATCAACAGATACTAACAAGGTGTTTTTAGGGAGTTTCCGTCTACAAATAAAGAGGGGAGCTGGGAGATAAGGACCTAATTTTATTGTTACGGACGAGAATGACAGTTGAACGGAACACGCTGTTTGTGAAATAACAGAACCCTACATTAAATTCTCATAAAGAAATATTGTGATGTACGTAGTAATTGGAGAATGTTTTTGGGGGAGGTAATTACGTATGGAGTTTAATTGAATCGTGGTATGAAGCAATTTTGAAATATCAATACTGAGTGATGAGGCAATGAAGAGTACCTATTGGTAATTAATATGAAGAATTACAAATATTTTGGTTAATTATTTACCTATTACTGAACAAATATGTCTACATCAGCACATGTGACCTTGCCCAAAACGAAGGATTATATGGCAATGTCTATGAACGCTTCAAGCCACTAAATTTGACGCACACGTCATCCAATTGTTTCATGTTTTCCAAACTTCAAAAGACGTTTTCTCAAAAAGTGCTTTTTTAGGACGTCTCTCCCGAGCGAGGCTTCGTCACTACAGAGACGCCTATTAGGGGTCCGTTTCAGACCATTATAAGATTGAATCTTTTGAAAAAACACTAGGTGTTTTTCAATTGTGTGTCCAGACAAATTGTGCCGTCGCAGCCCAGCCTCCGATTCTTAACCAATTTTCAAGTGTTATCATTATTTTTTTATTATTATTAATTTTTTAGTCCCGATTTTACTCTAGTTGTGCAACAAATTTTTGCTTCTGCTAACAGGAGGGAGAAGGGTAGGGGTGTGACCCCTTAATCCTTATAATCACTGCTCTAGCGGGAATTCTAGAGTGATTCATATCATTCTTTTTTATGACATCTAAGATATTTTAAAATATTTGAGCACATTCAATTTTTGTTATGCAAGGAAGTCAATGGAGGTTAATTGTGGTAGATCATTACTTTTTCACAATTTTCTACTGATTTCATTGACTATTTGAAAAACAGTTTTTCGAATGCAATTTAGGCTTAGTAGTGTAACAAACGTCTTGACTTGGACTCATTTTCTGTAACCCCTAGGAGGAACAGTAATCTCTGTAACGAAATTTCGCGTTCTTCTAGGTCGTTTGCTACGGCTTTTATTTCTTCCCACGACTTCCCTGCATGCAAAGCTAGTAGCTACAGCCTCTACAGACCGCCTCCACGTTTCACGTTGTCTCCTACTCCTACTGAATCCCTGAAGATTCCAGTCCAACGCTTTCTTTCCGAATCAAGACTCGTCCGATTCCTTGTGCCACGTTGATTCAGATTTCCATAGTTTTCTTTACAAGATTCTTTACGAGATTGGAACTCATATCGCAATACCGATGTGACAACATACAGACGTCATCATCATAGTCGAGGTCCCCTAGCCGCTCCATCGTACCCCATTGAATACCTCTCTTCCTGCCATCAAAGGCATTCCTCATCAAAAGACCCAGTACCAATGGAAAGAGAGTTTGGGGGAGTACGCAGCCTTGCCGACAACTAGCAGTAATGGATATTGAAGGGGAGAGCATGCCATCATGAATGACCTGACAGACATATCCATTGTACATCTCCTGTGCAAGCCACATAATCGTTAAGGAACGCCAAACGCTTGCAGAGCCCTCCACATAGCATCTTGTCTGATGGAATCAAACGCCTTCTGGAAATCAATAAAGAGAGAGTACACTGGACTCTGCCCCTCTGTACTCTGTTCCAAGATGTATTGATGAGTTCAACAAAACTCCTGTGTTTCCTGAAACATGCCTGCTCTCGGTGAAGGAGTCTCACGACAAGGTCTTTAATCTTCTCCAAGATTATTTTGGACAAATGTCGGAAACTTTGAATTTCCTGTCAGGAGGTGGAACGGTGAAGGTAATATGCAATCTATCCATGCTCCCCTACAGCTAATATGCCCGATCCGATATTCTTGCATGTTTTTGTTCGGTGAAGAACTTTGGTCTAATGTTGAAACCAATTTCAGATTTTGCAAAACTAATTGTAAAAAAGGGTTGAATGGAGGGGGAATAGTGATGAATGCGGGAACAGGGGTACATCACTGAACAGGTAAAATCAAGGAAATTAAGCAAATGGCAGGAAATATGCTCAGGGTTACCCGATGTAGGGTTAAAAAACTTGATGAATAAGACATGATTGTGAAAAAGTGAATTTATAAAAACCAATAGTTGAGGTAAGAGCCCCACATGACGCATGGGGTGTGTGACATCAATAAGCACTCCTGCCGAGATGCACAATGGATTAACTCCGAGCCAAACAGTTGTGGCTACGACCTTCATGTTATTTTATATTGCCACGCCTCTTATCTCGGTCAACGCTTGTCGCTTATGATTCATTCCGTAATCATCTCTTTTAGATCAAGAATGTGGAAGGCCCATATGGTTTGACGGCAACGGTATCGGGTCCACTCAGCACACAATCAGCGACAATCTGGCCGGTGCTAACACCATATTTTCTTCTTTTGCAAAATAGATTGAAGACTTTCAACAAACCACAGGTGACAATGACTCTGAGAATGTTCCAGGCAGTTTATCTGGAATTAATTCAGACCTGAAAGGATTTGGCTAATACAATTATTATTGCAATCGCATGCATTGGAGAATGTTGAATCACTGACTAATCCATTTACTTACCTAACAGAATAGCAAACCAACATGGAGTAGTACGGTGTCGAAATGAATCCATTGATATCTAGATTCGTAGCATTATGATACCTTGGAGAGAACGCAATATATGTAAATGAGAAGCTATATAGAATGCTCTGGGGGCATGTCCCATTGTTTTCCAAGTACGTGACTTACCTATCGTCAATTACGCGTTAGCTTTATCTTAAAGGAACGACTCCTAAAAGCCTACCACTGTGTTGAGGAAGGTAGTGCGGAAGATATAGAATGGAGAAGGGGGCATTTGAATATACGAGGGTGGTGCAAAGCGAGGGTGGGGTTTATGAATAAAAAAAGGACCCCAGATCAGTCTTTATTGTTCAAAATAATATTTATTTTCCGTATTTTGACTTTCAAATAAAATTCAGAAGAGGCCTCGAAAGAACAAGGAGGGAGCGAGAGGAGGGGCGAGGTGGCTACCATTGTTCATTGTGAAGGCAGGAGAATAATTCAAGAAGGTATAGGGTGAAGGTAGAGAGATAGGGAGGGGAAGACATGCAAAGCGATTCTCTCCGATAGTTATCTTTGAAACGGAGTCTTAGAAACCAAAAGAGAGGGTCGCTGTCATCGCTAGAGGGGCGCTCTAATGGCAGAGGTTCCTGGACAGACGGACGGACAGTACAATAACCCCTGCAAGTCCCGAGCTGCATCCACCCCGTTGTCAATGTATCTCTATTTAGATATTCAAGTTGCATCCTTCTTTGTCTATGCGGAGACTTCCAGGGTTTCGTATTTATGAGGTGAAGCTGAATGAATGGAAATGAGGAAATACCTTTTACAATCGACTGCGAGGGGAAGGTCGACGCTTAAATAATGTAAGAGAGTCCAACAATGAATCCATTTTGCTTGAAGTCCAAGTATGTACTTTCTTTACTAGTGATGACAATGGGTGGGTTTCACAGGGGTCCTTGGATGCGTTTAAAAACCGCGAAGTTCCTTGCTGGTATTTTGAACTTAAAGTGCAAGTAACTACAATGGGATAGAGTTAGTTCTTGAATACATAATCCCTTTTCTAGACCTCTGCAGCCGAATTAGGAATCGCGGGACTGTAGCACTTCCAAGTCGCATTCAACCTTTAAAACGAAGGAAAATCCTCTTATAATGAGATATAAAATTGAATAACTCAGTAGGGCAAACTGACTATGCTCTTATGGAATTGATTCTCTAGGCGAATTTAATAATATAATCTGATTATGGTACCAGTAGAAATCATTATGTTGCTTGAAATCGTCCAATAAACGTTGGAGTTTTCGAATTTATGATGCAATTACGTAAAGACCAATTTCGAGCGACAATGCAAACAAGGTTTGTAAGCAGTGATTGATTCATATGGGATTGGAGTTAGTTTAGCAAGAAGAAGAAGGATTTTTCTAAGCAAGAAGACGACATAGTTCATGCCAATTGATCATCATCATAATCAACCGTGAACCTCTAAACCAGGGGTCTCCTAACTACGGCCCGCTGAAGGATTTGCTCCGGCCCGTCGCCCGCGGAAGCCAATGGAAAAAACGCTGCAAATTCTTTCACTTGGGTTTATTATTCAATTGGCTTGCGTTCATGATTTGAATTTCTACTAAGCTTTGGAGTGTCCGTGTTTCACAGGTGATGGAGCGATTATTGAATTTCAGGAGATATGCATAGAGCACGTAAATCTGTTCTCAACCAAAATACCTATTTGGATTGTTCAGTTGATCATATTTGTGTGCCTCCTGAAATTCAATAATCACTCTATCACCTGTGAAACACGCATACTCCAAAGCTTAGTAGAAATTCAAATCATGAACCTACAAGCCAATTGAATAATAAACCCCAGTGAAAGAATTTGCAGCGTTTTTTATGGTTATCAGAATGCTTCAACCCGTGTATCGGCTACAAAGCCTTTTAGGAGTTCACTCCAGTATCCACATTACTACATCACTACATCACTAGGTTACTGATATCAAAACAAAAACAATAATAAACCAAAATAACGCAAATGTTGGCACCATAAATCGGGCCATACATCGGGAATGGTTTGACTACGGACCTGGAGAGACTCTCATTCGATTCCTCGTGGTATGTTCTTCAAAAAGAGTACAAATTGAGGCCGCCTTGACTTTTTTTGAGGTTTTTAGGGATTTTACAAAACGTTTACAACCATTAAAGGGCACTTTAATAAATTAAGTGAGAGAGCTGGCTCAAGAATTGGGGCGTCGTCGGACCAACATGGATTTTTCCTCAAGATTTCAGATTTTTTTATTTCTGCTGTTTGGGAGAAATCGTGCGTACGACGTACGGCGGACGGACGGAAAATTTTTTATTGCACATTCGGATTCTACACCCTTTGAAACGTAAACCATGAAATTTTCAGGAGGGGTTAGATTTTTTTTTTTTTTTTTTTTTTTCAAGAGCGATTACAATGGTTTATTATTGAATAATAAACCAAAATTAGGCTACCGCCAGAGCAGAAAGAAAAGTCAGCCATGTGAACTAATGAAATAATAATCATGGAATTTAAAAAATAATATATATTATATATATTATATATTATATATATTATATATAAAATATATATTCCCCCCTTCGGCTTGGCACATAAAAGAAAGAAAGTAAGTTTTGGTTCCGATATAAATCAATTCTGGATTAGTTGAGCAAATAGATCGTATTATGTGATCAAATTATTATTATAATAATTATTATTAAAATAAGTTTTGGTTCCGATATAAGGCCTAATTTTAAAAACACTTTTTTCAAGTGTGTAATTTTCAAAATTTTCCGGGTAACAGCCTCCGTCCCCCCCTTCGGCTTGGCAGAATTTGACATGGAGGCCTCTGTTCATAGAGAAAGACAAGTTCCCGTTTAGTTTAGTGGTCTCCTACGCTCACTCCACTCTCATCGTCTCGAAAATGGAAAAAAATCCCTAAATCAATCCCTCTAGTAATCTATAGATTAGTTGAGCAAATAGATCGTATTATGTAATCAAATTATTATTATTATGTGATAATATCATCTGATTAATACGTATGATAATCTTGTTAAAGAGGTGATAGCTGTTGGACTCTGTATAATAAATAACCATAATGTGACGGATGGATTGATGGATATTTTGAAGATCAAGCTCATGAGAATGTCAAATTAACATGACAGTGCGGTTTGTATGGGCGAGAGGTCATATAGGTGTGGGGGCATAGAGGGAGCAGATGCCCTATCTAATGAATCTCGTCGCTCTGGACTCCTACTATACGTGAAACTCCCTTATACAGCAAAATGGAACAGTAACGCTCCAGGGTTTGGCAATTATGCAATTTTAAATGAAATATATTACATTTTGATGTGGGTACTTGAGGGATAAATCGGTGATTAATACGTCACCATTCAAACGTAGGGATCTATGGGGAGAAAGTGCAGAAAGAAGACGTGCAGAAACCAGGTACTCCCAGAATAGAAAGCTGTTGGAGTTAAAACGGCTACATTTAGATGCTCTTTCAATTAAAATTCAAACTGAAAATTTGTATTTCTCTTCCAAATCACGGACATGAAAATAACAACTGTTGTGACCTAACTTTCATTCAATAGAAGTATTGAATAAACCACTGTGAATTCTGTCACTTTACAGACTAAGATCTTGAAAATGTTTATAAACCACATGACTACAATATTTTCGGTGGATTGGAAACGGGTACCCTCATAATACGTGTGAACTTACCTCAAAGAAATGCTTTAGGTACGTAAAAATAGCAAACAAACAGTCTAAAGAATAATACTTATAGCAATTCAAGTTGGCTAAACTGCAAAATTCATTCCTCACTCTCGGATCCACTAATAACCCTACACGTTTGAGGTTCTTCATTGACTGTAAAATATTCACTTGAGCAACGAGCCAATCCAAAACGGCTTCGAAGATCTTCCGAGTTGGACGCTGAAAGGTGAGCACACGCTGACCGACGTTCGACCGCACAAGAACACAGCCGCACTGGGAAATCACTGGAAACCGACGGCCACTTGAATCCAACTGAGGTTTTAGTAGCACTAAAAACTCTTTGGGAACCGAGGTGAAGCAGCTAGGAAGGTAAAACTGAGACTAAAGAGAATCCCTATGGCAGGCCATGCCCACTTATGGCGACGGCTAACGAGACAAACGCGTTCCCCTCTAATTAGAGACCCAATCCCTTCAAAAACAAGTTTATACGGTTTTTCTTCTATTTCGTTCGATATCTCATTATTTCGAGGGACCCCTCCCCCGCCGCCGGCTCGCCGCCCGCTTCCTTCCACAATCGACGTCCTTGACTGAGTCGCTGTCAGAAGAATTCGTTAACTGTTTCACTTATTGGATCTTCGGGGTTTAAAAACTCGGCCCCATCTAGTGAGCGACTACCCGTCGTAGTACTCAGAAAATAATTATCACTTCTATTTGCAGTGGCCAGCAATAAAGATCGTTAACACGAATGTGAATGCAAGAAGGTATTAAGATAGTAAAATCGCCTGCGACCATAAATCAGATGGTTTCATTGCAATGGAATTCTGAATTTGCTCTTCAAGTTCAGGAATTCTGAATTTTGATTTTTTACGAGTTGTTTGAAGTGAATCATAGCATACAAGTTTGTAACACAGTAAGACATTTTCATGCCGTTCTGGGACCATAGGTATGCCTTTATCCAAAAACAGTATTAAAAATTTCTCCGTCGAATCATAAGTGTACGTTAAAACCGCCTCTTAGGAATGCTTCAGAAGGATCGTCAACGCTAATTGAGGATTGTTGATGAAATGACCATGGAACCAGGCTTGAAAATATTGGAACCATCAACACCACCAGTTACTGTTGTGATGTACGTATCGCTTGTGTACTGCACTCAGTTCAAAGATACAAATGAACATCAAATTCTAAGCCATCTCTTTACCGGGTTGCAAACCGTACGTTAATTCTTGTATTTGTACGATAATTCGAAAATATGTACGACATTCGCATCCCATTGCCGTACTGAAAATTGCTGTGAAACTTATCTGGTATTTTAATTACTTACACTACACTCTTTTCAGGGCTCGCATCTAAAGGCTTCTCTTAGCTAAGTATCAATTCGTTCCTTGCTGTAACATCTATTGTGACCACACTATCATGCTCCTCACGTGCCATAAGATGGGTAAAGTTGACTGAAGCAGTGTTTAACGTGACGACTTCAAACACATATTACAACACTAGATAGAACGTAAATAATAATGAACTACTCTGAAACTGGTTTATACAATTTTACTCCTTAGCAACTGCTAGTTTTTCCGTGGAGAGACCAACAAGGCGAGTTAAAACTACCTAAAATAGACTCAAATACACCCTTCTGCAAATTAATGGAATCAAACTGAAAAAGCTGAGTTTTCAAGTTTTGTTTGGTTTTGTTGGCATCACTGTGTTTCTCTTATTTTGGACCAGGGCTACTTGTACCAGTTGATGGAATGATGAATGAGGAAAAATACATTGAAGTACTGCGCGCCAGAGTGATTCCATCGCTCCAGAGATTCTATCCAGATGGTAGCGGTGTGTTCCAGCAAGATTTGGCCCTATGCCACACTTCAAAGACAATGAAGCAGTTCTTTTCAGCAAGTGGTGTGAAGGTGTTGGAGTGGCCTGGGAACTCGCCTGACTTGAATCCAATAGAAAACCTTTGGGCCATCTGGAAATGGCGACTCAGTAAGATGGACTGCACCACAAAAAACAAGAAGATTTCAGCGCTCCTCAAGATTGGGTTCTGATAAATTCCTTGGACAGTGCAAAACCTTGGTTGATTCTATGCCTGAACGGGTGAAATCTGTCTTGGACAATAAGGGTGGGCACACCAAGTGGTAAAGTCCATTCAAGTACAACCATTTTTGATGTTTTTTGAATAAAGGAGTTTTTTTTTACAGAAAATCGGCTTGGGGCTATGGGAGACTGATGGTTGTCCAATCTAATGGTTCTAGCAACAGAAAAAATGTACATGAATCTATTTCTCATGAAGAAAGAATCGAAAGATTTTCTGTTTCCTCATCACAAAGACAAAAGCTGCTATTTACGGTTTAAAGAGATATATTTAACAAGCTTAGAAGGTGCCTAGAGAACTTGTAGATGGTCTCAGACGACAAATTTAACATTTTTGATTTATGTGAAATGTTTTTACGTATTTTACGATGTTAACATTTGTTTTGGGTACCAACTCACATGGGGGGATTTGGTCACCCTACACCAAGACAGCTTTCTACGTACGATAACGGTTGTAGTTGGCAAGGAAGGGGGGTATCTGACATACCATTTTGCCTTTACAAGGTTAAATCAGCGATGAAAATCAGTGAAACGAACACTCCCAGTTTCAAAGACATTCGGATGCCCAAAGCTCCTTCGTTAAGAAAGACTAATTTCGATACGCTCAATAGCTACTTCAAACATCCGTTCAGAGGAATGATCGGTAGGCCGAATCCAACCAAAAGGACAAACGGACCTAACAGGGATAACATAATTCTCTTGTCGCTACCTCCCCCTCCCCTCTCAATTAACTTTTGGACGTACAAGCCTTTCCTTATATTAGATCAGACAGATTGCCAGCCCACAAAAAAATGTAATTTCCCGAAAATACCGATACACGACTTTTTTTCCCCCTCATTCATCCCTACGATCCGGTGGTTCCGATCACAAGGGGAGCAAGTCTTATACCGATCGCCGATAAAACTGGCGTACGTATTTCACTCCCGAGGGAGCCATCTATCTTAGAGTCCCGGAATCACAGGTGAAGTTGAAAAGGGGATTTCGTCCTGTTGAGGTCCGAGGTGCCATCAACTATTCTAATTGGTTTTCTCCCGAGCTTCAGGGATCTGGATTTCAACTGGAATGATGTTAAGACCTAATACATATTGATGCCCGCTGGCAACTGGACGGTAGAATCTGCCGCTTCATAGAAAATGCAAATAGAAATTATTCAGCCATTGAATTTGAAAACAATAAGTGAACCTTCAAGATTGGTACAACCGTGCAACTCTGCAAATTCTTTGAGTCGGTGCGATCAAATCCATAGAGCTATCCAGCAATCCCTCAATAGTTGTGAGGTGATGGAATAGAATAGTTGCCCCTTCCATTGAAGTGGATGCGGTATTGATGCCCCGCCACGCTCAGAGGATGACACAGATGCTTGAAAACGTCTGATTCATCTCCCAAGGCGACGGATTCTAAAATCGGGAAGAGTCAACTAACCATATCCATCACACAGTTAACGTACAATCCGAGTGGCCCATTTTTTGTATTTTGATGAAATTCATGGCAGATTTGTAAGGATTAATGTAATTATGGAATAAGACTTATAAATGGAGATATATAATTAAAATATGGATTCCAATTAGATATGGAATGTTTTGCCTCATTGTTATTGATATGAAAGGATTGATATCACATCCTAATATAATACGAAGGGAAAACCGTTCATTAAGTGTTCATGCACTCTGGGATTACTGTTTTGTTCTGGTTAATTCGCATTCCTCCTTCTTCCTTACGAATAAATGTGAAGATGTCATCTCTTGCCAAATAAAAGGATCGAAGATTTCTAAGGTTGACAAACAATATTTGATGGAGGCAAATCCAGTGTTCAATTTTTTTTAATTGCTACCTATTATTAATTATTCTTATTCCAGCAAAATGCGCAAAAATTAGTAGCAATGGAAGATAAACACTGATATTCTTGAATCATCGACCTACTTGACAAAAATAAGTGTGGATCGAAAAACGTTTAACAACTACAAATTTTGACCTGAAAATTTCAAAATCGGACTATAACTTCTTGTAGTTTTGCCCGTAACAAGGATTTGCTGATAGACAGACAGGCACACAGACAGACAGACGCGGAACCAAAATTGTTCAGAAAGGTCGAAAATGCAAAATGCGAGTGGAATTTTTGATTTTCACGGAGGGCACCATCGACCTACTTGCGGTTTAAAGTATTTTAACCGACTTAACCCGGAAGGCACCACACTGGTGTCAAGCGGGTTTTCCCCGCTCACGGAGGGCACCGGTGCGGTGCTGCGTAAAATGCCTTCTCACTTTCGAAAAATTATCCTTCCCAGTGATTTTAAACTAGGAGGGTTTTCAGTGTTGCCAGTGGTTTGGCAAATCCTTTCGATCACGCTGATGCCCGCCATTTTCGTGTAGGGAGCGCCTAGTTTGAATTAAAATGAGGTAGGCAGTAGTGATTTATTTATTCATTTATTAGAAAAAAAAAACGGGACGAGCCCAATTGCAATTTGTAAGCGTTAAGGAAAAAGAAAATAATCAGTAGGTAGACAACAAAAAAACTAAACAGGATCGTGCAGAGGCTCGGAACTGAAATGATGAAACAAAGCAGTCCTTACAGATGAGATAGGCGAGGATACGATGTCAATGAAGGGGTGTAACGTGGAGAGGAGGTTCGCTTGGCGAAGAAGGCGACACATTGGACGGTTTTGGAGGTAGTTAGTAGCGGAGAAAGGGACGGCAAAAGGTGGGACAGATCGAGACGCGAGGCGGAGGGACGAGGAAGCCAAAACGAGCCAGAAGATCCATGGCATCAACACGCCCCGAGAGCAGGCCATGGAGGAATGAGACGTCCAAGCAAATGCGACGATCCCGGGGAGACAGCAGGTTGAAACGCCTGGCAAGCTCAACGTAGTCGAGATTCTCGCGGGGTATGGAAAGCTTGAAAGCTGGAAAGCCAGGAATCGGAGGAACGCCCTGAAAACACGCTCGATTTGCTCAGTGTGGCTGTCGTAGTGAGGGCTCCAGATCACAGATGAATATTCCAGAATGGGCTGCACAAGACATTTATAAAGGGACACCAGGGCAGATGCTTGGGAGAACTCTCTAGTGTTCCTCTTCACAAAACCCAGCACACGCATACCGCGAGATGAGTTTCTCGCTCTTTCTCCTAGTTTTTGATTTTTCCAAAAGGTTTCCCATTTAAAGTGTTCATTTCTTTCATTTTCTAGTTATTGTTTTTCCTCTTGAGCTTTTTGAAGGATGTCCGAGGTAGGTAATTCGCACTTTCGAAGGTCAATGCTACGTCAACGAGCCCTTTTGCTGTCTGCTCACTTCGAAAGTTCAGTTTCTATTTTCCTAGTTCCTATGATGTTACTTACGCATTTTTTCGCACTTATATTTTTCACACATATTTTGTATGATGAAAATGGTAAATAAGTACCAGAAAAAATGCATAATGAACCTTTTCTTGCCCGATATTGTAAATACAAATATTTATTCTCGTTTGTTCAAAATGTGGAATAACAGGTTGAAAATTTACTTGTGTGTGTGTGTGTGTGGGGGGGGGGGAGGAGGAGGGTAGTCAAGCATCCCAGATAGCCTAAAAATATATTTACAAAATGAAAAAGTGGATTCTAAATGAATTTTTCGTCGTACAGAGCAATCAAGGTAGTTAGTTGTGTGGGTTAGAATACCTTTGGTCATACCCGCTCACATGAGGCACCACACTGGTGCCATGGTCCAAAAAAATTCATAATCGCCCCCTTATGGATCTAAACATTTTTATATACATTTAGGAAGACATTTATCGAGTTTTCAATGAAAACCGCACTAATGTTTTGGTTTTCGGTCTCGAATTGAGTAGGTTAAAACAGTGATACATTATCAGATGCACTATTTAGATTCCTTTTGGTTTTTAAATTTTCAGTAATGAACCTTTTTAGTTGACCACGAAAAGAAAGGTTTAACCCCCCCCCCAAGGTTGTTGGTTTAGTTTTCAAGATGTACATTTCACAAATTAAATTTTAAAAAAAAGCGAAGAAAATTAATACATACAGGTTTATCACGTCTATTTTAGATGTTCTCAGGGTTTAATTGCTCACTTTTTTCAATGATGGAGGTTATGAGAGCTGATTTCATGAGGTCTGAGATGATAGATTTACATGAAGGTTCATTAAATACTGTATCATTTACTCGTAATCATTCATTATGTATACCATTGTCATTTATGTGTATATTCAATCATTCATTTACCATACTATGTATTTATTTACTTTAATCATTTACCCGTACAGAGAACTGGTAATGAACCAAAAAACTGCAGGGTAATTAGTACTGACCCTGGTCGCCTGTGGAGTGAGTTGTGGTTCTACGTGATTTATTTTCCCAGCTGTTTGACATCTACTCAGTGGTAAGGTGTGTTCACCAAGTAATGTGTTGAATAGAGAAATATTGGATGCCACTTGCCTGTAATGTCACTGTAATTATCTTTCCCATTGCTATGTGAATTCACTGTAGTATGAAATGGTAACGTGGCACCTTGAAGAAGTCAAACTTGCAATCGTTCACGAGTTTGTTAGTACCTACTACTAAACTTTGCATCCAAAGGAAATTCGACAGCTATCCTTCAATACTGACCACTACAGATAATGTATTTTGCTTAGCGAAAAAACAACACTGTTATATCGTGTCCAACGACTCATTTTGGTTTATAAGAATAGCGATAAGATCCTGATAAGAACGCTTAGTCTCTTTCACGCAATGATCCCTTATCGTTCTTAGATCAGCAGATCTTCATAATGTCAAAGGAATCGTTCAATTTGCTCAAAGGATCTGGTTACCGGATACTTCACAAAATGGGCAGGCAGAAGTTTATACCAGGTAAAACCACTGTGAAACGATATTACATAACTAGTGGATTAGTAAATGGCTAGCGAATAAGGAATTACTGAGACCAAAACAATGAAACGAGATGCTTTCCAACCTAAAGATTACGTTCTGTGAAAATTACTTTACTGTCGGGCAACCTTGAAAATTAAAACATTCCTTTTAATGGTAATATAAACCATAGCTATACAGTTAATATTATTTATAATGTTTTCTCACGTTTTAAGGTTAGTATTGAATCTAACGACGATCGGTGATTGGTTAAAATTTTTCAAGCCGTTTTCGTAAGATGTGAAAAGTAGTCTATTACATGTTTTGAATCGAAAATAAATATCGCTAAATTTCTAATTTAGCTATCGCTAAAGGTGGCGAAGGTAACTGTATTTCCTTCTAACACGAACATATTGCAAAACGAGGATTTCACTTTTTATGGGCTTTGAAACTATGACACTCATATTCTACCGGTTTCAGACATTCGCAGGTTGGTAGAAGTGTTGACTTGGTAGCTTAAAATCCACATTTCATGGTCCAAGTTTATTAAATAGCTGACTGAAGCTCCAGCGTCTACAAAATTGGTCACAATCGTCTGTGGCACTAATTTTTGCCATCTGAAAGGATTTTCTGAAGAATCAAAAAAGAACTCCGTTTAGATGTTTTGCAATTCCAAGCCTAGGTCCCCATATCGACTTTATTTTATGAGTAGTTATTGGAACCGTTGGTAGGTACTCGAGAATGTATCAATTTACGTTGTTTTGGGGTATGTTGGCTGTTATAAAACTGCACTCAAACGTTATTAGGTGTAATGTATCGTTTCAGCCTTTCCACCGAGGACGCATAGAGCAAGAATCAGGCAGACCAGATTGATGTTGATTTCAAATCTGCTGTTGGAGTGCTTATCCGATCCAAAAATAACGGAACGTATAAGGAGATGTGAGGACCTAGTCAAGCTGTCTTTGAAGATCCAAGACATCCTATGCTCTCCTGAGTACATCAAAATGAAAAATCCGGATAAACTACGGTATACGATCGCTCAACTGATCGTAGATCCAGAACACCGGCAAACGGTCGAGAATATCATAAAGACAAATCGGAAGCGTACTTGGCCGCAATTTGATCCGATATGCAGAATCCCTAAAATAAAATCCCCCACCGTAATACTCAAAACTATTTTCAACAACTATATCGACGCTTGGAGCTTCGAGAAACAAAGGTATCTCAAGAATAGGGCATCTTACAAGTTCAATATGGCGATGAAAGACTTGCTGTCCAAAGACTGGCTTCACGAGCATTGCATTTTTGCCGGGTACGTTCCGGTAATGAAAAGTCGGAAGTTGGGACCGATCGGACGGTTGGCGACGACGACTTGCGGATGCAGGAAACTCGACAGATATCAACATAAGAAGTCCTTCATGGAAAAACTGAGGAAAGAAGCGATGAACTACAGGTATCACACGATGAACAAAGTATTGAAGAGGGTCGACCAGAAGTCTATCGTCCGTTTTCATCGCAGGGCCTTCGAAGGAGGATCTTTGTTCTCTGGGTCGCGGATAGGTGAGCTCATGCAAGTATTATTCCCTTTTCAGCCGGTTTCTGTGAATTTTGAAACTATTTTACAAAAATTGCCATCAAGAAAATCATACTTCAGACATTTGGAAACAAGTAAAGACTGTCTCCGTACACCCCACAAATGTGTCATTTTTTTAATAACACAGGCAATATGGACATCAAGGTTTCAGTTGATATACAGGGTGTCCCATCTACAAAGGCCCATTGAGGAATTACAGCCATACGGTGCGAGCTATCAACAAATTGAACTGGACCTTTTCTTTATTATTTTCACTCTGCTTGAAGGTGGTGGAACCCATTTTTCATCTTTCGATGTTAAAGTGCCTCAAATCTTTGATTGAAACTTGAGGTTGCCTCTTGAGCCCCCCTTTTTGGTTTATTATTCAATGATAAACCATTGTAATCGCTCTTGAAAAAAAATTCTAACCCCTGAAAATTTCATGGTTTACGTTTCAAAGGGTGTAGAATCCGAATCTGCAATAAAAAATTTTCCGTCCGTCCGCCGTACGCACGATTTCTCCCAAACGGCTGGAGCAAAAAATCTGAAATTTTCAGGGAAAATTCATGTTAATCCGACGATGCCCAAATTCTTTAGCCAGCTCTTAATTTAAAGTGCCCTTTAAGGGTTGTCAAAGTTTTGTAAAATCCCTAAAACCCTCAAAAAAGTCAAGGCGGCCCTAAATTTGGACTTTTTTGAAGAACTTTCCATGAGGAATCGAATGAGCCCCTCCCCCGGTCCGTAGCTCAATTCATTCCCGATGTATGGCCCGATTTATGGTGCTATCATTTGCATCCACATTCACTACATCATACACGGGTTAAAGCATTCTGATATGCATGCTCCGTCTTACGAAATTTAAAATTTTCAAATAGAATATTTTTCCATTGTAAACGCTCTTGAAAAAAACGATGCAAATTCTTTCACTGGGGTTTATTATTCAATTATTCATGATTTGAATTTCTACTAAGCTTTGGACAGTGCGTGTTTCACAGGTGATAGAGCGATTATTGAATTTCAGGAGGCACACAAATATGATCAACTGATCAATCCAAATAGGTATTTTGGTTGAGAACCGATTTAAGTGCTCTATGCATATCTCCTGAAATTCAATAATCCCCCCCAGTGGTACTCAATATGTCATCTGGACTATGTACTGAACAAAACTCAGATCTTTTTTGAACTGTCAAAATTTTAAAACGATTTCTTGCACACTTCAGGTACAGTGAAGTAGGTAGAAAAAATAAAAACGAAAATTACTTCAAAAATTAAAACGTTTTCTCAATTAGAAAAGACTAGAAAAGTATAATTTTCTGGAACTATAAACGAAGGTATAAACTGGAAAGTATAATTTTCCCATTTTCCCTCCAAGCGTACCGCAATCCACTCACGCTGACGTCTGGCCAAGGACTGAGTATAAAAGGCGTTTTTTTTTAAATACCGCATGAATTTTGCCCCAAATTCTGAAAACAATGTTTAAAACAACAAATCGACTCGTGAAAACAATCCACACGCACAAGTTTGAGGCGCGTCTAAGAAAAATTTTGAGAGAAAGATTTTTTGGGACAAATGGATGTCAAAACTAGCGAAATTCTACCTAATTTGAAATTGTAATAACTTTGCCAAAAATCGGAATTTTTACGTTTTTTCTTATTATGGGAACTTGAAATGATCCCAGCTTTCGATTGGTAGTATCAAAAGTCTTGCTACGAATACGTGAAAACCTCAAAGCAGGAAAACTTCTTCCGCGGGTACATGAAGTCCTGCTGTGAGGCCCTTGCGGACTCCATCATTAAATGCATTGTAAGCGGCGGGTCGTAAGCTAAGAATAATTTTCTTATGTTACGTGAATTCACAGAGCCAGGGGTTCGAACCAGAGTGTTCATGGCATCCCACAATCAGCCGATCGAGGTCGCTCAAAGCGAATCAAACGAAGAAAGTATAGCCTCCGAAAGGCAATTCATGGAGTCGCAGATGAAAGACATGAGCTCGCCCCAGTTTTCGAGTAACGTGTCCAACAACGTGGCAGTCAAAGTGTTCGCCATGTCGCCCAATCTGCCGTTGAAGCTGATACCTGCACGAGTGGTGACCCAACTGGAACTGAGCACGGTTCTGGATCATCCAAACATTGTGAGATTCATCGAGACGTTTGCCACGAAAAGGGACATACTCATGATAATGCGGTTTGTATTCTACACCCCGGTAAATATTTTTCTTAGCGATTCTTGCTAATTCTGAATATTTAGGTTTATTCATTTATTGAAATTAACGGCAATAGCCAATATACAAAGAAAGAAAATCCAAAACAAGTTGACAAATTACAACACGATATAACAATGGGATCAGAAGCAGATAAACAAAACGCTGAGGCAAGAATTGATACAAAAATACAATAAACAGTGATCTGGTGGTTTTAAACGGTAATTGGTGGTACTCCAAATTCAACATAGAATTTGTTATCTTTACAATTTCAGCTTTCTGACAACACTATTTTGTTAAAGCAGTTTTTTTTTTTTTTGCGGAACAGAGGAGAAAAATGCGTTACGCAGAAGCTCCCGGAGCCCAGCCTACTGTTGGACTACCAACTAAAAAACCCCTCATTTTTTTTTGCCGCTGGGCTAGCGATGGGACAACGACATCGATATTATCGAAATATCGATGTTTTGCTTCGATATTGCGATGTTTTGCCATCGACGCCACATGTTCGATAATGTCGATGTGTTGGCTCCGATAGCATCGGTTTGATTTACTCTTTGGTTTGGTTTTCTCTTTGGTTCACAGAAAAAATTCAATCCAGTTTGCTCGCTACCTAACGTAAAAAAAGAGAAATATTAAAAATTCTTTCCACTGCCTTTCAATTATTCTTTCTTCTTTCAAGATTTCTTTCAAAAAAATTCTTTCAATATTAGCGAATTTTCGAAGAAAAAGAAAATACCTATTGTTCTCGGTCTAAAATATTTAAAATGAGAATTTTCAAAAAATGTTTGCATCCATTTTAAGCATTATAAATTCTCTGTCAAAAGACATCAAAAACACATTCCAGACGATAACTCGCGATAAAACTAAGATTAAAACGCAAATTTGCACAAAAAATCTACCTAGACTTTCAAAAGTCTAAGTTTGAAGATGAGCACAATCGCCTCACTCTAAGGGGAGATTTGGGGCATTTCAAATGGGGGAAAGTTACCCGAAAACCCTCAAGCAGGTGACTCCCTTTTATAAAGGTTTTTTCACGCTGAACACGATGGTGAAATCGGATTGGAAATATCTCAATCCGTTCAAACTAGATCAGTTTGAAGATGATAAAACACCTCGAGATTCAGCGTTAGAAAATGACGGAAATTCATGGGTCACATTTGGATTTTACCACTACCCGTTTTGTATAATTTTGTTGACTTGGCAACTTTGAGTGCTCTCTGAACGGGTTAAGCTCAATAAAATAAAATTTGAAAAACATTAAACGTGTCAAATTTTTATGATATCTCAGATAGAAGTCGAATCCCCAATAAAAAATTATGTTCAAATTTGACAAAAAAACAAAGTTGTCAATATTTACACACAAGCATACCATGAAGCGAGTATGAAGATTTTCTTATTTTTGTAATCATTTATCTTCGTGATTATAAGATAAACTTGAGAAATTACCAGCTAAATGAAAATATTTCTTTCTCCGCTGCAGATATGAGGTTAATCTTAGTTTACATCATATTCTCAAAAGAAACGGAAGACTCATGCAAAGGACGGCTAAGGTCTGGATATTCCAAATTGCACTCGCTCTCCAGTATTTACATTGCGCCGGTATAGTTCATCGAAACATCAAGTGCAGCAACATTCTTATTAGTGAAGATTACGAGGCCATTTTAACCGGGTTCGGATCCGCAAAAGTTAAATGGATGGATTTACTCCATATTCAAATGGCAGAAAGTAAGAACTATCACGTTGGTTATGCGCCTTACAGGGCTCCAGAGGTTCTTCAAAGGAAACCTTATAGGATGCCACCAATTGACATTTGGGGTCTGGGCGTGGTTCTTTTCGTAATGCTCAACAACACTTTTCCGTTTGGATTTCACAATAAAAAACTCATGTTGAGGCAACAAATGTTGAAGAAATGGAAGAGGGCGTGGGTCAGAGATTTCGCCACGTCGCATGCCTGTTTGAATTTGTTGAAGAAAATGCTCGAGCCAGACCCATCAGAAAGGCTGAGAATTACCGATGTCGTGAGCCATAGTTGGTTTAAAAGACTTCCAATCCCTAAAGCTCATACGAAAGCACTGAGGCGAGCCCCCTTCCTGTTCCTTCGCAGCGATTCTGAACCAGATAACGTTCATCCAGGAGCGGTCCACTTCACGCAGCACAAGACTGATAAGGACACACTGGACGAAATAAATGCCATACTCGGGTCAATAATGAATAGAGCTGAAGTGAGAAGTTTCCAACCAATAGAAAATATTCCCGGGTATGAAGAGTGTTACTCGAAAAAGGTAGGTAGAGACAATCTGTTAAGTAAGATCGACGCTTCGCTCAGAACTCCCTTGAGGAAATTCCGCAGAGAAAGGAGCTTCCTTGAGTATGAGCCTTTCATTTCGGAGCAGGAGGAACTGGAAATTTACGAAAGGACCGCGGCGAATATCGAAGAGATGCGAGGGCGGGTGGATCAAGTGCGAAAAATTTTGGAGCCTCCTCAGAAAGAAGATAGGATGAAAAAAACGTTAGCCGAAGTCGTCGAGAAAATTAAAGAGAAAGCAGAAACTACGTCCAATCAACAGGAGCAACTGAAGAAGAAATTAGCGGTATTTATGCCGAAACTGAACACTCCCTCGGAAGAACCCAGAAGCATACTTCAACTTAAAAGTACGCTCTTTATTTTCATGTATCGTAATCAATCAACTTTAAGTGCTATTATTCGAAGTAATAATCTGAGTTTAGATGATGTACCACGGACTACGGCTATTGAACAGATCGAATTTAAGTAGAATAGAATACACGAATAAAAACAATGCCAAGGAGATGGCACAGCAGCTTCTTCGTTACCTACATCCTTTATCATATGAGCTAAATTGAATCAAAATTGTGAAAGTTATACCTGTTTCAAGAATTTCACGTCCGTGCACGCGCAGAGTGTACCGCTGATTATATTGAGATGAAATTCCTTTGGGACCTCAAGAGGCCTTATCCGCATAGTCTCTCAAAATATGAGCTAAATGCATTCAAAATTGTAAAATTTTTGGCTGTAACAAGGAAATGCGGATAGACAGACCGATAGACAGACATACAGACAGATAGATAGACTGACAGACAGACACGGAACCAAATTTGTTCAGTAGGCTATGAAACGCTAAATTCGACAACAAAATTTGTTTGGCTCCCGATAGGGAACACAAGGTTTCCGCTGCTTCGCAGACTCGGAAGCAATAATAATCTTTTTGTAATTGACTTGCCTCTAACAATGGCTTTTTTGGTTCAATCGCCATAAAGTTTGTATGAAATTGCTTTGTGGTCACTCTTCAACTACTATCTGAATCGGAAGGAATTTCGAGTATCGTATCATGAACAACAGGTGTTTCATTGAATTCCCCTTCGCGCATGCTAACGCTATCCAATTAGTCCTGCAAACCAACAGATATTATGATTATATTGATATGATTCATACATTAAGGCAATAATGGAAGCATATCGGTTATAAGTGGTGGAAATACGTATTTTCAGGTTTGTCTACTCGAGAAAAATTGCTACAGGAATTGAAGAATTCGTCCACGAGTAAAATTTCTGTCTCAACTACGATGGAGTTGCGCGCTACGCGTTCAGGACTGGGTGTCAAACAATCTAAAGATTTATCCGCCCCCTATTTCCAGTCAGTCCAAGCCAGACACGCTCCTTCATCTTTACCGAAACTAGGTGAGTAATTCAATTCAGCGTGTTTAATAAGTTGCCGATCACCCCTTCTAAAAGAATAATTATGGACAAATGAAATTCATCTTTGCCAAAATGTCCACCGGCAAAGTTATTTACATCACGCACAAAAATTAGTTCAAAACAATCGAATAACACAAGATTGGAAGTAAAACAAGTAAATCACACTTAACAAGGGTTCAGTGTTACCCCCTGCATTTCTTCAAAACAATGTTAAGCTGAGCACACACATGCGGTATTCGCCTAGAGCTGAATGTTCGGCAAGTAACTGTTCGGTATATGGAGAACACCGAGTTTCTTGACACACATATGGGTGATTCGCCGAGCACGGTGCTCGTCTCGGATAAGACGAATGTTTGGGCGAGTGTTTATTCGAGTGTTTAGGGTGGTTCAGCCAGTAACGTTTCTTCTTCCATGGAGGTTGGAGCTATGGAGGACGATATTATTATTGCAGCAACGGGTTTTCGCTGTCCAGATAAAAGAAGAAGAGACAGAAGAGATGGTGGATGGTTTCTGCCAACAATGGCAGAGAAACTTGAGTTCCCTTCCCAAGTACTCACCTACCAAAATATCGCTGTTGATGTAGTCAGGCAATTCAAGTAACAAAAATATTGACAGCCTTATTAAACAGGGACATGATTGTTTTCGATGAAGTGTGGATTGTTCAATCCCGCAACACTCCTGCTCGCCCGAGTACTTGGGCGAATGTGTATGCCAGCGCTCGCCTAAATTCGAATGTTCGTCTCCTTTGAAGTGGGCCTTTTACCTACAACGAGCGCAACACCCCAATGTTCGCTATTCGCCTAGCACCTAAAGCTGAAAAAACACAAGTAGGTAAACTCATAGACTGTGTCCGAATACAGCATGTGTGTGCCCAGCTTAACATTATGTTGTGCAACTAATGTGGCACTTAGAACTTTTTGATGTTTACAATCGATTACGAACCCTTGGAGCGTCTTGGCACTCAAAAAACGTGTTTGAGAAAAAATGGCACTTGAGTCGTTTTGCGGTGTCCGATCGATATGCTAATAAGGTAGACGTCTGTCGTACCAGCTTAATGGACACTCCAATGGGACTAAATCATCGCTGTCGTGAGCAACAGTAGACTAAAGTGGTCATTCTCAAGTCCTAAAAAGAAGCTGTTAAAGGCGTCTATGGGTGAATGGTGCGCCCCCATTCCTTGGTTAATTAGGAAGGAAGTAACTTGGATGCCCCGTCATGCTTAATGCTCTAACGCATCTATTGCCAGTGTGTTGACTCTAGATACTGGGTCACCGACATTTTCCGTACGGTGTTCAAATCCGATGGAGCCAGGGTTGCAATTGGCCAGCCGGCAATTTGACATGATTGTAGTGCCCTTTTCGATTTCTCGTAAAACGATAGGCTGCAGGCCGTCGCCTCAACAGGCGATAGTAGGACCAATATCGGCGAGTTGCATAAACTAGCAGTCAACTGCTTGCAGGCATCCGAATTGAGTTGCAGATGATAGCCTGAAGATAGCACACATTAGAGTCCAGTACCTGCAGGCGGACTGGCCTTGGCTGGTGAATGAAAGGATAAAAATGATCTAGGGCAAAACTGATGGAAACATGAAAAAACGGAGACAGCGGATCGTACGCCTACAGGCCAACTGATAGTGTGTGGCGAAAGGGGGGGCACTTGAAATGACCATCCAACAGGTCGTTGCCTGTCGGGATCTCTCATCCAATCTCTGTCTGCCCAACGACCACACACCTTCAGACCTTCAGACCGGGCGAACTGCAGTCTATTATCTTCAGCACACCTGATTAATGTGTGGCCAACCCCGGTCGACGGCCTTACGATTATCTTCAGTTAAACTGGCAGCGTATGGAGAGCCTGAAGATGTATTCTCACGGTCGACAAACCCGATTACCAGTACCCCTTGATTTCGTGGTAGATAGCATATCAATCGAGTACCTTTTTTTATAATGGCACCCTACATTTGACCAACCTGAAAAAACAACATCCATAAACATTTATTACTTAATTGCCACGAAAACTTAGTCATTGTATGTAGCATTTTCGCATCTTTTCCCTTTTAGTTCCTAATGCCCCTACCCAGGGACGTAACTAGGGGGGGGGGGGGGCCGGGGGGCTGCCCCGGGGCGCCAAATAGGCAAAAAAGTGACAGCTTACCAAGTTTCTTTTAAATATTATGACCGTTTGGAGTAAATTTGAAAATATTTACTAAAAGGAAAAATAATATAAATAAGGAATGCAATAGGCCTACAAGAAAGGACAAAGGATATAGAAAACGTATACTTCGCGAGGCGAGAACTAGCCTTGAGCGGCCGTATGCAGGGTAGTTGACGAGGCGAGTCTACTCCATTCGAACTTATGGTTTATATTTGCCAAAACGGCCTCCATGACGCCTATCCCAATATAACCACAGCTTTGAGAATTTTTCTTACAATACCCGTGTGAGTAGCATCGAATGAAAGAAGTTTTAGAAAACTGAGGATAATACAAAACTACATCAGGAACTTGACAGGACAACAACGACTAAGCAACTTGGCCATCATATCAATAGAGCACAAAATAGCTTCAGCACTATCTTTTGATGGTATGATTAAAACATTTGCAGCAAAAAAAGCCCGACAATTTTCATTTTAAAGTTTGTTTAGGGCTTCCATTTCGTACAAAAATTTATTTATCATTTATCAGTTTGTTAAATTTAATAAAAATTATATGGTATTTTACATTGAGCACTTACTTACCAAACCTTCCTCCTTTTAGTAAAAGAGTTTATACATTGTGAATAAATCAAATTAATTATATTTATATTTTGGTTCATTGGTATATTAAGATGGTATGAGTCATGAGATTTCGGGTCTATGGGGGTCGCCAAATTTATTTATTGCCCCGGGTAAAATATGGGCTGGTTACGTCCCTGCCCCTACCTGACTGCGAACCAAAGCTCCTTGAGTTCATTGAGTTGAAATACAACACACATGAACTTATATGTACGTTAGCTCTGTAGAAAGCATAATATACAGCTAGAAGACCATTTCATTTTACTTGCATCTTTAGCACACAACATTGCTGTTTGTCCATTTGTTTTGCAGGATTCGTTAAACATCACGGTGCTCCTTCGTTCAATGAGCCGGCTAAAAAATTTTCTTAAATATTCCAAACCGAACAAGCAAATGAGAACTGGGTTATTCTTGGTTAGTTGTAGTTGGTCTAGTAATGTATTGTAATGTAGTATTCACTACCTGAACACAGTTTATATGAGATTATAGTGTTTGCAAATCAAATCCAAGTTCAACCTTTCCACTCATGACTTCGATACCCCCCTATTAGCGTTCGTGAACAGAATTGCTTCCGCTCAATGCATACCTTTCATTTTAACTGGTCGCAAAGATATTTAACGCTTCACATTTCTTGAGCCTACCAGTCCATGTGATCACTCGCTTGGGATTTCCACATTGATGGAAGCACAAATGAAGGACTTTAAGAACAATTGGTGAAAGTATCTTTTAAAAAGTTGAATCAACGGTTAAATTTTTTTTAAACACTTTCTAGGAAAGTTGAATTTGACTTGAAAATGCTTTAAATTATTTTTTGTTAAGGTGTAAATTCCTAGCCACGGCACACAACCGCGATTGTGGCTCACGATTTTTGTTCGACAGACTCAATCGCAAGATGGATACTTGTACCATTCCAAGGTACGACTGGTCGCTGAGTCAGTCTGGCTCAAGACGTCTACAAAGAAAGTGGTGTTGTTAGGGGATGAGGAGGAAGATAATTCCATTTGACAATCACAAGGGAACCCTACGCTAACATGTTCCGAACGGGGAGAGATGACGGCTTTTTTAATTTGCTGATACTCGACCATTTGAAGGCCCTATCCTCTTCCAGAGTTTGCTCAGGCTGAACGTACCTCAGTTCACCTAAATTTTTCCACTGGTGCAGGACAGGCTCTACGTCGCTTCTGCTGAAGAAAAACTGGCCCTCGAAATGAGGTTAATAATGCTCCATTTAAGCTGTGCTGAATTTCCGCCAAATTTCAACAGGCTTGAGGGGTTTGCATACCTCAGTGGCAGATGGCATGTGGCTGGACTGCCTCACCCAACCGGTCGAGTCGCAGTCGCGCTCATCAATTGTCAGTCGCATTGGGTCCTGTGGCCAGGAAACGCGCCTAGGGATGTTATCCATAAGAATGCATTGAAGATGTGGGTTGTGGCCAATCGTGAGCCGCATCTAGGAATTTACACCTTTAGGTAGCGAACAATCCAGTGGAATTACTACATCTATGGCCCCAACAGTCTCATACCAGCGCCATTTGGTAAACGAACACAATATGTGCGAGGGTTCACACATGTTGTGCTCGTTTAGCTAATAGCTTCCAAACTCCTATATGACCAGGTCGTCTAAACCAGGGTTGTCCAACTGGCGGCCAATATCATAGTTTCTTAATGCAGGATTCTTGAGACAGTTAGCGTTTATCACAGATCTGACTAATCATCTTAACAGTTTGAACTTGTGCCCTCAAGCAAGAAATCAGACGATTTCAGATCTGTTGGAACAATAAACGGATTCCAGAAGAAGTTGGACCTGTTTAAACATTCTTTGGAAAAGAACAACCTAACACACTTCCCTAGCTGCCTGCAACTTGCAGAAGAATTTAAAGATGAGGAAAACATTTAAAAATGAGGAACAATAAACGGATTCCAGAAGTTGGACCTGTTTAAACATTCTTTGGAAAAGAACAACCTAACACACTTCCTAGCTGTCTGCAACTTGCATTTAAAGATGAGGAAAACATGAAGTTTTCACTTTGCAGTTCACAGGTCCAACAAATTGTTGATGAATTCAACCGTAGATTCGAAGTTTTCGAAAGTCTGGAAAGCAGTGAGCTGCTTCACAATAATCCTCTTGGAGCATTCGTTGAAGATCAACCTGCAGAATTACAACTAGAGTAATGTGACCTTCAAGCTGACATGTTCCAAATCACCAGACAGGAAAAGGGGCCCGAATTTTTCAAATTGTTATCTAATGAAAAATACCCAAACCTGCAAGATTTCGGGCTGAAAATTTCTGAAAATTCAATGTTCGGGAGCACATATATGTGTGAAAGCGCCTTTTACTCCATGAAACACATAAAGAACCCCAACAGATGCCAGCTTACAGATTCTTCATTGCGTCATATCATGAGTCTCACTACAACTGGATTGGCTGTGGACATTTCGTCTTTGGTGGCCGATCGACCACAGTCCTCACATTAGATTTGATCGTTCAGTATTCATGTAATGATCATGTTAGTTATTGATTAAGGCTGTAGGGCTTAGGTGTATTAGGTCATTCATACATGTTATGTTGCCAAAACCCCTTATTTAGCACTATTTTCGCTGCATCAGCTCTCCGCACTTATAAAAGCCGCTGCCTCCCACCAAGACCTTCAGTCATGCTGTCTCGCTGCCCGAAGTTACACGTGTCCGTTCCCTGTTGTTACTCGCGAGTTGTGTGTTCAATAAATCTATCGTTTTTTTAAAAACTCTTTTGTCTCGAGTCCCAATATAACTTACATACAACTGAGGTTGTTGAGCAATCAATTAAATAATAGTACTCTTGGTTTTAATCATTGCTACACCACACATTTCTAATTGTTGCTTGAAAAATACTATATGGTAACCTCATCGAAGATTTTGGTCGTGGACCTCGAGGCCTTACAAGTTGGACACCCCTGGTACAAACCATTTATCCGCTAATATTTTAATAAACGTTGCCCTTGCAAGATCGACATTTCCTGAGATTTTTACAAGTTCCCTACTTTAGTCATCAAGAAATTTTGTTCATGGTTAATTGCTTTTATTGGAATCCAGTTCGCGTACAGTCTCTTGTGGGAGTCCGCTGTGGCGTCTAGCTTCCAGATTCACCATATCTCCGTAGTGGTTCAACACGTTCGTGTGGATTATCGCCGAAAATATTGGTCTTAGCACGATCCGCCGCCCTCATTCTTTGTCTAGTCACGCCACTTACATAAGACAAGAACTCGCATTTTTCCATAATGTTTAAATACAATGCATTCGCTAAGTCAAGGCCATCATTTATTTAATCAATGTTTAAGTCTCCAACTACAAAATCTCGACCCGTTCACTTTATAGGGTGTCTACACTATGTTCCAAACTCGAGGATTTGATTCTACAGGTCATTTTCAACAAAAACGCTGCAAATTATTTCACTGGGCTTTATTATTCAATTGGCTTGCTTTCATGATTTCACGTACGGCGGACGGACGGAAAAATTGTTATTGCAGATTCGGATTCCACACCCTTTGAAACGTAAACCACGAAATTTTCAGGGGGGGGGGTTAGAATTTTTTTCCAGAGCGATTACAATGGTTTATTACTGAATAATAAACCAAAATGGCATTTTTTGGTTTATTATTCAATAATAAACCATTGTAATCGCTCTGGAAAAAAAAATTCTAACCCCCTGAAAATTTCATGGTTTACGTTTCAAAAGGTGTAGAATCCGAATCTGCAATAAAAAATTTTCCGTCCGTCCGCCGTAAGCACGATATCTCCCAAACGGCTGGAGCAAAAGATCTGAAATTTTCAGGAAAAATCCATCTTGGTCCGACGACGCCCCAATTCTTGAGCCGGCTCTCTCACTCAATTTGAAGTGCCCTTTAAGGGCTTTCAAAGTTTTGTAAAATCCCTAAAAACCTCAAAAAAGTCGAATTGGCCTCAATATTTACCTATTTAAAGAACATACCTTTAGGAATCGAATGAGACCCTCCCCATGTCCGTAGGTCAAACCATTCCCGATTTATGGCCCGATTTATGGTGCCAACATTTGCGTTTTTTAGTTTATTATTGTTTGTTTGTAACCTAGTGATGTCCGGCCGATAGCGTCGAGTTGTAGTGAATGTGGATACTGGAGTGATAGCCGATGTTGATACTTGTAGTTTATAGCCGATACACGGGTTGAAGCATTCTGATATGCATGAAACGCTGATGATATGTAGGTAAATATTATTCAATATTATTAGTGGGGTAAATAAGTATTCTTTCTCGGGGGTTTATTATTCAATTGCCTTGCGTTCATGATTTGAATCTGTACTGAGCTTCGGAGTGTGCGTGTTTCACAGGTGATAGGGCGATTATTGAATTTCAGGAGATATGCATAGAGCATGTCTGTTCTCAACCAAAATACCTATTTGGATTGATCAGTTGATGATATTTGTGTGCCTCCTCTACATCATTCTACCTTGGGCTACATCGTTTAAATTTGGATTTGGGAAAATTTTAACGCAATACGAGTGATAAAGGACTTGATAAATTATAAATGTTTTTATTGTGTGTGTGGGGGGGGGGGTGGTATTGAGGTTCAATAAAAAAAACGCTGGAAATTCTTTCACTGGGGTTTATTATTCAGTTGGCTTGCGTTCATTATTTGAGTTTCTACTAATCTTTGGAGTGTGCGTGTTTCACAGGGTAGAGCGATTATTGAATTTCAGGAGGCACACAAATATGATCAACTGATCAATCCAAATAAGTATTTTGGTTGAGAACAGCTTTACGTGCTCCATGCATATCTCCTGAAATTCAATAATCGCTCTATCCTGTGAAACACGCACACTCCAAAGCTTAGTAGAAATTCAAATAATGAACGCAAGCTAATTGGATAATAAACCCCAGTGAAAGAATTGGCAGCGTTTTTTTCTTACTCAACTAAAAATCCTTCTTTTTCCACTTGCAAGATTTTTCGTCTTCTCGACCTATTAGTAAAACGTTCTTAAATCCCTTAATTTTCACGCAAAATGAAATCTGAAAATACCGTTGGAAAGAGCGTCAAATTTCCTATCAGTTTGAGGCAAAAATTCAACTTTTTTAGCCCGGTCTTACTGGTGAAAAAATTAAAGAAAATTGAAATTTGAGGATTTTGTTAAAATCACCGTTTTTTCTTCTGCAATCATCTTTTTTATAACGGAGGACAATCGTCGGGCACTCCTTGGGAACAGCTTTCTCAGAATCTCAGCTTTGAAACGGTGTAATAAAAGGTGTTTTCACAGTGTAATTTGGTTGAGAAGCCACGTTTGAGTCCTTAAAAACGTGGGTTCTTCAGTGGAAATCAACGTTTTTCATCAAAAGCCGACTTACACCATAACAATTAGTAGTTATCGCTATTTTCGAACACTTTTACGCTGAATCGAATGGTCATACTTTATCATGGTCATACTGAGATACTCCCTGTATCTCAGTAAACGGTAGTGGACCTTGTTTCATCGGGGAGCTTCCAAATTCCAGATAAGTGTGCCCTGTTAACTAAATATCTCGCATGCACTGCAATTTAGTGCTATTAGAGCTGTGTTTTTTTTTTTTTTTTTTTTGTGTTCTGCAGCCTAAGATGTAGGATGTGGTTGATACGATCATTTATGGCTGAAAAGTATCGGATCCGATAGTGTACAATTAAAATCGATATCGGAATAGAAAATATCGCCCAAAAATATCGATATATCGATGGAAGGAAATCGATATTTTCTTGACATTTTCTTTACAGCTGTGGAAACAATGTTTTGATGGTGAATACAGTTTAACTAGTTGCCAATTCTCCTCGACAAATGAAATTGAGGCACTGAGATGCAAAAGTGTTTCTTTACGATTTTTACAAAAATTGGGATGGCAGTGGTTTTTAATAGAATTTTTCGGGCTCTGTGGATTATTTCCATCAGTTTGTGGCAAAACGCTTTCCTTTTCCCTTGAAAATGGCTTCAAATATGACGGTTAAACTCAAAATAGGCTGTTTACTCCAGTGGTTGCGTTGCAAATATGATTCTTTACGTTCGATACATCAGTTGGTAACAAAACTGTTTCTTTACGCTTCCAATGGTGGCAGAACTGTATTTTTACTCAGGTTCATCAGTGTTAAAGATGAAAAATTGAGGGATATTGTAGTTTTGATGGAAAATCATTTTGGGGTTGATTTTATTGAGAGATAAGAGTTAGATTTCTACAGAGATGTCACGAGCAAAAATGTCACAGCTCCACTCTCAGCTTTGGATGAAGAGGAAGCGGACTTGTCCGATGAAACTGCTGATCTTAGGGTTTAAGCATAGAAATTGGAATACACTAGTTTACTCTATGTTCTGTGGGTTTAAGTTTTCACGCTGCGTTGTCACTATGTTTAGTCGTTCAAAATTTGCTTCTCCCATACTACAGGATATATTACTTACATAATGTTTTTTATTTTGTGGATTTTATGGTCATTCTGATTTTGAATAAGGATTTAGTGATATTAAGCAAAATTTGCTCAACTTAGTCAAATGAGACTGTAATTTAGTAGTGAGACTGTTTTTATCACGTGAGACTATATAATAACTATAAGCCCGATAAAAAATAAATAAAAAAAGCGACTTTTGTACTTGGTTTAATGTTTGCCGAGTATTTTTTGATTGCAAGAAGATAAATTGGCATCGTGGCTGACTTTTTGAAAAAACAGTGAAAACAAGTTTAATCTTTGAAAAAGTTGTTAAAAAATGTTCAACACTGTTTTCTACTATACAAATGAGAGTTTATTAATGATGGTTTAGTTAATTTTTTCATCCTCGAATCATCATGATGCTAAATCATTTTTAGGGCATGACTGCCATAACTGGATCTTTAACGGAACCATCGTTACAGAATTGCTTTTTTACGGAGTGTGGCTGCAAAAGCACCTCTCTACAAACTTTGATTCGTTCTGGTAACGTTAGTTACTGAGCACGTTATATTTCCAGTGACACCATACATCAGTGATGAAAAGGGAACATGAAAAAAAACAATCAAACATCAAAAACTCATCTTATTCTACGGCCACAGTTTTTAGCATTTTTTGGAGAATCCCTCATTACGTAAAGAAACACTTGAATCTCAGTGCCTCATTTGCTGTTGTCTTTTCTCCAAAATCGAAGTTCATTCATAACGCCGGTGGATGGCAATACCCCCATGGCTGTGATTACTACACTCTCCCGTAATCATAATTTGCAGCGATCCTCATCAGGCGGTCTAATAAGTTTGATCTGTAAAGGTGAAGTGTACGCATTCTGGCGGCACGATCGTCAAGCGGAAAGAGGATCGATTGTCAACATCCTAGAGTTCTCGGGACATCCAACAAGTAGAACTTGCTGTTCATAATTTCTATTATTACATGAATGGATGCGTTGCCGTTGCTCTCGAAGACTTCATACTCGAGACGCTGTGGAAGCAGCGCATTCTAACGGTTCCAGGAGAGACCACCTCAATAACTACGTTATCTGTATTCTTTTGCTTTTTCTAGACCAAGCTGCAGTTATGATGTTGTGACTGTAGTACAGATGAAACAAAAAATTAGTAGTGCAACAGAAACTGGATAAAAAAAGGTGACTGTCTGACTCTTTTGGTGGTGTGTTTTTTACTTGTCAACTGCGAGAGCAGTGAAGTGAGGCGCCATGAGGACGCTGTTTGGCGTTAAGTGCTGGGTAGCACAACGCTAGTCTAGCGAACGTTGGTACGTTCAGCGTCGACGAATGGGACGTACTGAAGGTTCGGTCCGAGAGAAGTAAGTAAGGACGTACGGGAATACTTATATCGAATTCTCTACGTAGTCCATCCACCGCAAGTCATCCTCGCCACCCGACCTCCGTGTAGCCGGATTACAAGGGTTCGCCACAACCCCCGGTCAGAAGAATTAGGAAGAACTTGAGGTCATGATGACAAATCATTCCTTTTAATGACGTTAGAATGCTTATAGGCAGGGACGTAACTAGGGGGGGGGGGGGGGGGGGGGAGCCCAGGCGCCAAAGTTAGAGGGGCGGCAAATAGGCAAAAACGCTGCAAATTCTTTCACTGGGGTTTATTATTCAATTGGCTTGCCATGATTTGAATTTCTACTAAGCTTTGGAGTGTGCGTGTTTCACAGGTGATAGAGTGATTACTGAATTTCAAGAGGCACGCAAATATGATCAACTGAACAATCCAAATAGGTATTTTGTTTGAGAACAGATTTACGTGCATGCATATCTCCTGAAATTAAATAATCGCTCTATCACCTGTGAAACACGCACACTCCAAAGCTTAGTAGAAATTCAAATCATGAACGCAAGCCAATTGAATAATAAACCCCAGTGAAAGAATTTGCAGCGTTTTCCTGAAAATTTCAGATTTTCTGTTTTTTTTCTGAAAATTATCAGAATGCTTCAACCCGTGTATCGGCTACAAAGCCTTTTAGGAGTTCACTCCAGTACCCACAATACTACATCACTACATCACTAGGTTACTGATATCAACACAAAAACAATAATGAACCAAAATAACGCGAAGGTTGGCACCATAAATCGGGCCATAGATCGGGAATGGTTTGAGCTACAGACCTGAGGAGGGACTCATTCGAATCCTCGTGGAGTGTTCTTAAAAAAAGAGTACAAATTGAGGCCGCCTTGATTTTTTTTGAGGTTTTCAGGGATTTTACAAAACTTTGACAACCCTTGAGGGGCACTTTAAATTAAGTGAGAGAGCTGGCTCAAGAATTGGGGCGTCGCCGGACCAACATGGATTTTTCCTGAAAATTTCAGCTTTTTTGCTTCAGCCGTTTGGGAGAAATCGTGCGTACGGCGTACGGACGGAAAATTTTTATTGCAGATTCGGATTCTACACCCTTTGAAACGTAAACCATGAAATTTTCAGGGGGGTTAGAAATTTTTTTTTTTTTTCAAGAGCGATTACAATGGTTTATTATTGAATAAACAGTTTACCAAGTTCTTTTAGTCAACGAGTTTATCCATTGTGAATAAATGAAATTAATTATATCTACTTATATTTTTCTTCATTGGTATATTAAGATGATATAAGTCATGAGATATCGGGCCTATGGTGGGGGGGGGGGGGCGATAATGTATTTCTTGTCCTGGGTGAAACACGGCCTGGTTACGTCCCTGCTTATAGGCAGTGACGGCTCCCGCCTTCAAAACCCATGGGGGTGCACCGAAACCACTAAGGGAACGTGTGATAAAAATGAGCTTTCCTCGCCCAAATACAAATTTCAACTATACCATATCCCATATAGGAGCGACCCCGAACCGCTGGGACGAAAATCCCTTCCCCGCCATCAGGTGGCAACACCGCAGCGGACCCTTTAACTCGGCCGACTATCCCACATTGGCAGCATTAAAGCCCCTTTCAATCTCCACCTCTTAACGCAAGACGTTTTAGTTGCTTTTGTTGAAAAATGTAATTGTTTGTGAGATTCAAAATGTTCTCGTCGTTCTGAGGAAAACAAGTCTAAATTTTATATCATTCGGTTCAGGAACACATTATCAACCAAGTGTGTGGTCATATAGCAACAGTGTAATAAATTGCAAAAAACGCTGCAAATTTGATCACACATGGGTTTATTATTCTTGTTTTGAACTTTATTACACTTAAACTCATGTTTCTTTGATCTAACCCTGTCAGATGGGATGGGGCTCGAAAAAGTACGGAAATAATGTCATTTTACACCATTTTGCCCCCATGAAAATGGATTTCCTTGCTCTGGGTCAACCGCACAGGTTTGGGACCCACTCCAATCGCTTCAGCGTCCAAAATTACATGTAACACGATACCCCACATGGGAAAAAACCCATTTTTGTTTGAGTTTGACGAAAACCGCCATTGGGTATTTTTACATAACGTCTAGATATGTTTTTCCAGTTCAAATTTATACTCGTTGTTTCCCTTTGTTCATGTAAATCACGATTCTGGTGATGGCACGATCGAATTAACTATTATATCACATTTGAATTGCGTAAGACGTAAGTATCGCACCGTAATTAGGGTCCGATGCGAGCCGTCAGGCCACTACCTGGAGGCTCGGATTTGAGGGGCGTTGCCAGACCCAGAGGTCTTCAGAAATCCGCAGGGTCGCTCCTACGTGGGCAAGGGTATACCAATATGCAAAAGGGATCAATCTTGTCAGCTTTCTCAGCTTCAAATCGTGAAACAATCGACTCAATCCTACCTTTTAAGGAACTTTACTAATAAGTACCTACCTAAATAACTAAAAAAAAAAAATAAATTTTAAATGATTGTCAAATTTCAGAAAACCGTGTTATTTAAGAAACTGTGTTTTCACTCCTATTATTGCAGCAGAGGACAAGGGAAGCAAAAAAGTTGATTAGTTACCTTACACCAGCAGAGCAAATCTACCTTTTTGTATCAATGAGGGTTGAACTTGCGAATCTTGGAACGATTTCTGCTTGCCTCTGAGGTTTGTTGCAGTCCTGTCAATACAAGGCGACACAGCGAAAAATCACTCTGTGCTTCTCCGACAATTTAGCGAACTCACGTTTTAAAGCACTTACTGTAATGTTCTCGTATTTACAGCTAACACAGTCACAACGGTTGGGGACAATCAACTGATGATAGGGTAAGTGTGTTTTTGGCGATTAATGGCATGCATTCTAGTGGGGCGAGTAGGTGTGCTCAATGAAACTTCGGGCGATGTATTTTGGGCATTCATTGATTATTTCTTTGAACCTTTAAAGAATCAAACGCTGTGTTCTCCGTGCAAGATTCTTCCATTCTGAGGATGGCTGACTCAAGCTCCCCCCCCCCCCCCTCCTACCAAACTTACGACTCCACCATCCCCTCACCCATCCTGAAGCTCTGTTTGCAATGTAGATTTGAGGGTGATTCCTATTTTACAGGACAATCGCTGTCCTTCATTGATAAATAATTTTCTGTTCAAATTTTTCCAAAAATTATTTATGTAGATTTTTGTAGAGAGTAGCTTTGTTCCAGGTCTAACAGCGCCGTCCAACCTCTGTCGACGGTGGTCCACTGCCTTCTTGATCGTTGTCAACTGCAGTTGACAACTTTTGCAGTCGGATCTGGAACGCATTTATGCATTAGGTTGTAACCTAATGCATTTGAGTCATTATCTCAGAGCCTTCAAAACGCCTGTACCCCTAATCTAGAGTTGACTCCCACATTATTTTGTATGTTTCAAAGCAAAAAAACTGGCTGGAGCTAAAACATTAAACAAAAAACCTTTTATTTAAATGCCCTAAAAAGAAGGAAATCAATTTTTACTTACAAATTTTAACTGTCTACTTGTAGCCTATATACACTCGATTCATAAAATCATTAAAGCTCGTCGCGAGATTTAGGCTTGTGTATAAATTTACAAGTTCCTACCTGGTACCTATTTCATTGACCAACTTATTCCGATAAGCTTATTTTTTTATTTCAGTTTAATTAGGTAAATACTTACGGATCCTATCTAGTACCTACTTACACAAACGTCGCGACAAGCTTTTATGAATTGTGTATATAGGCTTATAAGTAGACAGTTAAAATTTGTAAGTAAAAATGCATTTCCTTCTTTTTCGAGCATTTAAATAAAGTCTTTCTTTAAAAGTTTTTTTGTTTATTACTTTTTAGTCATCGCTAGCTAGGTTTCTGAGTCTATTTATCTCATTCAAAGCACCATTGTTGCAAGGTCGTTTGCCGGTTAATTTGGAACAGTCTAGCTCTTCAATAAAGTCAACCGATTTTACAGGTTCAAATCCAGAATAAACGAGGTCTCTACACCAAATTTCAGGAGAATTCCAAAAAGAGCTTCTTATTTTAACATGCATTGTTTCTCAACTTCAAGTTCCTCTCAGAGAGCCCTTTCATTTGAAACCAATATACCTAGTAGAAATGCATTAAAAATTACTGTTCCGCCATCTTGGATGGTCCGCCATATTGAATTTAGAATGACGTCACACAACTAATCGTGTATTGTCGTCCAATCTGAACGTGCATGCAAAATTTCAGCTTAATCGGTTGAGGGTATCTGCTTCAAAATCGGGTCGCAAGATTCCACCCGAACATCCTTACATACATTGCAAGTTGAATAAAAGCTTTTAAAATTAGGGTTAGTTATCAATCTGCCCTCGATCGAATCCTCTTGGAATGGAAAAATAGATAGAAAATAAATTTGAAGAGGAGCACAACTTCTGGATCAAATTTTCAGCCCTGGCCTTTGGGAGGTGCTTTTCCAGGACAAAGATGCACAAAGACGTCCCAATTATTTCAAAAATTTATTTCGTATATTTCATTCAAACTTTCGTTTTTGTAAAAAGAAAACATTCCCAATTACAGAACCCAGTAGAACCAGAGAGGGAAGAGGAAAAACCATAGAAAAACTCGAATTAATTCATTATATATTATTTTATCATATTTCTCTACGAACAACGTTCAAGTCATTTGCTAAAAACGTAAAACGACGAAACACCCAGCAACTATAGCTGTCAATAATTCAGACAGAAATCCTGAAAGTTATCAAGGTATACCATCATATGCAGAACAGTAATGAGTTTTAAAACATCAGGTATTACAACCTAATACATATCGCTCAAGAACATTCACATTTTAGGATCGTTGTTCTCATAACCTCCGTAAATACTATTTTTGATAGCTTAAAGGGAAATATTTAAATAGATACCTAGGTATTTCAACCGTAAGTTCTAAAATCTGTGATTAGGTACTTTGACGGACAAGAAACCTAAATTATAAAAACCGGATTACATAAGTACGTCTGTTTAACAAATAGATAATAATTTTTACATCATATAGATTTTATAGCAATAGTTTTGTCAGAAGGCTCTATTATAGGGTTCACTAGCCTTTCTGCACTTTGATCAACAAAACTTTCCATTATTCTACTCCTTGTTCCAATCACGTTCGCTATTATGCGTTCTCTCTAAATATCTCTGAATCAAACGTTATTAATTGTAAAAAATATAACTACTTTCGATTGACTCAAGCCAGCGCGAATGCATGAAGGCACAAGTTAAAGATCCATCCAGTTCCTTAAATAAAGAGTCTGATTTATATTTTCCCCTCTAATTTTCGGGTTTAAAAAGACATTCACGGTGTGGCCTCATACACGTACGAAAATTAACAATACCAAACAAATACGTTTTATTAAATAAAATGAGAATTGAATAAATCACGACAAATCACTAACAATATTTGAATAAAGATTGAGACATTAAGCATGAGGGAAAAAATGATTTGAATAAGATTCACCAAGTTGAAGGGCTGCACCGCGTCTATAGATTGAAAGATACAATCCTTTAGATTTTATAGATCACTAAGTGTGTCATGAAATTCCATAATTTCAAAAATAATTATAATTAGTGGATAGCCACACCGTTTCAACTATGTACAAGCTATTCATAGTAATACTATCTACCTACAGGCTATTTTTCAATACTGTCCATTCTATTGTATATAATTGATGGAATTCCATAAATGCAATATTAGGCTGGAATGGGAAACTATATCTCAGATGGGGGTTTAAATATAAACACAACTTCTAAACATCATGTTGCTATTGATAGAATTATTTATAATTTGAATTTATTGAAGATTAATCTGATATCTTCATAAAACTACTATATTCGAAAGAATAAGTAGTTAGGCGGTATTTGCGCATAGATATTCTAGACAAGGCAATATCGCCTTGGTAGAAACAAAAAGTCCCGATTGAATGCCTAAATGGAGATTTACGTCAATTTTCATAACAGTAATTAGATAGGTACCTAGAGCTAAGAGGACAGAAGAAGGTAGGAACTATGGCTTGGAAAAGTAATTGTTAAATCACCGAGTACCGTGGTACTTGCCTTATTTATTTTTAATATTTCAAACATCTATATTATTTGAAGATCCGGGCAAGTGCCCATGAAAAAGGTTGGGAAGGTAATGAGTATGATAGATCAATGCGAGTAAAACAGATCAACGGTTCAAATTTCCTAAGCCTACATTTTGTTAGTAGTTGAGGAGTTAAAAATCAAAACCGAACGTATCAAATATGAGCAATTTTCGGGTTAATGCATTTTTTACAACTACTTCCAAGGTAGCATGGAAGGGCCCTGAAATAGTTTTTCCAAATCAAGGCAAATATTCCAATTGAAAACACAGTCCAAGTTCATAGTTTGTGACAAATCATGACATATCCTTCTCCTTATTAATTGTCAAGATGAAGGCGCCAAAATAGAACTTATCTATGAGACGTTGCTAGCCAAATGGTTTTTATTTTATTTATTTATTTTTTTATTATTATTTTTCCCCCCAAAAGTAGACACATTCAAGAACATCAAAATTCTGTCCGTAATTGCCTACTGATTCTCTAAGTTGACGATAGACTACAATATCAGTCGTTAGATCTCCACCAGGGGCAGCTGCTGAAAGTTTCAAATCCTTGCGCCAAACACAGCCTCAGGATAGGTGAGAGGATGGTGGAGTCGTGAGTTTGGGTGAGGGAGGTTAGGGCTTTGCTGTCTGGGAGCAAGGATCCAGCTCTGCATGCAATGGGTGGAGCTTGGACGCGAAACAGCATTTCACGCTGTTTGATTCAATCTGGCTACAAAGGATGAACCTATGATATCGTCCGACATAAAGCGCACAAATAGTTGTCTACACACCTGTTCAGAATGCTAGAGTGCGCTAGAATCACCATAACAAACTCTAATCCTGTTATCACTTGATTGTTCCCAACTCTTGTGACTGAATTGTATCAGCTGTAAATACGCTCTGAGTACAGTAAAAGCTACAAAACGTGAGTTTTCTAAATTGTCAGTGGAACAAATAGTGACTCTTCGCTAAGCTAGGGTTAAAGATGGAATTGGGCTTTCACCTCCAAGATAGTTTTCGTCTTATAGGTATTTCAACCTTTTATTATTATTATTCCCTATTCATCATCTTTGACCGTGATTAATTAGTTTTCCTTATCCTACTCTAGTTTGGTATTGATTTCTCTAAAGCAGGGTTCAGATCCATCTGGAAAGCTATCCGAAAAGTTCTTACAAGCAGCTGGTCGGTTGGACATCAGCTTGGGAGGGGGAATATTTTTTCCGGACAGGCACTTTTGAAGCAAACTGTACGCATCAGATTTTTCAGATATTTTTCGTTCACAAGTGTGCATACGGAAAGGAACCGAAACAGATGTGGTAGGAAGCGCAGGGAACGAGTTTCAGCTCGTGCTCGTCGATTCCCCTCCATCCCCTCCACTGCTTTTTATTAGCTTCCCCTATCCATATTTCAAGTCGTGCTGGATGGATGTGAACCCTGCTTAAATAACGAATACTTCGTTACTGACATGGAGTGTACGGTGGGGGAACTGAACCAAGGATTGAGGAAAAAGAAGAGGCGTAGCGACAAGTAGAAAAAGCAAAGGAGATTCATGTTGGTATTTTGAACATTTTCGTTGCTCACTTTTGTAATGTTTTATAATTTTTCATTTCAAGACTTTCTCATCAAGAATTTTACATTGACTCATTTTTTGTATTCAGAGATTTCTTTTTTTTCAATTATCTCATGAACACCTACATAACGTTCTTTTGTACTTAGATGTTTTCCAATATTTCTCCAATTTTTTTCATAACATGTCTTGGTACTTTATAAAGATGTGTGGTCGATTGTTATTTTTTATTGACCAGAGGTTAAAAGAAGTAACTATCTGGATGTACACCGTGATTTCTTCTGTGATATTTCTCAATGACATTTTACAATATTCTTTCTTATTTTTATTTATTCAATTATTGAACATTTTAATGGTTGTTAACCCAATGTTTCGTATTTTTAAACCGAATATGTTCCCTTTTCTACATGGCCTTAATGCAGCAGATATTAGTGGCTAAAATCCAGTATTAGGTCAGTCGAATAACTGATTTTTTCTCTATTATTTGCTCAAGTTGATTTTGTTTCTCCAAAACAATGGACACTAAAAAACATGTTGTTTTGTCCCCCTGAAAAATTGTTTATATTAGATATGTCCGGTTTTGATTCTGAACTCCTCAATTATATTATGTCATCTACTTAATCGAGTTGGAGACGATTTATAAGAATATATCGATTTGGAGGGGAAAAATTCGTTCTCAACTCATTTAAACGACCTAATCAATATTTGTTTACGGTACCTAACGACATATCCGCGATGAAGTACTCTAACCTCATATCGTACAGTCCATCACATAGCAGCATCAAATTAGACACCCGTCTGTGATCCCATTGGCACAAAAAACGATTGGAAACAAGATTTACTCTCTCACTACCGATTCACTACCAAACTAAGTAACCGGTCCGTTAGTTCAAAAGAGCCCTTCGTATAAATAATAAAATATGAATAATGAACGAATTCGAGAAACAATTTAAACGTAACATGAATAAATTATTGCACGATGTTTTTTACAAAACCTAAGTTACTTGACTGACAATATCGAACTTATAGTTAACCTGTATAGACACAGTGAATTTCACAGAAAGAACAAAATAAAGTTTTGTCCAGCATCTACATTAAAAATTAATCCCCAAATAAAAAAATTTTGGTATTATTGTACTCAATCTGGGATGGTTAAATACAATTTTCCCTACATTTAAGATTAAGAGAAATTCAATGACAGGAGCACCGTTAACAGGCAGATTCTTACAGCAACCACAATGCTTTGCTAAACTAAAAGTAAATAAATAAATAAAACGAGGTACATATTATTATATCCAGATCTACAGGTACTTTTATGTAGTTTGAAGGCTGAAGTAAGGAAAAAGGGTGACCAATCAGTAGGAAAATTTATAGAAATGAATACAGAATATTTTTGTAGTGCCTGAAAATTCAGGGTGGAGCCACATTACATCATTACTGTGGAGTTAAGACTGGGTCTACCAAAGAACAGCACAAGGACAAGGATATAATATAAATGTGTGGATGAAAAGTGGAAATATATAGAATAAGAAGGTCCAATAGTTGGTTTTGGGACTGGGGGTCAAAATCTCAGAAAGGATGATTCTATAGTATACCCATGTATCTAATCTATCAGCTCTATTATAGTAACGTATCCATCCCATAGAGGTGAGAAGTGGATAAAAAGAGTAAAGGGTATTCAACATTGGAATACAGCTGTTTAAGACGTTTTTTCTGCGAACTCTTTCAAGAACTGCTAGCGAGAAGTTGTTAACTGGAGCAGGCTTTATGGACGCCGTTAAAGCTCTAGCAAACCATCCCAAGAGCTGGTTGGAGGAGTAACCTCCTCGCAGGTTATGGAGCATGGAGGATCCATCACATAAATAATTGACGGATGACGGCAAATAGGCCAATGAGTGGAAGAGGGGAGTAAATCGAATCGATTTTGGTCTAGCTTGAATAGCCTGTTATGGGTGGAGTTCTGTGACCAAGAACCTGACCCATAAATCCAAATTGGTAGGTTCATATCTGTTTCTACGGCTGTCTGCAACCATGGATGGAAATACATTTTTTCCACAGGCAATAGAACCCAAACTTTAAAAACGTTAGACTTAGACTGCAAATTTTGCCAGTTGGCTTTCCAATGATTGGGTTGAATGATTCAAAACATGCAGTAACAATAACATCTCTTGGAGGATAACTCTTCCAGCAAACAACTGCTTGTCAGGCAGTTTTACTCTACGTTCATCTGACCCAAAATTCAGCCAAAGGCCGTTTATATTTGTGCTGCGCACACAAACTGCAGCAGTTGAAGGGGTTTGATCAGTTGACTTAAGTAGCTGCTGCTGTTAAATTAAAGACTGTTCAACAGAAAATTCCCTCTGGTGTTGGAAAAACGGAGTGAGTTCGATTCTGCACACATTTTTTTCACCGCTTCACTCTGCTCAATGTGGACATGATAGCAAGACCCTTCATCCAATGTCGGGATGGAATTCAAATCTGATACCACGAAAGAACACGGAGTGGGGATAACCATCCCAGAACAATACTTACTCCTTTCATCCCCTTATCCCATACCGCATCGTTATTTCTATTAAACATCAACACCCCTTCTGACCTGTTCAGAAACTATCACCCAGTCCCTTTGAAAATTATTATTTACATCACAAAATGAAGAATTCACTGTTTCTCACTGATCACTGAATCCTACAACTCAAACGTGGCCTCCAAGATTAATAATATAAAAGTACGGATGCAGTGTGACAGGAAGTCATTTCTCTGTATATAGTTACAACAAAAATTAAAAATGGTGGATTCCAACTTAAAATTAAATTACACATTTCTAGATACTATTTTTTTCATCACCTCCAACTGTTAAGAACCACAAAAATATCTTATAAATAATAGTTGAGCATTAAAATCCGTCAGACTCATGAAATGTTTGTGTCCAACAACGAATAAATACTTAAGTAGGCTCCTTATATGGGTGATTCTAAAAAAAAAAGGGCAATTCCCATTGTTGAAATCGTATGACAGAGGAACATCTCCAAATTTCTTCCAAAACTGGCTTACAGGGATCACAAAGAGCAAAACAAAGAACAATATGGTCCTTAAATCACGATTTCAAATCCAAAATTCTAAATTTAGAAGGATTGATAGGTGGTAATGATAATACGGAGTTTTTGAGCCTGCCTTTTCTTAAGAAATCACAGGTTTCTCAAACACCATGGTTTATTTTCAAAAGCCACTTTAAGCTTAACCAGACACATAAATTAAGAAAATGCTTACATTTCAATATTAGAAATTGACAGAGTTGTGGTAATGAGACCTACAAATGTACGACTGAATGATTTCCTCATGCTTGCTGGCAACTAACTGGAGAGAGGTTAGTTGGGAAGCCTTCAACACTCTTTGGCAGTGCTGCCACCCATTTCCAAAACTGATTAACTATGATTATTGTGGAAATTAGTATTTGAAATATTTTAAAAGAGGAAATCCAACACAAGATCCCATATATCTGAAGGAATCCTAAAATAACGTACCATTTACACTTTTTTTAGAATCACCCGTATAGTTTCCATTTAAAAAAGAAAAAAGGTAGCCATTTCAGATCTATAACATAAGACCAAGAGCTAACCTATACGATATAATAAGAATTCAAAAAGATGAATATATTTTTTCAATAATGATTTCAATTATTTTTAAATCATCCAAGTTCAACCGAACTGTTATCCAAAGATTGGCTTCTGGATACAAATTTGGCACAATGTTAATTTTTGTTTTTTTTTTTCATAATTTTAAGTTAATGAGAACCACCTTACAATCCAACTGTTGAACACAGTGTAAAGCTACTGAATATACAAGAAATACAACAAGTTTTCTGAATAAATAAATAGACTTTGTACAAATTACATCCAAGTTTTCTTTTAAACAATCCTGAAAAGAGTTTCCACTGCAAGAGTAACTACATGTTTTTTTTCTTTCTTTTTAATAAAAAAATATTCTTGTTTATATTGTTGTTGAGACCAATTAAATCTATCCATAAATTTACAGATTATGGTTGTAAATTGACTATAAAAAAAGAACAAAACCCACTGCCGCACTAAAAATATCAAGCGTATTTTACTAGCAACTCATGTTGATAGGTTATAAGGTTATACGTTTTGCAACACAGCTGCATCAATAATAGCACACGTGGAATAAATCCATTGTAGTAGTGGGAAAACCATTTTTTTACTAATTACAATGCGGAGTAATACGCTCTAGGCTGTCTTTTGAAAAATCCGTTGAGATTACGAACCAAGAATTCTTGGTTCATTGCATTCATGCAAGTGCAAGGTGGAACCAAGTTTAGACCGTCAGCTTCAAGAGGAATAAAAGCTACTGCAGTTTAGTAACAGCTCAAATCACACAATGTATGTGTCTAATCTAAATTTATTCTGTGACGTAGATGAAGAAACGTATAGAGTACTTTTGAAACAATTTAAAATATAAAATTAAGTAAATACATTAGAACTAAATACAATGGAGAAAAAAAAATCACCATTGCGATCAAAAACTACAATTTTCGAGGGCTTTTCGGTGGATTCATATGATCCTGAAGGTTGTTCCTTGCGATTTCCATTGTTAATGAATGTTTTAGACCCTCATTTCCAACGGAATAAACTTGTAGGTCAGAAAAAGTGGTTCAGTATAACCTATTCAACCTTACAGTTAATAATCATCCTCACAAATAAGTAAAATTAACAATGTAGCAATTAATTATAAACATGAAAGAAGAAAATTGCCGCCTACGTGTGTGCGTGGTAAACATTAAAAGTTAAAATCGCCAGTGATAAAGTGACAGAGCTACATCTTCCAAGTTTTAGAAGATAAAGTATTCGCATTAATAGAACTAACCATACTCAATAAACAACCTTCTCCATTTCAAAATACAAATAATAGGATACAATTTGTGTGCAAATACAAAAGACTACATTTGTAATTAATTTGGAATAAGGAAATTGAGGTGCAAATATTCTTCTCATTTTCAGATATGTTGATGACATGCTTTTCACTCGTGGTATCACGTTTTGCTCCCACTCTCTTAGGGTTCCAATTTCCTGTCACTTCAAAATAAAAGTTACCAGTATGGATAACCTATCAAGTCCCTAAGTCCTGAAAAAGCATTTCAGTACCAGCAAAAATAGTAGCGTTGCTTGATTTCAGAGACATGCTCTGGCCAGCTATCACAGTTCTCAATCTCGAGAATTTCTTCCTACTCAATGGACAGGGAAATGAATTTCAAGCGTTTTTATTCATGTTATAGAGGAGAGAATCCTTAAACAATTACAATGTCAAAATCCACCGTTACACTGCTGAACAGTGGCAGGTGATATGAATGAATGGATATCACACCAATCACGGTTGCTATTTGCTCATAATGTTATGCCTGGTTAACATTATTACAAGCAGGAAAACTCATTCAGTACAAGAGGATGGATTCAGTTCCATCAATGGTTTGGGCGGCTTGTCCTTTTTCCAGAATTTCTGCCAAGAAAAGGCCTAGGAAACTATAATTTTCGGCGGAGGACAGATGGACTTTAAATTCCTTTAGACTATGAACAGCAGATCCCTGAATCACCAAACCAAATTACCACCTCACTCAATCAAGACTTCTTTCAGCAAACTTACTAGACATACAGACCTCAGTTTCACCCCTTCATTCTTTCCCAATTCACCTCAGGCCACTGATATTCGACTCTGAGAGTTACGAACTTCCTCAATCCATTCAACCCCGAGCCTGAATAGTACTCCCCACCCCCAGAAATTCTTAAACAGCATTCAATAGAGCGCACATTTTTCCTTCTTGTAAGGGTACTTCACTGCTCTAATAAAAGAAAAACGAGTTTTATTTATTTTTCGGAAAATGTGGTCATATGATTCCACCGGACCAAGAAGAGTTCTTAGCCTGGAAGTGATATATGCTACCATTCTTAATCCTTTCTATTTTCATTGCCAGAAGAGTTATTAGCTAACACTGGCTTAATTCTAATCAAATTAATGAAAATCGTTGATTGAAATAATGCTCAATTAATGATTAAAACGTTGATTAAGATGGTGAAACTGCAAAAAAGCGATGACACTTCTGATTGGACAAAATACTGGCGGATATGAGTGAAGAATAAGCAATTTCAACAATCCAACTCGTCTGGGTCGAGCAAAGGGTGCTAATGGTGGATATAGACAGGCCAAAGTCAGAGCACCTTCTTTGCCCAGATTCCACAATTTCAAAGAGACAAAGTTGAGCTATAAGCCAGGGCATCATATGATGGCATTGGGCTATTAGAAACTCAGCTGTGACATAATACGATGTCATTGGGGTTGGATTGGTTAATGAAACAGAACATTGATTCCATGTAACTGACCTACCCTATCAGATTCCGATAATATTGCACATTGATTGTACCCGTCACTCGTAAATTTTCATAATTAGCTATGTCAAAAACTGGACAGCGGCTATGTATTACGAATATCTAGCAGTCTAAATTCACCACTTCATTTCAATTACTGATAGTTGACGAATACAAGCGTACCGACTCATGTATTTAGGGTTGACCAGTATTTTCTCATAGAGCATAACCGCTTGTGGACAACACCAATCTTATAAGGCCTCGGATTTTTACTTAAAATCCAGAATGAAACAAACTATCTCACTTAACAAGATATGTTGCGTTCAACCTTTTCCAGAAGCAATTTGCATTGCCGGGCCAGCAGGTGCAGCCAAACGCTTCAGGTGTAAGATCTCGAACGTTTCACAGTTTTCCAATCCAAGAAACCCCGTATCAAGTACAAGATCGACTTCACTATCATTGCAACTGATCTTCATTAAAATATACAAATCATGACTACCAATAAAACGAGCCTCCTGAATGAGAGCGAAAAATTGCACATCATTCCGTTTCCTATTTTGATTCCTCCATCCTACTTCATTAGGTATTTGCATTGTATCCCATTATTTATAGTTAGGAATGGCATCTCTAGTTAGCCTTTTCGTCATGCAAACCAATATTTATGCATGTGCTACCAATTGATATTTTTTAAAGATTTTAATCTACCTAGAATTAATTTGTATGCCTACTTATTTACTTTCCTTTTGATTTTCGTTCCTAAATACTTTTCAAATGAGATATCATCGAATTGATACATACATACAGCCTAATTTACTAGGACGTTTTTTTCCTGCATCATCCAACATGCAAAGGAAACATTACACTTTGATGTCCCAAATGCAAGACTCATTTTAAAACTTGCAACACAAAATAGATACATTAAACCATGTGACCAGTAAAGTGAAATTCGAACATTCGATACATTTTTAACCCGTCATTAGACTTGATATAAAACATAGCCCGATGTAAGGACTCAGAAAACATTGTGGCAATTTATTTTAAGAAATATAATGACATTTTTAATTGAAAATAAAACGAGATGAATAGTCGGAGATACCAGTTGTGAATATAGCTTTTAATCAAGGAATGTGCATCTGCAAAACTGAATTTTCGAAATCTGAACGTAAATTCACAAGATTTCAAGACAGCATAAACCTAACAACAAATAAATTGTATGGACTCTAGATTTTTTTGCACAGGTCATTGCAGTTGCACGAATTTTACCAAATGATCGCTTCCAGTATCAAGTTTCTGATTAATAAATTCCTGAACGAATGACAACAAATTTGTATTTTTAACAAAGGGAGATTCGCTTGGAATTTTCAAATTTGTGGTTTCTCTTAAGTCTAATTTTCCGAGACAGGACCTTCAGTTCTGGCTAAATTCCAGTTTAGTGGATTTTCTTTCAGCGAATTTCCACAGGAAATGATAAAATGAAGCTATTTCCATTCTGAGATATACTGAAACGATATCTGGATTTTAAGGCTTTTGTAAATGTATACAGGGTGTCTAGGTTAATTACGGACAAACTCAGGGAATCGATTCTACAGCTCATATGCAACAAAAATTGAACGCTCTTTCCTACGGTATCCTCAAATTGTATTTTACTAACAAATGAAAATAAAAAATAAATAAACAAAGACAATAGTCTGATTCTAATAGTTTAATATCTCATCTAGAACGTTCCAACCCTCCTAGACAAAACCTTTTTCATCATTCACTCAGAGGTCTCATTCTCCCTGGTTTCCTTTGTGCTAAACGGTGAAGACCCTTAAGACCCTTAATTTAGCCTAAAAAACACGTTTTCCGACGTACAAACGGGATTTTTCCTCATACTGGCCAAAGAAAATTCAAATTTGAGGATACTGTTGGAAAATTGAGCTTTCTGGACAGCTTTTCAAGTAACGATACAAAATGTTCATGTAAGAGAATTTGGTTTTACAGGTGACTGCCAAAACCAGTAATTTCCCGGATTTGACATACATTTTCATTTAGGCGAATTTTTTACCCATTAAACCTAAACAAAAAATTTTGATTTACTACCAGGAAGATAGGTAATTTAATGCTCTTTCCAACGGTATCATCAGATTTGAGTTCCGTTGGATAATGAGTAAGTTCTAGCTGTTTTTGTGACGAAAAGTCGAAAACACGAAAAAAATCTTGAACCGTGAATTACTCTGAAATGATCCCTCTACTAAAATATTGCTAAGAGGCACTTTTTGTCACAAATTAGATGTAGAATCCATCCCCAGCCAGATATCTACCCTTAAGTGGGACAACCCGAATACAGAGGATATTTAAAACGAGATTTCGTAAGCCAATACACTTTAAAACTAATAGGGCACAACAAACCTCATAACCGAAAATCAAGGGAAAGGTTCTACATTTTTGAATTTGATAAAAATTCAATCTGATAATCCAAAATCGATTTTTGGAAAATGTCATTTAGAACAAGCTTTTTCACAATCAATTTCTTTGCACACAGTGATCAATTTTAACTCAACTGGCACGATAATTTTTTAAAGTTTGCTCATACAATCATGCTACATGACAGGAACTTTTATTTTTATATTTTTTTATGTTTCATCTTCCTTTCTGGCAACTTTACAACGTCCTCGTTATTCTTGTTATCAATTATACATTTTAAAATAAATTGTGTGCCATTTTGCTCTATTGAAGCTTATTGTGCTAATAATAGCTGAGGTAAATTTTCAAGAAAAAACATTAAAACTTAAATTTCGGAGTATTATAACTTTTGATGAGATTCAGCCGCAACCACACTGACATTTGACGTTAAAGTAGAACGCCCCTTATGAATCTTACTACATTCCAATACGATCACAAATAGTCCGCCTACCTAACTAATAAACGTATAATAATTACAAACCTATAATTACATTACTAACTCAAGGTAATTCTCATTGTCACAGCCTACAACATTGGTTCCGGCTCAGCTGATTCCAACTGACGTTTAAACGTAACTCTGCCAAGCAAGGTTCTATTATTCGTTGTGATCACACGAAATGAAATCTCACGTTTTAGTAACAGCTAGAGAAGCGGATGAACGGGGCGATTCTTCCAATAGGTACCACAATTTATGCAAGATGTTGTAGTTCTTGAGGAGGCAGAAAATGAAGTCTCCCCCCGAAGTGTCGGCTAGAGTTCCACTATCAACCAACTCTTGGCATGAGGACCTGAAATGCAACGGGGACATTTTAATGAAGGTCACAACATTGATTCTTTTCGATTGCAATGGGGGAGTAAGGGTGAACTAGATACGAATTGTACAGAAAGCAGAGTATATGATAAACATTAGAGAACTAAAAATAATGGTCAGCCTCATTACCGGCTTTGCACCCCTAAGGTTCCACATACACCGCATTGGGGTCACACAAAGTTCAACCCTATGCAGATTATGTGAGGAGACTGACAAAACGGCATCCTACATAATATTTGAGTGCTCAGCACTCACCTCTTGCAGAACCCAATGAGGTCCATTCAGAGCGAACAACTAATCAAGGGCCTCAAACCCCTTACCAAGGGGCTGAATCTCTCTGATTAAATGCAAAACCCTCAAGAAAGTGCAATAAGCTAACAGGCTTCTGTGCTAGGGGCCCCTAACCACCGCCTTTTAGCTCACATCTACATCATATGATGAACATGATAAGTAATGCTTGAACTAAAGGGACCTCAATATTTCCAGTTTTTATAAAATCACGCGTATAAACCTAATTATAAACACTAAGTCTTAAGAATATCTTTAAAGACTAGATGAAATTCTAAATTGAACAACAAAGCACGAAAATTCGCAGGGAGTTCTAGTAGGTATGAAAAGCGCTTGAATGGAATGCCTATCACCCCTCCTAATAGAAAACTCAACAGCTAACCTTGAGCATCGAGCTTTATACCTTCAGGGGTAGACTCGGGGTGTTGCAGGGTTATTGCCTCAAATCTTTCAAGAGGGAAACTAGTTCATTCCATCACCTGCTTGTTATAAACTGCGCATAGTGAACAGTGTATACATGGTAGAGAAGCAACAAAAGGCAACAGTAGGAGTGCATGAAAACGAATTTGAATTAGTTGTAAGCAGATAACGAATCTGCGAACACCTCATAAGATGTTTGAGTGCAGAATCAAATACTGATGTTGCTTGTTAAGTGTGAACTAGCTTGAGGTGTAAAGTACACACAACGCCCCAGTTTTTACGCAACACTTTTCTGGTAGCTGAGTTTCAGCAGCAGTTGAATGGATTGCCACCCCTCTCTACAGAAAATTCAACTAGTGACCTTGAGCATTGAGGGTTTTTAGCTTCAGGGGTATACTCGGAGTGTTGCAGGCTTATCGCCTCAGACCTATGAAGGGGGCAACTAGTCCATTCCATCACCTGCTCGTCATAAACTGCGCATTGTAAACAGTCACATGGTAGAGAAGCAACAGCAGGTAACAGTAGGAATGCTTGAAAACGAATCTGATTTAGTTGTAAGCAGATAACAAAGATATTTGAGTGCAGAATAAGATACTATTGTTGCTTGTTAAGTGTGTACCAGCTTAAGATGTAAAGCACACACTGCAATGAACAGCTTCAAATTTGTGAATGAGCACCCAACGCCCAGTTTTTAAGCAACAGCTTTATGATAGCTGAGTTTTAGCAGCGCTTGAATGGATTGTCTATCACCCCTCCCAACAGGAAATTCAACTGCCAACCTTGAGCAGCACAAACTTCAGGCCTAAAGCAACATAGCTTCAGGGGTATACTCATTGTGTTGCAAGCTTATCGCCTCAAATCTATGAAGGGGGCAACTAGTCCATTACATCACCTGCTTGTTATGAACTGCGAATAGTGAACTGTGTATACATGGTAGAGAAGCAGCAACAGGTGACGGTAGGAGTGCTTGAAAATGAATCTAATTTAGTTGCAAGCAGATAACAAATCTGCGAACACCTCATAAGATGTTTGAGTGCAGAATCAGATACTACCTTGAGGCGTAAAGTGCACACAACGCCCCAGTTTTTACGCAAAACTTTTATGGTAGCTGAGTTTCAGCAGCAGTTGAATGGACTGCCGCCCCTCTCCACAGAAAATGCAACTAGTGACCTCGAGCATTGAGGCTTTTTAGCTTTAGGGGTATACTCGGAGTGTTGCAGGCTTATCACCTCAAATCTTTGAAGGGAGCTACTAATCCATTACATCACCTGCTTGTTATGAACTGCGAATAGTGAACTGTGTATACATGGTAGAGAAGCAGCAACAGGTGACAGTAGGAGTGCTTGAAAACGAATCTAATTTAGTTGTAAGCAGATAACTAATATGCGAACACCAATCACAATCAGATGATGGAAGGCGTCTGATATATCTCCCGAGGCGGAAGTTTGAATAATCGGGACGAGCTAACAAACCATATCTATCACAAAATGGAGCCCCCAAAAAATAAGGACCCAGCTTATTATAGAGATGTAACGAGGAGTTAATCAATACCGCAGTAAGGCAAATAATTCATTGCCACCACGACAAAAACCGCAAATCTCCAAAAATTAGCTTTTTGAGTGAATTGTATTCAAATTTGGGACTGATCAGGGGAAATCTATATTAATATTTATAAAACTGATAATTATTGACACTGTTGATAATTTTTGGAAAAACTTGATTCGATTTTCACGAAACAGACGGTTCAGGCTTGTGATGTAACAGTATTTTCCCTCTAATTCAACTTTTTTCGTAATAAATAGAACTTTTGTAGCGCGGATTACTTGAAACTTTTTTCACATTCAATAATACCTTTTTTGCCAAGGACCTCAAATATGTGCAGGGCCTCGCAACGCACATTAACTTAGTTTTGTTCATATTAATTTTTAATGGTGAATCAAATGGTGGCATTATCAAGCCTCTGCAATGGAGGGAAAATCGAGTATTCAGACAATTGCAGCAGTGACAGATGATACGTACAAGTTCTGTTACAGTGATGTTGCTTGGTTCAACTTTTGACAAGTGTTCGTGAATTATACTAGTACGTGACTTCAATGACTAATTTGACTGTTCGAAAACTGGATTTTCGCTCAATCGTCAAGGCTTGTTAGGGAATGTCACCGTTTGATCCGGCATATAGAATTAATAATAAAACCAGCCCTTAACTTCTCAAGTCATGAGTAAGTATTTCCCCTTTAAAAACCTCGTTTTCCTTATTGCTAATTGCACTTATGTGATTTTTCACATTGTGAAATCTATATTTTCATATAGAAACTAAAGTAATGAATTATCCATAAGGTTTTTTTTATATTTTTTATTGAGGTTTTTGAGGTGATTGCAGTTAGGTAGAAAAGTCTGGATGGAATCCGGTGGAGCCGAACATTGCGGATCCGACTATTGCCGAACATTCCATTTTTTTTTTGTTTTGATCGCAGTAACCTAGTGATGCAGTGAATGTGGATATTGGAGTGAACTCCTAAAAGGGTTTATAGCCGATACACCGGTTGAAGTATTCTGATATTCATGAAACTAACAAGAACTGCACAGGTGCTTTATGTTTCACAAACCGAGACATGGTCTGTTTTTCGATTTCAGCTTTCCATGCAAGGAAAGCAGGTTCATTCTCAAAAGTAAGACTCTTGGTAGAAGTCGAGAATACGTGACCCCTTCCTGATAAAATCGTCGCCATATTGAAAAACCCGATGTCTCCTATCGATATAGGTCCACGCTTTCGATGTGTGTTCTGTCTAGTTTGCCAGTCTGGACGCTCGCTTCGCTTGCATCTCAAAATCAAAAAAATATCCTACATCAATCCTTCTAGTGAAGTATAGACCAGTTGGACAAATAGATCAGAATGTGTTAACACTTGTGTCTCTGCGTATTAAAACGTCTTGCGGCGTATTAAAACGACGATATGGCGACGGTCTTATCAGGAAGGGGTCACCTATTCTCGGCTTCTTCCAAGAGTCTTACTTTTGAGAATGAACCTGCTTCCCTTGCATGGAAAGCTGAAATCGAAAATTAAATTGTGAAACATAAAGCAGTTCTTGTTAATTTCATGAATAACAGAATTCTTCAACCCGTGTATCGGCTGTAAACCCTTTTAGGAGTACACTCCAATATCCACATTCATTGAATCACTAGGTTACTGCGATCAAAATAAAAATTATTGTAATGTTCGGCAATAGTCGGATTGGCAATGTTCGGCTCCAACGGATTCTCTCCAGACTCTCCTCAGTTAGGAGAACTAAAATGTTGCCATTGGCAACACAATAACAATTTGAGGAGCTCTGCACGATTAAAATAACTACTGGGGAAGTAGAAAAAGAGTTGATCCCGATTTTTTTCTTCTCACGAATACGGAGATTCGCGGTTTCGGAGTGGTGAGGACGAATACAACCCCAGATCAATCCAAGAACCTCCACGATGGAACGGACCCTAACAGTATTGAATGACCATAACCTCGACAGAGATGAGGCTTCAGTCTGTGTGACGTTCACAAGTGTCGCCAAAGTTCCAGTGATGTGAACGTCATCGATCCAGAAGTACGGCGTTTGCTGGGCCTCCGAATACAGCTTGAAGACAACATCCGGGGAGTAGAGCACGGCCCAGCCCATGCAATAAGGGGGGTAGTATCGGTACGGATACTCAGAGGGTGAGACTCTCCATTTTGACCTGAAATGTTCACAACAGACCCATCAGTATTTGGTATAAGGTTATTAAGTGGTCAGGAGAAGACAGCGTAAGATAATCATATTGCCTTCAAAAGAATGCTTAACCTGAAAACTAAACTTAACCTCACTAATTCTGAAAAGAGTCCATTTTTCCAAGCTAAATTGAAGGGTGATGATGATATAACGTAAGGTTGATGTGACGAAATAGTGGAAATTCACCTTAAATAAAAAGACGAAATTGACAAGAAAGTCTACTTCCACAAAAAATACACGAAAATAGGCCGGTTTTGGTTGTTATACCACCATAAGTACACTAAAGAATGAAGAAGTGATTGGAATGCTTCTTTTATTCAGACAAAAGAGAAATGTGCCCTCTGATTGGGCTATACGTTAGAAAGGGAGTGGAGTAAAAGTGAAAGGTAAGTAGGGTGGTGGAAGGAAACAATTCACAGGAACACGTCAATTAGTGGAGAACACCTAATTACACCCAAATCATTAACCGAAGTTCCAAATTTGTAGATTTTCTGAAATCTAATTCTAAGGCATCTAATTTTTTCCTTTCTGACAAACTTGAGCTATCCCTACAGGAAGATTATTTACTCCTATCTCATAGGAAACTTTATGATTCTGTTCTGATGAATGATTTTCAAAAGCTTCCCTGCCCCTACCTAACCTAAGACCATCTTTAGTTCAATCCAAAATCAGATAAGGGGAACAAATGAAATCATTCACTCCCCTTCAGGAAATGGGTGGAAACCTTTTGAGATTTTCATCAAAAAACTCAATACACATACAAAGTTTGATGTTTGGACAAGAAAAATCCTTACTAAACACAAGGTTACAAATGTGCATTGTAGTCTGTACATGTGCAATGTATCTGATGGGAAATGCAATGCTCTTTAGAACGGTGTGCTCAGATACCAATTATATGACATAATGAGGTCAAACATTAAAAAAACAAGTGGGTGTGGCACATAGCTTCCTCGTATCACTAACATGACTGTATAGATCATTGAAAATTATTATTGACTAAAGAACTTCGTTCAATTAGGCGAAGTAAATATTGAATTAGGGTAAATTTATTGTTATGCAGGAGCATAACTTGAGAAAATAAAGGTAGGCATGTTCAACTATTGAACAAACTATAAAATATACCTAATAAGTCCGAACAATCCCTGAAATTGTCATTGAAATCGGTCAAGAACTCCCGGAGTTATGCTTGTGGCAAGGATTTCACGTTTGCGCATGCGCAGAGGCTACTATTGATCCGGGGTCATGAAACTCATAGGGGACCATCTACACATCAAACCGAACAATCCCTGAAAATGTCATCGAAATTGGTCAAGAACTCCCGGAGTTATGCGCGTAACAAGGATTTCGTTTGCGCATGCGCAGAGACTACTATTGATCCGGGGGTCATGAAACTTATAGGGGACCATCTACACATCAAACCGAACAATCCCTGAAAATGTCATCTAAATTGGTCAAGAACTCCCGGAGTTATGCGCGTAACAAGGATTTCGTTTGCGCATGCGCAGAGGCTACTATTGATCCGGGGGTCATAAAACTCATAGGGGACCATCTGCACATCAAACCGAACAATCCCTGAAAATTTCATCGAAATTGGTCAAGAACTCCCGGAGTTATGCGCGTAACAAGGATTTCACGTTTGCGCATGCGCAGAGGCTACTATTGATCCGGGGGGTCATGAAACTTATAGAGGAGCATCTACACATCAAACCAAACAATCCCTGAAAATTTCATCGAAATTGGTCAAGAACTCCCAAAGTTATGCGCGTAACAAGGATTTCACGTTTGCGCATGCGCAGAAGCTATTATTGATCCGGGGGTCATGAAACCTATAGGGGACCATCTACACCCCAACCCGCAAAATCCCTGAAAATTTCATCAAAATCGGACTATAACTTCGTGTAGTTTTGCCCGTAACAAGGATTTGCCGACAGACAGACAGACACGGAACCAAAATTGTTCAGAAAGGTCTAAAACGCAAAATGCGAGTGGAATTTTTGATTTTGGAGACAAAAAAAAACATTCCGAAAGTGAAAACAATGCTTCCGCTACCTTGGTAGACTCGGAAGCAAAAAGTTCTAGGAGGCATTTTTTGTTCCAAATTAGTTGTAAACAAGGCCTCTGATGGTTAGCCTTATCTTTCGCGTTCTCCCTGAATAGGTCACGTTTAATAATGAACACTATTTACACTTACTGTTAACATTTTACCTGAAGACGTTTACTTGCAAACTAAACAAGGCAAGATCCTCCGTATTACTAAATACTGGAACATAACAGTTTAGCCTATTCCAATTGGTAAGGACGGGGATTTCAGTCGTCAAAGGTTTCCTCAGTTAACAGCAAGGGACTGTTTCCATCCAACAGCAGTTCAACAACTGTCAATGGCTCTGGCATGTTAGAACAGCAGTTTACAATGGCAATTGGACACCTGTATTGTAGGAAAGACGGTTACCGTTATCACGCATGCACCAGTTGAAAACTGTTATGATATTGGTAACGGCGACTCTTCTTGGAACGAACCTATTACTACCTCGAAATTAACACACTAAAAATCCAGCAGGATAAACTATTCATCCTAGTCAAGCACAAACATAATAAAAGATCAATCACCTGAATGATCTGAGAGCCAAAGCTCCCACAATGACACGACAGAGTATGAGGTCCCGCGCACCGAGGGGAGACAGCTCCTTATGGATCAGCTTTTGAAGGCGAACTGTATGCACGAAAACATCGTCGTCGGTTTTCAGGATGTAGCGAGCTCCTGGACAGTAGTAAGTGGCCCATTTCAAAGCCATCGCGTGCTTATACGTCAAGTTCCTGTAAGTGTCCAGGAAGGAACCTTGGACGATGTCTCCGTACGTCTTGATTTCCAATTCTAACCTCGACGTGACTTTATTCAAATTAGATTCACCAAGCATGAAAACCTAGAAAATAGTTACAGACAAGGTGATTATGAGAGTAATTATTGGTTTTACAAAGATAATAGTTATTATCGAAACGTCTAACAGATCACAATACGTTATGGTACAGAAATTGAATATATAAATATTTTAGATGATTCGATGCATTGACAACTGAACGGAGACATTTTAAATTGAATTGAGCAGGGCGAAAAGTGTCTATGACGCATAAGGGTCATTTCGCAGAAAGTGGCAAACTCCAGTCCTGAGCAAGTTGTGGGAAATGTTACATAAATTTAATGCTTTTAAAAATATTCTATCGTTATGTATTGGAAGAACATGATGAATCAACTAGAATGCGGATAACTATGGCTATAAAGCTAAAAAAAATTATAAACCCCTATTTGTCACTTCCCTGGCATGTCCCTGGGTTGAGTTATACACCTTCTCAGGTCTGTTCTCGCATTGGATTTGAAATTGAGCAGGATTTCGCGGGCACATCGTGTTGCAGGGGTTTGCAGCAATCCTACTATAGTATTTAAATGAAATTATTTCCCAAATTAGGGGGATGGGGGCTAGTGCGGGCTTGTCCCTTGGGTCGCAGGTCACTTCCCTGTAAAATTTTCAACTTGACTTGAAGGCGGGAAAACTGATATTTTGAGCATTTTCTTCCTGTTGACATCACTGCTAAGATCCCGCCAACCCAGTGATCACCTCCTTGGTTTTTAGGAGCTTCCTCAGTTCACGTGGTGCAGTGCCGATGTAAAGGAACTGTGTGTAGGTTAATCATAGCCTGTCACTCCCCTGTCGCAGGGCCTGAACTTGTGGTAAGTACCATAATACATAGAATAAGAATAATTAGTGCCTTTTTGGGAGTATTATCAGACAAAAAAAAGAAACTCAACATAGTTATCAAAATGAGGCCAATAGCTTGAATTTTCCTAGAAATTGTCACTCCCCAGGGTGTTACTTCCCTGGAGAACTGTTTCCAGGTAAGTGACTTTCTGAGCAGGGTTGTGACTTTTTTAAATAATTTTTAATCGGTTTTGCTTAATTTAATAAGGAATGGTCGTTGTAACCTACAAGTACCTAACTATCTATATTTTGGTGTTCATCCAGGACGCACATGATGCCACCAAAGACCCACCTATTGCTTTTGATGTGATCCTTTCTTACTAGACCACATAGTGAATAAATTGCTACAACACTAGTCATATTTTGTTGAAAATATACCTCTTCTATAGGGTATTTGTGATATCTTGCTTTCTTTTTAAATTTTCGGAAGTTTTAATAAAAATTTTACAAAACCGTATGATTTTAGTGACTTGAGTCACTTCCCTGTCCCCTCAAATATTCAAAATGTTGGTATCTTGAGATTTCCCGGCATTTTACTTCCAATATATTGAAGAAGACAATAGTAAGGAATATATTTGTTTTCCATGAAAGAGAGTTTCTTGTTTTTTTTTCGAAGCTGAAGTTGCCAATTTCCGCGAAATGACCCATAATGGACTAGCAGCAGTTGTAATGACGGCCGTTTTGGTTTCCTAGTGTGATGCCGAGGGTGCAGGAGATCTTGTTTGAAACCCGAGTGATTTTCCCAAGTGTCCAGCGGTGTTCAATAGGTATGTACTTGAATAATCTATTCTGCAGTGATGCATATGTCCTGTGTAAACGTGTGGATGTAATGGGTTTATGCATGTTGTACTTGTAGGTACTATTATTTTCAGATGTGATTGAGAACTTGAACTGATTGAAATGCCTCAAATTGCTGTAATTGTAGTGTGAAAACCAATCCTGAACAGCTGGCTCGTTGTTGGGTGATTCTCACAAAAAGGACTTTACTTCCATGGAATGATGTACTTAGTTGATACTCAATTTACATTGCTATTAATATTATAAAACTATTAATTTTCTTTTGTAAAGTACTCTTACAGATTATCTCATATCAGTTTACAAGTTTATTTACGATTTTGGTTGCCGCTCTCTCTTATCAGCAAAAGATATACTTTGGTGATTACGAATTAGTTTGAGCATATTCAATGAGCACAATAGACGGACAGTTAACAAATTCAAATCATAAAATAATGTATCGGTGGGATAGCGCATGGGCTTCTTGAACAATATCGTTAATGTCATTTTTTGAAAAATTGACTGTAATATTGTCTGTAATCATCAAATAATTAGCTTTCCATTCTTTCCTTGTCCTTCTGAAGGTTTTGAAAGTTTATGAATATACCAAGTCAACAGGAATATACGGGTTTTTCACAGCCTATTTGTAACTGGGAGCCGACAGCAAGTCCATCCCTGTCATAATTTTCCTCCTGCCCCACCCCAGTCCACTATTTTCGGACCTTAAATCGACATAAACAGTGATTTTTTATTCTTTTTTGTGATATACCTACGTATAAGGAACATCAACAAAAATAAAACAGTATAATTTTTGGGAACTTATCTTCTCTATAATATAAAAATGAATCGCTAAAAGTGTTGGTAAGCGCATAACTCGAGAACGCGTGGACCAATTTGGCCAATTCTTTTTTTGTAATATTCGTCGAAGTTCAAGGATGGTTTTTACGGCGAGAAAAATTAGAATTATTGCTGGAAAACCCCTAAAAATAGCCCTTTTCTTTTTCCCATACAAATGAGTATAAAGGAGAAGATGTTCTCATACCGCGTATCCCAATGATTCCGACTGATGTGCCATTTGAGTTTAAACGACTACAGTTTCCAGTGCGACTTGCTTTTGCTATGACTATAAACAAGTCCCAGGGGCAATCATTAAGTGTTTGTGGTATTAATCTAGAAAACCCATGTTTCTCACATGGTCAATTGTATGTTGCCTGTTCCCGTGTTGTAAAACCATCAGATTTGTTTATCTATGCGCCAGGTAATCAAACAAAAAACATCGTATACCACAAAGCACTACAATGATAATAATAATAATTATGATTCACATGATTTACAATAAAGCGATTACTTACTTTTAAATCCTTATATATGTTTTATTTAATTATTTTTTATTCAAAACGCCCTATCACCAGGGTGACGGTTCTGTTCAGGAGAATTTTTTAAAATACGTAGGCACAAAAACTGCCACATTACAAATCTTTTTGACAGGATGAAGTCTGTCGGGTCAGCTAGTTGTCAATATAATTTTTTCCTCTTTGCCATTGGTCCAACCTACTCCCTCTAGTTCAACAACACTGTCTATAGACTTGGTTTACAGGACGATACGCTATTACCGAAGAAGCTATCGTCAATTCAATTGATGACATGATGAAAAGTCAAATGAGTTTTTGATTACCGTGGGAGGGTTGGGATTTCGGGTTGGGACGATTTTTCCAAATACAATGTCATTTTTTCCTTTTACCAACGAACCCAAGAAAAAAATATTACTGCGACGAAATGAAAATTATCTACAGCGTAATGAACATTAACATTGTCGTGTGCACTAATTCACACATCGATACATGTTCAAATGATCCTGATAAGAGGGGTGCGTTACCTATTCCGTGGTTCAGCTGCGCTGGAAATTGTGCATCCAACGGTACCAGAAAGTCAACAAGCAAAATGTCAGTTAGGTCATGTTTTGCACCAACTCAGATAGGTTGTGTTGTTCAGCTCTGTGAGGTGATGGAGGGGTATAGTTGCCCCTTCTGAGCAGGTGAATCCATTATTATGCTCCGCCTCGCTCAGGGGATGACTCAGACGCTTGCAGGCGTCCGATTCATCTCCCAAGGGGACAGATTCTTAAATCGGGAAGGGGCCAACTAACCATAATATGGTTATTATCCATCACACTCTCTGGGCTCTAAGAAAAACCGAGTTGGGGGGGGGGGGGAAGGGAGGGTCATGAATGGATTGTAGATTCTCATTCTGGGGGGGGCGCAATGAGTTGGGCAGGGGAATGACAATATTAAATTGATCATATTTAAGGGCATACAGCCACAGGGGGATTGCGAGTAAATAGGGGCAGCAGGATAATCAGGACAGTTAACAATAAAAGGGCCAATGGACGTAACCACGCTCAGGCTAACATGTGAGGTGATGGAAATGGTATAGTTGCCCCTTCCAATGAGCTGGATGCATTGATGAAGCACTGTCACGCTCAGAGAATGAAGATTCTAAAATCGGGAAGGGGCCAACTAACCATATCCATCACAGCTCTATCTCAGGTAGGTCTTGTTGTCACTTCACCCTCGACATTGTCAAATGACATATTACCCATTGCCTATGTTGCCAATAAACAATAATTGAATCAATTTACCACTCTTATAGCAGAGCCCCACGTTGATCGAATGGCCTGGCGATTTTCGAAGTTCCGAGGAGCCGAGTGAACGGCGGCGACGACAAGCGGCGTGTTGTTGCAGGGAGGCGGAAGAGAGAGGAACGTGAACTCCGTCAGGTTGATGAGAGTCGACGGGTCGTGGGGAGGCAGCGTGTGGAGCGGATAAGGCGGCGGAGCGGAGGAGAAATTGTCCGGTAGAAGCGGCGAAAAGTTGGGCGCGAGGGTCGAGCAGGCGTGCGGCGGTCCGGGGCAACCGCTCAGCCGCCACAGGCAGAAGACGCTGCCGAGGAGGAAGGCGAGGCTCCACACGCCCCGACACCACCGCTTGTCCCACATCCCCCTGCGACTGCTGGCTTCACCTCCCCTGGAAAACACGAGGAATCCGTCTATCAGCCAAACACAAGAAGATATCAATAAACCAACCGTTCATTCACCAAGATCATCTAAAATCTAAATCATCATCTAAATATGAGAAACAACAAAAGCGTAACCACTACCTATCTCAACAAACCAATTTAGGCGAACTTCAGCTCGTCAAAGTCGTCATAGTAACCCTATCGTACTGATAAGTCAGAGATAAAACATCTATTGTTACTGGAGGTGCGACGTACCAGCTGGAACCGTTCCTAGTCCAGAATGGAGCTGTTACATCTCGACCACGTTGTTACTCAGTCCTGCCTTTCAAATCTCATCTGAACGATTTCCATAGATTTCTACAGTAATTATTACACTGAACAATAACTGACTGCATATAGGTAAATGCATAGAATTATGTGTACGGTGCAGGGGTATATAAGGGGGGGGACCCCTCCGAAATTTGGATAATATAAATTAATATTTTTTTTTCGGTCCAAAATAATGTTGATGAAAAGGAACCTTTGTATCAATCATGTATTTTTTTACACCTTTCCAACTTATTAACTGAATATTGTTTAGGCCTAAATAATGTAATATTTACGGAGGGGACCGAGAAAACTGGGGTCTGGGGGTTATTCCTAAGTTTTGGTTTATTATTCAATAATAAACCACTGTAATCGCTCTGGAAAAAAAAATTCTAACCCCCTGAAAATTTCATGGTTTACGTTTCAAAGGGTGTAGAATCCGAATCTGCAATAAAAATTTTCCGTCCGTCCGCCGTACGCACGATATCTCCGAAACGGCTGGAGCAAAAGATCTGAAATTGTCAGGAAAAATCCATCTTGGCCCGACGACGCCCCAATTCTTGAGCCAGCTCTCTCACTCAATTTAAAGTGCCCTTTAAGGGCAGTAAAGGTTTTGTAAAATCCCTAAAAACCTCAAAACAAGTCGAATCGGCCTAAATTTACCTATTTGAAGAACATACCATGAGGAATCGAATGAGCCCTTCCCCACGTCCGTAGGTCAAACCATTCCCGATGTATGCCCCGATTTATGGAGTCAACATATGCGTTTTTTGGTTTATTATTGTCTGTTTGTAACCTAGGGATGCCGATAGCGTCGAGTTGTAGTGAATGTGGTTACTGGAGTGATAGCCGATGTGGATACTTGTTGTTTATAGGCGATACACAGGTAGAAGCATTCTGATATGTATGAAACGCTGATAATATATAGGTAAATATTATTACTGGGGATTATTATTCAATATGATTACTGGGGTAAATGAGTATTCTTTCACTCGGGTTTATTTAATTGGCTTGCGTTCATGATTTGAATCTGTACTAAGCTTCGGAGTGTGCGTGTTTCACAGGTGATAGAGCGATTATTGAATTTCAGGAGATATGCATAGAGCACGTAAATCTGTTCTCAACCAAAGTACCTATTTGGATTGATCAGTTGATGATATTTGTGTGCCTCCTCTACGTCAGTCTACCTTTGGCTACATCGTTTACATTTGGGTTTGGGGAAGTTTTAACGCAATACGAGCGCTAAAGGACTTGATAAATTATGGATGTTTTTATTGTGGGGGGGGGGGGGGGTATTGAGGTTCAATAAAAAAACGCTACAAATTCTTTCACTGGGGTTTATTATTCAATGGCTTGCGTTCATAATTTGAATTTCTACTAAGCTTTGGAGTGTGCGCGTTTCACAGGATAGAGCGATTATTGAATTTCAGGAGGCACACAAATATGATCAACTGATCAATCCAAATAGGTATTTTGATTGAGAACAGATTTACGTGCTCTATGCATATCTCCTGAAATTCAATAATCGCTCTATCCTGTGAAACGAGCACACTCCAAAGCTGAGTAGAAATTCAAATTATGAACGCAAGCCACTTGAGTAATAAACCCCAGTGAAAGAATTTGCAGCGTTTTTTTATTGCTACAATAGTTGAACATGTGATTTTTGACACCTGATTTGAAAAACTTTCCGGACCCCCCTATGAGGGGGGGGGGGGGATAACCCCCAGACCCCCCATTTTCTCGGCCCCCTCCGAAAATATCACATATATAAGCCACTGGTACGGTGTAAAGAGTATATGAAATGCATAGGTCAACAGAAGAGTTTTGTCTCCGATTTCAAGGCGGTAGGGGTTACCATTTTAAATTCATGCGCCATATTTGGATCATATATCAAGATTTGGCATTATTGTTTCAAAAATTGTACATTTGGCCAACTTCAGCCGACGAAAGGTGTGTTAGTAACTCTATTGTAGTGTAACGATCGTCTTAAATGCAAGTGATAAGAGGTCGAATGTTACTAGAGTTGTCTGTTGTGACATTCCAGCTTGAACCATTCCTAGCACAGAGGTGGAACGGACTAGAGATGTTATAGCTCGTCCAGGTTACTAGTTTCATCTGGAACGGTATAGAATTCCGTGTACAGTGTAAAAAGTAAATAGAATGAATAGGTCCACAGCAATTTTTGGGCAATTTCACCCTGGTAGGTCCTCCCATTATAAATGTATACTTCATATTTTATCATATTCCGTATTGTTTTCTAATAAGATCATATTTTGGTTGTTACTAACGACTTGTTAGGTCATACTTGGCATAATTTTCATATTTGACGAGGTCGCACGCAAAAGGGGTTTTCTCACATTTTTTTCAAAAGTGATTTTGATATGGGGTTTTGTTCTACTTGTTGAGAGCTATCGGACCATCAAAGAAATTTTTGTCAGAAAGGGTTTTTTCTATCTCTAAAACTCCGTCAAAAAACAGTTTCTGGGGCAAAAGGGGTTTTCTCCACCGACACCTTGGGAACAAAACCAGCTTTCTCCAAGGAGATCTATCCTATTCTAACCTCCAGTCTTGTTCCGCTGTTCCAAAGTCTTCTTTAATGTTTGTAGACTGATTTTTGTACGATTTCAAGGAGCTGAAAAAATACTTCAGAAGTTTCGAACAAATCAGTTCTAAAAAATGAATCTTTCTAAGGAAATGCAAAACCAAGAAAGGGTATTGCAGAGTCCAATTAAAAGGTTTCGACTCTTTCCGGTTTGAAGAAGAGGGTGAAAGGTTACAATGGCAAAAGGGTTAGCGCTACTGATTAACACAGATTTCTTTGGCTTAAAATTGGAATTCCACAAATAATTTGGAAAAAATGAAAGAATTTGCAATTTTTGATTTTTTTAAACTGATATACATATGTACTGATAGTACATGTACTTAAGTTAACTTGAATTTGTTTAAGTTTTTAATAAAATGTTACCTTTTGTTCACCAATTTGTTATTATTCTCTATTTTGGATCAAAAATCTATGGTTACACAGAAATGTTAGATAATTTGGTATTGCTATGCAAAATATTCAGTCAAAAAGGGCTTTCTCCATATTAATTCTTCATTTTCACTACTAAATATTTGATTTTTTATTACTTTTTTTTAGTAAGAGTCTAAACCTAAAACAGAGTCCAACGAAACGTAAGACAGGTTTCTATCGCAATTACAAGTGTAGGAAAACGTTGTTAGTGTTTTCCCAAGAGTTTAGGAAATGTGAGAAAAACCCTTTTGCGTGCCACCTCCTCATTTCAGTCATAATTGTTTCCAAACTTGCACATTTGACCAACTTCAGCTGATCAGAGGAGTCATAGTAATCCTATTGTAGTGGACCGATCTTGTATGCAATAAGAGAATCTATTGTGACTAGAGGCGTAACATTCCAGCTGGAACTGCTCCTAGCGGAACGGTTTGGAGCTATTACATCTCGACCACGGTACCAGTTCCACCTGGAACTGACATATTTTTTCCCCAAGTGCACACGTCTACAGAAGCTATTTGTAGGCAGTTTAACGGCGGTAGGTGTATCCCTTTAAATTGATGTCATATTTTACCATATTTCGATTTGTTCTCTAATAAGATCAAATTTTGATTGTTAGGTCATATTTGGCATCACATTTAAAGATTTGGCATTATTTTTTCCAAACTTTCACATTTGGGAAACTTTAGCTGATTGAAGACATCGCAGTAACCCTACTGTAGTGTACCGATCGTCTTGTATGCAAGGCAGTGATAAAAATCTATTGTGACTAGAGGTCTGACGTTCCAGCCATGCTTGGCAACAAATTTCGAAGTTTGGCATTATATTTTTAAAACTTGTACATTTTTTCAACCTTGTTAAGAAAATACGGAAGAAAGAAGACAATTTTCCTGAACCAAGGAATTTTGCACTTTTCAACACTGCCAATAAACATAGGAACCTCACGATATTGAGGGATTTTTCTGCAGGCTCCAGTGAATGGCTCTCTTTCTGGACAGAGTGAAAATTCATGCACCTTGTTTTGGACAGCAGTGAAATAATCAGAAGCTATAATCTTCTTGTGCAGTTTAAACTTGGTTGGGGTAATAGGCAAACATATCGCGTGACCTGATGAAGTTTGGCATTCAACTTCCTTCGCAATATTGCCGACCGTTCGGGCAGAGACACGCTTCGCTTCACTTGTCACATCGTTAACCTCGCATTTCACTCTTTCTTCTTCCTCGCGAAAATTCTCCAACACATTGTACACGATTTCTTGTCCCTTGTCTCTATCGAAAGCAGATTTCTGGCTACTGGCTGACGAAGAAGATTGCTCGTCCAAAGCACGATTATGATCGAAATTGACAGGTTGGGGGGAATCGTGATGATAGGTACTGACTGTTACAATTCCTGGTTGATAAGAGAATATAGGCTGGCGAAAGGAAAATTGAACATATTGGTAAGTAATGTACTTATTCATTTTTTAAACTAGACCAAGGTTCTTAATCGACCAAAAAAGAATCAAGAAAATCGGCAGCAAAAACTGTACGAGCAGTTCTTGATGGATCCCCTATTACCCCTCCATCGCTCAAGCTTACATTTGATAAATTATGCTCATTCATTGGTATATATCCTGGTGGTTTGGTATTGTTATAGATTCCGTGTTACTATGATAGGCCGCGTATTGATGTGCAAGTGAGGGATTTTAGAGATTATGAATGGAGAAATCACGTTTTCTATTCAACAGTGAAATAGACAATCGCAAAAATGTGATGTATTTCCGCCAAATTCGAGGGAGAATTTAATGAATGGATCCAATTTATTGGTTTTCTCCTGAAATGATATCAAATTAGTCCCCGGTCATACGATTATAACATCGTCCACATACCAAGGCAAGAGATAATTAGTTTTAGATAGAGATAATTAGAAGAAGATTTATTTGTATTAAACATCAAGTTTTTTACAAGAGTTCGTAGTAAAAAAATATCATTAAGAAAAAATAATAGTAATACAAACTGAAAAGTGAAATAAATACTTGGGTCGGTTTCAGTTTTTAATAAGTGGCAATAAATCCCTCCTTAATAATAAAGGCCCTTCGGTGCAGAACTGTTTGTAGAAACCCAACAAGTCTCCAAATGCTTACAGCATCCTGAAAGAGGACTAGGGATTGGAAATTTGCCAGATTGAATGCGAAAAATCTGCAAAACTCATACTTGATGACTGGGCAGGATGATATAAGGCGGACTAGCATGTCAGGACTGAACGTATTGCAAACAGAGCAACTCAACGAACCGTCGAAACGATCAATAACGTCGCGGAGAGATTATTTACAAAAGGATGGATTTGCACACCTGATTTGGCACGACAATCTTTTGATGAAAAGTGGAACGTCTTTTGTAAGATACTCGGCACACTGACTCATTTGACGGCTGAATCTATTGAGCAGTAACTGAGCGAGATTCCGCAATCTTTTCCAAATCAACTTGGTGTAAATGAGATAGTGTTTTCATAGAACTTTTGACGTAAGCGATTAGCACCCAGGGCCTCTCTTGGGTTCCAAAGTTCTTCCATGTCAGGGTGTGCGAGATAATCCTTCAACTGCAAGGACCAATTAAATTTTGGATGAGGAGAATTATTTGAAATTGCCACAAGCCTCTCGAAGCAAATTCTTGGCAATCTTTCCTTGGGCATAGCTAACAGCTTAGCCCACCAATCGTACATTGCTTTGCCTATTGAGGGGTGGAGACGATTGAGTCCCAATTCTCCTTATACCACACAGTCGGCGATTATTCGTTTTTACAATTGTCAAAAATTTGGCTTTCAAGAAAATCCATACAGACAGAGAACCCATACCCACCGCAGCCTGAATGTATTAATTTCCCATAAATAGAAAATAATTTTGACTCATACAGACAGACCTTAAATTACACAATTTATCTTTGTTGAACCTCTCTAAAAATCTTCTTGAATTATTAACATACTCGGCTGAAGTCTTACATCAACTAGAATCGTCTTGTTTTAGCTTGATTGACATCGACGGAACTTCGAGAAAAGGTAAACCGTGGAAGGTTCTCTCTTGACGGTAACTATTCAAAGAGATTTGATGATCAAAGAGTTGAAGACCACTCCAGGATCGCAAAAAAAAAAAAAGTTTACCGAAGTCGTAAACATTTGCTTCGACTCTTTGAAGCTCGTTTGCTCTTCTGAAAATTTAATGGAAGCAAACATGTAATCATGGATCACAACCCGAGTTGAAAGAAACTCTATCACATCGCTCACTTGAGTGGCTCGGACATCAAACAGTAAAAGAAGTTACGTTGTACCGACTGACTTGGAACTCTTTGAAAAGTTTCGGGAAGTTCAACTCTTCCAGTTTTGAAGTAACCAATAGGTACGACTAAAATGCGGACATTTTACCTTGTCAAGCTTGAAGAAGAGAGTGGTTTGCTTTTGAATCAATTGAAACTCAATCCTGAATTGAGAGATTGCTTCTGACGGCATTTTTATCTCAACACTAGTTTAATGGCCCTGCTACGCAGGTTAAAAAGTAATAGGTTAATAACGCAATGAGGGAGTATAATAACAATATGCAAAGTCAAAAAATCGTATATCCCAAATCCCCGAGGAGAGGACCACGTCGCTTGCCCTGGGAGACGCTTCCCCCCGCTGGGGCCCTCCTTCCTTCACTGGCGGGGTCGGGGGGAGCAGGTCGGTTGCCCTGGGAGACGGGGGCGAGAATTCCACCCGCCCAGCGTTACCACCCCCTGAAACGTCGATATACTCTGATAAGCTCGTCTTTATATAGTGTGATGATGTTAGACTGAGCGTTGAGTCCGACTAACTAGCACGGAATCGAAACTCGTTGAGGACACGGAAATGGAGTAGATGGATTTGGGCGGTTTATCCCTAGGGTACAGGTTAGATCCTATAAACCCCCAACTCCCTTCTGGATGTTCATTTATTTATTCATTTGGTTAATTAATGGAATGAATTGCCCTGCTTATCTCTCTGACAGACGTTTGTGGTGATGATGCTTCTAGTGGGGCTTAGGTTGTGAATACCAGCCTGTCATCTCTCAAGAGGTGAAAGATGATGGTAGGTAAGTAACAGGGGTGTCATGGTGCCGGAACGCGGGGGAACGCCGTTCCGGCACTCGTTTTGGACAAAAGTATTTATTGAAAAAATTTCAAAACAATTAAATTGTATATAAAATATATTTTTCGTTCAGACAAAACAATGTTGTTTTGAAAAAACGCTAAATTGGGCGATTCCAGATCATAGCATGAACAATACTGAATTGCCCTACACTTCAGTTTTGGACTAGGTGCACCGTTCCGCCACTGCAAAAATTGCCATGACACCTCTGGTAAGTAATCGTATATACGGTCTTACGTTATTTCCGACGAACTTCAACCACGTATTCTACAACTAATTTGATCTGACTTTATCTTTTTAAATATTTTTTCAGGGTTTTCGACTTGTCGTCACTAGAAAGGTCACAACTCTTAATACGAATAACGAAACTAAATCAGAGTAGGGATAGCCATCGAAACATAAAATATCGATATATCGTGTTGATAATTTGCGATGAGAACGACAAAAATGACAACATTTCTACTCAGAGCAGGGGCGTGCGCTACTGCAGGAGGAGCTCAATTCGAACAATTTATCGCTTAATTGTCTCAATCATTTTTTTATCTTGCGATGTACAACAGATGAAGCATAGGTAATATTGCTTCATTTAGCTGATATTTTGTGAGTTATCATCAATGTTCGGAACAATTTATGGATTCATCATTAACTATTTTAAAGATGTTTTTAGAAGGCTGAAAATTCGCGAAATTTTGTGACGTGTAAGTTACCTGTTACTTTACTATTTTTCTAACACTTAATCGGGATTTTTCATAAAAAAATCGATTGAGGATTCAAATGTTCCTGAAATTTTCCGTAGAATTCGAATCTGCAATAAAAAATGGGGGTTTCCATTTGAAAAAACAAAGTTGATCTTGGTTGCGCATGGTTGTGCGGTTGCGTGCTGCGCAATTTTGTCATTTTTGAACTCTACGCACAAAATTATAAAGAATAGCGTTGGTCGAATTTTTTTTCGTCCACAATTACAGAAAATAAGTGGGGGGAGCGTAGTTACTGGGACACCCTGTATATTGTAGCTTAATCATCGATACTACACTACCGATAATATCGACCAAAAAAATCGATAGTTTAAGAAAAATATTGGTTAAAAAGATTAATAAAATGTATGTATTTAATGCACTTAGTAGACCAGATGCCACAATTGAGTTTGCAGAAGTTCAAATTTGATTTAAAAAGAAAAGTTAATTAATACTAATCAATAAATTAGAAATATACGCCTTTTCTGATTTAAGATGAAATATGTTTAAATTGAAACTATGTTCAGTTTAATGTATTATTATTTTTACAACTTGTTGTCAACAACCGCAATCTTCCAATTTTCCTATGGAACCTCTAAACCAATCAATCAATCAAATCAAATCAAATAGCTTTATTTGTGAAAATCATTTACATGATTGTTTCAAGAGTTCGGTGTGATTAAACAATAGGATAAAACTGCTCATACTTGGACCGAATTTAGAAAAATAAAACATCTCTTACATCAAAAATCATAAACAAATCAAAATTTTCTCTTTTTAATTACACAAATTGATCACATCGGCCAACTATCAAGGCAAAACTGACAATTTTGTGTCACCAATAAGTGCGACATAAATAAGGAAGTGGAGGCAAGAAACAAAAACAAAAATGAAAATGACGATTAACTTGAACGCGCACTTCATCGGGTGCCACTTCGGAGTAGTGTATAATATATAAGATAAGATATTATCTTCTGTAGAATCGGTTTATTGTTCTCTCCGAGATACGGGACAAGACAGGAGGAAGATCTCAGACTCTGATCAAGACTCAGACTTTCAGCCAACACCACTAATCGATATATGGATATTATCCATGGATAGATATCGATATTCCAGCTCGACGAACTCATTTTTGTGGGCATAATATTTTTCAAACTCGTGTGGTGTGAGAAAAATGGAACTTACGATCGATATTATTTTATGAGTCAACATAATATGTGATATTATCAGATGAAGCCGATATATCGGTTAAAAAATATATATCGGCTGAAATGTCGGAAAAAATATTGGTCACTAACTATCGATATCCGATACTATCGGCCTTTGCATCATTGATAGAAAAATATCGACATTTCGATATATCTACTATCGCTGGCCATCCCTACATCAGATTACGCCATTCGAAAGACAGCTGAATGTCCCATCTTTTCAACCTTTTACGAATTGTTTGAAAGGAACTTGAGGTTGAAAAATGAGCCTAAAAAGTTAATTTTGTCAAATCTGGAAAATTATATTCTTTTTAGACGCTCCCTACTCCCTAGTGTTGTGGTGATGAGTAACCCTGCACTTTTAAAAGATGTGCAAACGACTTAAGATTCCAACGGTGTAACCGCAAATACTCGCAGAAGACTGAAAATTTATTTAATTTGTTACTGGAGAGGTCAGGGTATGGCACCATTCGATTCTGCCTTCAAATACAATTATTTTTCTTGAAAAAAAACCTCAAATATACCTTTAAACAAACGTTTTTAACATTCAAGCTCAATTTGTTTTCAAAAACTCACTCGACAAATAAAAAACTGGTTATACCTTCGGAACGCTGAGGATTTTGCACATTTGTTAATAGCGCAGGCAAGCACCAATGACCGTTTGAAAAAAAGCAATTTTCCAAATGTTGACGGAATTAAATTTTCAGCCTTTTTTATCCTCAAGTTGCTAACAAAAAATGATTGTTAGAGACCGAGAAGACATGAACTTTAACGCTCTTTTCAATGGTTTGTTCAGATATGGTTTTATATTTAGTATTAAAGGAGTTATGGCCTTTTCACTGATCAACGGCGGAAAACAAGAAAATTATGTTACAAGTAAAGAAAAAGGGATTTTCAGTTGAGTAAGAAGAGAAAAACTCTAAGAGACACTTACCCTACTTCTTGCTTAACAACTTTAATCTATTCTTATGATCTCTTCTTTCATCATTAGTTCAGTTTTTCCAACACCATTTTACTTCTTAATAGGTTCAAGTTTAGCTACTCCCTTTTTCCCTACAGTAATAAACTAACTAAAAAAACTAATAAACTGATAAATTCCCTGTAAAATATTGACAAAAGTTGTTCCGGAGAGAAATTACCGAGTCAGATCCACGATTGTGACTTCTTGCCTGTAGTGTTTCACTTGTCATGCCAAATGATTCGACTGATCTCGTTAATAGTAAAAATTAGGAAAAAGAAGGCATTTTTCCGAATACAAAATAAAACTGGTATAAAATTACACTGGAGGAATATGTAAATATGGCGTATCCTGCTTTGGCGACTAACGCGATGTGTAACCTCACGTAAGACACACGTTTTGGAATCGTACGCGATTCGTCAAAATCGCGTCGCTCGCGTTTGTTCTCCACGTAAGACACGGCCTAAGGTCGGTAGGTACACCCTCTTAACGAAAATAGAGTAGACGGAATTTTCTGCAATATCCACCATACTCTATTCTAGTATTCAAATAGAGAACACTGTTACCAGAATCTATAAGAAATCCATTTCACACAAAAGTCGTGTCTGTCGTTCTTGCAAAGTGAGTTTTTACTATGTGATGTTTCATAATCATTTTCCACTCAGGTACTAGTTCTGCAACATGAAAACCTTAGAAGATAGATTATTGTAAGTAAAAACCTCAAGCTACAACCACGAGTTGACCAGCCATCTAGTTCGTTGTCGATACTGCGTGAATAGGGTTCCGCTACAGGATAGAAACGTTGCAGAGTAAACAAAAACAAAAATCAGACTAGATTTATCATATCCCCCACCTCAATTTACACTTGTTGGTTATTGCTGTCGATCCAGAACAAGCTAACACTGTACAACCAGATCCTAAAAGCTGTTTGGACCTATGGAGCCCAGCTGTAGGGCAGCACAGCTCAATCGAATCAAGGTATCATCAATCTTTCCAAAATAATGCTACGAACTGTTGTGAATGCACCATGGTACTTCCGAAATGAACGTCTCCATCATGAACTTCAGGTCGGAACAGTTAGCGAGGCTATAAAGCGACAAGCTGGGAGTTATCTCCAACAGCTAAGATATCACGTCAACGAGGAAGCTGTCCATCTCCTTGACGCAAGTGACATCGCCGGAAGACAAAAGCGTACAAAACCACATGATCTTACCTATTTGTGAAGCAGTTGAGTGGAACCATCAGTCAGAAACGACAACACTCAGACCAGTGATGAATATTTATCCCTATTTTCAATATAATATTGTTAATAAGTTTTTACTTGGTACAATAAAATTTCAAAAAAAAAACTTGTTGGTTATTGTTCTGCTGATCTATTTACTTAATAAAGTTGATTTGAGATAAATTCCACAGATAAAAAAAGAAAGAAGAATCCGATCAACATTGGAAGAGAAATTGTTTTTCTGAATAGTGGGGGAGGAGGAACCATGGATGCTGGTCATCATGCAAACATGACTTCACACGTTGCTCAATCATTGAGGTTGAGACCAGGAGCTCGCATTGACCCCAGTACCCACTGATGAGCTCGTTGCGACTGTTTCATCAACCTGCCGTTGGTTGTTTAAGGCACTTTCTTTAAGACCTTCGCCCCAAAGCATTCATTGAATGTGATGCATGCAGCTTTATTGGCAGTACCGGATCCTGGATCAGAGAAGATCCATAGTGGTTTATCCTCAAGTTTAGTTGGCTGGATTTACCAACATAGAAGCTTCTGCTCTGATCTTCTTGGTGGTAAATACACATCCGCGACTGACCCTCAGCAGATCCTCTACACCTGTAGGTTTGAGAAGTATTTGGGGAGGTGAGAGTCTTCAATTACTACCTCACATAGCATATACCTTGGACGCCAACAAGGATGCGAACCAGGCCTGTAGTTCTGAAGACTTGGAGCCTTTGATAATCAATTTGCCAATACGTAACTTGTTTTGATGAGCACTGAGTTCCTAATGAAAATGGACATTTTCTTAGTCATTGAGAATATTCAATTCAACATTTTCCTGGTTGAACAATTCCTCTAGTCAAATTTAACATGTATCTAGTTAAATCTATCCAGTATATCTAAAATTCCAGTATATTTAAAATGTATGCCCCTAATAGTGACCATTTTAGCAGTTCATTGGATTCCAATGATGAAGATTGACCAACATCACCCATGAGACTTAGTGAAACTCCTGAGGTGTACCTGAAGAACAAGCTTTGGAAAAATATCAACTACTGAAACGTACGAGATGTATATACCCACACTATGACCAAAGTCATTAGCCAACCCAAGGAACTTCGTTCAACTGTAGTTTAAGGTTTTAGTTGAAGCGATGATAAACATTGCAGATTATATGGTTTACAGTACCTAACAGTTTGAATTGTGTGAAACACTAATTAGAAGATTTGGTGATCTTCATTTTTACTTTCTACACCGTAGTTTGAGAAGTATTTGGGGATTGCCTCGATTTGTAATTTTCTTGGACGCCAACAAGGATTGGAAAAAGCTGCTGTTTCAGAAAACTGAAGACGCGGAAAATGCCTGTGTGGAATTCTGCCCTTGTCCATACGTAACTTGAGGCATTTATATATTCCTATGTACCATCATTACCAACCCAAAACTGCCTGTGTTGAGCCTGTTAAACATTAGGCGCCACCCTCTAAATGTGGGAATCACTTTTCCTCGATTTCGAAATTGGAGCGGTTTCAACTTGATCCTTTTAATACGATTGGATTCTCTTCAGTGGTCCTAACTGAAGTGCGCAACTTTGTTTTCAACAATGCTTTACGGGAAAAGGAGACAATAACACCGTTAGTTCTACGGACTCAACTGATGACGTAGAAAAGGATTATTAACATTCTATTCTTCGCGAGAGTCGGATGAAGAATAGAGCCGAGGGCCCCCATAGAAGGAATCTAATGGAAATTATCCGGCCGACGTTGAATTGTGACGGTACCTACCGGGGGCCTCAGCGTGACTTGAAGGGTTTTCATATCTCGGCTGACAATGGTAAAGTTGGGAGTCATCGATCCGCGGACGAGTAGTCAGCCATATTCAACAATGAAATCTCTACCACCTACCAGTAGCCGACAAACTAGCTCACTTTCGAGAAAATGAAGTAAGGCCCTGAAGGGTTTACAGCGGGAAACGCCACTGGTGTTCTATATGTTTTAGTTAGGTCCTACCGTGTTACCTACCGTGTCAGTACAGGATTTCAAAAGGCTAAGTTTGCGGATGAGCACAATCGCCTCACTCTAAGGGGAGATTTGGGGCATTTCAAATGGGGCAAGTTACCCGAAAACCCCCAAGCAGGTGACTCTCTTTCATAAAGGTTTTTTCACACTGAACACGATGGTGAAATCGGATTGGAAATATCTCAATCCGTTCAAACTAGAGCAGTTTGAAGATGATAAAACAAAGTAGATTAACAAAATTCGCCAAAAAAAAAAAAAAAAAAAAAATCTTCAGCTTTCAAAAATGATGAAATTAAAATGAGGTATCACAAGTCAGAAAATAACATTTTCGGTTTTTGCGTAATTTTGCGACCTGCACAACTAGTTACTTCGAAAATTTGCTCATTTCGTCATGCTGCATGACTGGAACATTTTTTACCATCTCCTTCAACGTTGAAAAAACTAAAAGAAAAAAGAAAATTGTCGATTTTGCGTCAATATTCCTCATAATTTTACTCCCACAGATATTGCATCTGGCAATCAAAATCCTCAGAATACTAGCAAGAAGCGATCGGTAGTAGCGTGTAATAAGAATACTGTTTACTAATAAGGACACCGATATCGAAAATATCGATGTTTTCACCCGATGTCCCATCCCTAATCTGAACTAGCAAGTCAGCCCACCCATTTTGCCTCTTTTGCTAAAACCATCAACACATATATCTCTGCATAAATTGTACCAGTCTATCACAGTATGGTTACTCCACCCTGCCCACTTCACAGCATCTTAACATTACTAAATTACACCACTGGTCGGGTAGGCTACGTAGAGTAGATACGCGACACGTGTAGATTACCCCCTCCTCTTTCTTGAAAATTGAAAGTTCTGAAATATGTTGAACTACTAAACATGGAACTCAACAAACAACAATGAAATGGATCAGTCGAGAATCCTCACTTAAGCAGCGATTGGAAGGATTGTCAATTAGCCCCTCCCATCAGCATAGGGGAAATTTCAGAGATTTGTTGCACAACTTGGCTGAAATTGGGTTCGAACAAAATAAGAATCAGAAAAATCGGTTGAGATTTATCGCGCAACGAGAGTAAAATTTGGATCGAACAAAACGATAATTGTGACTCCTCTTCGGTTCGGACATTATCCCTGCATAGATGTGTATTCTGTGAACAATGACCCCCGGAGGTGTTTTGATGATTCCTGGTGGTACCGAGAATTCAAAATTACTCACATGAAATGATTAACGATGTCCGCAGGAGTGAGGTTGAGTGATGACCGGCCACATGCACGGAATGTCAACAGTAACAACAGGTGACGGCAACTGGATGAATGACGTTCCAAAAAAACTTGACGTTAGCGTCCGTTTTGGAGCGAAGGGATCAGTGTTGCCAGCATTGAAAAAAAAATGTACCCACAGACCGTTAAGCTTGGCGGTCAATTCAAAAATCTACAGAGAAGGCGTGCTTGTTGGGACGCAACTAGTTTGTATTCTACTCGGCTCGTAGACATTAAAAAAAAAATAATAATAATAAAAAAACGCATCAACTATGACTGCAAGAATTATAGCATTTTCCGGTTTAATTAAACCTTGTTCCAAAAGAATTGAACCTTTTTCTGGAACAATTGAACCATTTCCCAATACTATTACACTTTCTTCCAAAATAACACAGCCACAAAAAAAAAAAAAAAAAAAAAAAAAAAATGTCCTGACCCAGAAATGCCAAGATATAGAATCGATGTATTTTTTCAATGCACTGACATTTTTTCGGCAATGATCGAAGGTTGTCATATGGAGAACCAAAATATTTTATCATACTGATCTTGCAGAAAATATTCCCTTCATTCGAGATTTTATGCTTTCTTACGATACCTGTGCTGCTTGTTCTCGAAAGATCTACGTATGGGCAATCGTTTTCTTTTCTTGGATGGCGATGAAGATACGTCCCTTTTAAGGCACCAGCAATAGTCTGCCATCATATTTACATCCCAGTTACCTTGGTACCGTTCTTCCATATCTTTAAAATCTTGATGAAAACGCTCTCCATGCGTAGATCTTTCGAGAACAAGCAGCACATGTATCAGAAGAAAGCAAAACATCTCGAATGAAGGGAATATTTTCTGCAAGATCAGCATGATAAAATATTTTGGTTCTCCATATGACAACCTTCGATCATTGCCGAAAAAATGTCATTGCTCTATAAGTCAGAATTTAGAGAAAAATACGATTTTTGCACTTAAAGTAGCCTTTTTAAAATGCGAATACCTCGAAAATGAAACTTTGAATCGTTCCACGGTTTGAAAATTCGGAATTAGCAGGAAAAAGTACTTTGGTATTCCAGGTGACAACCCCTATTTGTTGCCAAAAAATTTTAATTTCACAATAAGTCAGGACTTACAAAAAAATACGATTTTTCCACTTTCAGCCTTAGTAAAATGCGAATATCTCAAAAACGACACGTTCAATCGTTCCGCGGTTTGAAAATTCGGAATCAGCGCGAAAAAATACGTCGATCCTATATCTTGGCATTTCTGGGTCAGGACGTTACAGTACTTAATTATAATTAAACCTTTATCTGAAATAATTAAACCTCTCAAAAGGAAGGGATGCAATAGTAATCTGCTTACCTCCTGAAGAGGGTTTCCCTCGTGTCCACAGCTTCTGCGTATAATTTACAGAACACGGAGTTATCAAAATTTCTGTGGGTACCTAATTCTGCAGCTACCTAAACAACAACTTCTTAAAAACATGAATTCTATTTTTCCAGAGTATGAAATCCGCCGGGTTGATGCTCGGTAAAACACAGGACATCAAGAACAGCGCACGTAAAAGATGCAGCCTTTGAAAGCTCTTTCCAACGGTATCCTCAAATTTGATTTTCCCTAGAAATTTAAGGGACAATAGGTCAAAAACAAGGAAAAATCGAATTTTACTATCGATACTTTCCTGGATTAATCGTGTTATGGTCGGGACGGTCCCTGCCCCAATAAATTTCGATGATCCCAACAAAAAGTTACTTGAACTCAGCAAATGCAATAATCTAAAAACCTCTGACTAGGGATGGGACATCGGCATCGATATTATCGAAATATCGATGTATGGATTCGATATTACGACGTTTTGTCATCGATGCCACACATTCGATAATATCTATACATAGATAATATCGATACATGTATCGATGTTTAGGCTCCGATAACATCAGTTCGGTTTACTCTTCACTCACTGAGAAAATTCCATCAAGTGTGCTTGCTACCTAACGAGGAAAAATGAAATATCAAAAATTCTTTCAACTGCTGTGGTATTAGCGAATTTTCAAAGAAAAAAAAAAACTATTGTTCTCGTTCGAAAATATTTTCAAAAAATTTTTGCACCAAAATCCGTCTCAAAGCATTCTGAATCCACTGTCAAAAGGCACCAAAACTCATTCCAGACGATAACTCTCGATAGAATTGAGAGAGAAAACTCAAATTAGTACAAAAAAAAAATCTATCATCAGGCTCTGGGCCGGGGGGGGGGGGGGGAAGAGGGTTGAATGTAATATTGATTCTCATTCGGGGGGGGGGGGGCTTTAATAAATCACAATTTCAAAATTGATCATTTAATAGGGCATACATCTAAGCTTTCAAAAGGCTAAGTTTGAAGATGGGCACAATCGCCTCACTCCAAGGGGAGATTTGGGGCATTTCAAATGGGGGAAAATTACCCGAAAACCCCCGAATAGATGACTCTCGTTTACATAGGTTTTATCACGCTAAACACGATGGTGAAATCGGATTGGAGATATCTCAATCCGTTCTAACTAGAGCAGTTTGAAGATAATAAAACAAGGTAGATGGGCAAAATTGGAAAAAAATTATGAGATTCTTCAGCTTTCAAAAATTTTCAAATTAAAATGAGGTATCACAAGTCTGAAAATAAAATTGTTTTTTTGCATAATTTTTCCTCGAGCAAAACTAGTTAGAAAATTTGCTCATTTCGTCATGCTACATGACTGGAACTATTTACCATCTTCTTCAGCGTTGAAATACCTTTAAAATGAGATATCATTTGTCACAAAATGGAACTGTTGATTTTGCATCAATAATCCTCATAAAAACCGTGTGATAAGGATGCTGTTAACTGATAAGGACACCGATATCGATAATATCGATGTTTTCACCCGATATTGGACGACATATCGATGCCAACACTCAAACATCGACATCGATATCAATATCGATGTTTTGTCTCGATGTCCCATCCCTACCTCTGACCATAGCTTACAATGTATGGGTATTCATAATGCATGTGAAAAGTGTACAAGAATACAGCGTCAATTCCCAATGAAACCGCAACGTACCGATTCTGTCTTGTTCGAGCTTACCCTTTATAAATAGGCAGTCGCGTAAATGCAGTAGGTGAATAGGCTAGCTGATCGGAATGGGATTTCCCCGTGACGGGACCTTGTGTTACACACCATTAGCTGATTGTCGGGGCGTGATGGGCCGAAATGACTGAATCGTCCTTTCGCCACGGCGAGTAATCAAAGGTATGGAATTCAAGCTATCTACCGTCACATCATACAGCTCGCTCAACTGTAAAGCCGGCTGCACACGGGTAATGCGGTAATTCCAAATACCAAACTTGTGGCAATCTGCCAAGATCTATCCATTTATCTTCCTTAACTGCAATCCATCGTAAAGGCTTACATTACGGCATTTAAAGGAATGGTGTACACGTTCAAAACCACACCAACATCATCTCCTATGCGCAAAACTGAATAGCTAACCGTTTTCTACTCAAATTGGTGTCATAGTGTACTATAATGCAGTGAAATACAAGGTGTTCCATATAAGAATATTAACAGTTGATACAGTTTTAATTAATGTTGGTTAACGGAAGTAGCTCTTAAGGATTTGTCTCAACTGCCTGAATTGAAAAATAAATCAATTTCTTTGTCGGATGACACAAGATTTAAAGATCAAAGGGCGCGAAGAAGGGGATTGTTGAATAAATAATTTTAAGGGGTTGTCTTTACATGAAAGGGGTTTGAGGAGCGAGTGCGATTTGAGGTGCATGCCAATTCGTTGTAGTAGGGCAGGACAATCGATTACAGATCTAAGAAGGCCGATTATAAAGGTACAAGCTGCTACAAGACGACGCTGAATAAGAGTATCATCAAGATCAAAATCAGGCCAGTTCACACCCTGCCCTTAGGCGACAAAACGAAGGAATCTGCTCTGGACCCGTTCGATTCGAACAGAAGAGTTTTGATAGTACGACGACCCCACGATGGACCCATACTCTGGGATCGGACCAATTGAAGAGCACAACCAGGGCATCCACATCCTCGAATCCCCTCGTATGGCTTTTCAGAACGCCGAGATTTCTCATTGCTCGTGAGCAAAATCCGTCTGCATGCAGGTAGAATTTAAGACGAAAACCAAAGAGGATTCCGAGGTCAGCAAAAGAACTCACCCTAGATATCACTCTACCACTCAAATTGTAAGGGTGCAGGTATGGGGTTGAAGACCTCGAGAAGGTCATAATAGCACACTTGCCAAAGTTAAGTCGGAGGTGATTTGCCTCACACCATTGGATCAGTTTATTATTTTCACACTTACTTCACTGAAATGGCAATAACTCCCTTAATTTACTAGATGAAATAAATTTTAAATTATGCCGTTAAAAAGAGCACTAAATTTTCTTTTAAGTCACGTTGTACATGGTTTTTTCCAACCTAAACTTAAATTTTTGTCGAAATTCCGTTTTTTCAACAATTTTCAAAGTTGATTTACCACCATACCATGGTTTTTTCTTGAAAATGGGTGAGCTCTGGTAAAATCATTTCATTTGTGAGGTGGTGGAATGGTATAGTTGCCCCTTCCAATGAGCAGGATGCATTGATAATGCTCCGCCACGCTCAGAGGATGAACCACACGCTTGAAGGCGTCTGATTCATCTCCCAAGGCGACAGATTCTGAAATCGGCAAGGGGCCAACTAACCATATCCATCACACATTTCATCAGCTTTCTATCGGTCTATTAAATTTTTGTTTTACAGCAATTTTCGCTCAAGAAATTGGTGTTTGAACTTAGGAAACGTGAATTTTTTAAATGAAATCATCGTTTTGCATGAGATAATGCCTATGATGTTGGATGACATTGAAGAGAGGAGAGGAGGGGGTCATAACTCCGTAATTTTTCTCGCTGAATCACATGAACGCACTAAAACTTTCCGAATGATAATTCAGAAATGAAAAACTATGTGATCTGGAATAAAACCTTTTTACCTATTATTTTCCCAAAAAAAAGTCCTAATTCTATTTACAGGTATTTTTTGTACAATTCACAACAGCTGTTCAAAATATTATTTTTTTTACAGATCACAACATTTTTTAATTTCAGATTTAACCAATATCCCTGTAATTGCAACGAGGTAAAAGTTGTGGCAAATTATTTGCCGAATCGATCCCCGAAATATACTTATCCTGGGTGCCCTGGTTGTCAGTGGTGGTGTGGACATTGATGAATAGGTATGGTACAAGTTACCAGTGGTCAGCGATATCTGATAAGTGAAAGTTAATAACATCAAGGTCGCGGCCGCAACCGTGTCATGCCGCAGGATGTGGTGCGGGAACGGTGCCTCGGAGTCACTGGAGTAGGGGATCTCGGCAGGAGTGCTTATTGGTACCACCACGTTACTTCTTCGAGGCTCTTTCATTAACTAGTTGTCATTTAATAGGGGCACTTCCTTTCATGTTCATTCCTTGGCTTCTTAACCCCTAGGGCTGGTGTTTCCACTTTTAGCTAATTCACCCCGCCCCTTTTCCAATCGTATTTGTGTGTTTGCTCATGAGCAGGGCGGATAGCTAATAAAATACAAGTAAACGGTTGAGTATAATTTTGCAACATTTCATTCAGAAGATGTTGCCTTCATGGGGGTTGGGAGGGTTTTAATCGTTGACGAGTGCATTTCTCTTTCGTAGTTTGCATGACTACATGAGAAGTGGAAATATACGTCCAGGTAAGGGGAAAATTATTGAGCGTAAGCACCTGCTCCACAGTTCACGCTATATCCGGGAAAACGTGACTAATCCCTTTTAATTGAGAGCTCACGTGATGGCGAAACAAAGCGTAATACCAGAGAAATAAGCCCGAACGCGACAATATGCCTAATAATTATTACTACAAAAGTCGTTTGGATACGGTGATTGGTAGCAGTGATTCCCATTCGAAAATTATTGATCGTACATAAGGTGGGAATGGGTGAAGCTATACCCGGAATGAAGCAAAACGCAGCTAACCACACGTTAATATAGCAACCTTTCCTTTATTTATTAATTTCCAAAGAAAACCAAGTTCGATTCCCTGAAAATTCATATTTCTCCTCTTCAAAACGACCTTTTTCAAGTTTTTACCACCAATCCGGATTCAGCGTTGAATTCACAGCAAGCCTACTGCATTTCATAATCAAAATAATGCATGTATTCCCAGGAAGTCCCTGTGTCCAATTTTTATGTGATCACACTTACAATCGACACCTTCAAAATCCATTTAATTAAAAAATTGTCCAAAATTATCATATCACATTTATGCTGAATTGAGTTGAAAATGGGGAGTAAAAACGTTTGTTTATAAATTTGATTCTTCCGCTCAAACAATCGATTAAGAGTTTTATAAATTTCTCCGATTTTGGTTTATTATTCAATAATAAACCATTGTAATCGCTCTTGAAAAAAAATTCTAACCCCCCCTACATCACACTACTACTACATCACTACGTCACTAGGTTACTGATATCAACACAAAAACAATAATAAACCAAAATAACGCGAATGTTGGCACCATAAATCGGGCCATAGATCGAGAATGGTTAGAACTACGGACCTGGGGAAGGGCTCATTCGATTCCTCGTGGAGTGTTCTTCAAAAAGAGTACAAATTGAGGCCGCCTTGACTTTTTTTGAGGTTTTTAAGGATTTTACAAAACTTTGACAACCCTTAAAGGACACTTTAAATTAAGTGAGAGTGCTGGCTAACGAATTGGGGCGTTGTCGGACCAATATCGATTTTTCCTGAAAATTTCAGCTTTTTTGCTTCAGCCGTTTGGGAGAAATCGTGCGTACGGCGGGCGGAGGGACGGAAAAAAATTTATCGCAGATTCGGATTCTACACCCTTTGAAACGTAAACCATGAAATTTTCAGGGGGGAATTAGAATTTTTTTCGAGAGCGATTACAATGGTTTATTATTGAATAATAAACCAAAATTGAATCACGGATATGCGTTACTAAAACGTTGATCCTGATAAATTGTTCAATATAACTCCTTCCCTACTCGAGGAGTAACCCAACATTGTTTGTCAACTGTTTTGTCTTGAACATTGCATTACCAATCGTTTGTTAGATCGTGAAACCAATTTCATCAGGCCAATTTTCAACTGACAATCCGAAGAAATTATGCCCATGTCATAAATAACTCAACATGTCTTTCTATGACATCATGTGACGTAAAGTAATAGAATTTGGTAATTTTTTCGATCAAGAGACTGTTCAATTATAAAACGCAATTGTTAATTGCATATATATATATATATATACTTTTTTTTAATTCTTACCGAATATGATGCTCATTATTGCAAACAACAAACCTAATCTCAAATCGACCAGGTGGTTTTGGAGATTCAATATTTAAAAAAAAAAGTCACCAGAAATGACGGGGTTATTCTCAGGAGGAAAAGTTCAAATAAACAAGATAAGTTCTTGATCCTCCATCCTTCCGTATAATAGATTCGAGTCACGTTTCAGACCCACCACAAAAATATCTTTCGCTCGGTATTGGGAATGAGAAAAACTTTCAAAGCCAACCGCAGAATCGTCGCTCCAGACCAACGACCAAACTCAGATCAAATCTACGGTATCAAACCGGAAATATCCTAGTGCCCGAGGTTAAAACGTGATTCACCGTTCAGGATTCTACATCAATAGTTCACAGTGTTAGTTACAGGTTTTCATGACTTCTCATAGTGATCTTATAAATAAAAGTTCTATGTCACAACGTTAGTTACCGTACTTCTCCGAAACGGCTTTACCGATTTTTACCAAATTTTATATGCGTGTTCAGCAGGTCTGAGAATCGGCTACTATCTATTTTGCATACACCAAAGTGATAAGCGTTGTTCACCCTTAACAATTTTTTTTTAATTTTCGGACGAAATATTTTGTTTTAATTTTTAATAATGTAGCGTTAAAAAATACATACAAACCTAAATTTGTACTTTTCACCAACCCCTATTTTTTATAGCCATTTTAGTAATTTAAGGTAACGGCACCGGTAGTGGCCACTGCTCCAGTAGTGGCCATTTTAAAGTTTATATTTGAGAAATAAGGATTCTCGGTCTCCTAGTGGCTTCAAACTTGTAGGAGGTACAGCTCATGTCATCTTGTAGTCAGAGGTTGAACTAGGCGTGCGCAGAGCATCATTGGAAATTGTGGTAAACTTCTCAATATGACCGTTCCTAGTTTCCTCGTTTGTTGGGATGTATCCTAGAGCTTCTACTGGGTAGAATCAATTTTGTTCATCTCGTATTGAATTTAATGATATTAAACACGTAAGGAGGGCAAAATGTCAAGTGGCCACTACTGAGACATGCACGTGGCCACTACTGGAAATTTCGTAATTTGATGTGGCCACTACTAGATCAAAATAAGGGTGTGAGAAAAAATTAATAAAAAATAGAAAAAATTGTTCTTTTGATAGTTTTAGGCAATGGATATGTTAGGGAAGAGTCGGGCTATATTCTAAATGAGTCCTGAAGAAAGTCAGTACTACTGTTGGCCCACAATTGTCAAAACTAAAGAAAAAAATTCATAACTGTGGCCACTACCGGTACCGTTACCTTAATCATTCTCGCTCGATAACCGATGAATTATAGTGTTTTTAATTGTATTCAAATTGATGAGGAACCAACATGTAATATTGCAAAACGCTCCGCCAAACGCTCGGCAATGCCCAAAGATTTATCAGCATCGAAAACTACTCGTGTGGGACGAATGCAAAATGGCACATAAACGTGCATTTGAAGTATTAAACCGAACATTGAAAGATTTATGCAATGACTTGAGGTGTTTTGGAGGCGCGATGATTCGACACATAAAACAACCAAAACCGTGCAACGAATAGTGTGATTTACGCGACGATACTCCAAGGAGAATTCGAAGGTGAGGAAGTTCTCATTCCAAAGATCCCGATGATCCCACCTGATATGCCTTTTGACTTTAAACGACATATCCCATACGTCTTGCAATCGCCATGACCATAAACAAATCGCAATGCCAATCCTTAGAAGTTTGTGGTCTGAATCAATAAAATCCATGTTTTCCCCATATGTGCCATCACCCGGCATTTTCACGGGTGATAAAATTAAAATTCTGCTCATTAATAACCTCTAAAGCAGAATTAAGTTAAGGTCAACTACCTATAACTACCTGTTTGTAAACAACAATTTTTTTTAATTTTAAATGGCAAGCCATACCTTAATTTCTAACCAAAGAGCGAGTTGAATGAAAGATTAAATAGAAAATTATTCCGAAAGAGAAACGAATATATCGTTAATCGTTATATTATTTTGATATTTATTATCAAAAAGTAACTTACATGGAAAAACTTCACCACGTTTTGGTTTATTATTCAATAATAAACCATTGTAATCGCTCTGGAAAAAAAAATCTCCCCTGAAAATTTCATGGTTTACGTTTCAAAGGGTGTAGAATCCGAATCTGCAATAAAAAATTTTCCGTCCGTCCGCCGTACGCCTTACGCACGATATCTCCCAAACGGCTGGAGCAAAAGATCTGAAATTTTCAGGAAAAATCCATCTTGGTCCGACGACGCCCCAATTCTTGAGCCAGCTCTCTCACTCAATTTAAAGTGCCCTTTAAGGGCTGTCAAAGTTTTGTAAAATCCCTAAAAACCTCAAAACAAGTCGAAGCGGCCTAAATTTTTCTCTATTTGAAGAACATACCATCAGGAATCGAATGAGCCCTTCCCCACGTCCGTAGGTCAAACCATTCTCGATGTATGGCCCGATTTATGGTGACAACATTAGCGTTTTTTGGTTTATTATTGTTTGTTTGTAACCTAGTGATGCCGATAGCGTCGAGTTGTAGTGAATGTGGTTACTGGAGTGATAGCCGGTGCGGATACTTGTAGTTTATAGCCGATACACGGGTTGAAGCGTTCTGATATGTATGAAACGCTGATAATATATAGGTAAATACTGATAATATTATTACTGGGGATTATTATTCAATATTATTACTGGGGTAAATAAGTAGTCTTTTACTCGGGTTTATTATTCAATTGGCTTGTTTTAAATAGAAACGCAATACTAGTCTTTTTACATTAAAAAAACGCTGCAAATTCTTTCACTGGGGTTTATTATTCAATTGGCTTGCGTTCATAATTTGAATTTCTACTAAGCTTTGGAGTGTGCGTGTTTCACAAGTGATAGAGCGATTATTGAATTTCAGGAGATATGCATAGAGCACGTATCCATACCTATTTGGATTGATCAGATGATCATATTTGTGTGCCTCCTGAAATTCAATAATCGCTCTATCACTTGTGAAACACGCACATTCCAAAGCTTAGTAGAAATTCAAATTATGAACGCAAGCCAATTGATTGAACCCCAGTGAAAGAATTTGCAGCGTTTTTTACGACTAATTTGCGACAAAAAGTCGCTCTTACAGTGTTTTCTTTGAATGCTTTGTCTCCGAGTTATTTCAACGTTAAAATTTTTTCGTGTTTTCGACCTTATCGTCTAATAATAATTCCCCACCTTATCAGTCCCTGAAGAAAATTTTTTAAAGGGAACTAAAGGGTAAAAAATGAGGTCGAAAAGAAAATGTTGTCAAACTTGAAAAAAAAGAAACAGTTTTTTTAAAAGGGTCATTAGTCCTCCATAATTTTAGTGATACGTAAAAGCCTGTAAGTCTAGATAATGCGCAGAAGCCTCAGCGTTTAATGGGTTTTTATTGTTTAAAGGGAACCTTTTTGAGAAAATTGAGTTTTAATGGGAAAACGTGTATTTTCAAGAACATTTCAAGGGGTTAGAGGTAAAAGTACCCAAGTCACAAATGTTAAAAGTGTGGGAAAATGAAATTCGAATTTCAAGTGCTTACGTAAAATCACAGGTACCTCGGAAAACATGACTAAAAATCTATATTTGTAGGTTATAAACTTGGTTAGGAGGTGATGTGGTTTTCAAGGTTAAAAGATGAACAATTATCCACGGAATTTGAATTTTTTCAGAAGACGTCAGAGGAATTCTGGACTTGGGTTTGTTTACCAAAAACTTCTGTTCAGTCTAGTAGGACTTGGGCAGGGCATAAGTATTACAATCTGGAAATGCACAGCAATAAATTCCACTAGTGTGGATTAGCGTGTTGTATCGCTCACCAATTGTTGGGACAATGATTTCAAATCAACCGAATGTTCGTACTTCAGCTCTCGAACTAACTACGTAGGATGGATTTTTCGTCTTATTCCTCCTTCTTCTCGATAGCTGAAAGATATTCAGATATTATAAATACACAGTCAAATTTTTTCGTGCTGACTCAATGGCACTGTTCATAGAGTCTACCTCCATATGGCTATACCCTTTTTCTATGAATTTATGCTCTAGAATCTTTATGTGGAAGTTCTCCACAGTGTACAAAATCAAAAGTTCACGGAGGAAGCAAATCAAGAGAAGGATCCCCATCACCCAAGGAGGAAGGATCACCCAACTGCACTTGGTGAGTTCTTCCTCTAAGGAAAAGTAACTACAATTTTCCATCTTTAGAAGTAAATCTACCCAAGTACCCTTGGGTATTTTTACCTCTCAAGAATGAGCTATTTCTGCACTTGGTCATTCACATATGTTCTGAAAACCATGGAAATCGTCATCATTAGACTTAGGTATCTCCAGCACATGAAAATATGTATCATCCTAGGTACTTTTATCTCAATTTCACAAAAAAATGGACTTGGGTACTTTTACCTCTAACCCCTCGATTTGAGGGTTTTGTTCAAGAAAAAACTATATAACTAAAAAGATTTTTTTAAACTTCATCCATGTATTTTACAACTAATTCGACAAAATCTTTCTCCTACAGTTTTTATTTTTAGAGGCTTAAATTCCGAGTTATTTCAATTTTAGAATTTATTTCGAATTTTCGACCTTACCGTGAAAAAATGGGCAAAACTCCTTCGTTTTCAAAGTATTTGCAAATCTGACGATACCGTTGGAAAGAGCGTTAATTCCCCATCTCCTCAGTCCCTAACGAAACATTTTTTAAATGGAACAAAGGGTGGAAAAATGTGTCCGAAAAATTGTTTTTGTTAAATAGGTACCTATGTAGTCATTTGCACAGATGGTTCCAGAATGGAAGGAAGGTCTGGGGCTGGTGTAATTGGTGGGAGGCCAGAGTTGAAGGTATCATTTCCCCTGGGTGGGTACATCACAGTAAACCAGGCTGAATTCTTCGCAGTACGGGAATGCCTGGCAGAGAATCTGAGGCAAGGAATAAGAAGTAGGTGTATAAATGTTGTCTCAGATAACCAAGATGCCTTTAAACCTTCAGCAGGTGTTCAAACCAGGTTTAGACTGATGAATGAATGCTGGGAAGAATTGAATACCCTTGGTGAAAACAACAAGATTGTCTTGGAGTGGGTACCTGGGCACACAGGAGTGGTAGGTAACGAACGAGCAGACCTGCTAGCACTATCAATTTTTAGTTGGCAGACATAGATTTTCCACCGATATCCAAAAAGTACTGACACTTTTTGGCATTGACCATTGAACCAGGAGCAAGTACTAAAATGAGTATACAGACTACAAAAAAATTAGTACCTCGAGCTAGAGTAGAATTAATACGATTGACGTCATAAAACTCGAAAATCCGTCAGGAGGTTAATAAAATTCTGAGATTTGAATTAGCAGCTGTGGCTTATGACGTCTTAAGCGATAGTGGCAACCTATCTACGGATTTCTAAAATCCCTAGGCTAACCTTTGAATGGTCCGTAGATTACCATAATGATCATTCAAAGTTACTGTTTCGTTGTCTCTACCCTCGGAACGGAAATCAACAGTCAACACACTCAAAAACGCTCTAATAGGATACTAGTTATCCGAAGATAATGGTTAGGAAAAGTACACAAATAATTCGACACTAACACACATGGTGGCGACATCCTGTACTACTATTTAACGTTCAGTTTCAACATTCAAACGTTAATGATTCTCAAACCACCTCCTGTTTTCTGTAGAGTATTAAAACTCGTTTAAACTGCATAAAACTATTATTTCATGCTTCTGAAAGAGATTCCACCGGAAAAACGTGAATTTTTTACGTCATTTATAGACCCCATTCAGGGCGATATCCCCACATCTAGTTTATACTCGAAGATTCAGCCGAACGATTCGTCTTGTCTATTCTCTAGTCCCTTATAGCGGTGTACCATTACTCTTAACGTCGGTGGTAGTTGTTGACTTCCATAGCGGAGCGAACGGCCGGCCATAAAAAGGCATTAAAAGGCTATCCTCCCTCCCATGAACCTTAAGTAAACCTCAGGCTTTTAATGACCCATTCTCAAGTTGAATGGCGCCTTGCTGGGGATCCTTTTTCGCCCGTGATTCCAGCAGTAGGGGGTCAAAATATAAAATACGTCAAAGCACCGGCGGACGCTCTTACTAAACCTGGCAGTAACAAACGTCGGGAGCTAGCAAGGCAATTCACTTTGCCCCTTTCAACCATTCAGAAATTGGAAAGAATCTACTTTCGTCTACATCTCAATTGACAGAACGCCGAGTTTGTCACAAGAAAATTTATGTAGAATGAAAGCTGTAAACATGATTTTTATCGGTTTATAAGGATCAGCGCTGGATAAAAACTCAACGATTGGTTGTTATTTACGGTTTACGTAAATCTTAGTGAAAGTAGCGATGATTAAAAGCTTACAAATAGATATCGGATTCAGCCATATTTGCATATGGGTAATTTCACATCTATAAACATTTTTGAGAGTCATGAAACATGTTTTGTTGTTTGTGAACTTGTTCACCATGTTTTTGATAGCCTGTCTGTTGAGCGGGCGCACATAATCTTTGATAATAACCGTAATATTGATTAATGAAAATTAATTACATCGAGAGAGTGACTTGCCACCTACGGAGTGAGGAAAACGACACCATGGTAGTGATTATTGTGACTATGGAGTGAAGAAAATTCATATTTAAAAGAATCTGACGCAGGCGCGGATTCAGGGATGGGGCACAGGGGCATGTGCCCCCCCCCCCCCCCCCAGGCGGATCAAAAATACACTAGATATAATAGAAATATCTTAATATGTCTAAACTTAAATTTTGGTTTTGTAAATATTATTGAATAAACCAGATGTGTTCTAGATTATAATTATTAACATGAGGAGTAGGTACTTATAAAAATATAGGCCTAAAACGCATTATTCTGCCTTTACTTTTCTTAAAATTTTACCCAGCTTTACTGTGGGATTTTTCCAGACCCCCAGACCCCCCGGTAGGTTGGGCCCCCCCCCCCCCCCTTTACATAAATCCTGGATCCGTCACTGATCTGAGGAAGCGATTTATTCATTTATTTGTTTTACATGAAAACGTAAAAATGTTTTCAAAACTTTCTTAATTGGAAATGAACTATTACTGTTGAACCGTTGACGGTTAAGACTATTTTATTCTCAAACTGTTGACTCGATACTTATCAAAAACACCCAAGTCCCTTTTCAGTCTTACGTTAAGCTACCATTAGTGACGTTAATATGTACTTAATAAGGTCACATCTTACTGTGGAGCTCTTCCAAATGACTTAAACGGACACTAACTCCTAACATTGTAGGAAGGGAGACCCTACCTTTCACAGCTTTTACATCGACACTAATTTTTCAATTTCCTTAAGAACTACGTAGAAAATCAAATCACACAAAAGTCTATCTGAAAAAAGGTGACTAATTCGACAAATACTCAATTTTCTTAGAATAACATCTTAAATGCCATAACTAACTTCCTTTTCTGGAATTGTTTGAATAAATAATGTTTTTTATGAGCAGTAATCTCTCCCTAGTAAATAAGGTCACTCCCTAGGTAAATAAAAATGTTCACAGTTCCTAGGGAGTGAGGTTTTTCAATAAATCCCTTGCTATAGGTATGCTGCAAAATACCAGATGGAACACATTTATAACCATAACACTAATACAATTTTTTATGAAAATTAATTGTATTTTCATTGGTTTCATTCACCCTAGAGAGTGAGGGTTAATAAAAATAAGCCACTTACTTCCAATGGAAAATGCACTTGTACGGTTTAATGGCAACTGAAAATTCTAAAACACACTCAACAGCTGACTTGTTATAGTGTTGCCAGAGCTTTGGAGAAACGAAAAATGCCCGTTCTGCCATGATTGGCAGGAGTTTTAACAAATTTCTAGGAAGTAGAGCTTGAGTTCCACAGGGCCCACTGGTTTCCAGAATAGAAGTGCCTACTTTAAAATATGAACAAATGATATTTGAAATATAGAGATGTTTTCAACCCCTTAGTTTATAATTGATTTAATAAACGAGAAATTTTTGGAAACAAATAATTTTGGAGGGCTTGGAACGAACTACTTTCTCAAACATCTTTCGTAAAGTCAAGAGGAAATCTAGCCCTTAGTAATTTAAGTTTCTTAACTCAATCAAGAGTGCTCATCGTAATTTCAATTTTATTCCTAGAATTTAGTGGGGACTTTTCCAATTCTTTCTTTCCTGCGTTATGCCTAAACTTCTTGTTCTTCGAAGCCAGATCGGAGTCTAGATACCTCCGTGAAACCAATGAAAAGTTATCCGTTAGTTAACGGAAACCGTAACTTGTTGCTACTTCTATAACTAACTCGGTTGAATAACTCGAGCGGAGAAAAGTTTGGATTTTAACGTTAATTAAAGCTCAGCCGCTGGCTCGAGAAGCGGGGAGTCCGCATTAAATCTTGTGCCACTTGTTGTCGAGTGGTACTTCGTTATTACTCCGAAGCAATTATTCATTTTCGTCTTTGCGAAGTGCACAGCTTGGTTTATGCCGCATCTCGAATTAAATTATAATCCGAGATTAAATTTTGATGTCGGAGAAGTGGGGCAGTCGAGAGTTTGGTAAGCGCGAGCGTTGACCGCGAAAGGCACCTAATCATACGGAGTACGCGAGGTCACACATCATCAACCGAACATCAATCATGGAAGAGGCCGAGTTGTGGGTCAGGCAGTAATTTCGCGAGAAACACGGAAACAGGTTAGAGAAACGGTATGTGGACACACGTGAAGCACACACACTTTCCTGATCTTTTCTAGAAACCCTATTCATATATGTTGGAATTTGTAACATAAAAGTACACGTCGGTTTGAGTGGATGCACCGCCTTGTCAGTGTCCCTGATCAATACTTTTGAAATATAGGGATGTTTAACCTTACCAAGAAGCTAGTCAAGTCACATTTGAAAGAAATTGAAAAACAGCTAAATTCCAACGAAGTTGTTCAGAATCATAATTTCAGCGTCGTCTCACTTGTTAAAGGGAAGAAACCACAACATTCTCAAATGTTTCCTTTTCGAAATGAGTAGTGATGGTGAAGAGTACAACGTTTTGTGATAAGCACTCTACGATGAAAGCAGAATTGCTTATTTGGGAGAAGAGATGGGTCAAAAAAGTCATCTTTTACAAGTTAGGCTCTGTGTCGAATAGGCCCAACCAATGTCAATTACAGTAGAACAGTTCAAAACATACAACGCACTACAAGGGGAACGCTTTCACAATCATAAAGAAGATAGTATATGAAGCAAAACGTGTGTATCAAATTTTTTTAATGAAAAACAAGAGGGCAAATAACTGTAAGGGAGACCGAGGTGAATTGGCAGTCTGTTTCAAATTTTTACCACTGACACTGAGCGCTCCTATCGCGATCGAAGTTGCAGTTCGATGTGGTGAACCTTCCACAAAAGTTTCAGTAAGCTTCGAATCACGGTACAGGGAAGGTGCCGCAACAAGTGGTTTTCCGACTTCCAAGTAAATTTATTTTTCAAAAGTTATTCTTTTTTGGCATAGCTATAAAACCAAGGTGAGCCATTCCAATAGTCATTTGTGGTAGAGTAGAGTCCTGTGAACGGAATGGTGTATAAAAGTTCAGGGTTTCCTACTCAAGGAGCTCAGGGGAAGCCGTTTTTGTCAGCACACCAAAATCCTCCCGGAGAACCCCTGAAGAAGTTCGGCCCTTTCCGAAGGCCGGACCGCGGAAACAATCCAATCGAGGCAGGAAAAGAAGACGTGCTTGTGTCCTGACTGACACTCCGAACAGAAACGCTCTCGCAGAGGAAGATGCCGAAAAAATACGGGAAGAAGACAAAAAAGAAAGCTAAGCAAGAAAGCGACATGTTTTTTTAGTTTTGGGAGAAGTTCCTGTTAAGTTTTTTCATTTTGTACAGTAAATTCGATTTTTTTTTCATTCAAAAAAACTATTACTTGCCTATCTAGCCCCTTCCTTGAAAAGTCTATGGCAACCTGCCCCGTGTGCGGGGCAGATTGGCATGTTTGAGGCACTCTCTGGAAGAAGGTTTGTTTATGGGTATTAAAATTTTTTTTAAATTACGTGCCCTACCAGATTTTGTAGCCAAGGAGTGAAACTAATAGCACCATACTACTCAATCATTGAAATCAGCTTTGAAAAAATTAGAAAATTCAAAAACCAAAAACTGTGCCAACTTGCCCCGGTCTCCCCCTAATGTACCACTTTAAATGAATAGAAAAATCAGACTTGGAAAAGTCAGATCTGGGCACAGAGACGTAATAAAGTTGAGATCCAATACTTTACGATCATCTGTCCACGCCTCCAGAGTTAAGGCCTTTTTCCCTGTCGGCTGCACCAACACAGAACAAATCGAGTTAAACCACTTACAATGACTTGTAATGGATAGAAATGGTGCTCCTCGATAATGATAAGGCAAAATAATTATGTTTCACAGTACCAACTGAATTAAGTCGCAAGGGTATATGTAACAATGAACACAGTTCAATAAACTCCTGAGGTCTGTGGTTCAATTCCAGCCTGATCATATGAAATTGAGTTCGTGAGTTCAACAACTTGCTCCTTGCAATTTTTACGTCAATCGAGTTGCCAGTCGCTTCTGGAAGGTATTTGTACAATGTAACATGGGGAGGAGACGGGATGGTATAGTTCCCCCTGTTATGTGTTGAATGCAGATAATGCCCGCAACACTCAGAGGATCTCCCAGGCGCTAGAAGGCGTCTGGTATATCTCCCGAGGCGGGGGATTCAAGAACAGGGAAGGGCAACTAACCATGACCATCACAACCTCAGGTACGCTTTTTTCAAATAACATCCTAGAAAGGAGGAGAAGTTACTAATTTTCCGTGATTTGGCATTAAAATATTGCCCAGTTCCACAACTCGTTCGCTGTAGCAGTCAGTGAGCTACAAAACTATCTGCTTGAGTTTTAGATAGTAAAAGTAGTTGCCCTGGATGACCTTGTCAATCAACCATCCATTAACTACATAGAGCATAAGCAAAACTGAGATACCTGGGAAACTGCTTGAACATACTGTTGAGGAGAGGAGGGCGATAGTAATGTTCGATTTTTATGTAGGAAATTTAGATGGGAGAAGAGTGGAAAACCTGAGAGACCAGGACATATCAGCAGAAGAACTCAAAATGGAACATTTTGAGAAGTACGATGAGCTTGTAGCAGCTTAGGAAGGTTCAACTTTTTGTATTCCTACTTTTGAATTAAGATTTGTTTTGTTCATGATGCTTCTCTTCAAAAATCACTAGACTTACAGACTGACCTATTTATTGCTATGGAAACAAAAAAACTTACCAGCGTAAGCTGACTTTGAACACCGAGGATCCAAATCGATTTTATTTTGATGTGATACGCTCTAAAATACTTTACCTCCACGGTGCAATGTGATAAAATGTATTTTTTATTTAAATTAACAAACTATATTAAAAGTAATTTTGGAAGCTTCATCATACAAAGTTTTTAATAATAATTATAATCATTATTACTCTACCCACAGCTCTTAGATTGAATTAATTGTTTGAGTTGGTACAATAAGGTTCTGTCAAGCTTGGTTAGTTTCAAATTGCCGGACGCCTGATTTAGCTCTAAAACTCGCTCCTTACCAATTTAAATTCGTTCCTTAACCCTCATTTCTCAAGATCAAATTAATTGCAATAATTTGTTAATGTTAATGTTGTTGTTGTTAACAACTTATCAATGTATTATTAATCATTTTAAAGATGTTTTCAGAAGACTGAAAATTCTTTGCGAAATTTTGTGATGAAGTAAATTACCTGTTACTTTATTATTTTTTTAAACATTTTATCGGGATTGATTCACCATTCTTCATAAGAAAATCGATGATTTCCAATTCGAAAAGAATGGAGAGCACAAAATGGATATCACCACGTGAATCAGCGATGAAAAACAATTGAAATTCGTGTGCCATACTTGAGGACTACCTTCATCTCAATTTCGGCGAATTCAGGATCCAGGATTGAGGATCCAAATATTCATGAAATTTTCCGTACAATTCGAATCTGCAATAAAAAATGGGGGTTTCCATTTGAAAAAACAAAGTTGATCTTGGTTGCGCGGTTGCGTGCTGCGCAATTTTGTCATTTTTGAACTTTACGCAAAAAATTATGAAGAATAGCGTTGGTCCGATTTTTTTTCGTCCACAATTAGAGAAAATAAGCGGGGGGAGCGTAGTTACTGGGATACCCTGTATTTCTAAACGAATTTCTTTGTTTCCAAGCAATTCAAATTTCAGAACAATGTGGTACGATAATCTGAGAAAATGTGGGACTTGCTTAAAGTATGTACTCGTTTTTGAGTAACAAATTTAATGAAAAAAATATACCTGATGTAAAAATGTAATTTCCTCATTATCATTCCAATTCGATCTTGAGAATTACAATATGCAATAAACACTGTCACTATCGAAAAGATGTGTGAATATGGGAGCCGTATCTGGGAGAGACACTCGCTAAGGAGTCGAATGGAATGGCAGTTTTTACGTACTAGAAGAAAAACTTAGTGGTATTAAGAGTCCAATACCCGATAATCAATCATGTTTTCAACAAAAAAAAACTTATCGTTGCCATGGACGGCTATCAAAGCAATATATATAATAGAATTGTTTGAGTGACACAAATAACCGAAGAGAGATTGACGGATACGAATGCACTGGCGTTCGAAGTGTTACGGTACTAACTCTGACGATTTTGTATTGATTGTAGCTTTTATCATTCGGATCTCGGTAGACGGTGTCAATCAACGCGTCACGTCCAAAACCGCGAACGTTCCCTCTTTCGGGTGGTATACATTCCAGATAAACAGTCTGAAATATCTTCATTCATGGAACATCATCGTTTATGTTTAATTGAGTTGAAATTTGAGTATTTTTGTGTGCAGAACAATTATAACTGTCAATGTTATTGCGGAAAACAATGCTCTAACTTCTATCTATCTATAGTTCTGCACATTTTAATGAAATCCAAGTACAACTTCCAACATAAATTTGAGCTTCCATTTTTAAATGACCTGTTCCATTGATGATGAAATTTGTTTGAGTAATGTTCTGTTAAAAAATATAAATTTAACTATTTTAGCCGTTTCAGTAACTTATTGTGATCAATTTCTAAATTTCTGTGGGTACCTGATTCTGCTGCTACCTAAACCAGTATTCAAACTAATGAATTCTAAATTGCAGAATGCAGGAATGTGCCGGGGTATTAAGAAATGCTCGTCAAATACAGGGCGTCACGATCAGTGTGCGTTTAAGATGTATCCACCAAGGTTTCTTGAGAATTTACTGTAAAACCATCTCTAACTGCCATGTTATCCATAAAATAAAACCATAATAAACGAGATTCCAAAAAACGAGTTTCTTCTTTGATCATGGAGGTGGTGGAAGTATAACCATTCGATTGAGCGTAAAAAAATGCTTAAATTGCTTAACAAACTTATTTTCATAAAGCAAGTTGACATTTGAGGAAAACTTTTCATTTTCATCTCTAAACTAACATTTTCAGGGTAAAAACTTAATTTTCTCCACTAAATTTCATTGTAAAATTTTGTTATCTTAAACTATTGGAAAGCGGCAATTTTCAGCAAGTTTTTCCTTAGGGGTGCAAGCCGAAAAAGACATTACCAATAGAAAAACAAATGAAAGAAAAAAGGAGGATTTTAAAGAAATTTTCAAAATTTGATCGTTGGTCTTTTTTGACCAATCAGGATTGAATTTAAAAAAATTTTATAATAGAGAGATGGAAAATTGAACGATCTTTCCAACAGTATTATAAAACTTAATTTTATTGATTACCTATTTGAAGTTATGTCCGTTTTTATGATATGAGGTCAAAGATATGAAAAACACCTTACAAGTGAAATAACTTGAGAGCGAAACCTCTAATAAAATTAAAAAAACTATATGAAGCATTTTTTGTCGCAAAAGCAGTAGAATGGATTCCCGGAGTTTATCCCTTAATTAACCAAGACACGCTGTTTACAAAATCCAGGAATAATTAAGAATACTTCAAAAATCATATCAGTAAACAAATTTTTCGAAAATTTTTATTTCAAAATTTTCAGAATTGTAGCAATAACTTGATTTTCTATGAAAAATCGCTAATAACATGGTACGACTATAACCGAGTTTAGGAAGGTTCGTTTGGCCTGTCCCGAACGGTTTGCAACTGACAAACTGGCTCGGAATAGACAGTTCGCTGTTTGTTCAAATGTTCAGAGCCGTTCAGAACCAGTCCGAACGGTTCTAGATTTGTTTTCTTCAGAACTTGAATGTCAGCGCAAGCGCAATCTCTGATTACCTAATATTTTTCCTTTTATGACCCTAAGCATTCAAGTTTTTATTCCGTTTCTACTGCTATTTCACTCAACCAGTGAAACTATGTTTTCATATCAGAACTCATTTTGAAGTGTGGACAAGAATTATTCATGAAGGTAGGCTTCAGTGTAAGTTACAAATTCCTAACAACCCTGATGGCTGTCTACTTTATTCAGTAGATATCTTCTCACTAAATATCGTAACACTGAAATGTAGCCAAACTCGAATAAAGTGGGCCAGTAACAAACAATTAGAATATAATGTAATTTAACCTCAAATATTGATTCAGAATATTAAATTTTGTTACTTAATAGAATTTTTCTTTGGACAGTTCAAACGGAACAACTCCAACTTAATGAAGGGTGCCTCCATTTCTTCATGATTTTTAATACCTCAGTCAACTTCTTCGCATCTCATTTAAGAGTTCTGCACAACGGTTGCGATGGTGTGGGCAAACAAATGGAATCAATACTTGAACGTCATAAACTCAAGAATAAGGAAGCATGCAAGGAAAACGGTTTTATCGATTTTTGTGTAATAACGTGCTGGGTACGCTATATTCTTGGTGTTCTTAATAAACCATCACCTCGTTTGGTTGGTTTTGACCTCTACTTTACAATTAAGGAGGAATTTCGGGTTACTATTTTCAATAATGAATCTTTGTGACTGAGGAAGAACACAAATGCCCTTTCAAATGGTTCTTTACTGATATAGCTTCCTCAATATTTATCTCTGAATCTCTGATATACCCACTATTTAAAAAGGGCGATCCAATGGATGCAGCGGATTATCGTGGTCTTTCTTTTATGAACAGTACGGGGAAATTGTTCTCAAGTTTGCTGGCGAATCGATTATCATTATTCTTGGAGACCCACGACTAGCTAACAGAATTCCAATCTGGTTTTCGGCGAGGACACTTTACAGTTGACTCGATTTTTTCTTTGACTGGAATAATAAGTCTCAAGCTGGATCAACCAGGAGTTAAAGTACACGCATTCTTCGTTGACCTAAAAGCTGCTTTCGACACAATAGACCGTGGCTATTTATTCTACAAACTCTTAGCTCTTTAAATTCAAAAAAGTTTGTGAAGGTTCTCAGGAACCTATACTGAGATGTAATTTCAGCTGTATGGACTGGAACTGGTAGAACTGAGTTCTTTTCCATTGGCTGCGGAGTAAAGCAGGGCTGTCTCTTAAGCCCCATTCTATTCTCAGTGTTTCTAAATGATTTACCTGATGAACAGAGCTTTAAGATGGGCTCAGTGCTGGAGATTTGGGCCTCTCCATCAACCGACAGATGACGCAATACCAGGCCTATATGTATTCTACCAGGCGTGAAGAAAGAATAAAGCCAGAAAGCATCACACTGAACGGTAACACATAATCGCACCCCGAACTTATAATACCTGGGAACCTTACTCACTGAAGAAAACAGCATGAAGGAGGAGATAAGGGTAAGAAATGTGGCTGGCAATAAATGTTTTTATGCTCTGAGCCCACACGCTTAGCAGAAATATCAAGCTTAGAGTATACCGTACAATGATAAGACCAGTAGTGCTCTACGGTTCCAAAGCCTGGGCCATTACACAGGCAGATGGAGAGTTTCTGAGGCGATTTGAAAGGGAAATCCTCCGCAAAATTGTTGGCGACAAATATGTCAACAGGAGTTGGAAAATGCGCACAAACCTCGAGTTACGAGAGCTGTATGGGCATCCCGACATTGTTGCGAAGATAAAGGCGAGTCGTCTCAGATGGATCGGCCATGTGGAAAAAATGGGTGAGGATAGGACTGTGCGTAAAGTATATAAAGGAAAGCCACGAGGCCGCAGATTGCGGGGAAGATCGCGAAAAAGGTGGCTTGATGATGTGGAGGACGACTTAAAGAAAATCAGGGCCGGGAGACGGAGGTCGAGAGCTCAGGATCGAGCTGACTGGACAAATGTCAATGAGGGGGCCAGGGCCCTCCATGGGCTATAGCGCCGACGAGTACGTAAGTAGGTAAAAAACTTTACCATCCTACGGACATTTCATAATTTTCAACCAGCCTAAATCTTCAATTTGATGTTTAATCGATTTACAAACACATTATAAAGTAAAAGAGTAGACAAAAAGGTCTTACCTTATGGCACATTGCTGTCCACGATTCAACGATTGGGATCCACCTGAAAAGAAAACGTACATTAGTAATTTGTAATATTATGGATGTTTGTTTCATGAACACATGCTTAAACGTAAAAATAAATGTGAAGTCAGCTAGTAGTATCAAGCTGAATGAAGAAGCTGCTACTATGTAGCTGTAGTTAACAGTTTTTATGCAACCACCGATAATCGATATAACCATATCAATGTATGTTTTCCGAAACAACATGTTCGTTAACTTGATATGGCTATATTTAGCTCATTCTACAGTGAAAAAGGCATTTCACAGTTCTGAATTGTGTTACGTAGCCAAAAAATTAGCCTTAGAGATTCCACTAACAATTGCTGGTCTATTTTCTCAGCGACGGATGAAATGTAACGAATTCCGAAAAACTCGAATTGGTGAAAACAACAGAAAATTATTGGTTTTTAGAGTAATACCTTTCGTTTGAGGAGCTAATTTTAGTTTATAATTCAATAATAAACCATTGTAATCGCTCTTGAAAAAAAAAATGCTAACCCCCCTGAAAATTTCATGGTTTACGTTTCAAAGGGTGTACAATCCGAATCTGCAATAAAAATTTTTCCGTCCGTCCGCCGTATGCACGATTTCTCCCAAACGGCTGAAGCAATATATCTGAAATTTTCAGGAAAAATCAATATTGATCCGACAACACCCCAATTCTTTAGCCAGCACTCTCACTTAATTTAAAGTGCCCTTTAAGGGTTGTCGAAGTTTTGTAAAATCCCTAAAAACCTCAAAAAAAGTCGAAGCAGCCTAAATTTAGACTCTTTTTGAAGAACTTTCCATGAGGGATCAAATGAGCCCTTCCCCAGATTCGTAGCTCAAACCATTCTCGATGTACCCGATTTATGGTGCCAATATTTGCGTTCTTTTGGTTTATTATTGTTTACGTTTTCATCGCAGTAACCTAGTGATGAAGTAATGTGGATACTGGAGTGAACTCCTAAAAGGCTTTTTAGCCGATACACGGGTTGAAGCATTCTGATAACCATGAAAAAAACGCAGCAAATTCTTTCACTGGGGTTCATTATTCAATTGGATTGCGTTCATGATTTGAATTTCTACTAAGCTTTGGAGTGTCCGTGTTTCACAGGTGACAGAGTGATTATTGAATTTCAGGAGGCACACAAATATGATCAAATTCAATAATTCGCTAACCTGTGAAACACGCACACTCCAAAGCTTAGTAGAAATTCAAATCATGAACGCAAGCCAATTGAATCATAAACCCCAGAGAAAGAATTTGCAGCGTTTTGTATTTAATGTCGTAACTGTATTCATTAAGGGAAAGACACGTGTATATCGATGGAAAAACATGCTTGATGTTCACAGTTACCACGTGGGCATTTGCTATTCACCTTCTCAACAACGGTTCACCGGATCTGACTAAACGGAATAATATGATTGCTAAAGGAAACGTCAGATTAAAGGGCTAGTAAGGTTCTGCTTGAATCCAGATGTAACCGACTGAAACACTTATCCTCCTGCGTTCGGTGGGACTCCATAAAGAATGTGAACGACGTAGTAACAGGGTCAATTGTCTTCAACATTAGGGCTCGTAGGTGAGATAAATTAACCCCGCGGCAAAACCTCATTTTATTCCGTGGATGATGAATGTTTTTAAAATTCAAGAAGTGTCGGTGTATCGAGGTGGCCCCTATTGAGGACAATTATAGTGGTCGGATTGAGATGGCGTGTTGGATCGAATACGAATACGGAATATCGAGGGATATACAGGGTGTTACATTTCGTGACGGTCAGGCCAGGTGAAGATTCTACGGAAAATATCTGATCGAAAAGGCCTCTTAGCATTTTTTGTTTACACCATTAGAAATGCTGAATTCAAGAGACTCCGCCCAACGATGTCGACTGCTCGCTCCAGCTCCTTGGTGTCACCTTGGTGGACATTGTGAACAGTATCTACAGTAAAAATGTACAATTTATTACAACGCTCCATTAATAATTTAGTCTAAAAATCCGAGTACGATTTTTTTTTCTTTTTTCCAGACGAATTAATGCATGATGAAAAACCGGAGTATCCAGTGAAAAACCACATTTTTCGGACTTGAAAAGCAATTTTCTCCCAGAAAAGTACACGGACTTTCAAATCTGGTTACATCGTTGGAAAGCCTAGATTTTGGCGCATCTTTTAGCACTAAATCGCATGCCTTATTACGGGGATTCATAACCGTTTGAAGAAATTCGAGATCTCCAAGATTTGACAATGTGCCCTTTTCAAGCTGATTTTTCACCCGTTTCGACGGCTCAAATAAGTTGGTTCCCCATTAGGGCGATAGGAAATTTAACGCTCTTTCCAATAGTGGAATCAGATTTGAAATCGCACGCGAAATGTGGGAGATATGGCCGTTTTAATGCGGTAAGGTCGAAAAAACGAGAAAAATCTTAAAATTGAAAAAAAAAACCGCATTTCCAAGGGTGTAAACAAAAATTGCTAAGAGGCATTTTCGATCGGAAATTTTCCGTTAAATCTTCACCTGGCCTGACCGTCACGAAATGTAACACCCTGTAGAGAGCTTTAAGGTAATGCTTCATTCTCAACTGGAAAAAATATCAATATAATTTGGGTGAAAATAAAAGTTTGTTGCCTCAAACAACAATACGAACCTGATACACGAAAGTGAAATGTGCATCAGAGTCTACAAATGGTGACTTGAACTTGTTCTTTTTCAAAATCAAAATTTCTATTTGCAATTTACGGTTTTTACCAGTGGTTCCCAACCTTTTTAGGACTATCTCCCCTTTCTGGATTATAACTTATCGCTCCCTTATCATTTCTATTATAAGAATGGAATAGTTGTGGATAATCCATAGTTCCACTCAAGGTAACTCGTAACCATTCTGCTTGAAAATGTGCTTCACTTCACAGTCACATATTAAATTTAAATACTCCGTCTGCGAATGTTTTTCAAGCGTATGATCAGCTTCAAATGAAAATGGATCTAGAATAGAATCTAGAATGTGTTGCCTGTTTCCATGTTAATCTTTAACTGGTTAAGGTGATGAATGAAAATAAGAATTTTGCCTTCTGTGAGGTCAGAAGTCTTGGTCACTGGTAGGGAACACGTTTTGAGGGTAGGAAACTGAATTCCTCTGGCCCACGTAAATTTTGAGCGTGTCGAATTCGGCAATTAAATAATAAATGATACCTTTAACTTCCATAGGATTTATCTTGTTAGCTCAAAGCTTTGATTAATGGTAATGTTTTGTTAATATACAGGGTGATTCCCTCGTAGTGTACGAAATTTTTTTCGATACAACTAGACCGAAAATCGAGCAAAACGCCGCCAACCGCACTGTTCTATCTCAACCCGTTCCGGAGATATGATTTTTCAAAGATTTTTTCGAGGAAACCGCGTTTTTTTTTTCTTCATAAAAGCTGTGTTACGTGCACTTTGCTCCAATGTTTTTCAATTTTTTAATACATTTTCGGATTCAGCAATAAATTTCCAATAAAATGGTAGGAGAGGTTACCATAAAAGTCACTAACTTTGCATCGAATGAACAGCTCAAACTTCAACTTACGTAGGAGTCAAGGATTCAAGTTTCGTATTCTAGGCAATCACCCTGTATGTGTCATTTCTGTCACCACATTGTTTGCGCGTATCGTTTTTTGCCTATTATCCATGAAATTCGACCTGTCATCTCATTTTTGTTTCCTTCCTCTTTGCACCCACGAGAACAATTTAATTGTATTAATAGTTGTGCAGTACAATATTTAACTGCGCAGTCCGTTTTGATTAAATAACTAAACCATCACCTCAATTGCTTGATCCATTCATCTAGCTTCCATTTTACAATGAATTCCGGAAATGAGTAACTACTTCAATTATTGGTGTTTCTTGAAATTCATATTACGGCATGCGCATATTCCTGCAGGGAGCTCGTTAGAAGATAATCCGCTGAATTAAAAAATAACCAAATAGTTAAGGCGTTTTGCTTCTGAAAACACGAACAACTTCCAACATAACTAGAATTCGGATTCGGTCATATTTGAATATTTTTCATTAGGCAAAATTTTTCTATCTACACTCGAATGTTAATTTGTTAGTCAAGAGGAGTCTATATCTTCGATCTTTTCATTCAGTTCACTAACGGCCGATTCTCGAATTGACGCGTTAATCAATTAATTTGCACGTTGTTTTGATGGGGTCGGAGCACGCAACTCTTCAGTATTGAGAGGAATATGCGATGGTGTTACTTTCATTGTTTTAGCGAAGGGAACGGAAAGGCGAGTAAGAAAGTGAAACTAGAAAAAATGTTCCCCTTCGAGTGATATACGTGGGGAAACAACGGGCAACTTTCACGAGTCTGCTTTTATCGAAGTCCCCGAGAACGTTTGGCCGAACTCCGACAAGGCGAAAATGGTCTTTAGTCTTCATCGATGGATTTATTGCAGCTGGAGAGAGTGTGTGCGACACTAACCAGTGTTGCCAAATGTTTTGGCTACACAACTAGACTAATATTGGAGTTGAAAACAACATTTTTCAAATAGTCAATAAAATTAGAAGAAATAACGATTTATCTCCACTACCCTCTCCATTCACCCATTTTCATAATGAGAATTGATAGTTCTGAAATATTTTTAAACGCTATACCATAATCTTAACTGAACAAAAACGCTGCAAATTCTTTCACTGGGGTTTATTATTCAATTGGCTTGCGTTCATGATTTGAATGTGTACTAAGCTTCGGAGTGTGCGTGTTTCACAGGTGATCGAGTGATCATTGAATTTTAGGAGGCACACAAATATGATCAACTGAACAATCCAAATAGGTATTTTGGTTCAGAACAGATTTACGTGCTCCATGCATATCTCCTGAAATTCAATAATCGCTCCATCACCTGTGAAACACGCACACTCCAAAGCATAGTAGAAATTCAAATCATGAACGCAAGCTAATTGAATAATAAACCCCAGTGAAAGAATTTGCAGCGTTTTTTTTTAATGGTTATCAGAATGCTTCAACCCGTGTATCGGCTATAAAGCCTTTTAGGAGTTCACTCCAGTATCCACATTACTACATCACTAGGTTACTGATAAGAAAACAAAAACAATAATAAACCAAAATAACGCAAATGTTGGCACCGTAAATCGGGCCATACATCGGGAATGGTTTGACCTACGGGCCTGGGGAGCGGCTCATTCGATTCCTCGTGGAAAGTTCTTCAAAAAGAGTCTAAATTTAAGCCGCCTTGACTTTTTTTGAGGTTTTTAGGGATTTTACAAAACTTTGACAACCCTTAAAGGGCACTTTAAATTGAGTGAGAGAGCTGGCTCAAGAATTGGGGCGTCGCCGGACCAACATGGATTTTTCCTGAAAATTTCAGCTTTTTGCTTCAGCCGTTTGGGAGAAATTGTGCGTAGGGCGTACGGCGGACGGACGGAAAATTTTTATTGCAGCTTCGGATTCTACACCCTTTGAAACGTGAACCATGAAATTTTCAGGGGGGAATAGAATTTTATTTTCAAAAGCGATTACAATGGTTTATTATTGAATAATAAACCAAAATAAAGATGTGAGTCGGTTGATAATCCTCAATTGAGCAGCGATTGTCTAGATTGGCTATAATCCCCTCCCTCTCTCCACTCCAGCTATCAAATTAAAAATTTTCTATGGGTTGCACAACTAGACTAAAATTAGGACTGAATAAAAAAAGAATAATGACAACCGATATGGGAATTGCAACGAAATTTGTTCAGACACATAAACACATACACGTACTCAGTTTTTTCATGAATTCTGTCTTACATGTTTAGACGTGAGAGTAACTAGTAGCAGGATCTCTCCAGAGTTATGGCCCAATTACACCTACCGAGTGCTCGGACAGTAGCCGAGTGCAGCCGAGACAGTACTCGGCCTAGTAATGGGCGAGTGTTTTTGACCGAGTCAGTAGATAGAAGAGAGTTCTAAATTTTCGGCTGAGTTGGGGCCCCCACCACTTATCCACTCGCTCGAGACGTACTCGCTCCACTATTCGGCTAGTGTAATCAGCCGAGTAGAAGCGCGGGAAAGTACAGTTGAAATTTTAGGAGCAATATGATTTTTCCATTCTCATAAAGGATCTGAACTCTTTAAGGTCTTCACGTTCAAATTCAATCACCGCACTTGCAGGTCCTCCCTTCGTGTCTCTTCTCATTAGCATGGTCTTGCCCACACTCGTGTTCCTCCACTGAGTTCATTCTGTTCCATTTCATCAAAAATTGCAGGTATGAGCGAATTGCAGTAGCGGTTGAAGACCTTTTTCATGATAACTTTTTGTCTTCCTACACGACGAGATGCCTGTCGACGGAACACTTTGCACGACTGTCTCGTCCCTACCCGGACCAACCACTGTGATACCAATAAAGTACCAATGTAATCACCAACTCGCCCTGTCGAAGTACTCGGCCGAGCTACTCGGTAGGTGTAATTAGGCCTTTACTCTCTGAGCCCTTTGCACAGGAGAGCAAAATTCGAGTAAGTCAGTCTTGGAGAGCAACGTCCACTGGTAAATATTGAGATTCCGTTGTAGACAGTTACACCTGGGCACTGTTCAGATCTCAGAGTGAAAAGATGGCAAGAAGACGAAAAATTGCTGCAGTGATATTACTTTTGTGTTTATCGAAGAAAATAGTATACAAAACAAAAGAAAAAATGGATGAAGTCACGGATGCAAAGGAGGAATAATTTAGGCTCACATCATACTTCACCACGTGAATTGGAAATCGAAAACGCCCAGCAGCATAGAAACTTTTGCAGGTTTTCAAGTGTTGTGAGGTGATGGAGTGGTACAGTTGCTCCTTCCATTGAGCTAAATGCGGTTTAATGTTCCGCCACGCCACAGGCGTCTGATTCATCTCCCAAGGCGAAGGATTCAAGAATCGGGAAGAGCCAACTAACCATAACCATCAATTCAAGTTTCTTGTTTAGTTATTTTAACCCTTTTTTTTTTTTTTTTTTTTCAAGAAAGACAGTAACGAGAGAAGTGATCTCTGTTCGTGAACGTCTAATGGTTACTTAAGATTTTTCGGAACAGGTAAATATCTGAAACGAAATTTATAATTACAGAAATTTCTATTTAATTAAATAATTGAATGGAGTTATTTATTTTCTTATGTTCGGGTTGTACCAAGCCCAAATGGACCAATTCTAACAGGCGTCTATCTACTGCCAGAAGGACGTCCTAAAAAGTCCCTTCTTCTGAGGTCATTGTGATTCCATACATGAATTCCAAACGTGACCATATCGTCCCCTTTATGCCAAAACCATGAATGTGCCAAAAATTGATTTTTGAGCTGGCATCAATTACGAAACCCTCCAGTAGATAAGAAACGATCCAGGGGGGTCAGGTGTTTATTTAACGGCTTTAACAGACAGAACTCAATCCATGAATGTGTTTAGTACCTTTCCTTGTAAAACCATGAATGTACACATTAATTATTTTTCATTGACATAACAATGAACAATGTGCCACATTTTCACTTTAAATTATGAGGTGATGAAAACGTCAGAGACGCCAAACCAGAACATGATATTGAGGGAGATGAAGATTAATTTACTGGTTTAGATGATTTATATACTGATTTTTTCTTATTATACAAATAGAATTTAATGAGGAATTATTTTGCCTACATGTATGAGATATAATTATAATTAAATTTAAAACTTCAAATTAAAAAACTTTGGAAGAATCGGAAAACAAATTTGTTTTTCAACCACTTTCGTATTATTGATTCCACTACTGATAAACTTTTTTCCCAACCACCATCTTTATTCGTGATCAGTTTCCTCTTTAATTATAATTTTCGTTTCGTTCAGCTTTTAGAATAAAAATCAGTCAGTAGCTAGTTATGATTTTCTCGGTATTTTGTCGTTACAAAACTGTCTCTCAAACTACAACCCGTAAAAAACTGTGGCAGCGGGATGAACCATTGATGAAGAAAAGGTTTATCTCTTATCAATTACTGAATATTGTGACACACAGTACCTGTATAGTTTTCATAGGAAATTTGACTGGCCAAAACCATGAATGTGTAATATTCATCTCAAATTTTTTTCTCCAAAACCACGAATGTGTTATGCGCAGCGAGGGGGTGGGCTAGTGTCATAAAACTATTTTTCCATTGTTCATTGATAGATCTGAGACCAGAATGTGGATGAAAAGTACCTCAAACAGCAAACTGAATTCTGTGAGATTTAAACAAAATTTAAAAACAGTTTTTTCGATTTTTCTCGAAACTATACAATTGCTCATTCATTATTTTGGCATAAAAGGGACGATAGTATTGTAAGCTTCTTGTTCACAATGTAACCATCAAGCATCATTATGCGTTCCTTGGGCCATTGACTATTGACGTGCCTTCGCTCGTTGCATGAGGCGATTTGAAGCATTTCGACAGGTCCCTCGACGAGCTTGTCCGGCGAGCCCGTTCATTATCACTCAAGGGGAACTAACACAATGCAAGGGGGGTATAACGAGGCATCATGAATAATCATGCCGGAACCTTCCATCCGGTCGCTTTCTCTTGGTCCACTTGCCCCCGCTCTCTCCCTATCGCAGAAACCCCGTGGTAATCTCACTTGTGGCACATCTTCATCATCCTCGCTCATCTTCCTCCTACTATATTATGACTGCGATCCAGCAAAACAAGTCTACCGTTCAACATCCTAAACACAGGCGTCTGGCTCCCAAGCAACATAAGTTTAGTTCGTTCCCGCCGACACCGAAAAGCGCTAGTGTCGAGGTCCCTATCATGTAGTTCACTAGTTTAAAGGCCCTGCTACGCAGGTTAAAAAGAAATATGTGAATAACACAATGAGGGAGTATAAAAACAATACGCAAAGTCAAAAAATCGTATATTCCAAGTCCCCGAGGAGAGGAGCACGTCGGTTGCCCTGGGAGACGCTCCGCCCCGCTGGGGCCCTATCCCCTTCACTGGCGGGGTCAAGTTGAAAGGAAACACAGGCTTGACGAGGCGAAAAACACACATAACTATCAATATCTAAACAACTATTATTCTGACAATGTACCTTGCTGTTCAACGAAACATTCATTTTGTAGGTATCAATTTATTTCAAAAGTGTTATTTCCAACCGATGTTTGTTTTCAAGCCGTACATTTGTACAAACTCATGTCACAAATCTCAAATTTGACATGAGACTGTCAGGAGACAGCAGAAAACCCTCAAATACCAAACATTTGATTTAGCTAAATGAATTTGTGTTTGTTTATTTTTGTATTTGAGCTATAACATCGAAATGAGAAGGGTGTTCTCTGAGAGGCTAAAAACCGCCGCCCCACAAAAAATAAAAAATGTCAAGATCCGTAGAGTGGACTAGGGCATTCCTATGTATCTTTCGATGCTGAATTCGAATCCAAGATCCAAAAAATCCCCCTACCCCCAAAATTTTGAGCCATGGCCAAAGAACTACCCTTAAATTGGTGTGAGGACATTCTGTTTGAGTCACGAGATTGGGATGAACCGCGACATCTTTTTAAGTGAATTTCTAAATTTTTTCCTAACTTCAGACAAGAGGAGTACCTGGGGAAACTACCTCCCCCTCAATCTACCCCCGCCACCCCCTCACAGGGGTTGAAATTTGATTTCTCACGCCAACTTGAGTGGGGTATGGATTTCTGTTTTTGGGGTTCCTGAGATCGAAGAGTCCGCAGACACGTCTTCTTCCCCTAATCACCCCCCCCCCCCGCCCCTACGGGTTGAAATTTGATTTTTCGGGCCAAGTCGAATAAGGTAAGGATTTTTGTGTTCCCAGGTTCACAGAAATTGAATATGATTTTTGAAAAGGCTTTCAAACATTGTTGGGGTCTCCTCCAATGACTTTTAATTCTTTCAAATATCACAAGAAAACAGAATAAATCCGAAAGAATTAAAAGTCATTGGAGGGGACCCCTACAAAGTTTGAAATCTTTTCAAAGATCATGTTCAATTTCAGCGAACCTGGGAACACAGAAATCCTCACCTTATTCGACTTGGCGTGAAAAATCAAATTTCAACCCCTAGGAGGGGGTGATTATGGGAAGAAGACGTGTCTACGGACTCTTGGAAGTTCAAATTCGATCTCAGGAACCCCAAAAACATAGAAATCCATACCCCACTCGACTTGGTATGATAACTCAAATTTCAACCCCTAAGAGGGGGTGATTGAGGGGTTAAGGGGTGTCTACAAGCTCTTGGAAGTTCAAATTCGATCTCAGGGACCCCAAAAACATAGAAATCCATACCCCACTCGACTTGGCGAGAGAAATCAAATTTGAACCCCTAGGAGGGGGTGGCGGGGTTGATTGAGGGGGAGGTAGTTTCCCCAAGTACTCTCCTTGTCTGAAGTTGAAAAAACAATCAATTAATTGGTCCTTTCACGAGGTGTAAACTAAGCCGTCATTCCGTCCGTGTAATTCTATTGGCGCTGAGGACCCGTTTTTCAGAGAATCGGCCAAGGGCCTGGAGAACGGGTCGTTACCTTGAGTCGATCTTTCCGTCCTCATCAATCCAGCTCCGGTCCAATCGCTTTCACGGTAGGATCAACCCGACTAACGAATGGAGTGATCCAACAAACCGCGAACTACCTTTTAAAAAGGCTTTGTCGAGAATCATGACCCTATCAGCCAATTTTGCGAACGCTCCATCGAGTATGGTTTATTATTTCGAACAATAACTTTCTGGAATCAATAAAATAAGAAATACAACTTCAATTTCAATTCTGTTGACTTATGTATCAATGGACGTGAATTTCAGGAACACGGGGGAAAAAACATCATTGCAAGCGCCGCAAAATGGTCTGAGAGCTGCAAAATTCGATTTTTTTCTTCAAGAGGTGATTTCTGCTTTCTGATTCGTGTTTCCACTCTACATAGTGGACCGAATTCTGGAGTATGGGGATGGTGAAACGAAGACATTTGTCACCGATATCAAAGTTGGAGACCATCCACTCTGTGTCGGTACCTCGTACCTTGTAAGCTGGGCAGTGCCTAGTGGGCACCCATCCATTTGGAACCATAGATCCTTCCTCTGTTCTAGCGGCATATCTTCCAGATAATAAAATCCTTCATTGTCCAGGAGCTGCAATAACAAATCCGTAACAAGTCCAGAAATCAAAAACACCTCCAAATCGGTGGAATTTTGAAATTTTTATATCAACCACTAATGGCTTTCATTGTGCGGTCGATTCCATTTGCATACGAGCGACCCTCTGCATCCGCGAGAACGGGGCAGATTTTGAACAATTCTTGCGAATTAACAAAAAACACAAATTTGCTTGAAAACACACGTTTTTTTAATAAAATCTCAATTTTCTCAAAAAAGTTCCCCCTAACAAATAAAATCTAATTATACCATTGAAAATAGGAGGCTTTTGCGCATTTTTGGTTTATTATTCAATAATAAACCATTGTAATCGCTCTTGAAAAAAAAAATCTAACCCCCCCCCCCCCCTGAAAATTTCATGGTTTACGTTTCAAAGGGTGTAGAATCCGAATCTGCACTAAACATTTTTTAGCCTCGAGCTTGATTGAACGAAGTTCTTTAGTCAATAATAATTTTCAATGATCTAAACAGTCATGTTATGGATACGAGGAAGCTATGTGCCACACCCACTTGGCAGACGTTTTCAGTTTATGTGCCAAAGCAAAGACATGAAAATGTCAAAAACCTAGTTTTACGAAATTCCATCGAAATATTCCAAAGAAAAGATGTTTTTGCCGCTTTTCGTCATTTCAGACCTTTGAGCGCCGCAGAAGCCCGTCTCTCAAACGACTGGGGCCAAGTTGAGAAAATTAGCACATTCTTTGTTATTTTTTTTCACCAATTGAACTCAGAAAGTGCTGTACAACGAACTCATCCTACTTTCGAATCTCTCGACTTTGTAGGATATACAGCTACCAACCAGATCCGACTAGAAGATTTGAAAACTATGCGGGCAACGACACGTTATTCTGGCTAAAACACGTACAAAGGTAAATAACAAACGTCAACAAACAAACAGCTATTTTGAGAGGGTGTGAAAAGAAAAGTGGAGGTGTTTGATATTAACCGAATGAGTTTCCACAAAGCTTTCGTTCTGTAAATAAGGGAATCGAAAATATCGCAAGACGCTTGGCAGACCATGCGAATCAGGCGAACAAGGTCACTAAGAGAAGAAAATATCTAATAGACATAAACATGAGGATCGTGTTGAACAAATATACTCATTCGTTGGAGGGGAAAGTATCGAGATAACTGATGGGTAGGACCTGCCGACATTTCATGAAGGATTGAGGTCATTTTCACGTCACGTTCTGATTGAGGTACCTCCAGGACGATCTGGTCTTGATACCATCCCTATTGGAGAATGTGTTTTCCTGTGTCCGCCTCCTCACATTCAAATGAAAATTCAAGATTTTGACATGGATATGTCTTTTGGCTAGGGGTCAAGGAATTTTTCGCAACACAGAACGCAACGCTCCGGCACTTTACATCATTTGAGTCCTGATTTTTTGCAAGAAAGTACATTGATGATTGTAAGTACATTGAGTGATACCAATGTGAATTTGAAAACCACATAAGGTGCAGAATTTGTGACTTTCATGCGTGAAATATTCAATCTAGAGTTGAATAGTGATCCAGCTATCTCTACGACCCGAAACAATACAATTACTGATGTTGTATTCACACGATATATAGATCATATGGAAACAAGGCATTTTATCTCATATTTCCTGCCATAAACCAGTATTGACCATTGCTAACGCTACCACTAATATTTCCAAATTGTGTTCATTAATGCTCAATGCCAATGATTTTTTCATAAAATTTGTGTGTATTATCATTTAAATGATTAACAGGAGTACAATCCACTTCTTAGGGACCGTACCAACCCCCCCCCTCCCCCCTCCCCGCTCAACACTCCTTCAACTAACCTTCGGGTGGGCTCCTGTCGCCCTTTGTTATCCCGGCATCACCACTTATCCGTCCGCCCGAAAAGGTCATTCATGTACCCGCCACCCCCCCCCCCCCTTTAGCCGTAGCTTTCATCTCCGTTTGCTGGCACCCCTCCTCTGAGCTAGAATCCCATATATGTAGGTTGCATTCATCTTCGGTACTTAAATTCGTAAAATTGATCATTTAAATGATCTGCCTGTAGAACCATAAAGGTCTAAGGTCCCGTTTTTTAATTTATTTCATCATTTTGATTTTCTAATCACACCTCTAACAATGGACATATCCTTGATCTATTGTTTTGCCCCCCCCCCCCCAAGAAAAAATTTCTTCAACACTTTAACCAGGTAATTTGCTGAAGTTTAACCACTTGGCTAATTTTTTTCATTTTGTAGCAGGCTTTATTTTAGGCAATACAGAAGTCCAAACAAAGAAAGTAGGTTACAAACTATGAGTAAGGGAAAAATATTCATCAGATCTCCAATCGGCGGCGGGAGCCACCCGAGCGGCCCCAGGGCTCACCCACCATGGCGGCTCCCCGACGAAATCCGGTGAACGATAGTTTTTCGTTCCTAGCGGGAGCCGGAAAAATAGGTCCGCTCAGGAACGTTATTTTTCGGCGTGCAGGTTCGGATCGGGACGTTTCTCGACAAGAAATATCGATCCTGTCCAGACCGTTAACGATTCGACGACCTCTGCCGGTTACAAACGCATAAGTTGCGAGTTTCACGTTGATGTTGAGAAACGGTAGAGCTACAAAAAAAAGCGGACAGCTTCCGACAGAATAGGAACAATTCCCTAATACTCTGGACATGGACAAGACAGTCAATTCCGTCTTAAAAGAGTGGATTACAAGCGGCACCCAAACTCCACTGCTAAAAGCAAGTTAGGTACGTCTCTTCTCATAGCCTCAACAATTTATCACCAGGATTAACGTTTTATGGTCCTAACCCCACGATCCATACTTAACGAAAAATGTCCACGGCTACCCCGAGCCATTAACCGCCGACCTTTTCTCCGCTGACCTTTATATTTCATAAGGGCGTAAAACGGTTTTTTCCAGGGAGCCGGGAGCAAAAACATTTCCATGCGGACTGACGGCCAAGATACCTCCTACCTTATTATTCTTTCAATCGTAGAAGGATAACGGATTTTTACTTAATGTCCGATGGTTAGAGAACGATGAAACCGGGTGAGCGAGAGAGAGCCGGAGTAGCATTCTAAATAATTCAGAGCTCTGTTTCGCCTGTTGATTATCCGGAGTTCTCTTGATTTCTCTAAAATCAAAGGGAATCTCCCTTTCAAAAAACACAGCACTGAAAAGGTGTTTACATCGTCGACACAGTCATTAATCAATTATGGGCGAATAAATCTGCGTGCCTGACCTACCCGATACGGTAATGAATAATTCACATCTCACGTGCAATTCTCACTACCTGTTTGATACGTTATGCTGGGGCCGATTTTATTCCCGCTAAATAAGAACGAATTGTTTGTATAAACGGACTAAATTATTGAAAAACGCTTCAAACTATTACAGGGTTTACTATTACTGTATTAGATAGATAGCCCCTCGAAGTAAATCTGATCTATTTATATAAGACGAGGTGTGTGATACATAATCTAATAATCTAAACCCGGCACTTCATCCTTCCCTATCTTGTAATAGCATTCAGCATTAAAATACTTGGGCTGCCGCCAGCCGCGTGGTCTAACTCAGACTTCCTGTTGAAAGCGCTCTGGAGCCCGACCGCCTAAATAATAGATTTTTCTAATTATGCGCGAACGAAAGACCGTTCATGAACTCGAGTGGTCTCATTCGATTGAAGAAATTCATTTCTATCTGGATAAAACCAAAAAACACGATTTGATTGGATTTTTTGATTGACCAATCCTTAAATATAATCCCTTAGGGATGATTGATCAATATGGCAGATGACTAGCACATTTCGGTTTAATCTAGCAGTTTCGGAGAAAAAACTTTAGACGGCTTACGGACGGATTTTTTAACTCTTATTTTTGAAATCTTCGTATTTTGAAACGTAAATGACAACATTTGAGGGGCGTACCTTTTTTTCATTCGATTACAAAGGTTTATAATTGAAAATATGAATCCAAAAGAATTAGAAAAGAAATTTTTATTGGAACGTACAAGGGTTTGAAAAAGTAGTCATTCCATATTACCATGAATTTTACCTTTAAATAAGACTTAAACATCTTCATTTTGCATTATTCAATAATAGGTTCCATAGTAATCGCTCTGAAAAAAAAAATGCTAACCCCCCCTGGAAATTTCATGGTTTACGTTTCAAAGGGTGTAGAATCCAAATCTGCAATAACGTTTTTTCCGTCCGTACGCACGATTACGGCTGGAGCAAAAAATCTGAAATTTTCAACGACGCCTATTCTTAGCCAGGATCCACTCAATTTAAAGTATTTTATGTAAAAGTTTTGTAAAATCCCTGATAACCTCAAAACTAGTCGAATCGGCCTAAATATTTTCCTATTTGAAGAGCATACCATCAGGAATCGAATGAGCCCTTCCCCACGGTCCCCTTTCTCAAACCATTCCCGATGTATGGCCCGATTTATGGTGCCAACATTTGCGTTTTTGGTTTTGTATTGTTTGTTTGTAACCTAGTGATGTCCGGCCGATAGCGTCGAGTTGTAGTGAATGTGATAATGATAGCTGTGAATGCTTGTAGTTTTAGCCTAGTTACAGGCATTCTGTAATAATAGGCATATTATTCGTATTATTCAATATTATTACTGGGGTAAATAAGTGTTCTTTCACTGGGGTTTATTATTCAATTGGTCGTTCATGATTTGAATCTGTACTAAGCTTCGGAGTGTGCGTGTTTTACAGGTGATAGACCGATTATCGAATTTCAGGAGATATGCATAGACCACGTAAATCGGTTCTCATCCAAAACACCTATTTGGATTGATCAGTTGATGATATTTGTGTGCCCCCTCTACATCTGTCTACCTTTGGCTACATCTTGGAATTTTTATTTGGGGAAGTTTTAACGCAATACGAGTGCTAAAGGACTTGATAAATTATAGATGTTTTTATTGTGGGGGGGTATTGAGGTTCAATTAAAAAAACGCTGCAAATTCTTTCACTGGGGTTTATTATTCAATCGGCTTGGTTCATGAAGTGAATTTCTGCTTTGTGCGTTTACACAGGATAGAGCGATTATTGAATTTCAGGAGGCACACAAATATGATCAACTGTTCAATCCAAATAGGTATTTTGGTCGAGAACAGATTTACGTGCTCCATGGAAATTCAATAATCGCCCTATCCCTGGAAACACGCACACTCCAAAGGTAGAAATTCAAATCATGAACGCAACCGATTGAATAATAAACCCCAGTGAAAGAATTTGCAGCGTTTTTTGGTTTATTATTGTTTGTTTGTAACCTAGTGATGCCGATAGCGTCGAGTTGTAGTGAATGTGGTTACTGGAGTGATAGCCGATGTGGATACTTGAGTTTAATATATAGGTAAATATTATTCAATATTATTACTGGGGTTTATTATTCAATATTATTACTGCGGTAAATAAGTAGTCTTTCACTATTTATACGTTCATGATTTGAATCTGTACTCAATAAAAAAACGCCAAATTCTTTCATGGGGTTTAAATTCAATTGGCTTGCATTCATGAATTTTGAACTTTGAAAGGACGTAATAACGATGTGCTGGGACACTAAATTTGAAATCAACCTTGGGATTTATATAAATCCCAGAAGGGAATAAGATTCATTGACCAGCTACTAATTGAGGTTTTTCTTCACATGCTCCTTCGAAGTTTCCAATGTGCGGTATCACTGTATGTAGGAATAGCTTCCTGCAAGGTGACCAGCTAGTCTACCAGCGAGTATGCGTGTGAGTTGCTTGCCTCAATGTCTTTTTATCCTCAGATTCAGTGATTGGGAATACAAATGAAAAAGAATAACACTATAAAACTGCTGATTCAGCTTCACTTCAAGGACTAACTACCGCAGATGTAAAGGAAAACTCTCGAGGCTGGGATAGTAAGCCCTGAGCACTGAAGCCTGTTTCCTTATTGTACTTTCCTCAGAGGCTAGATACCGTGGTACAAGGACTAGATAACACTATCCCATCTTTATACTTTTCATGAGCACTAGAATTCTGACTAATAATTGTTATCGAGGAACCGCTCTCCCCGCCATATTATCTTGGATTCGAGTCAAAGTTTGAGTCAAGCGATAAGAAATCGGCTTTAATCAGTCCCGTTCCAAACATCAACAGCGATGCATTCTCTTTTCTTCTTCTCTTGTAGGGCAGTGGCAGTGGCAATGTATTATGTTCGCATTAATTGAACTTTCGAGTTTAATAGTTATCTTTGAACAACATTAGTTCTGGCTTCTTGCTGAATACTTCATTGATCATCCATTATTCCTTCGCAAGTAAGTAACCACTCACATTTTTGTCAATCTCGAGCAACCAATCATAAAGCCGAAAGGTATCAATACAAATAACAAGCAAGAGAAAAAAGGACAAGAAAATTGTGAAATTCATCATTGTAATAAAACTTGATTTGTGAAAAAGTTGTACCTACACCATGAGTGTGAAATCATACAAGTTTACAAAATTTTGAAGAAGAAAGCGTTAACCGAACCGCTGAAGCCCGAAAATGATTCAATCAAAAGGTTGCAAATTCGCATCATGTTATTATTTTAAAACAAGCACCCAAATAGTAACAGATTTTCAGATTGCAATGGGAATGAGCAATCAACTTTTTCCAGAGAAAAACGCGTTTCATTGACGTAATATTGAGTTTAACTACAGGCAGTGAGAATCACCCGATACGAATAATATTGTTACCTCCACTCGAAGCGAATCAATAAATCGAAAATAAAATTTAAAATATTCTGAAATTAACAATCTTTCATAATTTTTTTATATCATAGTATGCGTTAGGAGAAGCCCCGACAATTGTAATATAATATGTGGTTAACAATAAACCGATTAAGGAAGACCTAAGAGGCGAGGATTATGGGTTTTCCCAGGTCACGGCGGAAATGATGGAAAATCCCATACGGGGTCAGGACCACCACCAGTGAACCCGGACCAGCCCAAGGAGATTTATCCCAAATTCAACTCTTCCAAATTAGTTCGCCCTTTCAAAATTCACATGTTCCAAGTTTCGGAACTCAACACCAAATTTTCATCCGTTCAAATTTGATATCCCCCTAAGGGGGTTGGGTACCCACAGACGCTCCGCCCTTCTCAAAACGATATTGTTTTACATAACCCACAATTACGTTGGTCAATATACTCATAAAATAACTTTTTTACAAACCATTAGACCCAGGAACTCAAGTTTCCAAAAAGTGTCGAATTTTGTCAATTGGATAAAATTAATCTTTTTTAATGAAAAAAATCACTTTTTTCCACATTTGAGGAGCTTACTTTCAAAAAGGCACACATCCAAATCTGGGAGAAAATGTTTTTTTCTCAATTTTCTATCTCTGAATATGAATTGAATCAGATCGCCCTATCATTTCCGAACAAAACAGAACACATCCACGTCAATTCCGGGGCTAAAGTTATGTGTTTGCATCAAAAGGTAACAAAAATCCGTCCCCTCCATTTTTTTCAGTGCCTTGCAATCGAAATGGCACATATCCTCCGAATTTCGTCTGGCGATAAGTCGTGGGTTTTCAAAAAGGCACATATCCAAAAGGAAGCATTGCGCCTTCGTCTTGACGTTGAATATTTACACGAGACTCGATAGATGGCAGGCATGACAAATGAAAATATGGAGTCAAGTAAAGTTTTCAATAAAACCTACAGAATGGAGAATGAATTCTTTCTTTTTCAAAAACGCACAAATCCATGAGTTTTAATCAAAAGGTCACATTTCCAAAGTGAAAATGGATTTACAGCCTAGTGTTTTGGAGAAAATTGATTCATATTCTGATACATCTTTATCTGTGCCTTCTCACACATTACTCCGATGAAAAACTGCAGAAAAACATCTCCACTAATCTGCAAATCGTTTTTTTCACTTCCTGAACATTTTGTCGGAATGGATATGTGCCTGTTTGAAAATAAGCTCCTCATTTGTCCTTTTCCTTCCTTATTGAACTATCTTCCTGGTTTTCTCTGACTATAAATAAAATTAAAGGAACTGGACAGATTGGATTTGATTTATCTGTCAATGGATTTGATCTATCTGATTTGATACATCTATCAAAATCTGATTTTTTGTAGTGATAGGAGTGATACTATTCAAGTATCCATGAAAAATTGACTTTGTAGGAGTACTACGTGGAAACAAAAAACAATCAGCCAAAACCAATCCGTCTATCGAAAGAGAAACTTAATACCAACATAAGAAAACAAAAAAAGTTAGATTCCGCCTGATAGAACCAGAGGAAATGGGTCCAACATGATTGAAAAAGTAAATGTTCAGTAGAAGCGTTTGAAGTTTTTCACTCGTGCGCCCGACGCTACGTGAAAACATTTCCCCCCGGTTTGGCCCTGATTCTTTCAACTCTCTCGATCCATGAGTAACTCACTCGTTTACACACTTTTTCCTTCCTCCGTATTATCTATCGAATAATTGTCTGTGTTTCTATAGGATTCAAAGAACAAGAAGAAGAATACAGGAAGGCAGCTAGCCAAGCTAGGGATGCAAGATTCTTAAAAAAGAATCGATTTAAATCGTATCGATCTTTTTGGGAAGAATCGAAAAATTCCTACGGAAAAAAATGAAAGAATTCCTATTCCTTGCCTATTCAACGTGGATGGGAATGAACTACCATTAAGGCAACCAGGGGGACTAGGGGGCTAGGTCCCCAGCTGAAGGGGGCTTCGCGGTTCAACAATTTTGAAAATTAGACAGTTGAAAACAGTGTTTTTAAGCACTCCTAGACGAGTTTGACAAATCCAAAATTAGGCCCAATATAGGTACAAAAAATTGGTTTTTAGTGATTAAATATATTTTTTTAATTCCAAGATTATTTGTTTTTCATTGTTCAATAAGAAATAATAAGAAGTACGGGTAGCTTTCGCTGGGTCACATGGCGGACTTTTCTTTCTGTTTTGGCGGTAGCCTAATTTTTCACCAAATCCTTTCAATAGAAGTCCAAAGTTTTTACCACAAGCATCCAAATTATTTTTTCCTGAATCATAATCAACCCTTGTACGCCCTTCGTCCTTCTATCGTATCGTCATTCCCTGCAACCCCTTCAAATTTGATATGGCTCTCTTGTTGAGGAATACAAATTCTTATTTGCAGTCCCCCTCCTTTTATTCCCGGAATCAGTATAAGAAGCTGCTTTTTGCCTGGCTTATTCAGGTGGGGCCCACAAATACTGATTCCTTATTCACGAGCATTTATAAAAGTTAAGTTGAATTAGTTCATTTTTTTCGCCTTTAATGTATGGAAGATTGACAAAATTATTATTTTTGTTTCGAATCAAGCTCCACCATAACCTAGGTACTGGCAAGTTTTCGTGCAACCTATGATACACCATGTGTAATATAACATATTGATTGACTGGACTCCCCCACTCAACACGGTACTGTGGTTCCACAGCGCTGGGGTATTTTCCAGTAGGTAGTAAATATGGCAAGAATAAGTATTATTTTGTATATACATACATTTTGTAATATCAATATTTTTATAACATACTTATATGCTTTGGACATTCATTCATGGAATAAAATAAATATTCATTCATTCATTCATTCCCTGTTCTAGAAGATCAAACTTTTTATGTCCGTAATTGACAAATTACCTAGGTAGTTTAAAACAACTTCAATTTCATTGATTTATTACTTTTATAATTTAATTTGACTGTTTGGTGTGTTTTTAAGGAAAATGCAGTCTATAAAGTGCGTCGTCGTGGGTGATGGCGCCGTTGGAAAGACCTGCATGTTGATAACCTTCACCTCAAACGCTTTTCCAGGAGAATACATCCCAACGATTTTCGACAATTTCTCGGTGAACATGAGGGTTGACAGGAGAGCCGTCAACTTGCAACTCTGGGACACGGCCGGCCAAGACGAATACGACAGACTCCGCCCGCTGTCCTACGTCGAAACGGACGTCTTCTTGATTTGCTTTTCCGTCGTGATGCCGTCCACGTTGGATCGCGTCAAATCGAAATGGCGCCCGGAAATCCGGCACCACATGCGGAACGCGCCTTGCGTTTTGGTCGGGACGAAAATCGACCTCAGGGAAAACCCGAAGACCGTAGATATGCTGAGATCCAGAGGGTTGGAGCCGGTAACGCACGAGCAGGGGGTGGCGACGGCCAAGGAAATTGGTGCCGTCAAATACATCGAGTGCAGCGCCATATTGCAAAAAGGATTATCTAGTGTTTTCGAACAAGCCGTTCGGGCCGTACTGTACCCTACCGTCAAGCGTAAAAGAAGACTCAGGTGCACAATGTTGTGAAACTCAGAAATTGATATCAGTGTTTGAAAAGTGCCATTTTTTCGACTGCCAGTTTTCTATGTTTTGGGGTCCTAAACGAGAAGATTCACTTGCAGAAATAATAATTAGCCTCCAATTGCAGCTAGACCTTCTAATCGAGAAGTATCATCAAACAGGCCCACGACTTTCATAACCTACCCTCATCGCCTCTTTGCCCCGCACCCTGAGCACGTTTTCTTCTTTGTTATGGTTTTGGTTCGGTTCGTGAGACGTTCTCGAGGCATCTTCCTGAAGAAGTACCGTAGAATACCCGCAATAGGGACTGGATCCTGAATAGGGACGTTATTGGTAGAACGAGATTCAAGTAACGACGGTTAGGATTCCATTTGGGTAAAATTATGGTTATATTATTCCAGTGATCCTCAAAGACGGACAGGATGATGAAGCGTTTTCCGCCTTTCGTTGCCAGGTAACGCTCAACAGCTAAAATCTTTGTTTTTGCTACCCTCAAAAACTTCTGCTAGAACTTGGGTACGACTTATTTTTGCTAAGTTTCTGCATTTATTATTGGGTTATTAGGCATCTCACCACACGAACACCGTTTCCAGGTTTAAAAAAGGTTGTTTCTGTAACTTCTTATGTCGATATTTATCAGAAAAGTCGTTTTTTCGTTGTTGTGAGCCTCGATAGGGACATTCAAATATTCACGATCTCATCATTTTCCTTGTCACCAAATATTTTCCTAAAGCAACTAATTACCTTCCACGTCATCTTTTCTAGATTAACTCTCTGACTCTGTAAGAGTTCGACGCCCATATACAGGGTGTCCTAGGAGTTATACACAATCCGACTCCTACGTATTCCACAACTCATTTCCGACCAAAAATACTTATAGCAATTTTTTGCCAGAGGCCTCGTTTCCGAGCTATTTGCGATTTGAAGATTTTTTTCGTGTTTTCGATCTTATGTCATTAAAATTGTCATAACTCCCTCAATTTTGGAGATAGCTCAAATTTTATGACACCGTTGGAAAGAGCGTTAAATTTTCCATCTATTTGATGTCAGAAAACCTTTTTTGGATTTCATTGAGGATGTGCGATTGCCGACCAAAATGACAGTTTTGTCAAAATCTTGAAATCGCCTGTTTTTCATCTCGCCTAGAAACCCCATGAATGCTTGACGCTGAACTGTGTTGGCCTGGTAAAACGTGCGCCGAAATGTCAGCTTTCCAACGGTGTAGTCGTTTTGGTTTTTAAAATATTTTTAGTAAAGGAAATGGAGTTTAAATGCGTTTTCTGTTAAAATAGAGATTTTTCCAAAAGTCTCGACGATTCGATTATCCTGACTTTGGCTGGACAGCTTGGAAATGCCGTAGACGCTGATCAAAAACGAACGTTTCCAATCATTAAATTCATTTTCATTTTTCATTTTTAAATATTTATTTTTTAATTTATATCTTAACAATCTTGTTTAAACTCTAACTCTTTGTATGAACTCGATTTAAACCACAATATCTTACCATTGTCCAACAACTGGATAACATGTTCGAGTCAATAAACATTTTACTAAAACTGAAATTGGTCAGAAACAACAAACTATCAACATTGCAACACCCAATGCTACGCCAAAAAGACTGGGGTTGATAATACACGGCGCACAAAGCAACACCTCCTTCAAGACCGGGGGGTCGTGCAGGTCATTGCATATCCTTGCCCCTGACCAAGACAATGCCTCCTCCGTAGCTTTCCCAATTTTCAAACATTAGGTCTTTTTTAGTGTTACAAGGTGTCCCAGGACTTATGCAGAATCCGACTCCTATGTTTTCCACAACTCATTTCCGAATGCGATGAGTCGCATTCATCTTCGAGACTATTGGAACAACCTCAATTTTAACAGAAAACACACGTTTTTCTGTATTTAAACTCCATTTCCTCAATTATAAATATTTTTAAAACCCAAAACGACTGCACCGTTGGAAAGCTGACATTTCGGCGCACGTTTTACCAGGCCTGGACAGTTCTGCGTCAAGCATGGGGGCGCAGCAATCGCACATCTTCAATGCGATACAAAAAAAGTTTTCTGACATCAAATAGATAGAAAATTTAACGCTCTTTCCAACGGTGTCATAAAATTTGAGCTATCTCCAAAATTGAGGGAGTTATGACGGTTTTAATGACATATGATCAAAAACACGAAAAAATTCTTAAATCCCGAATAGCTCGGAAACGAAGCCTCTGCCAAATATTATTGCTCGGAGGCATTTTTGGTCGGAAATGAGTTTTAGAACACGTAAGAGTCGGATTGTGTATAACTCCTGGGACACCTTGTATAAGGCACCCAAAAGAGAAAATTGAGCGTGCACTGCAGCGGCTGGTCAGTGGCGATCAATTAGGCAGCTCAATTCTGAGTTCCTAAACTTTTTTTCGTAAACGTGTATCTCACATTACATTATATACTATTCTTGTTAAAATTATACATTTTTTTAAAAAGAAAAACCTTGTCCCTATTGATGAAATGGATGATATAAATGGGTTTTTGAAGAAAAACTCGGAGTGTCCCTATTCCGGAACCTATACCCCTCAATCGGGACACTTTTTGAAAATGAAAAAAAAATACGAAGGAAAATCATTTTTAATGATTTTCCAACGTCATTATGTCCTGGTTACTCTATAGAATGTAAAATGAGGGTTCAAAGCGGGGAAAACCAAGTTTTTCTGAAGATAGTAGTGGAAAACCTCTAAAATCTATCGCTATTGCGGGCATTCTACGGTACCCTTTTTTGATGCGACACCGTCGAGTTAAAGCCTTCCAGAATGAAATCGCCTTCGACACCGTTCGAAATGTAATCGTAACTCGTCCCCTTCCCACGAAATCCTGGGCGCACCAGAAAGAAAATAAAGGACGTAGAAAGTGTGATTCCATTCGTGAAACCGAAAAACAGAAAATACAGGGTGATTCCCTCGTAGTGTACAAAAATTTTTTGGGTGAAACCAGACCGAAAATTTAGCAAAAGGCCACCAACCGCACTGTTTTATCTCAACCCGTTCCAGAGATATGATTTTTCAAAGATTTTTTTGGAGGAAACCACGTTTTTTTCCATAAAAGCTGTGCTACATGCACTTTGCTCATATGTTTTTCAATTGTTTTAGTATATATTCGGATTCAGCATTAAATTTTCAATAAGATGGTAGTACAGGTTACCATAAAAGTCACTAAAAGCTCAAACTTTAACTTATGTAGGAAAGTTACATTTCCTTATTTTTCATTATCGCTCATCAATTTACTAAAAGACCACCCAAAAAACTGCAAATTCCATAAAAAGTAGCGCATTTAACCAGCTTTCGAATGATATAGTCACATTTATGATTTTGGTCCGATTTCGTAGAGAAATTCACATTTTAAATCCGAAAAACATGGTGTGTTATTTTGGTATGAAAATCAGGTACCTACTTAGTAGATAAATTATAGGTACATTATGATATTCCCATTATTGAAATATGTATTTAATAGAAAACTAACTCTTCAGCGGAAGAGAAAAGAAAAGTATAGTTGATAGAAAATAAACGTTTGGTCTGTTTAGGTTTGATGTTTTAGGTATGTAGGGTTCCCTTTAAAATAACAGTGAATTTGACGGCGTTTTGCTCCATTTTTGGTCTAGTTTAACCCAAAAATTTTTCGTACACTACGAGGGAATCACCCTGTATAATTAAAATATGATAGCAAAGTGCAGAGGTGCCTCGCATATACGAAGCCACACACATGACATGAATAGCTCATGCTAAATTTTGAAGTTTGCCGTAGTTCTTCTTCTCCCCTTAGGTATTGAAACTTTTTGTGGTTAACACAAGGTCAAAATACCCCTTTTAAGTCCTTGACAATAATGTACTTAGACTAAGTTTTGAAATTTTGAGACTGAAAGTATGTCCTTCGTTGATGTTTTAGGTATGTAGGGTTCCCTTTAAAATAAACCAAAATGAAGTTAGTTTTGATGAACTAAAATGTGATGGTCATACAAATACGTAACTCACACGGAAATATAATAATATTTGAATTATAATCTTAATTTCAAGAGAGCAATTATTTGAGCGCTTGGTTTATGATGTTCAAGATGATTCAAAAATAGTTTGGTCCGTTTTTATGATTTTGAAGTTTCCAATGTGATAAATACTTGTTATTCGAGAATGTGGTTTTTTGAAATAAATAAGCTTGAAAATGAGTCTTCCATTTTTCCATTCTAATATGTCAATGTCGTTCTTCAAGTTCAATAAATTAGGAACACAGACGTTCAGTAGACACGTCAATATTTTCTAATCAAATTTCCGTTGTGAATATTCAAGTCAACTCTTTTTGGATTTGACTATCCATTGCTGAAGATCAAGTGCGACTCATTTTTTGGGCCTATCCAGTTTTACATCAATCCTAATAGAAAATTTATAATTAAATTATCCTAAATCGATAGGTGTTGATGGTTTGGTAAAAAAAAACTCTGCCGTAACGTCACCAGTTTTATAAGATGATTAACTCATTTTTGAGCCTATCCAGTTTTACATCAATCCTAATAGAAAATTGATGATTAAATTATCCTAAATCGATTGGTGTTGATGGTTTGGCGAAAAACTCTGCAGTAACGCTACTGTCGCCAGTTTTACTAACATGTCACAACTCATTTTTTGGCCCAGTCCAGTTTTAGATCAATCCTAATAGAAAATTGATGATTAAATTATCCTAAATCGATTGGTGTTGATGGTTTGGCGAAAAACTCTGCAGTAACGCTACTGTCGCCAGTTTTACTAACATATCACAACTCATTTTTTGGCCCTGTCCAGTTTTACATCAATCCTAATAGAAAATTGATGATTAAGTTATCCTAAATCGATTGGTGTTGATGGATTTGGCGAAAAACTCTGCAGTAACGCTACTGTCGCCAGTTTTACTAACATGTCACAACTCATTTTTTGGCCCTGTCCAGTTTCACATCAATCACAATAGAAAATTGATGATTAAATTATCCTAAATCGATTGGTGTTGATGGTTTGGCGAAAAACTCTGTGCAGTAACGCATACTGTCGCCAGTTTTACTCAATCCTAATAGAAAATTGATGGTTAAATTATCTCATTGGTGTTGATCGGGCGAAAAACTGTGCAGTAACGCTACTGTCGCCAGTTTTACTAACATATCACAACTCATTTTTTGGCCCTGTCCAGTTTTACATCAATCCTAATAGAAAATTTATGATTAAATTATCCTAAATCGATTGGTGTTGATGGTTTGGCGAAAAACTCTGCAGTAACGCTACTGTCGCCAGTTTTACTAACATGTCACAACTCATTTTTTGGCCCTGTCCAGTTTTACATCAATCCTAATAGAAAATTTATGATTAAATTATCCTAAATCGATTGGTGTTGATGATTTGGCGAAAAACTGTGCAGTAACGCTACTGTCACCAGTTTTACTAACATCACAACTCATTTTCTGTCTATGCCCAGTTTTAGATCAATCCTAATAGAAAATTTATGATTAAATTATCCTAAATCGATTGGTGTTGATGATTTGGCGAAAAACTGTGCAGTAACGCTACTGTCGCCAGTTTTACTAACATATCACAACTCATTTTTTGGCCCTGTCCAGTTTTACATCAATCCTAATAGAAAATTGATGGTTAAATTATCCCAAATCGATTGGTGTTGATGATTTGGCGAAAAACTGTGCAGTAACGCTACTGTCGCCAGTTTTACTAACATGTCACAACTCATTTTTTGCCCTGTCCAGTTTTTCATCAATCCTAATAGAAAATTGATGGCTAAATTATCCCAAATCGATTGATGTTGATGGTTTGGCGAAAAACTGTGCAGTAACTGTAGTGTACTTTTGATTATTTAAGACATTTTTTTGAACAATGATCGGAAAAATGATCTTACAAATAATTGGCTTAAAAATATAATAGGCAATGCATACATTATGTAGTATATAGCCAAATAAGATAGGCGGGTCATTACGGTAGACGGGCATCAACCCCATTGCTGTACCATGTTTTTTGATTTATTACTTCTGTATCAAAGTTCTGTTTCTGTGCTAAACATTCATACCGCTTTTGAAAAAATGTTTTTTTTTTCTTCAAAATAAATGTTTCCATGTGCCCATTGCATCTTCTGAATCATTTAAGTGATATGACCATTTGTCCGCGGATCATCGTAATATACTCGATTTCTACTGATGTGATCCGATTTTGAAGACAATTCAAGGACTAGGCTATAGATGGTCCCCTATGAATTTCGAAAATCAATACAACCCATAAAGCGTAGTTTTACAAGATTCTAGCGGTCCGATCGCGCTGAAATGTTCAAGTTAGTCAGAAAAAAAGGTTTAATAATCTCATGTTTATTTCAACAGAATATGATCATTAGTAGATGCTGGGCACTCGCGAACATCAAATCCTTAAAACAAGCCTGATTTTGGCAGTTTTCAACCAATTTTATTGAAATTCTTACAAAATGTGTTTAGGCTGCACACAGTCCAGTATGAATTCCGTTGCTAGAACATCAATAGTTTACACTGCGGTGATCATCAAATGCTAGTAACAAAAGTAATTCTCACAGATTTCACCCAATTTCAACGAAATTTTCAGGGAATTCGGGGATTAAAATGCAGATCGTCCCCTATGAGTGGCGTTGCTTGAAAATCTCATAAGCCTTACATAAATCTGCGCAAACAAAATCCATCAATTTTGATTCCATCACGTTCTAGTAATCTTGCTTAGGGCGGTAGGGGATATCCTGTTCAACAATCTAATATAAATATTATAGCCTCTGTAGATTTAGCAGACAGACCGATACATGTCGAAACACTTTTTGAACTTGTTAATGTCTTCAGGAATCTGTCCCTTGACATTTCGGTCTTGTGAATCGTAATAAGATTAAATTCATCATCTTTCATGAATAATTAAACCATTTCATTGATCTATGCATCCATGTTACCTACGAAGAAACCAAGTGGCACACTTGTGTAGGATTCCCCAATGGAAAAGCAAATAGCTGTCTCATAATTAAAATACGATATTCAACATGATGAGTACAGAAAAAAGGTTTTTCCTGTTCATTTACAAAAGACCATTCAGAAAGGCTTGTCAAAACATCATGTCGAAACACTTTTTGAACTTGTTAATGTCTTCAGGAATCTGTCCCTTGGCATTTCGGTCTTGTGAATCGTAATAAGCTTAAATCCATTATCTTTCTAGAATAATTAAACCATTTCATTGATCTATACATCCATGTTACCTACGAAGAAACCATGTGTCACACCCAACTTTCAATTATGTAGGATTCCCCAATGGAAAAGCAAATAGCTGTCTCATAATTAAAATAGGATATTCAACACGATGAGTACAGAAAAAAGTTTTTCCTGTTCATTTATATTAGACCATTCAGAAAGGCTTCTTCCTTAAACTCCTCATTCAGTCTCCACTTACACCCGCCCTGACAATCGGAATTTATTTGAATCGTGACATAGCGAAGTTCGAGAAAGTTTCATTTTCTAAGCACTCGAGAATCGAAGTGGGGACCTTTCGAGAAACTCGCGGCAGAAAAGGAAAGACAAGGAAAATGGGTTTCTATTGACGGGTTGACAGTATCAGCTTTCGGCAAATACTTGAACAGGCCGTTTAGTTGGTTGCCAGGGGAGATCGATCACGTCAGCGGCTCCTTTATGGCTGGTGACATCTGACGTTGAATTATTCATCGTCTGTTCTGAAAATAGTGCAAGGTGATACCCAACTTCGTTGAACTCCGATATTATATTCTCCCGGGAAGGTCGAAGAAAGCAAACATTAAATAACAGGTCGCTTTCGACGTTGTGGGATAATTAATTTAATCGGTCGGCAAATACGAGTTAAATGTACAAATGTCGTAGGAAGGTGATTAGGGAGAGGAAAAGGAATTAATTACACGACGTCCATGTCAATCTGACGTCCACCATGTCGTCCATGTCGTTGTAGATAAACTAATACATTAGTAATGGAGTATTCCAGCTAAATTCTACTCCTCTTAGTAGGAACAAATATACAAGAGTCAACAAAGAAAAACAAAGTGCAACCGCTTTGAAAAAAACATTTGAGAAACTAGGGCAGAATTATAGGCATCTTGTACTATTGGTCGTATTGATAGGTTTCAAATAAATATTCGATTATTGGTGTGGTGGAAGAACCACGAGACTGGGCTATGTCAACAGGAGGGTGCACTCCATGGTGTCACCACCCGAGACTGTCATTCAACTCATCCTACCATTTTAAGAACTAGTTTGGAAGTAAGGCTACCACCCCATTTGATTTTTATTATCATAATTTTTTTTTACGAACATACTTTAGCCATGATAGAAGGAATTAATTATATGAACTTTGACGTCAACCATGTCGTTCATGTACATGGTTGTGTAGATGAACTAGTAAATTATCAATAGAGTATTCCAGCTAAATTCTACTCCTCTTCGTAGGAACAAATATACAAGAGTCATGGAAGAAAAACTAAGTGAAATCACCTTGATAATACATATGAGAAACTAAGCCAGAATTATATGCATCTTGTACTATTGGTCGTATTGATGGGTTTCATATAAAAATTTTATGATTGGTGAGGTAGAAGTGCCACGGGACCTTGCAACTATGTCAACAGGTGGGTGTACTCCGTGGTGTCACCACCCGAAACCGTCATTCAACCCGTTTTTCAAGAACTGGTTTGGAAGCAGGGCAACCCCCCATTACTTTCTTTTTCTATATTAATTTTCATTATTATCATTTTGGTTTATTATTCAATAATAGAAAAAAAAAATTCTAACCCCCCGAAAATTTCATGGTTTACGTTTCAAAAAGGGTGTAGAATCCGAATCTGCAATAAAAAAAATTGGTCCGTCCGAAAACGGTACACGATTTCTCCAAACGGCTGAACAAAGAATGAAATTTTCAGGAAAAATCCATGTTGGTCCGACGACAATTTTGAGCCAGCTCTCTCACTTAATTTAAAGTGCCAGTTTCAGGGTTGTCAAAGTTTTCGGTAAAATCCGTTCGATGATCCCAAAAAACGTTCAGTTCAAGGAGGCCTAAACTTGGACCGTTTCCGAAGAACTTTCCACGAGGAATCGAGTGAGGCCCTCCCCAGGTCCGTAGGTCAAACCATTCCCGATGTATGGCCCGATTTATGGTGCCAACATTTGCGTTATTTTGGTTTATTATTGTTTTTACTTTTGATATCAGTAATGATAGAAGGAATTAATTATATGAAATTTGAGCCGATACATGTCGTTCATGTAGATAACCGCATAAATTATCAATAGAAATTCGCAGCAAATTCTTTCACTGGGGTTTAGGAACAAATATACAAGAGTTCATGGAAGAAAAACTAAGTGAAATCACCTTGATAATACATATGAGAAACTAAGCCAGAATTATATGCATCTTGTACTATTGGTCGTATATGATGGTTTCAATAAAAATTTTATGATTGGTGAGGTAGAAGTGCCTATACATACTCCCGCTATTCAATGATCGGTGTACTCCGTGGTGTCACCACCCAAACCGTCATTCAACCCGTATTTCAAGAACTGATTTGAATAACAAACAAAGAATTCGCAGCGTTCTATATTAATCTTCATTATCATCATTTTTTTATTGGAAACATTCTATCCATGACCTGACTGCCCAAAAACGTTCCAAAAACGCATCATAAAAAGTTTAAAGAAATCGTTAACAATGATTTCCGTTTAACGGTATCGTTTTTACCTCACAGAAATCGTTCACTATTCGAGGGAAAGCTCCAAAATTTTCTTGCACTTTCACGTCCTAGTTCTGCATTTCCTCACAAGATATTAATCCAACAACACGGTGTTATAATTGGTTGGTTAACAATGGGAAAACAACGCTTGGAAAATCCCTCACCAGTAACATCATACGCGATAACCGAAGTTAAATGTTAAAAAAGCGGGCCTAAAGCATGTTTCATGTTTCTTGAATTTGATATTCCGTTTCCGTGAAAATCTCATTTGCCCACGCCTAGCGTTCAGACGACAGATTTTACAGATTGAAAATCTGGATTGGTTGCGAAGATATCATACAAAATAACTAATAATAGTTCCATGTCTTTCTTTCACTGACCTATTGCACGGTCATCCCAGGCCACAAGAGCACACAGCATTTTCAGGTATAACTAACCTCTGAAGGTTGGCCATATTCCTATCATGGACATTCATTGCCACACTACGTTTGTGGGTGTTTCACTGCTGAGTTGTCTCGATATTTTAAGCCCACACGATGACAACTCCTTCATGCACAGTACTTCAGACAAATATTTGGAGGGAGCAGTAGAGGTGGATCGAAAGCAACAGCTACTTTCTTAGCAAATTGCATCTGCTGCCTCATCACAAGCGATGCTGATGTGAGTAGAGGGAAAAGGAGAGACCTGATGTCACTTTGCACAAGAAATTAAAAATATTCCAATCGGGAGTGGAACCCGGGAACTTATGGTTAAGAGTCCGACATCCTATCTACTCTGATGTCAAAACCAGAAGTCATTGCCTCATCAACTCACTCTGCGGTGCTAACTCGGGTTGTTCTGCGGTTCATAAATATAAGTACAAGCAGTAGCTTGACCGCAAAAACCGCCGTATGCAATAACTATTAAATCACAATAAACTATAAAAGTTGTATACTGGTTCAATGAGGAGGAGATTACACATGTGAAGAAAATGGCTTTGCAATGAGCATGAACACTAGGCAGTTGAATCAATTTTGAGTTTTTAATTGTCTTGATTGTTCACAGCAAAGCAGCAGTCAAACAACGAATTTAGAAATGATCAGCTGCAGGCGCCAATTCTAATTTCTGAAATTCTATAAACCCCTGACAGATAAAACGTGACATTTTTTGTGTCAATAGTCTTATTGGGATGCTAGCAGTGGCGGATCCTGCCCTGAAACCCCGGGGGAGCACCAAGACCGTAAGGGACAACCACGTCGGGAACGTGAGACAAAAATGTGTTTTTTTTTCAGCCAAATTCAATTGCCAACTACCAATATGCAAAGGAGATCAATCTTGTACGCTTTCTCTACTTCAAATCGTGAAACGAAAGACTCAATCCTACCTTTAAAAGAAGTCCATTAGTAGGTGCGTAAATACCTGAAACAAAAAAAGGTCCACGTTTTATAGCACTTGCTGTATTCATCGCGTATTTACAGCTAACACAGTTCAGTCACTAGGAACAATCAACTGATAATAGGATAATATAGTGTTTTGGTGATTAGATGCACGCATTCAAGCGGGTGTGTGGACAACTAGGTGTGTTCTCTGATATTTTTTTATTGGTTCATTCTTTGGGCCCTATCATTGGTTCATTCTTTGGGCCCGGATCCAATCAAACGCTGTGTTCTAAGTCCAAGCTCCGCCTTTTTGCCCACCGCTGGCTCGTACCCCTAACCTTCCCCCCCTCACCAAACTCACGACTCCACCGTCCTCTCACCCATCCTGAGGCTCCATAGGATTTGAAACTCTTCTGCTCATCAATGAGGATTCATGAGGGAAAGTTGGAAAACAGTATGATAATATTATACTTACAATATTATTATTATCAGATATCTTTTTCATTTTGGCCAGGGGTTGATGCCTGTGCTTCGGGCAGCTTGTCTTGCACACAATATACTGTTTTTGGTACTTCCTCGATGTTTATTGAGTATTATGAAAGGTATTCTTTTTTTTAATTCTCCTATATATCTCTGAAAATTAAAACTAATAATTGGTGTGGGCTTATAATTTTCAATAATATCGAAATTTCAAATACATATTTTGGATAAATGAGACAAAAAACTAATTTATCCCAAAGTTCGCCCTTGTGATATACAGACTAATCCTGCTATTGGACGCTCGTCTTTAGGGCATTTTAAACTTCACGGGCGATTTTCTCAAAACTACAATTTTGACGTTCGTCCTTCTGGCACGGACCATCTTATATGACCTGCGTATACAAAGAGCTCAGATGGTTTGAGTGGAATGGTATTAGAAGCATTGTGTGAATACTAAATAATGACAATGCCGCTCACGTGCTGCGTGTTGAAACTGTCTATTGAGGGTTGGCACCTTCGCACCTGAATATAACGACGCCACGCGCTACTAAATGACATCAAACGCAGTGGCACTGCAATTGCAAAACGGGTGACGTAATACAGTGGCTATGACGCAGCTGAAGCCGTACGCAGATTGAAAGGTCGATCGCTGAGAGCAAATTGACGATAATTAGGTTGAAAGTGGCTTCCAATTGGATGTGTTTGCGAACATCGATTTCCAAGAGGGAGCGAAGTCAAGTGGATCGGGCGGGTGGCGGACGAGCGGAGCGGTTTGAGTTTACCTGTCATCTCGTCGGAAAGCGGGCGGTAAAAGGCCCTCGGACTGGGGATACGGTCAGCTCTCGCGGAAGGGCGTGCAGGGGAACCCTTGATCTCTAATCCTCTCTGGAGTCAGAACTCCTTTTGATATGTTTTCATCGGATCGAAAGGTGATATGGATAACGTAGGTTCATCCCGAGCAGGGGCGGCAATAAACATGAAGCCAAAAACGAAAGCGATAGAACAATTTCCTTCCATTGAAGCTGGTGCAATACTGATCTTACCCTATTAGAACCAACGCGCGAAATACGACTTCCAATGAGAAGGACGTGAGCACCTACCCCAATAGTCTAGGAGCCCAGGGTCAAAAACATGATAGATTTCATTATTGGTGTCGCATGTATAAAACCAAAATATCCCATTTACTGAGGGAATACATTTTTGTCTGCCATCTCAAATCCAATGGAATACAAAATGGCAGCCTGGTTAGGTACAATAGATTTCAAGGAATCTGAATGATTTCAAAAGTCATAAAACTTGGTTCTTCTGAAGCGGGAATATACAGAGCTTAAAGTTGTGCCTACAGGACCCAGGAGAAAATCTCAAAGTCCGTATTTCTCACTCCGTACAGCTGTCACCAACCAGAGGTATACAACTTCCATCGTCACTACTCAGCGAAATATTTATTGGGGCTTTTATATCCACTTACACTACGAAAGAACATACCATCTACAATGGATATCCGCCTCAGGAAAAAAAATTGGATCAAATCAAGTAACCTTATCGGCCCATTATTTCAGTGTCACACGGTTGTTCCTCATTCCCTACAATATTTTGAAAAGCAGCCCCTAACAGGCAGGAAAGGGTGTTTATGAAGTTGCTTCTTTTTTGTTGATTTCTCTCATTCAAGATGGTCCCAACGCTGGTGGTTGGATTTTGCCTAGACCTTCCCAGTCAGTTCCACCGGGAAAACCATCCCTGGAGGCAGCAGTGTAGGTTTTTTAACTCTCACTCCCTACTCCAGTAAAATTATGACTGCGGCAAGTGAAACTTGATCGCACTTGTTGACAATTAGTGTTGTTGTTGGAGCAAGTGAGATTTTGGCAAGGAAACCTTAGTATTTACTGTAGCTAAAATTAAGCTAATTTTTGCTGCTCCACTCACCTAATTTGAAAGACTTGAGCGGCGATTCCCATGGAGGTTGAAGGCTCAAGAGGGGGAAAAATAGTAGTATTTACCTCACTCCATAGAACATTTTTTTTTTCAAAATGGCGTATCAGAAGTACGGTTCAAGATTATGTGTGCTCACTTGGGTAATATGCCGAGAGAACCGCAGTGATTGATTAGAAACAAGAAAATTGATCAAGTTTCAAAAGTTTGTTTATTTCGCGTGAAAAATCATCATTTATGCCGACTTTCAACTCTCCAATTAAGATGACTTTTCACTTGATCACTGAAGAGGGTTTCAATCTCCTATTTTCACATTTTTCAACCAGACCTCGAAAATTAATCCCCATCACAGTCTGAAAACAGGCGCCTAAAATAAAAAAACGGACGCGAAACAATCAAATTTCTGTCATTATTCCGCGAAAATTGAGTCGAATCAGGAAACGGATAGAATCACGTGCATCAGCGTTAAAAGCAATGATCGCTGAACCGGTCGTGCGCAATCAAAAAAATTGGTTGAGGTGTCAAATGTCCTTAAAAGTTTAGGTAGAATCCGAATCTGCAATAAAAAATGGGGGTTCCTATTTGAAATAACAAAGTTGATGCGCAAATCGCACATTTGCGCGCGTGCGCAACGCGTGAAATTGTGATATTTGAATTCCTTGTTAAAAATTAGTGAAGTTACTATTTGACATTTTTTTGAGGGTGGAAAATTACGGAGGTAAATGCCTGGTCCATTAAATTTTGGCCACCATGTATATGTCATTATCAGTATGATGATTTGAGGTAAATTGAAGGCTTTCCATTGTAACATGGCAAAAGATACGGAATGACTCATGGTCATGGTTGCAGTGCTTTGTGGTATCAGCTTCTGTTTCGATCACGGATTTATGTTCAAGACGAAGTCATCCGTTTGTCTACTGACAGCCAGAAGTCAATTACAAAGTATAGAGACTCATTGACCAACTGAAGGCCATTCTAGCTTATTTCGTCCCTAATATTTTTATGTCATCTAGAATGGACAAGACAAGATTTGGAGGCGCGGAGTTGGTGAGTGGATACACACAGATCAGTGATCCAAGAAGAACGATTATTCTAGAACAGAAATAATAAAACTCTGTGTAATAACTTGCAGAGGTTTTTTGTATGCACCCTGCAGTCTCGCAGTAAAAGTGAATAATCCCCTTTCTCCCACTTTTACAGGCTGTGTGGGGAGAGAAAAAATAAAACCGCCAGCCCGAGAAAATTGTGGCCTCCATTTGTCCGGGACGAGAGAGTCCGGTTAGCTAAGCGCGTAATCCGATAAAAATTTATATATCCCAGGAGGGTCGGGTCAACGGCTCGGATTTTTACCGAATAAAAAAGTTCGAATAAATACCTTTCCAAGCCTCCCGTTGTGGTGATCAAACGTTGTAAATTACGGCGCAGCTGTAAACGGTTTTATCGAAAAAGAGAGATTAGCCTTCCACACACTTTACTCAATAGGTATCGAATTCATTTGTCGAAAAATCCCCAGTCAGGGGTCCTGAACCCTTTTTTCTGATACCTCTCCATGACCTAAAAGTGAACCAATTTATCAACACCATTGCTCTTGTCAAGTTGTTATTAACCCGCCAAGTATTATAGTCACCTCTAGGTGACACTACTTTGATAATTAATTAAAAATAATTTAGCCGCCCAATTCGATTTTTCTGCGGTCCTACGGGATCTACAGGGTATGGACAACAACTCACGAGTCTTAGAAGAAGTTAATATTCATGACAGTTCAACTGATAAGCTCAGCTCATATGTTTTATCTCGTGAATTTCGTGTTTCCCTGCAACTTGTCAAGAGTTTTGAGAAAAATTCCGAAGATCAGGTACAATTCTGGGACTTTTTTGTGATAATCTGTTTTTTAGGATGTAGCATGTGTTTGTAAATAACATTTTATCAGGAAAAATTCAAACTGAAGCCCCCTATACTCAACCAAATCAGCCATGTCACCTGTAGGTGACTCTAGGATTTCACGGAATATCAACCCACAACTCTCACCCTGAACCCTTTTTTCTGATACCTCTCCATGACCTAAAAGTGAACCAATTTATCAACACCATTGCTCAATTTGTTATTAACCTGTTTATAGAAAAATAATTAATTAAAAATAATTTAGCCGAAGATCAGCTACAACTCACGATTCTTCATGACAGTTCAACTGATAAGCTCATATGTTTTATCTCGTGCATTTCTTTTTGCAACTTGTCAAGATAATCTCAGTACAATTTTTTTTTTGTGAGGATGTAGCATGTGTTTGTAAATAACATTTTATCCAGAAAAATTCAAACTGAAGCCCCCTATACTCAACCAAATCAGCCATGTCACCTGTAGGTGACTCTAGGATTTCACGGAATATCAACCCCCAACTCTCACCCAAGACGTCAAAAGTGTTTTATTCGTGATACTTATGTTTTATTTGAACTGTGAACAAGGTGAAAGTATGTGTCTGGTGTTGGCTGTTCTCTGTTGACCCCGTTGGAGGAGGATTTTAGATGTCACAGATCTACCATGGTAGGCATGGCAGCAAGCAGCACATAAAGGGGAAGCCAATCCGTTTTGGCTATAAACTCTGGTCCATAGCCACTAAGAATGGGTTCCTTGTGTCGATTGAACCTTACCAAGTTGCAAAAGCTGCCCCCCTTCCTCATCAAAATGAAGTTGGACTTGGAGCTGCAGTCGTCCTCACCACTCATTCAAGGATGCCAACAGAGCTCTGACCATACAATTTGTACATTGACAATTTTTTCACCTGGTTGCTGCTGCTGAATACTCTTCATGGTTGGTATTCAATCCACAAAACTAATGTTTGATTCAACGTACAAGTAATAAAGTTCACAGTGTAAGATTTTGGAGGACTAATCATTATTCTCGCGGTTTTTCGTCTTGTATGCTTTTTATTACCTCTCAGTAACAACGTATAAAAAGAAGGAGTTGAAATTTGCATGGGCGCCCTTATAGCACTTGGCGGGTTAACCAACTAAGTATAGTCAAGTCTGGGATGACTGCAAATTTCCTGGTTCCCGAACCATATGGTTGTTCGGCCTGTCGAAGGCGCCAGGGTACGATAGGATAGTAGGTGAATTTATAAGGGAAGGATGGGATTTACTAAAGATTTGGCTTTTAGAGTTGTTTAGAGGGTGTTTGAAATTTGGGGTTTTTCCAGGGAGATGGCGAAGGGGAGTGGTTGTGGCCTTGCTTAAGGGAGAGGATAAAGATCCCTCCAAAAGCAAATCATATAGGCCCATCACTCTCCTGCCGGTCTTAGGCAAAATTTTTGAAAAAATATTAGTAGGTAGATTAGATGAGACCTTCTATTCAACAGTTAGCGATAGGCAATATGGGTTCATGAAAAGTAGGAATACAGAAGATGCTATGGTTAGGATAGAGCAATATATAGTGGAGACTAGGGAAAAATATGTAATGGGGATCTTCTTAGATATGGAAGGCGCCTTCGACAGAGCATGGTGGCCCCATATCCTGGGCTGCCTGCGAGAGAAGCGAGTAAAGGGAGATGTGTGGAGCGTGATGAAAGATTATTTAAGGGACCGTACGGCTGAGATGGATGTATGTGGTAAAAGAGTATGGAAGAAGTGTGATAGGGGGTGTCCCCAGGGCTCTGTCCTGGGGCCCCAGTTTTGGAAGTTGATTATGGATGGATTGATTGAAAGTGTCTTAGGACTGAATGAAGCAGGAGTGAATGAATGGGTAGAAATAGTAGCGTTTGCGGATGATGGAGCGATACTAGTCAGGGGTAACTCTAGAAGGCAACTGGAGGAGAGAGGAGAGCAAGTTGTAAGAGTAGTGAGTGAATGGTGCGTGAGAAGTAAGATGAAGTTGTCAGAAAGTAAAACTAAGGGGATGATGTTAAAGGGGAAGTTTGACGCTGAAAGGCGACCTAGGTTCAATGTAGGAACCCAGCCCCTAGAATTTGTTAATAATATTAGGTATTTAGGAGTAGTTTGGGAGGAACAATGGAAAATAGGTAGGCATGTAGACATTCAGATAGAAAAGGGTAGGAAGGCAATGGAGGGACTAATTAGGCTAGCAGAAAAAGACTGGGGTATAAAAAGAAGGGAACTAATGATAGTCTACCATGGGGTCTATGTTCCAATTATTACATATGGGGCTGGGGCTTGGGGGGGCCGCTTAACGGCCCATACCAAGAGGCGACTGTTAAGTGGGCAGAGAAGAATTTTGGTCTCCATGGTTAGGGCGTATAGAACGATATCAACAGATGCGGTAAGCGTTATAGCTGGGGCCTGCCCAATCGACCTAGAGGTCGGCAGAAGATGGGCAGGGTACTGGCTGAGAGTAAATGGGCGAGTAGTGTGGTTAGGTAGAGAGATATTAGGCAGTAAGAGGAAGCGAATGTTAGAAAAGACCCTGGTGCATGAATGGCAGAAAAGATGGGATGACAGTATGAAAGGTAGATGGACGTATGAATGGTTGCCTGATGTATGGGAACGAGTGAAAGCAGAATGGATGGTCTTCGATTTCCACACGACACAGATGATATCTGGTCATGGGGACTTCGAGGAAAAACTGCATGGGTTTAATCTCAGAACGAATGATAGGTGTGAATGTGGTGAGGTGGGCACCGTCCATCATATCCTGTTTGAATGCAACTTGTTTGCAGCCGAACGGGGGATGGCGGTGGCCAGGGTCAGGGAGTGTGGTGTAGAATGGGATGTGGGAATGGTGAGGCAGGAGGAGAGCTATAGGGTGTGGAGAGATTATGCATGGGAAGTGATGTCTAAGAGAGAAGGAAGACGTAGGACGTGCGCCCTGCCAGGGAGACCAGAGTAGGTAGGTGAAATAAGCTAAGTTAAATAGTATAGGCAATAGGGGGCAGACGAATATCCAGTAGTCTGCCCCACATAGCTATAGGTAAGTCTGTGATAATAGGTTAGAAAGTATGTAAGGGGTTTCAGGCATGAATGTAACTTAAGGGAATGCTAGTGGTAAATAGAGTAGGTAACTAAACTGTGATATAAGCTGTGGTAAGTATAGTTAAGATAGGCTAAAATAAGGCTGTGATAGTTAAGATAGGCTAAAATACGGCTGTGATAGGCTAAGATAGGTTAGGAGATAAGCAGGGTGGATGAATATCAAGTAGTCCACCCTGGGAGGCGGCCCCTCAAGTCTCCTCTGGGCTTGTGGGGTGATACTAGGGGACCGTGTCCCTCATGGTTGGTTGGCAAATGGGATAAGTCCACCCCCAGGAGACAACCAAATATGAAAAGCGGTAGACATTGTCGAGCCTGCGACCATTCAAGGCTTAGGGTGGGTTGGACGGGGGACGGCTCACCTTGTGTGGGTTGTCTGCAGGCCAACTCTACCCAAAATGGTACCACGGGAGGAGGGAGTCCCAGCTGCCACAGATGCAACGTCGAAAGACAAAGCATCACAGGCCTGCCCTCCGTCAGAGGTTGGATTCGTGGTGGTAGTGAACTCGCTGGGAAGTAGATAGTCGCCCCACCATCCCCCACCAGTTGTTGAGTTGTGGGGCCTCTCGGGCAGAAGGCGAAAGCTAGTTAACCCGGAGGCCTCCCCACAAAGCAACTCTCTCCATGTCTCTCTCTCTTGTCTCTCTCTCTTAGCTATTGGCGCCTCCAATGGAAAAATTGCATTAATATTAATACGAAACATTCGGCATAAAACATTCAATTGGATATTCAGAAATATAAAAAAACCGGATTCGCACAAGAATTTCTGATTATATTAAAAAAATTACAAGATTACTGAACCTCAAAATTACATTTTAAAAACGCTGCGAATTCTTTCACTGGGGTTTATTATTCAATTGGCTTGCGTTCATGATATGAATTTATACTAAGGAGTGTGCGTGTTTCACAGGTGATTGAGTGATTATTGAATTTCAGGAGGAACACAAATATGATCAACTGAACAATCCAAATAGGTATTTTGGTTGAGAGATTTAGCTCTATGCTCTCTCTGAAATTCAATAATCGCTCTATCACCTGTGAAACACGTACACTCCAAAGCTTAGTATAAATTCGAATCATGAACGCAAGCCAATTGAATAATAAACCCCAGTGAAAGAATTTGCAGCTTTTCTTTTTTTTATTTATTTATTTTTTTTTTTTTTTTTAATGGTTATCAGAATGCTTTAACCCGTGTATCGGCTACAAACCCTTTTAGGAGTTCACTCCAGTATCCACATTACTACATCACTACGTCACTAGGTTATTGATATCAACACAAAAACAATAATAAACCAAAATAACGCGAATGTTGGAACCTTAAATCGGGCCATAGATCGAGAATGGTTTGACCTACGGACCTGGGGAGGGTCTCATTCGATTCCTCGTGGAGTGTTCTTCAAAAAGAGTACAAATTTAGGGCGCCTTGACTTTTTTGAGGTTTTCAGGGATTTTACAAAACTTTGACAACCCTTAAAGGGCACTTTAAATTAAGTGAGAGAGCTGGCTCAAGAATTGGGGCGTCGCCGGACCAACATGGATTTTTCCTGAAAATTTCAGCTTTTTTGCTTCAGCCGTTTGGAGAAATCGTGCGTACGGCGTACGGACGGAAAAATGTTTATAGCAGATTCGGATTCTACACCCTTTGAAACAAAAACCATGAAATTTTCAGGGGGTTTAGAATGTCTTTTTTTTTTTTTCAAGAGCGATTACAATGGTTTATTATTGAATAATAAACCAAAATTAGATGACAAACAAAACTCGAGCGGAGGAAGCCCTACAATTAGGAAACCTTCAGACAAAGACTCCCTCTTCCTGGAATCATTTCTAAATGTCTCAAAAAGGATTTCCATGGTGACGATTTAGAGAGATTTGATTTGGTTTATTGTTGAATTTGCAAAAGTTCCATTTTTGTTTGAAACAGTTTGTCGTTGAGGTTCGGGTAGTTCCTCATAAAGGTTGAATGAGAATTTCATTACGGTCTCGGGGTATCAACGCCGGTCATTGTGAAGAAACCACACGGTGAAAACAAATCATCACTTCTGCGATCCTCTTCGCTCTTTATTTCCCTTTTTGCCCTATTTCGATTGAACGAGTTGTTTACAGCTTTTGCGGGGTTTCCCGCAGCATCTCGGTTTTCCAGCAAACGGCTTCTCCGGGTAGGAACCATTATCCGCCCCCGTCTGGCGCCTCAACATCATCAACTCTTCGTCCATTTTCTCCCTCCATTGCCTTTTCCTTCGTGGCCCCTTCAAGTTTCATTCCTCCCGTTCCGTCGAATCCCGTGGGAAATCGTATAAAGTCTCTCTTCACTGTTATATTGCGTCTTGTTTTGTAAGAATTGACACTTCTGCCCGTCAAAAAATAAGAATAAAAAAAAACGTCCGCCAAGTGGGTGTGGCACATAGTTTCCTCGTATCCATAACATGACTGTATAGATCAATTGAAAATTTCATCGAAATCGGTCAAGAACTCCCGGAGTTATGCGCGTAACAAGGATTTCACGTTTGCGCATGCGCAGAGGCTACTATTGATCCGGGGGTCATGAAACTCATAGGGACCATCTACACATCAAACCGAACAATCCCTGAAAATTTCATAGAAATTGGTCAAGAACTCCTGAAGTTAGGGGACCATCTACACATCAAACCGAACAATCCCTGAAAATTTCATTGAAATTGGTCAAGAACTCCCAGAGTTATGCGCGTAACAAGGATTTCACGTCTGCGCAAGCGCAGAGCCTACATGTGATCCGGGGTTCGTGAAACCTATAGGGGACCATCTACACCCCAACCCGCACAATCCATGAAAATTTCATCAAAATCGGACTGTAACTTCGTGTAGTTTTGCCCGCAAGGATTTGCTGACAGACAGACAGACACGGAACCAAAATTGTTCAGAAAGGTCTAAAACGCAAAATGCGAGTGGAATTTTTGATTTTGGAGACAAAAAATTTTCACATTCCGAAAGTGAAAACAATGCTTCCGCTACCTTAGTAGACTCGGAAGCAATTAGAAGTTACACTTTCCAAAAGTTTGTCAATAAAAATCCATTTCATTGCATCCAGGATTCCAAACTTAACGATTGCTGGAACATAATGATATGAAAGTATGAGATAGTCGATGAGGGAGTCCATGTGTTTCAGAAGTTTTCTTTAATACCGTGATTAATTTAGAACGGAGCTAAAATCGCAATTAACAAAATTTATCAAGGCGGTTGGTACAGTTAAAACCAAGTGGGTGATTCCCATATAAGTGGCCATTTTGAGATGAGGGGTCTGTGGTCTTCCCTGATGAGGATGCAAAGCTTGGAAAGAATTAGAATCAACTAGATATGAAGAGTCATTAAGGTGATTCCTATTTTACGGGACAATCGCTGTCCTTCATTGATAAATAATTTTCCGTTTTCAATGAATTTCTATGAATTTCAATGAATGCTACAACCCCTCCAAAAGAACTTGGCTAGCTTATGAAACAATATAATTTGTTACAAAACTATTGGTTATACAAAATTAAAAATAATAATACATTAAACTAAATATAATTTCAATTAAAACATATTCTATCTTATATCAGAAAAGGCGTACATTTCTAATTAACTTTTCTTTTTAAATCAAATTTGAACTTATGCAACCTCAATTGTGGCATCTGGTCAACTAAGTGCATTAAATACAATGTATTGTATGTCATAAATTTTATTCAACTTTTTAACCAATATTTTTCTAAAACTATCGATATTTTTTGGTCGATACTATCAGCAGTGCCTACTATCGATGATTAACCTACGATATATATCGGCATAGATATTACAACGCTGATACTATCAAACATCGATCGATTTTATGTTTCGATGGCCATCCCTGGTATACGCATACATGTAGATTGACGAATTGAATTGAATTGATTAGAATGACGATGCACAGAATGGAAAATGAATACTTCAAATAGGAGCCAGTATTTTGATTGACCAAGGACAATATTCCAAAGACAAAGTTGCGTTTAGGTTTGATAAAGAAAAACTATCTCCACTAGTTATAATTGGAAGTTCATTTATTTACCAATATTTTGTCAAGGCTTGTTAAATAAGTTGATCTCAAGGAGACCCTTGACATTGATACTCTGACTACCCAAGTTTTCCCAGTTCTTGGACACGTTAATAATTCGGCATCGTAAATACCACGAAGGTTGAAAAGGGAAATGTCATCACCCAACACGCGATCCGACGCTTACATTCAGAATTTGTCGGCCGATGTCCGTCAAACTATTTTCCCGCCTTTGGCCTTGTTACGAGAGGCTAGGAGAAATCGATTCAATCATCCGGATCTTCATATTCCTGAAAATTTATGGGTTTCATTGCAAAATTACATTGTTTTTTAACGGACTAAGTCACTCGCGACGAAGTTGTGGAAACCCATTTCAAATAAAAACGGAGTAAGATGGAACGTTGTCTATATTTCCACGAAAGTGAAGAGTTACACTGTTAAATCGATTTCGACCTCTTTCATAAAACTCGAATCTTTCAAAAATGTTAATCAAATAACCTTTTGTATTGGTATGGATACGTAGACGACATAATTATTTTATGGACAGGAACCGAGAGACAACTAAATTCTTTTCTGGAAAAAATCAACAATTTGGATCCTTTCATCAAATTCACCCTTGAATTGGGTGGAAATAAGTTAAATTTTCTTGACTTGTCTATCTCATTGATTAACAAAAGGCATGATTTCTCCATTTATAGAAAAAGTACCTACAGTGATATAACTATTCATAGCACTTCAAATCATCCTTTAGTTCATAAACATGCCGCCTTCCATAGTATGATCAATAGGGCACTGTCCATACCAATGAATGATCAAAATTTATTGAAAGAAAAATCTGTTATTAAAAGTATAGCCGTAAGTAATGGATATGGGGAGAACTTGTTGATTCTATTTGGAATAAGGTTCTTAGGAAAAAGAGTAGGGAAGGGGTGTGTAATTTAGTGAGAGAAATTGAGTTGGAAGAGAAAAAGTGGATTAGTATACCTTATTATGGGAAAATTTCGGATAAATTCGGTAAAATTCTGTCGTCCAGGGGTTTTAACGTTGGGTTTAAGAATAAAAATAATCTCAAATCTTCTTTGGGTTCGGTTAAGGATAAAATTAACGTTCAGGATAAAAGTGGGGTTTATAAACTAAAATGTTCATGTGGGCTTGAGTACTGTGGTCAAACTGGTAGGAAATGTAGGGAACGAATAAAAGAGCATGAAGAGGATTTCAGGGACAACAAAGGTGATTCTACCTTTTCAAGTCATCTGAATGAATCCAATCATAGCTTTAGTTTTGATCTGACAAACAGGCAATATGTAGAATTTCCTCAATTGCGCCTAAAGGGAGGTATGTTGGATGTGCTAGAAAAATTCGAAATTGTTAAGAGTGATAGGTCAGGAAAATGTTTAAATGATGTCATTCCTCAAAATATTTCACCATTATTGGGTTCTTTCTTGCAATAACATTGGCCCCGCCTCTCCATAATACTATTTGTGTCCCTTTCACTTTGTAAGCCTTGAGTGGCATTGATTGGTCCTCCCCGCCCCTTTCACTTCCTTGAGCCAATAGGATTCAATCTCCTCTCACTTGATCCTATATAAGATATGCTTTCTGTGATGTACTTTCAGTTTATGTTTGTTACTGATGATGACCTAACCGTCGAAATCGATTTAACAGTGTAACTCTTTACTTTCGTGGAAATATAGACAACGTTCCATCTTACTCCGTTTTTATTTGTTTTTTAAACTACCAATTCTTACATTAGGTACAGGTTTATTTATTTATTTTCTCTATTTATGGTACTCTGTACTAAAGCAAAAAGAAGCAAGAGTTCCTCTTCGTCAGAACTACTCATTTTATCATTTAAATGATTAACTATTTTTGGCATCTCAATTTAAAGTTTCGGCGACTCAATTTCAACTTCTGGCATACCACTTCGAGCTTTTGGCATATCAATTTATACTTTTCACAAATCCCAACTAACCCAACATTCCACCCCATATAATGATCAATAAATGTTTTTTTATTCTCTCTCTTTAAATGATTAACAGGAGTGCAATCCAGTTCTTAGCTACCGTAGCGACCCGACAGTTCCCCCCCCCCCCCCCCCCCTCAACACTCCTTCAACTAACCTTTGGGTGGGCTCCTTCCGCCCTTTGTTATCCCGGCATCACCACTTTTCCGTCCGCCTGAGGGGGTCATTCGTGTACCTGCCACCTTGGTAAGCACTAGCCTCTCTGGTGCTCTGGTTGAATCTACAGATTTTTCCAGGGAGTTGGTTAGGCTTAGTAAGTACCGTTTATGAACACAGGATGCGCTCACGTAAACCCTCGATAGACCCCCTCCCCGCCGTAGTTTTTTTCTACTAGCTCCCCTCCTCTGAGCTAGAATCCCATATTTGTAGGTTGCATAGGCAATTTTTCATCTTCGGTACTTAAATGTGTAAAATTAATAATTTAAATGATCTGGCTGTAGAACCATAGAGGTCTACTGTCCGGCTTGTTTTCCAAGAGAACCACTAGGGCACGTGTACAACTTGAGTGGAAATCTACAATACTGGATCGCTCACACAAATATCGCATCGTATGTGGCGTAGCTGTATCGCTGATCGCCAAGGAGATCGCGGGATCGCTTCCCGCCGCGACAGATCGCTTTCTATGTGCCCGAGTCTTTAATAGACACAAACATCTTCCCAAAATCAACAGGAAAAGCATGTTTTGAACATTCATTTACCGCTATCTCTCTTTCTGCTGGACATTCGACAAGTTTCCTATTGGCTTTGAGAACTCGACGTTAATTCTTTTTCAGTCAGGAGGTTTTTGATTTGAATTTTGAAGCGATTTTTTGGTTTCAAATATAGTTCCAATTGATTCAGCGACCCAAAAAACTCAGAACTAGATGATTCAATGATAATTTTCTTGATGTTAGAGGATTGCCAAAATAGGCCATTTAGCCGAACTGTGCGGCGTTCGGACACTGCTAATTTGGACGCACCGTGGAACGTAAATGACGAAATTTGGGGAGAAGGTTATAAACGTTTTTACATACGATTGGGCATATTATTGAAAATAATATACCTAAATTAAAACATAAACATACAGGTAAATGGCATTTAAAATCCGTCCATACAAACTTCAATTGGGAGTGCCTTAAGCTTTGATTCAAAACAATCCAATAGCATTGGTATATTGATGTAGACGTCTTACAATAGGGATTATGAGGTAGGCAATCCGATGCAATCCATTAGTAGTGGGCGTTTGTTCTAGAATGGATCAAGCCTCTTGTATTGTTCAAAGCTACCCCTGGATCAATTCAATAAGCCGTCTTATGGACGAAGAATAGCTTATTTGAGAAAGCTTAGGGGAGACGTTCTAAGAACCATGACCACCTATTGTGTAATTGAAACTTCCATCGTCCGATCACAATCAAAACAATTTATGTTCATTAGCCCAACAACTCCTCGATATACTCGTCTTTCTCGATGCCACTTGCTCGCTCGTTTGCACAGATATCTGTAAATATCTGTGCAATGGGTAGATATCTGTAAATGGGTAATTTCACAATGATGGTACTATTCCGGTCAGAAATTCTTTATTTAAAAGCCTTGAAACATGATTTTTTTGGTGTGAACTTGTTCAAAAGGTTGGTGATAGAGTGCCTATTGAGTGAGCACACATAATCTTTGATAATAGCTGTCATATTAATTAATGAAAATTAATTAAATCTAGGGAGTGAGAAAAACTGCACCTAGGGAGTGATTATTGTGACTATGGAGTGAAGAAAACACATATTTTAAATGAATCTGAGGAAGCTATTCATTTACTCTTTTGTTTTACATGAAAATGTGAAATGTTTTCAAAATCATATTCATTGAAAAAGAACTATTACTGCACTGAACCATGATTGTGAAATTACCCGAGTATAACTTATGAGTCTCCTACGGATTAGCAAAATTACGAGCATCACATAAATTCAAAGCGCTGTCACGGGAGAATAACGAATTCAGTATCAGAACGCCAACACTTGTCTGACAGGAGGAGATACGCGTCCCTCAACTGGGCTGGGAATTCGATAAAAGTTTATTTATAGCTCTCTACATCATGTGGATGAGGTAGTTCGGTATAAAGTTTGTTTCAAAACATTGAATAATTCCAGAAAACGGTTTTAGATTAAAATGACCTATTAAAAGAAAGAATCCCTTCCATCTACCTATGAATGGGACAAAAATGAGTACCCGAAATCAAGTAGGCTATATTTTTTGCTTCCGAGTCTACTTGGGCGTGCGGTGATTCGCAACCTGTGATTAGTGAGTTTTTAAGCTGGCCACTGACGATCGTTCCGAATGGAGTGGAGTGGCGCAAAGTCGGGCGATATTAGAGCGACGAAAAAGAAAGATACGAAAGTAGGGAGAAAGGGCAGGCCTAGAGCTAGAAGAGCTGGCATTGAGATCAACGAATGGGCGAAACGATGGAGGATAAAACTCAATCCCCAAAAGTCATGCTGTGTCATATTCACATATCTTCATTACTACGAGGAACTGCGGTTGAGCATCGGTGATGAAACCATCCCCTTAAATTCTTCAGTAAGATACCTTGGCGTAACCCTGGACAAACGTCTAACATTCAGTGCCCATATCACAGCTATACTTAAAAGATGCCGCAGCCGCCTTCACCAGCTCAAACCCCTTCTGGGAGCGCAATCCCCACTATCTCTTGGAAACAAAAAATTAGTGTACCTAATGCTAATTAGACCGATTTGGGAGTACGGTTGTCAAATCTGGGGTGGGGCGTCTGACACCCAGGTGAAAAAGATACAAACTTTTCAAAATCGTGCCTTGAGGGTTATCACGGAGGCCCCTTAATACATCAGGAACGCCAATCTCCATAAAGATTTAGATGTACCCACCGTAAACGAAGTCCTGCACCAGCTGTATGACCGCTTTCACACCCGCCTCCTCGACCACGTTTTGTAAAATCTAAAAACCTCAAAACAAGTTTATTTACCTAGCTCCATTCTGTTTTATATTATTCAATAATCCGTTAGCGGCTGCTATTCCCACTTCAACACCACTCAACCGTCCACAACGAAGACTAAAACGAAAGAGGTATACCGATCTTCTCATTTCTGACCAAAACCATCCTCCGCAATAACCCAGCTTGCTCCCACCCTGGCAACGCTATCTCTCATCTCGCCACTCCGACCTCTTCGGATAAATTAAACTGTCAACACTAATATTGGGAAAAAAAAAATCTTCATTGACAGAACTGTTATTAATTTAAACTAATTTGTTAAGTATGAAGGAAGAAGGTCGATGGACCACTACTTCCAAACATGTGTCACGTTCTATATATATTTATATTTATTCTTTGTTAGAACAACTGTTAAGCTTCAATAGCAATAAAGTTATATTATTAAAAAATAAAAGAGAGAGAAAGTAGGGGCCATTCACGATCCCTAAACTCCACTCAATTTTTGACAGTGCGGTTCCGTCTACCGTTCTTATGTGGTGTTTGTGTCCATCTTGTGGTGTTTGTGACATTGAAATGATAGTTAAGAGCGTGTTCTCGCAAGATGGACGAAGAAGAATTTCTGCAGTTGGCTACAGCTGTAAGTTCGTACACCAAACAAAGAAAACCCAAAAAGATGTGGGTGAAACAGTGGTTTCTCAACAGAAGACAGCACACACACTTGGATTTACATCAAGAGCTGCGGTTAGAACCATCTGACTGGAGACATTACTTGCGAAGGCCTACTTCCAATTACTCTGTTTGGTTACACCGATGATTTAAGATAATGATGCAATGATGCAGTGGCTGGCTGCTACATTAAGATCTCTGGCCACTGGGATGAATTTTGAAGAGCTGAAATTCGTCACTGCATTATCACCTCAGAGTTGGGAATCATCATTCCTGAAACTTGCCTAGCCATACTGAAGAGTTTAAGCTTAAGCTTAAGAGTTTAAGTTTCAACTGGGGAAAGAAACGAAATTCGAATAACCACAGGGTGCAAGGCGACAAGCAACCTGTTCGACTGACCATCACCAACTGAGGCAGAAAAGTGCGCGGTTTCCCCACTCACGGTCCATCAGTCCGTATTTCTCGGTCACGTTTCCCCATTCACAAGCAGTCGGAGCGATGGAGTTTTGGTGCGGCGCGATGGCTTTTCGACTGGTTGGAATTTTGCTACCACGCTATTTGGCTTGTTGGAACGATCGTCAGTGGCCAGCTTTAGTGCTAACTGGTGACGGCAGCTTCGAACGTCTTCCTGGGGCTAAAAACGTGGGAAGTACTGGATAACATTCTTCAAGCCTCACTCTGTCAGTTCCATAATCCCTTATTTCTCTAAAGGTAATAATAAGCTAAACAAATTCTCAACTACACAAGGTGAATTCAACTCAATTCTCTGGCCCTCATTTCATCCGATCGCTCTCCCTAGGGGCTAGAAGTCTTACAGAAAAAACGTCAATTAGAGATGAATTGAACGTGTTTCTTCACGGTAAAATAATTTACTACTTTGGTCAATTTTCTTCCGACGTTAAGTAACTTGAAACGAATAGCTAATAAAAATAATTTTGCGGTTCGTTCATTCCGAAACTGAATTTCTGTTCTTCTTTTTTGAACCCGACTTGCTGATGTTGTTTGCTGGGAATTTTCAACTTTACACCATCATTTTTTTTATTTTTGCATTAGACCTTTTTTTGGAGAGTAACGAAACAAGCCAATAATTTGCTAATATTTTTCTAATTAACAATTACATTCAAACTTTTTCATGCCGAATCATTGTTTTTTTAAATGAAAATAGCTGAACTCCCTAAGTATCACTATCCGTAAAAACGAACATCAAAGATTGAAAAATCACGATTGGGCGAACTACGTTGAGAACGCAAAACTTTGAACTCGTTTTCCCGAAATTGCAGATTTTCGGCCTGTCACAGTTCTAGAGGTGCGTTATTTTAAAATATTTCTAAACAAAATATTTTAATGACCAATACATTAATGTCACCAACACGATGAAACTATATGCCAGACTTGACTTGGCGGACACTTTTTTTGCTGTTGATTATAAACTGCGTATTAACACATTTATGAGGGACTTTGTGGGCGTGGGTACTGCCACACTTGACTTGGCGGACATTTTTTTGTTGTTGATTATAAACTGCGTATTAACACATTTATGAGGGATAGTACCTAATTATGGAATCTTTAAAGGAAAAGAGAGAAAATTACTTCAGCTGGAATTTTATAAGATAATGATGACTGTCTTCAACTGTTTTATTGCCCTAACCCGGGCAACGCCAGGTAAACCATGATTACCAAAGCGTTCGATGTTGCACGAATCTATGTTGGTGACAACGGATTTCCATGGAAAACATTTTCGGAAGCGACCACTGGAATTTTTTCGAACCATGAGGCGTAAAACTGCATCGTATACCATCAAGTTTGAACATTGAGGCAACAACTGATTGATAACGGTAACAGGTATACGGAACTCGTACACTAAAGTGAGTAATCATCAATTTTGAGTTGACAACTTTGCCGGATGAAGGAGCAATAGTTGAACACACCTCGTGATTCTAGGGCTCCTGAGAGGGGAGGAAATTGGAGATCAATTTGACGCGCGAATGATGGATGAAGAGTTTCAAGAGACAACTCCACTAGTTGTCGAACCCCCTAACCCCCTTCCGAAGCCGCAGCCTCAATGGTTGAACCTCTAAAATGAATGGGGTCCCTGTTTCCTGACGTGAATGTGTTTATACGGATGATGGATCATAAGAGGTGCTTTAAGGTCGGATGGATGACTCCACGTGAATTTGTAAGGCGGACGTCCCTTATGGGAAGATCAACGTCTTCTTTCAGACATTTATACTCGTGGCCATCGCTTATCCTGAATGTAAGGCGACGCGGCTTTCATCTTGTTCAATTTAACCTTTGACGCTTTAGCAAGGCCGCAACCATGAATATGAAGTCTTCAAATATTACCCCTTGAGGTGAATTGATTTGTATTGAGGAAAGATTCGAAATATTGATGCCTCAATTTCTAAGGAAGCTCCTACATGATTCAGCTTATCGTTCATACCTGCCGAAATGTTATCAAGATTTCTAGAGCAATTTGATTTGACCACAACTTTGAATAATTAAAGTCAGTCAAAACAGCGATTGGCATCTTTATTCTTGGAATAATATTTCATTTCTCAATTTTGAAATGTACTGCCAGAAACCACGGCTAGATATAGCATTAGCAAACTGAATTAAACCTTTAGCAAACTGATTTAAACCTTTAGCAAACTGAATTAAACTCTTAGCAAACTGAATTAGCCTTTTCGCAATTAGAATTAAACCTTTCGCAAACTGAATTAACCATTTCGCAATTAGAAACTTAACCTCCGAAAAGTTTAATTCTAATTGAGAAAAAGGTTAATTCTAATTGCGAAAGGTTTAATTTCAATTGCGAAAAGGTTAATTAAGTTTGCTAAAAGTTTAATTTCGTTTGCTAAAGGTTTAATTCAGTTTGCTAATGCTATAATAGATATATAGTCACTGGTTGACAGAAACAATGGCCTCCGAATTGCCGGTTTCTTTCTATCTGCTCTAGAGGTTTTTGAGGGTGCTGAATTTGTGAGGTGACGGAATGGTATAGTTGCCCCTTCCATTGAGCTGAATGCGGTTTAATGTTCCGCCACACTCAGAGGATGACCCAGACGCTTGAAGGCGTCTGATTCATCTCCCAAGGCGACGGATTCAAGAATCGGGAAGGACCAACTAACCATATCCATCACAAATCTCAAAATGATAATACAGGTTCGAATGAAACCTTTTTCGGGTAGTTGTTTTGATTTTTGGACCTTTCTTTACACTGAATTTGGCAATAATCACCGACTTCACTAGAAATTCTTCAAAAGGCACTCATCTTATAGGAAATTCCAACTTCTAAAGTCTAAAACCTATTTAAGCCACCAAAACCCTCACAAACCTGAACAAAAATGAGAATGTACCACAGACTGCGTCTGGTAAACATAGATGAGTGATTCACGTATATACCTATCTAATACAGATATAATAAATCTTTGTGGGTACTGCCATCACTTTCATGTGTGTGCCAAGCCTTTTGGATATTCATTTCAATGAGTGTGCTGATGCTCTAGCAAGGAGAGCCATTGGTGACTTATCCATTGATATTGATTCATCTCATCTATTGATATTTTGCCTATGCGCATTGAGGAGCAGATCTCCTACATGCAATATGAAGCCAATTCCAACTTGCTTGAGTAATGGCGGGCTCACTGGTCAGCGTGGTGTCCTTCAGGACCTCTACCCAGTTCGTCCTTTTGTGACCCAACTATCAAGGAGGGATCGAATCGTGGAAGCTACTGTCCACACCTGACTTACTCATGGACATCTGCTTAATGCAGTATCTTCTGATAATGTATGTTGGAGGTGTGAGGGTGTTCTCTCTACCCGCCACTTTATGGAGGTATGCCAAGCCTTAAGACCTTAGAGTCCTGCATAGAGAACCTCAATGGGGTGATGTTCTATTTAGGCCAGACAGGGCCAGGTACTTGTTAACGTACCTGAGAGCCGCATAACTGTACTAAGAACTGTAATATATTCATTCCCACCTAGAAACAGCTACATTTCACTCAATTGTAATAGAAACCTGTTGATCTAGCTTTAGTTTAGTTCACTAGTTGTCGTTTGAAATCATGCCTTACTTGACACCTTGCTCAAAGTCCCCCCAAATGAAAAGGAGCTAAAATCATTTAAAGAATCAAAGATTAAACTTTGTGTGATAATTTGCATCGTTTAAAAATAAAAGGGGAATCAAATATCCTGAATGGCCCATATCAAAGACGGAAAATGAATAATCCATGACTGTACACCTTTTAATGAACAACAGAAAATCCTCCAGATAAAGCATTAGACTAAAGTATCTTGCATTACGACTTATTTTTTCCGTCCTATCAAATGAGGTTTCCAATGAATTAATCTTAAAAGCTCAACATTTTAGCGATCCTGGTGAGAGATCTACTGGAAGTTAGACGTCACTGATGTTTTAGAGTTCCGCGGGCGTTCTGCCCGTTCTGTCAGAGGATTCAAATGCGCGTTCCGGTTTTTCGTGTTATCTCCTCCGATGATTTTTTTATTTTCGTTGGGATTGGAGGCTATGCAAGTTACCTTACAGCCATAGTAAAGAACCGTGGGGTAGAATTCGAAATTGCTAATTCATGCAAAGTCTCCATTGTCTAACGGGCGAAAGACACATTGAAAGGAAATGAAGGAAAAAGAACGGGGGAGCATTGTTGGAGATCTCCCACCCCTAGCAAACACCAGCTCATGGGGGTAGGTGCTCAAGGTGCCGCTCACCCCACTGAATAATATAGCGGGGCGGGGACGATGTGCGTGGCACCAGCCCGATCAATCTCCGCACAGTCCTTATCTGTCACCTTATCGACGAAGCGTTGCCAGGTTCTTAAAGCCCCATTTAGACGAGAAACTAAAATCGTCAATTATCGGCAATTTATGTCCACTAAAGTAGTCAGAAACGTCGGGAAATTTGCCTCATTACCAGTCGATAACCGACAATAAGTCGCCAGGAGTCGTTCTACTTTTGAGGAGCAATAAATTACTTCGTTTTACTCGAAAAGATTTACACTGAAGATAAAATTAAAGGGATCACTTTCGAAAAAACTCAGTTTCGGGGTCGAGCTTGACAGATCTTAAAATACCTGTCTAGTGAGACAAGTTCTTACTAAACGGTAAATGTACATCCAGAGAAAGAGATTACGATAAATCCCAACGTAATATAATGGTTCATTCTGGAGTAGATCAAGAACACATTATTTTGTAGAAGAATTCGATTTTTGCATCTTCAAACAATTAGTTTCTTTCGGGGGTTTCTCAATATAGTATAGGTCATTGGAAAGTTTAGTTTGCCCAGAACTATTGCTAGGGAGAAAAGTTGAAAATGCTCCGCACAACCCGTAAAAATCACAGTAAAACACATTGATCTCCCAATGTGGATACAATTTCCGGAATCGCTCATGATTTTCAGTGAATTTATCGCAATAAAACTCTTTTAAATGAACCAATCTTAAAGCTCCGCGTGAACTCAGGTTTTTAATGACCTATAGAATTGTGAGAAACTCTCGAAAAAAATCAATTGTTTGAAGACTGAAAATGGAATTTTTGTTACAAAATGTATTGTTGGTTTGCATATTACTTCAGACTGAAGCATTCTATTAGGCTGGGGTTTGTCGTGCTTTCTCTGAATGTCTATTAACCTTAAAGACTTTGTATCAATAGACAAGTGGGGAATTTTGCCACCCGGCAACCCGAGAGTTCTTTCGACAGTTACCCCTCAATATCTCCTTTTTTGACGAAAGTCGACATTTTCAAGGTTTCTGACAATAGTAGACTTCAATTGGGATCGAACAAGATAAGAATCACGAGAATCGGGTGAAAATTGTAGCTTGAGCAGCTTCAGATGGATTTGTTGGGAAACACAAAAGTTGCTCGTCTGAATGGAGCTTAGGGTTGATAATAAAGTCTCTTGGATCGAATACTATCAAACAAGGCCCAGTGTCACCTCGATCATTTCAGAGCGCTCTGAAGTAGGATTCGTGGAGGTCGAACACACCCCAGCCCATAGGATCTGCCCATGGAGCTCAAGGGTAGAGACTGCATCACCAGGAACTTGTAGAAGTGAGTAGTTAACAATTCATTTAGCAGCTTGATTGGCAGGTAGAAACAGCCAGAAGGTTCGACTTAACCTGCAGTGCCACGGCAAGCAAGCACCTTGCAAGGAATTTTCCGAATGGTGGGAAGATTTATTCCTATTCCCCTTCCTGTACTTGATTACAAGAGCTGACTGCTTGAAGCGGGAGGAGAAGCGCAGTCCAAGAAAGCTAAGCCCGTCATTACAAATATCAACCTTCTGCAAGAGAGGGGAATCATTGATGATATACGACATGCCATTATTGCACTGACCTCCCAACTGGTAGCCATGTTGTTGATAAGAACTCTTAAATCCAATACGATCAACATGGTTCAGAGCCAACTGGATGTGGAGGAAAGTTGCTCCTCTAAATGGGGCAGGTGGAACTTCTAAGATAACGTAGGGGTACGAAATACGATCAACATGGTTCACTGCAACCCAAAAGTTTAAAAGTTGCTGGTCTAAATGGAGCAGGTGAGTAAATAGTAAACATGTCAACCGCTCCCGTCGGATCTGCCTCAGGTAGGCAGGTGAGGGAGTCAATATTTGACTTAGATGGAGGGCAACAAAAATATTTAAACAGGCTAATCCACCCAATTATCTCGAGTGCTAGATTTTAGGAAACTGCAACATTAACAAATCCAGGCGTCGTTCCGGTTTAACGTGATAAGAGCCCCGTCGCTAAGTGAAAATCCATTAAAATATCAAGTTCGCCTAACACGTTGTACGTTTCCACAAGGAATAGTACAATTGCACAGTTGGATCGTGGGAAAGAAAGTACAAAAGAAGGAAGAACCCATTTTCAAGGCTATAACCTAGTACCTACAGTGTAAAAACATGAGGTTCACTTTATCCATATAACGAGAGAGGATAGTGAGAATAATTGTGGGAACAAGACTTGCTGTGTGAATATATATGTGCCCGTGACAAATTTTTTCTACTTGCAATTCTTTACTGATTTGCATGAATCTTTTTCTATGGGATCCCTATGATGCGATTCTGTGAAAGAAATTTGTATGCGTTTGTGCACTGGCACAAAGCGCAGCATGGTCATATTCGAAATCCGTTAAAAAAATATTACTATTTTGGTCCATAGATAACGATATTTTACATAAGACGAGCCATTCTGTCTATTTTTCTAAATTTGAGAGTATCCACCAAAAACTTGTTTCTGAGTGAGCTAGTCATCATAAATCTACTGGGTATTTTTCTTAACAATAATGCAAGTCTATGGATTGATACCAGTCGAAAAAATTAATTGAGAATGTTGAATTCATTCAGTTATAGGGTTGGCAATTTTGGATATAGTGAGTTTTGGAGCCACTTTGTGGTTACTAGTTACGTCACATCAGGGATATAAAGAGTTTTGCACCAACAACCAGTAAGTACTGACTCCAATTTGGAAAACACAAGATTTATACTGAAAATAAAATACATTTTACTCTAAAATCGGATGTATTGCAACGAACAGCTGTTCTTACATTACGTATCTCTGTAAGTTTTGAAAAAGTTGAAGCCCTAAAATGTATAGAACGTGAAGAAAAATGAACAATTAACTTTAAAAATGGATTTAAAAACGCTGCGAATTCTTTCACTAGGGTTCATTAGTCAATTGGCTTGCGTTCATGATTTGAATTTTTACTTAGCTTTGGAGTGTGCGTGTTTCACAAGTGATAGAGCGATTATTGAATTTCAGGAGGCACACAAATATAATCAACTGATCAATCCGAATAGGTATTTAGGTAGAGAACAGATTTACGTGCTCTATGCATATCTCCTGAAATTCAATAATCGCTCTATCACCTGTGAAACATGCACACTCCAAAGCTTAGTATAAATTCAAATCAAGAACGCAAGCCAGTTGAATAATAAACCCCAAAAATTGGAGAATTTTCAGCGTTTTTTATGGTTATCAGAATGCTTCAACCCGTGTATCGGCTACAAAGCCTTTTAGGAGTTCACTCCAGTATCTACATTATTACGTCACTAGGTTACTGATATCAACACAAAAACAATAATAAACCAAAATAACGCGAATGTTGGCACCATGAATCTCTCTCGTATATCGGGAATGGTTTGACCTACGGACCTGGGGAGGGGCTCATTCGATTCCTCGTGGAGTGTTCTTCAAAAAGAGTACACAATTAGGCGGCCTTGACTATTTTTGAGGTTTTTAGGGATTTTACAAAACTTTGACAGCCCTTAAAGAGCACTTTAAATCAAGTGAGAGAGCTGGCTCAAGAATTGGCGCGTCGCCGGACCAACATGGATTTTTCCTGAAAATTTCAGCTTTTTTGCTTCAGCCGTTTGGGAGAAATCGTACGGCAGCGGGACGGAACAATTTTTATTGCAGATTTGGATTCTATCTACACCCTTTGAAACGTAAACCATGAAATATTTAGGGGGGGGGGGGGGGGGGTTAGAATTTTTTTCTTTCAAGAGCGATTACAATGGTTTATTATTGAATAATAAATCAAAAGACTAGATTTATTCTGAAAATAAAATACATTTTACTTTAAAATCAGATGTATTGCAACGAACAGCTGTTCTTACATTAAGTTTCTCCGTAAGTTTTGAAAAAGTTGAAGCCCTAAAATGTATGGAACGAGAATAAAAATGAACAATTAACTTTAAAAACGGATGGAGAAAAGACTGGGGTTAACTATATTACAAAATTTAAAAAACACTTTATACTCTTGATGAAGTACTGTGCTCCTCATGTGAGAATAAAATTATAGGATAAAGCTTCGAAAACCCCACTCAACCTTCCTTCTATTCATGAAATCTGATAGGTAGGATGAATATAGTTACTTCTAAGTTAGTAGTGTAGCGACTCCCTTTTGTTCACTTCGAGTTTTAAATGGGATAAAGTTAGATTTGGAACGAGTAAACCATCGCCTTTGAAGTTCCTTTCCATCTACTTTCAGAACACAATGCTACCTTGATTTTGAAAAAAAAAAATGGATGTATTGAGTTTTGAAATGTCACGCCTCATATAGAATTCTGAATTGGTATGTTCCTCTATAGACGGACAAACCTGCGAAACGGGTGGTTATATGGATTGCTTTATATACTAGAGCAAATTCTAGGGAAGGTTCTGTCGCTATTAGATGTCGCACAACTTCCAACGTGACTAGTCCATCCTGAGTGACTATGATTAAATCAACACGTTCGTTCATTTGGGAAAGTATCGTGGTTGCACTACTTTTCAAATCTATTGGGGACGTGATGCGAACCGCGGAAAATTACTTTTTGTAACGAATCCAAAGACACCAGAATAACTTCTGACAATTGAGCTGTTCTGAAGTCATTCATCAGAGAACATTACCGAATTTCAGTTCAGAAAACATTATTTCCCCGATGTTTTCAGAATCAACCGAATGCACTGGTTTCCCATTTGATGGGTACAATCAATCTATGTTTGGTTGCCACGAATCAAAAAACGCAATGATAATCAAGAGATGTTCAGAGAGTGATATTATTATTGTTATCTGTCTAACGATTTTGACTCGGCCATTTCGTATGTACACGGAATCATTCTTACCATATCATAGGGTTAGTAATTGGTACAGTGCATCTTGAGACAATTGATAAGGCCAATGGTGGGAGGGAAGGGTGTTTGAGCTTTGGAGCTTCAAGTACAGATACATTTTCTCCCAGTAATCTTTGAGCACTGAAATTCGGTACACAGCGTCACGAGGACATGGGGAGAGATTGGCAGGATGCCAGATCAACTGGGTAGCCCAGCTAAATAATTCTCTCCTATTCTGGGGCGCTGAAATTTAAAAATGAGGAATTCCTGTGCCGATTTAGATGGGGAGGGAGAGGGGGGGGGATTTTCTGACCTTTCATGCCTGAAACGCTAACTTCCATCCGTCTTTGAGAGCTGGTATTCGGTACAGAGCCTCATGAGGCCACGGGGAGGGATCGGGAGGATGTCAGATCAAATAGGTGAGCGACAAGCTAAATTTTTCTCTCCTATTCACCTTGGGGCGCTGAAATTTGAAAAAAACGAGGATTTCTGTGGCGATCTTGATTCTGTCCTTTCGTGCCTCGAACGCGCTAGCGGGGTAACCCGTCAATCAAACAGACTCAAACAGAATGGTTACCTTAGTAACAGATATTGCAACCAAACCGTTCAATTGCCTGAATGGATCACATGGCTTCCTGACGTATGTACACAGCTAACTGACATCACATGGAGCAAGAAGATACCTACGGCTCTCAGCTACGTGTACACTGCGATATTAGCAGGTGTGAAGACTAACAAAGAGTCTATCGTAGAGTAAACCCTCTTTCGGTGGTCATCTTCAGAACTTTCCATTGCTGCCATTTGAAGAGCACATTAATGGTGTGTCCCTGGGAAGGCATTGGAATGGTACAATTGCCCCTTCGATGAGTTGAATGCGGATAATGCCTTGCAACATTCATGGGATGTCCCAGAAGCTGCTAGGCGTCTGGTATATCTCCAGTGGTGGCGGATTCGAGAATCGGGAAGGGCAATCTCACCATATCCTTCAAACTTCCATCCATCTTTGAGCGCTGAGATTTTATACACAGCCTCTTAAAGCCACATGGGAGTGATTGGGACGAAACCGCAGCAGTAGAGAGATCAATAACGCTAGCGAGCCCGAGCAATGCACGGGAAACCGTCTAGTCTGACGTAAATAAAAATATAATAAAAACATTCATGAGGACGTGGGCTCGTGATTGTTAGCAAACTTTTAAATGTCGAATTCCAACCTTTCCGCAGAAAGAATCAAGAATGTAGGAGTTGTGTCGATTGGATTTTCCTTATCTGTACGATTGTGCTTTAACAGGGGTTCCGTGCATTACCGCTCAGTCAATCACTCAAGTCGATTGTCCTCAGTAAATGCTATCCGTTATGGCCCCATCGAGTCGATATGAACCGTCAACGAGAAATCTATGACAAATCCGATGCCCTCCCTCCAATGAGTAAACGTGACGCAGTTTTGCAGCTCGGGATTGTTAAATAAACTTTTTAACGACGCCCTTAAAAGTCAGACCCGTGGAATGCGATGTTGGTTAAACAAAAACTTGTTTATATGACATACATTTTATCTCTGAGTTATTCAAACACAGTCACACTTACTCATGCGGTTTGAGATCACAAGCGGACGTGCATATTCTATTCAAGGATAAGCATTTAATTATAACTTCGCTAATTATTTAATATTTCAGACGGAAAGCTTTATATGATGTTTACATGAATACAGGCGTAACATCGTGGCAGCGGTTTCAACATGGAATAGAGTTTTTCCTAGGGTTATAGATAAATTTGTTTATATTCTGCTTTTTATGTTTACGTGACGATCTAATTTCATACTTCAAATCTTTTATGTTTGTTTTCACACGTTCTTCCGCTTTCAAAAAAAGCGGGACGGTAGACCTCTGTGGTTCTACAGCCATATCATTAAAATGATTAATTTTACGCATTTAAGAAAAATTGCCTATGACACCTACAAATATGGGATTCTAGCTCAAAGGAGGGGAGCTAGTAAACATTTTCATTGTTTTTTATTTTGGTTATTTCTCGTCCGTTTTTTTAATCTTTTTTCGCGCTTGTGTTTGCACATGAAATTTCATAGGTAATTATCCATTTCCTTTGCGTCCTCCTTTTCAAACTAATTCCCGTAAAAATCAAAACATGAAAGTTACGGCTGGGGGGAGGGGGTCTAACAAGGGTTTACGTGGGCGGATTCTGTGTTCATAAACGGTACACACTAAGCCTAACCAACTCCCTGGAAAAATCTGTAGATTCAACCAGAGCACCAGAGAGGCTAGTGCTTGCCAAGGTGGCAAGTACACGAATGACGAATGAATGAAGGTACACAATATTATATTTTAAAAATATATATTTTTGCATTTTTGATGTAGCCAATACGAACTAAATTCGGTCTTTTCAGCAACAGTATGTCTCAGAATAAGAAAACTATGGATAATTCTTACCAGAAGATGCATTCTTCTTGGCATAGATAAGCTACATGTTAAACCAACGTAAAATACAATATAACGGATGTGGATAGCTCCCGTTTTCATTTACGCTTCTACGCCTGAGCATATCCTGGGGATTTTTAGCATCATGGTGTTGCAGGGTAATCGCCTCTACCCTGTAAGGGGTAACGAGTTCATTAAATCACTTACTTGTTATAACATCATGAAAGGACCAGAAGCCGTAAGGAGCATTCAATACAAACACAGCCATTGAAAATAAAAGATAGGTAAATATCATTGTTGAACAATCGAACAACAGAGTGTGGATTCATACGGTTGGGATGGATTACGGGATGAAGAACAACGCTGGGGTGTAATATTTCATAATTTCAATAGGCCAACTGGTTACCCGCGAAAGAACTAAGGAAGAAAGGCTGTCGAATGAAAAAAGATGATAAATCACTTCATAAAAGGCCCACGGCTCAGCAAGTACTCCGGTTTTGGGGATACGGCTACGGATAAAAGACCGCTAAGCTCGTCCGGTTGATTTATGGGCCGGCCGAAAAACGCTATCCCGTTGGGCAGAGAACGATGATTTCCAAGGGGCATCGCTCAAAAAAGATGAGTTGAATCAACGACAAACTGTGTAAATATAGATTTATACTCGTACATGCATATTCACAACTTCAATGTCCAGTGGCACCGTATATCACCTTACTAACCTCATGAAATTATCGTTTAACCAATAATAGTGTATTGAAATTGAACTTGTGCTTAAGATAGACTTCAAGAATCATTCTGAATAATACTGAAGAAATTAAAACATTAGCCTGCCTTACAAGTTCTTCTGCCAAACAGCTTTCCAACAAACCTCTTGGACCAAAGTTTACTAAAGTTTAACATGTATAGGGTAGCAGCTAGAAGTAAACCAGATCAATCTCTAAATTCCATAAAAATCAAACTCTAACTGGGGATACTTTTAGGCACAAGAATAGTTTGCCACAGACAGCCATGGAAGCAAAATTCATCAGCAAGTACTGAAACGCTAAAAGCAAGCCGGCATTTCGATCTTAGAAGGCAATAATGTTCTTCTTCTTCTTCAATACCACTTTTATTCCTAGGATAATAATACTAACATTACAAAGATGGTTTTGCAATATTAGAAGAGCACCATTACAGTGAATGACTGAGTGGCTGGAGAAACTTTGGCAATTGCAAAGCGTTTTTTTTTTTCACCACAAAGGCGGTTTTTGATTGAAAAACGATCTGTGTCACTTGAATAGATCGAATGCAATGTTGAAGTAGTTAGTTTTGAAATCGCTGGATATCTTGAAATGCACTAGATTGGTGAAAATAATGATCAGGTTTGGTGGATACAACGTTTCAATTTGGTAACGCGTCTTCCTGGCAACACCGATACCCACGCTGGATTGCAGCTGTGAGGTTGATAACTGTCGAAGACACAGTTTCGCTGTGTCGGAAAGAATCACACGAGATATTGCGCCCTTGGATTTCCGACCCGACTTAATCCACGTGAAGTGAAGGATCTTCCCAATCTCTACTTAGCTCTGCTGCTCATATCAAAAGAGAAGAAGAAAGACCATATGTATACGACTCGACACCTCACAGACCCTGATGAAACTCTTCCATCAGTGTCGTGGTACAGCGACCAAAAAAAAGTTGAACTATTGATTGAAGATGTAGATCTACATCTGCAATAAGTAGTTTAGCTTTAAAACAAAATCCTTTTAAGCCCATCACAAACATAATTATTTTTGAAGTGTTATCCAGAAGTTGTTGTCCATTTCTTGTCAATAAAATTGACACGCACTTGGTTTAAGGGGTGAAAATCTTTATGTCTAGATGTATCTGACGTGCTCGCTTCCGGCCTGACGTACTTGAACAAGGAGTAGTTGGAAGTAAAGAGTTTTTGTACGTGTTTGATCAAAACTAATAGCCAAATCAACAGCCCATAGCGAAACCAATAGCCAATCAAATGTAACTGTTTTTGAAGGGGTTTCCCTGAAGTTTTATTAATTTTTTGTGAATAAAATTCCTTCAACTTCTTCAATTCTTATCCCTCGCTAATATCCCATGTATTTCATTTTTCTCTTGTTGAACACAGAAATGTGACTAAACATACCGATGAATAGATAGGTTTTGTGAACCCAATAGTAAGTTTTCACAACTCAGTTTTATTTAATGGAAAAACGTTGTATGTTGCTCTTTAGTTGCCAGCTGCCGTTTTAATTATTTTTTGGGCATGAATTCACTTTACTGTAAAATTGAACTTCTGGTACAGGCAACGTTTCCCAAGTCAAACATTCAATTGTACATTCACTTTAAGGGCTATGATGGTAAGGAAATCCAGAAGCATTTGGACACAGGTCAGAATCTAAGCCCATACATTTTGCGTGGGGACAGGACTGAGTCGGTCTGCCCCAGTGTTGGTGGATAATACGACGTCCAGCTGAGCCATCAGAAGGCTTCCAGGCAAGGGCGGCTACTGTGTGGAGCACAGGCCCATCTGCAACTTCTGGCCAAAATGAAGTAGGAACCTTATAACACTAACATTATAAGTATATTATTATCGTACTGTTTTCTAACTATTCCCATGAATCCTCATTGAAGAGCAGAAGAATTTCGAACCCACGTCCCAAACAGAGCCTCAGGATGGTTGAAAGGATGGTGGAGATGGGAGTTAGTTGAGGGGGGTTAGGGGCTCACTGTCAGTTGGGACAGAGTCGGAGAGCACATTTAAGCTGAAGAAGAGGAGCTTGCATGGAGAACACAGCGTTTGATTCTAATCGAGTCCAAAGAATGAACCAATGAGAGCGCCCAAAATAAGTTTCAGAGAACACACCTAGTCGTCCGCTCACTCGCCAGAATGCGTGCATCTAATCACCAAAACTCACTCGTATCGTTCCATCCGTTGATAATCCCCTACCCTTGCGGCCGATCTATGTTAGCTGTAAATACGCAATGAACACATAAGGGCTATAAAACGTGAATTTGCTAAATTGTCAGTGGAGTAAAGAGTGATTATTCGCGATGTAGGGCGCCCAATGCCCATATTGGCAGGTCTGCAACAAACCTCAAAGGCAAACATAAATCGCTCCACAATTTGCAATTACAACCCTGAGTACTACGAAAAGATAGACAGGCTCTGCTGATGTGAGGTAAGTAATATACTTTTCTGCTTCCCTTGTCTTCTTTGCTGGAATAACAGGAATGAACCTTGGGTTAAAGATGGAATTGGGCTTTCACCTCCACGATGGTTCTTACTGGACAGATATGAATTTTAACTGTCACCCAATGCCAATATTGACAGGACTGCATCTTAACCTCAAATGGCAAGCAGAAATCATTTCAAAATTTGCTATTTCAATCCTCAGTACTACGAAAAGATAGAGTGGCTCTGCGGATGTGAAGTAAGTAATAAACTTTTTTACTTCCCTTGTCTTGTTTGCTGCAATAAAGGGAATGAAGCTTGAGTTAAAGATGGACTTGGCGATCTTTTTAAAGTATTTACGCACCTACTGGTGAACTTCTTTTAAAGGTAGGACTGAGTCGTTTGTTCCACGATTTGAAGCCGAGAAAGTGGACAAGATTGATCTCCTTTGCATATTGGTAGTTGAAATTTGTACTTGGCTGAGAAAAGCTCTTTTTGTTTCATGTTCCTTTCGTGGTTATCCCTTGCGGACTCCGTGCACCCCCGGGGTTTCAGGGCAGGAGCTACCGCTGCTTCCAGGTATGTTTTGTGTGTTGTTGGACAGTCCCCATACCACGGAAGGGTTAAACACACTTGTCTACCACATTCTTACCATACTCTCCATACACCTAATTGAACAACGACCCTACACAGTCAACACCTATTCTGCCTCATGCAGGAACTAATTCAATTAAATTCCCCGGTTCAGTGTTGTCGTTTATTTCAGTGAAAGTCGTCCACTTCCTCGAGTAATCAACTCGACAGATCGTTCTCATTTAAGGCACCGGTGACGAGGGGGGAGGAATGTAATTTGTGCATCTCCACCGGATAGGAGACTGCGGTCGGAGAGGACAAGGGACCTCTAATAGTTCCCCGATGTTTATCGAGTGTTGCAATTAACCCGGCCACCATTTTCCCCGTAGAATTACATTCTCCATGTTCGCGAATAATTCCTTCAACAGCTCGAATTCGAAGATGTGCTACAAGAACCGTTCAACAACTTGATGAGATAGAAGTTTCAATGAAATACATAATCAATTATTTCGACATAGACCACACCATACTAATTATGTCTTGGAGTTTTTCCGTAACTAGTAACTTATAAAACTATCAAATACATAATTATGTATTAAATAATATTTACAATTAACACTGGGGCACCTTCATCTTTATTGGTTTATTGTTCTTTAGGTTTATTATTGAAATATTCATTTAGTTTTCATACGGTAATAAAAATGTATGAACCCCTCAAACCAGGTCGCTTCACGTTTCACGATACGTAGATTCAAAATCTGCAATCAGCCTGAAAGGGTTTAGAATTGATTCTTCCACACATGTACTCCAGTTAGAGCCCAGTTGGCCTTAACTTTTAGCCAGGCCGATCGTCTCACGATGCTATTTATGGTGCAGAAACTGGTCAAAAACGTGTTATTTCGGGGTATTTACTGACAGAGCTAAGAAGAAGAAGGGGGGGCATTTTTGAGCAATTTTCGAAAAAAGGCCCTCTTCATCAAAAATCAATAACCAATGTGCTTAATAAGGAATAGGTAAGAATCGTATCTACCAAATTGTCTTCTATCCCCTTCTAATTATTGCGCTTACCTTTCAACAAATAATTACAACTATATATTACCAAAATAATTGTGTATAATGAGAGAGAGAGAGAGAGAGAGAAAAAAAATTTATTGATCATAATATTGGGTGGAATGTTGGGTTAGTTGGGATTTGTGAAAAGTATAAATTGATATGCCAAAAGTTGAAATTGAGTCGCCAAAAGTTTAAATTGAGATTCCAAAAATATTAAAATTGATTTGTGCCAAATTATTTGGGCAGAATTTTCAATTTGATAATATGCCAAAAATTCAAATTGATTTTGCCAAACTAATCTGATTTTCTTTTTTTTTCCTAACTATATATATGTAAGTATGTAAGTACGTTGTGTGTGTGTGTGTGTGTGTGTGTGATTTTATTCTTCCGGTAGCCAAATTGCTGCTCCGTCCTCTAATAATAATTGTGTATAATTATTGATAACAACCATGTTTTATCAATATGGCAAAAATGTGGCAAGTGGGCTGTCATTTTTCAAGTAATTTTGAATGCCAAATCGATTGAGATGGGTCCCAGATCAGCTCGAAGAAAAAAAATTTACTTTTTAGAGCGGGGGGATTTTGTTGAAGTTAAAAGAATGTAAAATTCAACTGTTTAAATCCCAATTTTGCCTAATTCTCGTTCAATGACGCAGTCTGAGTCATAGCCCCTCCCCTGTGGGCACCTCTGCCAAAAGGAACCGTATTAGGGGGAATTACCAGAGCGACCAAAAAAGAGTTAAAGGATGAATAGTCCTTGAAGGAATGGAATAGCGTCCGAGAGGATCTTCAACGCAACTGCGCCCAATTTCCATTTGGGCGGACCGGTCTCCTTTGATGTACGTCGTTAGCTCAACCCGAAGGTTGTAGTGGCGGTAAAACGGAAGTAGGTAACGGGATAGACGGAATGAGGGCCCTCGAAATAAAAATAGAAGCCTCTTCAAAAGGTTCAAAGGTCACTCACGGAACTGCATGCGGCGAGGCACTGAAGCGTGGGAGTACCGTGACGTCACAAAGTAATCTACGTCACCGACTGAATAGTAACGAGTCACGAAACCTCCGTGCAACGCCCCCGCGGATCCGTGGAAAAAAGTATCGAAATAGACAGGAGGGTCTGACGCGTCAGAAATGACAAGAACGTGCTAGGTAGCAAAGGGTGAGGTAACTTGCCGTTCGGAAGGGGTATGCGGTCTAGCCAAACATGGAACAAATGTATTACCAAAGTTAGTAACGTTATCTTGGAAACGTCAAAAACTCAAAGCTATCTTGGTGTTTCGACGTACTACTCACTAGAAGAAGAAGAAGAAGAAGAAAGAAGCAAGCCAATTGAATAATAAACCCCAGTGAAAGGATTTGCAGTGTTTCATGCGTATCAGAATGCTTCAACCCGTGTATCGGCTACAAAGCCTTTTAGGAGTTCACTCCAGTATCCACATTACTACATCACTACATCACTAGGTTACTGATATCAAAACAAATACAATAATAAACCAAAATAACGCGAATGGCTCAAGAATTGGGGCGTTGTCGGACCAACATGGATTTTTCCTGAAATTCAATAATCGCTCTATCACCGGTGAAACACGCACACTCCAAAGCTTAATAGAAATTAAAATTATGAATGCAAGCCAAATTTAAATTTAATCATAAACCCCAGTGAAAGAATTTTCAGCGTTTTTTTAAAGGTTTTATGGCACTTATGACACGTACATACAGCGTTTTGTTTTGTCTTGGGCCTTGGTGTGTCTGCGGGGCTAAACGTTTCTCTTGTGTCCAAGTGTGCATACCATATTCATATGGGGCAAAAATTTGCCTGCCGAATGCTGGGAACAAAACCAAGGACCTGGACTGGGGTTGTGAGCTCCTGCGCTACGGGTTTGTTTTACTTAGTTTAATTATAAAATTGAATAACAAATCCCAGTGAAAGAATTCGCAGCATAAGATCATGCCATACATCGGGAATGGTTTGAGCTACAGACCTGGGGAGGGGCTCATTCGATTCATCATGGAAAGTTCTTCAAAAAAAAGTGCAAATTTAGGCCGCCTTGATCTATTTTGAGGTTTTTAGGGATTTTACAAAACTTTGACAACCCTTAAAGGGCACTTTAAATTAAGTGAGAGTGCTGGCTAAAGAATTGGGGCGTTATCGGAGCAATATTGATTTTTCCTGAAAATTTCCGATTTTTTGCTCCAGCCGTTTGGGAGAAACCGTGCGTACGGCGTACGGACGGAAAATTTTTTAGTGCAGATTCGGATTCTACACCCTTTGAAACGTAAACCATGAAATTTTAAGGGGGGGTTAACATTTTTTTTCAAGAGCGATTACAATGGTTTATTATTGAATAATAAACCAAAATACACATTAATATTAACCTGCTCATCACGGGACAGTTACGGTAATGGCATTTTACCACTTGAACCTTCCATAAACGCCACTTTTCAAGAATTCCAATGATTGGAATGCGTTTCCCCGCAAAACGACTTCCTACTTTGCAATCAAGGCTACTGCGCTACTGCGAATCAAGCTTTGTCCTTTAAATGGGAGAATAATTCATCCCCGACTCTAAAACGGAGTGAAACATGAAAATAACCAATTTGTCATGAATCATAATCCAATAATCATAGTAATTCAATCATGAGGTAATCGCCTCAACCCTTGGAAAGGGCAACTACGCCATTCGATCACCATCTTGTCATAATGTTTAGCTAATACTTACCCCACTCTTACAATTCACAATCTTCAAGCAACCACCGTTAATTCAATGTTCCCATCTGTGTGCAGCAGGTGATTTCAATTATCTCCGATTGACCCATTTATTCCTGGCCTTCAACGATTTCGTAATGCCGTCATTGCCGCACTTGATATCACCAATGAGACCTGAATGTTCTTGTAATCTGCCATCTGCCAGCGCTCTCAAAACCGTCATCATTAATTTCCAATATCTACGGTTTAATCATTATTAGAAGTAAGTTTGATTATGTTCAAATGACATAAGAATGAATTTAGACAGGGCAATCACCCTAGTGGTTTTTTTCGGCCATTGACCAGCACCTACTGGACGAAAAATATGCATCGGTCAAACGAAACTCACGCGATTATTAGTCAAAGAGGCCAATTCAGACTTCAGCCAACGTCCGAACGGAAATTGCCCAGAGGAGGCTGGAAGGAGTAGAGCTTACATAATGCAAGCGAAACCTGACGTTGGTTGACCCAGAATGCTATAGAAAATCCCGTTCAGCTGGTTGTCAGCTCGACGGAAGGCAGTACGATTTGGTCACCAAGTAAACCTTCATTATTGACAGGAGACCAGCATTATGGGTTATGTTCCCTGAGAGGATTTTCCATCGATACGATGCTACTCCGCATGAAGAACAGATAAAAACTTCGTACAATTGTTTCTGGACACATTCTCGTCGAAACGTGAGATTAGGCGTGAAGCTATGCTACGCTACAAAACGATGACATTTAAAAATGTTTGGGAACTTGAGCCATGTGGTCTTTCTGTTGTTTAAATCCCAGAGGTATGCATCGTTAAAAATACAGGACCTATCAACATTATGTTTGAACATTGAACTGCGGCAGGACTTACTGTAAAGGTTCTTCAGTAATTTAGGTATTTTGCAATAGGAGCAAGCCCAATACAATGTGAATAATATATGAGATGGTGGAGGAATGGAGATATAAAATATCCTTGGAACTTGAGGAATTGGAAAAGAAGATAGACGAAAATAGTGTACTATGTTGGTGTGGTTCAAGCTTTCTCATATAGGTAACATGCATTTACGGATCCTTCAAATGTTTCAAGTAAAGTTAAAAGACTCTCGTACCTGAAAGCCGTAGAAATTGAACTTGTATAATGAGGAGGTTAGTTGGAAAAGAAAATTTGCCCCCATCAAGGCGTTTGCTTGGACACTTAGTGGGAAACCTTGAAACAAAAAAAGCTTCGGGTTTATGCTCAGGATCAGCATTTTCAAGAAACGGGATGGGAGTGCCACCCTTATCCATTAAATTCAGGGAATTTCAAGAAGGATAGGGAGAGGGGCTGAATGGGGAGTTTAGAAGGCTAGCAATAGACAGGACAAGGGTGTCTGTAATTTTAAAGGGCTAATATTCGACAGGTATCGCCAATTTGGCCTATGGGGGAAGTGCGAGGGAAAGAAGCATCAGGACAGTCAGTAATGAGTGTGAGTAGTCCACGCTCTGCTACCACATAACAAGGAGGAGATGGATAGGACTAGTTCGCCTGTAACACTAAGAGGGTACCCTTGAAGGTAATGTTGACATCGATATGAGATTATAACACAGACCTTTCACGACTACATGCCTATGAGGGAAACAGTCAATAATAGAGTGTAAGTAGTACGTGTCCACGCTCTCCAACCATACAACGAGGAGTTGACAGAATGAACTAGTTTCCCCTTCAAAGGGTTGTGGCGATAAGCCTGCAACACCCAGAGGATACCCCTTAAGCTAATTGTGCAGTGATATCAGATGGTTATACAAACCTTTCACGACTACATGTCTATGAGGGAAACAGTCTATAATAGTGTAAGTAATACGTGTCCACGCTCTGCAACCATACAACGAGGAGTTGACAGAATGAACTAGTTTCCCCTTCAAAGGGTTGTGGCGATAAGCCTGCAACGCCCAGAGGGTACCCCTTAAGCTAATTGTGCAGTGATATCAGATGGTTATACAGACCTTTCACGACTACATGTCTTCCGAATTTGTGGGATTTCGAAAGGCTTGAGAGTAACGAAAATTTGTTTGACTAACAGCCCAAACAGCACATTTTCTGAAAACTTTATCAACATTAGATGAAGATTGCATAAATTAGTCTTGCTGCAACAATTGCCGTCACACATAGACGCCCAAATGGAAAAATAGCAATAACTTGCTTTGTTGCTAGCAGTGTTTTTCGAGTTGGTCCCTTCATCAAATTTCTTGAGGTTTCCTACCTTCATTTTACGGTCTTTGAGTCTTAACAAGCATTGAACCTTCTGAATTTACAATCTGTGACCCACAAGTTTACCTTTCTTAAGAACAATGGTTTGTGTAAGAGCTATCGCCGAGTGATGACACCATTTTAATTACTGTGTCCAACATTGCTACAACATAACCACTTCCTAAGAACTCCAAGTAGAGCTCTATGACAAGGAAGCAATTGATAAATTAAGAAATTGTTTATTTGAATACCACAAAAAGTTTAAACATGTACGAAATACAATAAACGCATGGTTGTACTAACCGTCTGCTGGAGTATTGGACTTCGAAATAACCGTGGGTATTTCTGATATTGCATAGTTGAAGAGAAAGACAAAATAACCCCAAAAACTAATCCCATTTCAGTTCATACTGTGCGCACTTCAAAGGTTAAAATGACAGATCATAAATTTCCTGTAGCTCCATGACAACCTACAAAATTCAGCAGTCCAATCTGGTCCGTTCATCGATAGCAACGTCTCTCGTCATGAATGGCTGGCTGAATGCAATACACGGAACCCCATCAGGACAGGGCATTCGCGAAGAAAATGATGATTGTCTTCCCTCTTTCGGAGATTGCACATAAAATACTCTTGAATGCCAGTGTTGAATGGCTTGGCATAGGAAGCGATGTGCTAAACTACTTGTTCCTCCCAAGGATTGAGTGATATGTCTGCAACTCCCAGTTGATACCTCACAGATCTGATGTTGGTTTTGTACACATCAAGAGCTATTCAATAAGGAATAAAGTTCAGTTAAGACCCCTATCCTACTGTCTTGACGTAAGGGAATCTATATCTGGGTCGGTGTAGGTATAGCGGTTTCAGTCACAATGCTGTCTGTCGCCATGCGGGTGGTCCCCGCATTGGGTTATCGTTCCCTTCAATCGAATATCCCACCGTATCACACAGCCCTCGCTAATGAAGCTACGTCCACGATCTCATCACCTGTCGCGTCCCGAAATGAGATGTCAGAGTGCGGTACAATAAACGTCAAAATGGCAATGAAGGGAATTTACTGGACGTAGCGAGTCTGAAAGACATTTATTGGACTCGAACGTCATCAACATCAACTTAATGCACTTGAAGAGTCTTTTTTTTCTTCATTTAAAAAAGGTGTCGGACATTTTTGATTTTTTTTAAGCTAAGTTGCTTTTTTTCAACTATTTGATAGGCATGAAAATCTTTTGGATCTCTTATCTCACGTTTACTGTAGTACATTTTCAAAATGGACACGTTCCGTTTTGGTGCGAAACTGTGGGCTGGTTCTCTTTTTAAGTTATTTTCAAGATCGGAACTTCAAAAATACGTTTTTGATTGAGATATCATGTTTATTACAAAACTTGGTGTTGTGACACAATTTTTGTTTTCGGATACCACCGGACCTTGCATACATCTTAAAATCAGAAAGCTCTTCTCAAAAATCAGAAGTAACTCTTTCATAAGAAACGAACGTGAACATCTTAAAATGCAAAACGAGATGGATACAATCGAGATAATTGTACCTAAAATTGTTTTGTAACTAATCTCATAACTTGAAAACATTGTGGAGAGTATCTGTCTCACTCAAAAATCAGAAATCAAATTTCCATACAAACGAAGGTAAAATAAACGCGACGGAGAATCACCAAGGACTCAACAAACGATAACAGTAATGATAACCTGGAGCACAACAAGCGCACGGAGTGCTGCATTCTGTGGATTCTGTTGAGCATGTTCTGGGTACAGGTTTTGTCTGATTGATGCTACCGTCAAGTGGACTAATGGGGCAATACAATATGTCAGGCTTGTCGAACTGCAGAATGGACATGATCCCTTTTGATGCTAACAGTTGATCCTCAAATACCCAGTAAGGAGAAAAATGTTCCCTTTTGAAGCAAGAAGGATGACGAAAATTAATGGGATGTAAATGATCACTTTGGATAGTAACCGTTATGTTTAGGCTGGTTTTAGGCAAGGAAATGTTCTGATTTGAACATAGGCGGATAAACCTGTGGATTCTGTTGAGCATGTTTTGGAGATAGGTTTTGTCTGATTGATGCTGCCGTCAAGAGCACGAATGGGGAAACACAATACGTCAAGCTTGTCAAACTGCAGAATGGACATGACCCATTTTGATGCCAACAGTGGATGCTCATATACCCAATAAGGAGAAAAATGTTCCCTTTTGAAGCAAGCAGGCTGATGAAAATGAATGGGATGGAAATGATCACTTTGGATAGTAACCCTAATGTTTAGGCTGGTTTAGGGGAGCAAACGTTCTTATTTGAACATAAACGGATACACCTGTGGATTCTGTTGAACATGTTCTGGAGACAGGTTTTGTCTGATTGATGCCGCCATCAAGTGGAACAATGGGGCTATAGAATATGGCAAGCTTGCCGAACTACAGAATGGACCCTTTTGATGCTCATATACCCAGTAAGGAGAAAAATGTTCCCTTTTGAGCAAGCATGATGGAAATGAATGATGATGCACTTTGGATCAATATGGTTTTAGGCATGGAAATGTTCTGATTTGAACATAAACGCAAGCAGGCTGAATGCCGCCATCAAGTGGAACAATGAGAAAAATGTTCCCTTTGGATAGTACCCCTAATGTTTAGGCTGGTTTTAGGCATGGAAATGTTCTGATTTGAACATAGACGGATACACCTGTGGATTCTGTTGAGCGTGTTCTGGAGACAGGTTTTGTCTGATTGATGCCGCCATCAAGTGGAACAATGGGGCAATACAATATGCCAAGATCGTCAAACAGCAGAATGGACCCTTTTGATGCCAACAGTTGATGCTCATATCCGCAATGAGGAGAAAAATATTCCCTTTTGAAGACAGCAGGCTGAAGAAAATGATCCCTTTTGACTGTGACACTAATTTTTAAGCTGGTTTTAGGCAGGGAAATGTTCTGATTTGAACACAAACAAATACACCTTCAACAAAACCCATATTACAGAATAAAAAATGCAAAAAAATCCAGTTTGAAAACACAGACATGTTTTTCTGCATTTTCATTGCAAAAACGCCCTAAATCTACCTACTGATTCATTATTAGAATCTTTAAAACACTCTTATAATTGCCACCAATCAATAGAACCACCATGCAGGGGGAAGTTCCAATATTTACAAGGTTTAGGATTGAGGATTTTTGTATCAACGCCATGTTTCATTTACTAATCCACGTATTGAGGGCGAAGAAACAATTAGAAATGGGAACAATGAACGTTAGGTAGTTCATGAATATTATTTGTTTTTAACGCTAACAAAGGTTCGTCGACCGAACAATGGGTTGACGATTGGCTCACCGAAACGGTTGACGAGGGTATTAGCTGTTCTATTTTCTCCGTACCGGACAAAAGGCTCTAAAATCGAGATCTCAGAAAACGTTGTATAGAATAACACTCAGCTTTTTCCCACCGATCTTTTGGTGCTTTGACCTCAGTTCGGAGGTCGGACTTATCGAAACCATAGAAAACCGAAAGTAGCCGCAGATTAACTTGATTGCTTCCAATTGAGACACTGGCTATATTTTCGGATACTATGAGTTCTTTGAACCAACTCGGGCAACCTTCTAAGGTAAACGACATTCTCTCACTAAGAATAAAGGATGCGATACAGCAACTGAAACAAAGAAATGTCCACGTGTACCTACCTTGTATGGGTGAAAAGTCATTCAGTCATACCCGAAAATTATGAAGCCGATTTAATCGCGAAATTTGCTGTCTCGTCAGGGGAAAGTGTGTACTACCATGTAACGCCATGTAACCATGTTAACAGAAACTTGGATAGTTCTTGATAACAACTACCCACTGTGCTCTCGGCGTCGTTCCAATGGAGATGGGGTGGATTAATAGTTTTAAGGAATACAAATTAAATTTCCTTTTTGTCGCCAGTCCGCTTTAACAAGTCAGGGAAAACCAAATATAAAATTTAAAAAACTGCCTGTGGCCCTTTCAGGGAAATAGGTCTTAAGCGGACGAAACGACACAATTTTAAAATCACCTGGCCTACTTCAAGCATAAAAACAAAACAAACAAAAAATGAAAAGATATGTGCAACCCAGCCGATGTTGCTTGTTTCAACTTTAGTGACTGATAGGGAAAACACAAAGCTTTTCTAAATGAATTTAATTAAGTACTCAACTGCAGTACGAGTAGAATAGAAATACATCGAAATTCATGACATTGGCATGGAAATACAAGACATACCTACCTACCTAATCGGTGCACCCCTCCAAAATTGCTCTAACCTATTTCTTATTCTACCTAGAATAACTAAACTTGAAGAATAATCCTAAAATACGTGGCTCCTTTGATAGTGGTGGATGTTTGGGTAGGCAGCAGAGGAGATGTCCGTTTGTTAAATCCGGGGGGGGGGGACTCCTATTGAACAAAATAAATTACCCGTTAGCCTTTGAGGCTGACAAAAAAGAATCGAAAATGAATGGGAGAAACTATTCTTTCAGGCCAAAAGGGCCAATTCAACTTATCATCGGGTTTTTACGAGGTAGGTATGTACATACCAATAATGAGTAGATTATTGGAGCCTGAGTCCGTTGGTTTGGTACATACAGGACAACGTTGGGTTGGAATATACAGGAAACTCCCCTTCTGATATGGTTTTGTAGTTCAATCCGCAGAAGTTGAATTGAGGAGCTTACTTTCAAACAGGCACATATCCATTCCGACAAAATGTTCAGGAAGTGAAAAAAACGATTTGCAGATTAGTGGAGATGTTTTTCTGCAGTTTCTCATCGGAGTAATGTGTGAGAAGGCACAGATAAAGATGCCTCAGAATATGAATCAATTTTCTCCAAAACACGAGGCTGTATATCCATTTTCACTTTGGAAATGTGCCCTTTTGATCAAAACTCGTGGATTTGTGCCTTTTTGAAAAAGAAAGAATTCATTCTCCATTCTGTAGGTTTTATTGAAAACTTTACCTGACTCCATATTTCCAATAATCACACAAAACCGTCGACAGCCTTGTATTTGTCATGCCTGCCATCTATCGAGTCTCGTGTAAATATTCAACGTCAAGACGAAGGCGTAATGCTTCTTTTTGTATATGTTCCTTTTTGAAAACCCACGACATATCGCCTGACGAAATTCGGATATGTGCCATTTCGATTGCAAGGCACTGAAAAAAAAATAGGGGACGGATTTGTTACCTTTTGATGAAAACACATAACTTTAGCCCCGGATTTGACGTGGATGTGTTCTGTTTTGTTCGGAAATGATAGGGGGATCTGATTCAACTCATATTCAGAGATAGAAAATTGAGAGAAAAACGTTTTCTCCCAGATTTGGATATGTGCTTTTTTGAAAGTAAGCTCCTCAATTATTCACGGACGGAACAGAACGGTCCTGCACACATGATGGAAACAATAAGTAAATTTATCAGGTTTCAAACCCGCTCTCGTCTTACCACGGACATTTGAGTGACACTCACCTTGACGAAATAATCCTGGACGCTCAGGAAATTGGATGATTCAACCGACAGTTGACCAAATTCGAAAATAAATCCTGCAAAATTCAGCGAACACGGTCCTATGAAGTCGACTTATCGTTGGTCGCTCTTCATCGCTCCAAGTCGCTGGAGAGAGGGCTTGATGCGAGATGATAGACAGGGGGATCGACACGGGGAAGTGGACTCGTCTTTGCGGGATAGGCGTCCGAAAATGTTGAGAAAAAATTCGCCACTATACCATAGTATACAGATTTGAGGAGGAAATATAAAACAGATATTTGTGAAAAATGGAAGAAAGAATATACTGATGATGTGGAAAAAGGTAAATTCTACAGAAATATTGGAGAAAATTTAGCGAAATTTACATGGTTCAATGACGGCAACTTAGATCGCAATTTTATAAAACTATCTGCAGACTCCGGTTTGACCATCATCGATCTACCAGTATAAAATCTACATCATCAGCGACTCAACCTGTTCACGTTTGGACGGAAAAACTGCAGACAGAGATCATATCTTATTGCAGTGCACTCGATATTAGTATATAAGAGAAACCATGATGGCAAGATTAGTAGAAGAAGGAGCGGAACTACCAAGAAGAAGGAACTACTGCAAGAATTAATTGCATATTGAAAAATAAACAAACTAATAAATATTAAGTACATAAAATGTATAAAAATTGTCAATATTGTAATATAAAGGTGAGGAAAAAAATGTTTTGCTCGTTTTAGATAATTTACTGAAATTATACTGTTACTAGTATAGTATGTGGCTTAATAAATAAACTGAGAGGAAAAAAAACGTGGTTGCCTTATATAGAGTATTCCGATTATTGTTGAATATCACACTGGATCATTCAAATAAATTTTATAAAAACTTTATCCCTCTTTGAACAAGCCTAGTGCGTTCTAGGTGGAGGGGGGAGGGGGTATTGCTAAAATAACCGGCGTACTGCGTTCATAAATTGTAGAGTATCTTAGTAATTCGGCGAGCTTCACCATTTTTGACGATTTCTGAGTTTGGTCACTATGTAATGGGATGGTATAGTTGCCCCTTCCATGAGTTGAATGCAGATAATGCCCGCAACACTCAGAGGATCTCCCAGACGCTGGTACATCTCCCGAGGCGGCGGATTCAAGAATGGCGTAAGGCAACCTAACCATGCCCATCACAACGATACCATGTCATGAGTAATAGAAAAGAACTCAAACCAACCCAGGCCTTCGCTAAATAGATACTTCCATTTCCAAAGTCAAACATTTTCAAATTATTCCATAAGAACGCAATTCTATTACTTGATATGACCTTCATATGAACCCATACCGATCGAAATACGTATACTGGAACATATTGTTATGCCTACAAATGAAGTATGTAATAATTAAAGCAAATAATCGATATTTAAAAAACATTATCTATGTCAAGGTTCCTAATAACCAAATAAATACTCAATTCGTTGAAGTTCTTGATTTTTTCTCTACTCCATCGTAATTAGAAATAACGCTGCGAAATTCTAACTCAATGGTTTATTTATTATTTTGTTAATAATGCGTGATTGATTGTGTCGTTGTGATTTTTGTTGGGTAACTTTTAGGTTCAAAAATTGAGATTATTTGCTACGATTTTTTGTCAAAAATCACTAAAAAATGATACGCCAGTTGCCTATGTCAGTAAACAACTCGAAAGACCATGTTTACGATCAATTTTTGGCGATCTGGCTGGCTATACTTAAGTTGGGCTAACTTAACCCCAAGTGGAGCCCATTTGCTAAATTACGAACTTTGTACGTGAATTCTAAGGCCTTCTATGGGCCGTACAGCTAATGGAGATTGTAGATTTTGAATCTACACCCCTTAAAACGTCAAGTGACTAAGCGATTATTGCAAATCATACACCAAAAAAATGTGAAGTATTTTATTCAAACTTACCTCAATCATACTGAAGCGTTTCCCATCACACGTATCTGCAACAAAAACAAAAAAAAATACAGTTAGCAACATATTAATGAACAATTTATGGTAGGTTCACATTAAGATATTGGAAATGCTCAACAATAGACATGGGTGCTGGTTCGACAGGTATTTCGTTAAACGATTAATACAAAATGTTCGGGTACACCGACGAGAGAAGTTTAGTTTTTCAGAAATCCTAAATTCTCCTGGTCATTTGATGTATTCTCTGGAATTTAAACGAATTTGGGCTGTATAAAGGGGGAAAATTGTACGGAATAAACAAAATTTAAACCATATTACAGAACTATTATTATTATTTTCATTGTACGAGTTTTTAATTACTATATTTACGGGAAATATTCAAATTCAAACATGCACGTGCAAAGTTGGGCAGTAATTAATAACATCAGTAATTAAGTACGTTTGTAGCTCAGTTCTTGTATCTCAGTTGAAACGCGACGAACTACTACAAACTTCGGATAGCGACAGAAGAGATGGTTTTAATAATTTTCAACATTTAATTAACCACGAAGACAGAAGTAAACAGGGATTGCAGCCGATCGATACAGCGGGAACGGCGTCCATCCTAGCTGACTCCTGAATAATTCAGTCGCTCCCCGAACGTGGCGCCAGGAGTTAACCCGAGGATTACGGTCCATTTTCATTTAAATGACTCCTTGTAACCTCAATAACGGAAACATCAAATTCTACGTCGTTGAGATCAATCAATATTTTCATTGCATCGGAATGTAAAATTTATTTAGTATGAATAATGGTATACGGCGTATCTACTAGTGGACACTGCTCCAGTAGTGAATAATTGTTTATATTTGAGATATCAAGGACACAAATGCGGTCTCCTAAAAGCTTCAAACTTCGGCAGGTACAGCTCATGTCATCTTGTAGTCAGAGGTTGAACTAGTCGAGTGCGAGAGCATCATTGGAAATTGTGGTAAACTTCTCAATATGACCGTCCCTAGTTTCCTCGTTTGTTGGGCTGTATCCTAGAGCTTCTACTGGATAGAATCAATTTTCATCTGGTATTGAATTTAATGATATTAAACACGTAGGGAGGGCAAAATGTCAAGTGGCCACTACTGAGACATGCACGTGGCCACTACTGGAAATTTCGAAATTTGATGTGGCCACTACTAGATCAAAATAAAGGTGTGAGAAAAAATTAATAAAAAATAGAAAAAATTGTTCTTTTGATAGTTTTAGGCAATGGATATGTTAGGGAAGAGTCGGGCTATATTCTAAATGAGTCCTGAAGAAAGTCAGTACTACACTGTTGGCCCACAATTGTCAAAACTAAAGAAAAAAAAATTTCATTTTGAATTCTGTTTCCACTACCGGTACCATAAAGTTATTCTTTTATGTATACGTTGCGTATCTACTGAGAAAATGAATTGACGAAGAGCAACGAAAATAATTAGTTGGTGTTGGCGAAGATATCAAGCTGGGCACACAAATGCGGTTTTCGAAAAGTACAGAATGTTCAGCGAGTAGAGAAGGAAAAAACAGAATTTGAGTTAATTATTTTCAATAATGAGATTTTGTAATTGTACAGATAAATCAATGGATCGACAGATGAATCTTCGTCCCATGTTGTGACTTGATGAGGAGCTCGCTTTCTAAGTTCTCAACACAGGTACATTCTTAATTCAAACGCATCAGAAAATCGACTGTAAGGGGATTGTTCAGATGTATCTGAAATGGTTTTAGATCATGAACAATTTTTCAGTATTTAGGTCTTTACCTTTTGAAAACCACACTTGACTCGTATTCAAGGCCCACAGGTAACGGGACTATACTCGCCGCTATTGGTTACCTCATTGCCCTTTAATTCCGTTCCTATGTGAAAATATTCAAAGCCTTTAATGGACTCCAAATTCCCCAAGCTGCTTTGCGCCGTTCGTTTTTCCCAAGCCACCCTTTTTCTGGCAAACGGTCAGTCACTCTTAGTTTCCCCCCTAACACCCTGGAGTTTCCCGGGGTAGTTGTAACCCCGTCCCTGATTGGTTTTTACTATCCCCCTCTCCCTGCTCCACGTGATTCCCCACTCTAAATTTTCTTCAATCTCCCTCCAAACAAAATTTTCCCGTTTTTGGTTTATTATTCAATAATAAAACATTGTAATCGCTCTTGAAAAAAACAATTTTAACCCCCCCCCTGAAAATTTCATGGTTTTCGTTTCAAAGGGTGTAGAATCCAAATCTACAATAACAATTTTTCCTTCTGTCCGCCGTACGCACGATTTCTCCCGAACGGCTAGAGCAAAAAATCTTAAATTTTCTGGAAAAATCCATAATGGTCCGACAACGCCCCAATTCATTAGCCAGCTCTCTCACTTAATTTAAAGTACCCTTTAAGGGTTGTCAAAGTTTTGTAAAATCTCTAAAAACCTCAAAAAAAGTTAAGGCGGCCTAAATTTGGACTTTTTTTGAAGAACTTTCCATGAGTAATCGAATGAGCCCTTCCCCAGGTCCGTAGCTCGAACCATTTCCGATGTATGGCCCGATTTATGGTGCTAACGTTTGCATCCACATTCACTACATCACTAGGTTAATGTAATCAAAACAAACACAAGAGGTTTTTTTCTGTTTTTATCGCAGTAACTTAGTGATGTAGTGAATGTGGATAACGGAGTGAACTCCTAAAAGGGTTTAGAGCCGATACACGGGTTGAAGTATTCTGATATGCATGCTCCGTCTTACGAAATTTAAAATTTTCAAATAGAATATTTTTCCATTGTAATCGCTCTTGAAAAACGCAGAAAATTCTTTCACTAGGGTTTATTATTCAATGATTCATGATTTGAATTTCTACTAAGCTTTGGAGTGTGCGTGTTTCACAGGTGATAGAGCGATTATTGAATTTCAGGAGATATGTACACAGCACGTAAATCTGGTTTCAACCAAAATACCTATTTGGATTGTTCAGTTGATCATATTTGTGTGCCTCCTGAAATTCAATAATCGCTCTATCACCTGTGAAACACGCACACTGCAAATTCTTAGTAGGGTTTATTATTCAAATTCATTTGAATCATTGAATAATAAAGCTTTGGAGTGTGCGTGTTTTACAGGTGATAGAAATTATTGAATTTCTGGATATATGATATTTCTCAACCAAAACACCTATGCAAAAACGCACACTCCAAAGCTCAGTAGGAATTCAAATCATGAATCATTGAATAATAAACCCCATTGAAAGAATTTGCAGCGTTTTTGGTTAACAGAATTTGGAGTCAGTTTTCTCCTTCGTTTTAGCCTGCTCTTACACTCTTGTTAACTTGACTGACTTTATATCATAGTTATCAAAGTGACTTCATTTTCCTAACTAACTAGTGGGAAAGCAGCATATTTTGTGATATTGTTGGCTACCCGCGAAACCTCAACTTTGGCAGAAGCGCACTTAAGGTTTCATTCAACACCTGTATTTATTTGATTGGTTCACTGTATCGACGAATACGAATTGAATTATGTATTTCCATACTCGTTCATTGAGCATGTACGCATTCATTTGAAATAAAGCCTCCATCAGTTAACTGCACAACCGTTTATATTTTCCTTGGATTCACCTTAACAGGGATTGAATCAGCTCGCTGGACGGCAACCCGGCCTGGGCCGAATTGCTGCCGTCAGCAGTTCATTGACCTGAGCTTTGTCGTTGGATTTTTTGTTTCGTAGAGAAAATAACTGTGAATTCGTTTGACTATAAAGAATCCACACACTACCGCTGACACAGGAGTTGATTTATTTGATTGATTTTTAGCGTAGAATACGCTTTAGCCATGGACTAACTAGCCGAAAAGTGTCACGCGGGAGTGGAACGAGAAAGGGTATGGTATCCAGGAACGAAAACGGTGACGCGAGACCAATAAACATAAGAATATTTACATCCATGTGTAGTGGTTCATTGCGACAAACATTTACGAAAAAGGGATCCATCATCCAGTTAACGAAAAAGGGTATTATCCAGGAACGAAAAAGGGTATGGTATCCAGGAACGAAAACGGTGACACGAGACCAATAAACATAAGAATATTTACATCCATGTGTAGTAGTTGCGACAAACCCGTTTGAAGTGAGTCATTTTATTTATGTAAATCGGAGTTTCAGTCGTTCGCGAATCGTCCTTCGGTTCGACAATGAACGTTCGATGATCATCGAGGCTAAAGCGTATTCTACGTTCCTATACTTGTGGCAGTAGTCTCTAAATAAAAGCAAAAGGGGGTCCAGGGGGCTTTTTTCCCTTTTTTTTAACAGAGTTTTAATTGTTTTGAACTAAAAAACTAAGCCCGAGGTTGAATTATATTCTGAAAGCACACTAAGTCATTGTTTTTCAGATATCCGTTGAATGCAAACATACGGTGAACCACATCCCACCTATACTTCGTGATTAACTAAACGACAATAGTTGATTCTTAAAATGAGCCCTTCTAGACAATACATGGGCCACCATGTATTTCCTTCCTCTTATAACGATTTAGAATCGACATTCCACGTGTTTCGATGGCAGGCACTCATCACGACTACGAGGCAATTTCGCAACAATGTCAGCTTGAGAATCATCGTTTTATGCATTGAGTTTCTCGGATGCCGTGACTGCCCTAGCGTGTTTCATCTTCCATTCCCACTAGGAGTCGTTATACCGCAACAGGTTCATTACTGCTGTCGTTTGTCACTAACAATGATAAATAACCACGATTTTTCAACTTTCGAGCAGTTCAACAAGGATCAATTAGGTACAATTTGACATGATGTTTATTGATTCAATCACGCGAATTTCTTCAGACTCTGATATTAGGCCCAGACATCAATATTTCGAAACACCTTCCGATAAATACCTTAGTATGGGAAAATTTCGGATAAACTTGGCAAAATTCTGTCGTCCAGAGGTTTCAATGTTGTGTTCAAGAATAAAAATAATCTTAAAGCTTCTTTGGATTCGGTTAACGATAAAATCAACTTTCAGGATGAAAGTGGGGTTTATAAATTAAAATGTTCATGTGGGGTTGAGAACTGCCTACAAACTGGTAGGAAATTTAGGGAACGAATAAAAGAGCATGAAAAGGATTTCGGGGACAACAAAGGTGATTCTGCCTTTTCAAGTCATCTGAATGAGTCCAATCATGGCTTTATTTTTGATCTGACAAACAGTCAATATTTAGAATTTCCTCACTTTTGCCCAAAGTTATGTTGGATGTGCTAGAAAAATGCGAAATTGTAAAGAGTGACAGGTCAGGAAAATGTTTAAATGAGGTTATTCCTCAAAATATTTCACAATTATTGGATTCATTCTTGCAATAAGTTTGGCTACCGTTCGTACGCCGTAAACTTTGTAAGTCTTGAGTGGCATTGGTTGGTCCTACCTGCCCCTTTCACTTCCCTGAGCCAATGGGATTCAATCTCCTTTCACTTGATCCTATATAAGATGTGCTTTATGTGATATACCTGGCAAGGATGAGCATTGCAAGCAGCTACTCCTCTATTTTCAGGATTGCAAAGATACCGATTCATGTCAAGTGTGAAGTCTTTAGGTCGATCCTATGTTACGGTGCCCAGATCTGGGGTTATATGCAGTGTCAAGAGGTGGAGGGGGTCTTCAAGTATTTTATCAAACGGATCTCCCACCTTCCAAGGAATTCAGCAGACTATGTGTTTTATCTAGAAACGGGTGTTCCCCCTCTCTTTGTCTTCATCTTAACCCTCCACATACAGTACCTCCTCAGAGTAATGTCGATGCCAGAACACTGGTTTCCACGGGTGGTGGCTGCTGAAACTGTGAGAAAGGGTTTGTTTTGGTACAGAGAATTGAGGCGAATGAGCGAGCAGCTACTCTTCTTGGGCGGATGTTCGACGATGGAAATGATTGGGGAGCACGATTGGAAGAATTACGTGAACAAGTTCAGTCCTCAAGCATGGAGACAGCCAAAGCTAGAGCTCTCGCGTCAACAATCCGATTTTATAGACATCTGGACCATGATGTGAGATGCATTGATCTGACGACACGCGGGCAGAAGGCATCCATGTTCGTCCTGCGCTGGGTTTGCAGGGTTCGTAAGAACTCCCTCAAGCTCAACTGCCGACCTCAAACAGCAAATGAAGAAAAACTTGCTATGCTCCCCCTGCAATATGGGAAAACCTGAAGATATGGAGCACTTTTTGGCAATCTGTTCTCTCAGGGAATTTCGTGTTGTCAATTTCGGAGTTTCCATTATATATCGAATGACTCAAATTGGCTACAGCTAGCTAGATTTTGTCAGTCTGCTTGGACTTATAGAGCACAGATAGTATTGAAATTTTGAATGGGAATGATGTGCAATTTATTTATTATAATATCTATGTTATCGAGTTAAGTAATACAGGGTGGATGGGGATCATATCAAATTTTTTTTTATAGAATGCCGTCAGTGTGGGGGTCCTATCTCAGTCCACTGGATAGTTATGATTTTTTTAGTGCTTTCACGGTCAACTCCGACCTCACGTCATGAAATCGAGTTTTCTGGAACACTGAAGCGTCCATTTTAATTTTATTATACATTTTCGGATTCAGTATTAAATTTCCTATAAGATAAACATAATTTCAACCTTATAAAATTTCGATAACTCTGTTCATAATCGCAGTGAAAGGGAAAATTTGAAAAATTTGAAATTTTTCGATAAAATTCAAAACAGAGCCGACGTTCCAAAAATAGGCCAAGAAGTTGTCAAATCTCAAAAAAACTTTCTCATTTCATGAGCTTTCCAACGGTATACTCAATTTCAGGATTACGAAATTTTTTCTTTGAGAAATTAAGTTTCAAATACAAAAAACCAAGGTGGGGCATCAATCTTGGTGGGGAAAGGGGTGCAAGGAGTTACCCACGTTCTCGTTTCTTTCTGTTTCTTATTCTTTTTCTGTTAAAAAACCTGCAAAGTACAACAAACGAAAATGAATTTAGGTTAACATTTGTTCGAACTGACGTCCCCTGTCTGTTACGAATGCATAACCTAGCTCGTTTTCGAATAGCTCTCACAGTAAGTAACTGAGAGTGTTAACTTCTCCTGAAGTTTTTGAGCTGCTGCTACAATTTTTCCCCTCAACTCTTCTTCTGTGTTCACCTGCATTTTGTAGACTTCTTGTTTCAAAAATCCCCAAACGAACGTGAGTAACTCCATGCACCCCTTTCCCTACGAAGATTGACGCCCCCACCTTGGTTTTTTGTATTTGAAACTTAATTTCTCAAAGAAAAAATTTCGTAATCCTGAAATTGAGTATACCGTTGGAAAGCTCATGAAATGAGGAAGTTTTAATGAGATTTGACAACTTCTTGGCCTATTTTTGGAACGTCGGCTGTGTTTCGAATTTTATCGAAAAATTTCAAATTTTTCGAATTTTCCCTTTCATGCGATTATGAACAGAGTTATCGTAATTTTATAAGGTTGAAATTATGTTTATCTTATAGCAAATTTAATGCTGAATCCGAAAATGTATAATAAAATTAAAATGGACGCTTCAGTGTTTCAGAGAACTCGATTTCATGACGTGAGGTCGTAGTTGACCGTGAAAGCACTAAAAAAATCATAACTATCCAATGGACTGAGATAGGACCCCCACTCTGGCCGCATTCTACTCCATTTTCGATGAACTTTCACCCAAAAAAATTTTTCACACTGATCTCCATTCACCCTGTATATGAAGTTAAGTTAAATTATACATATTAAATTATATTATGTAACATATAATTAATATACCAGTTTATGAAAAAAAGAGATTGTATAAGTAGTGGAGGAAACTCTTTGAATCCATACGTTTGATTTATACATGAAGCCACCGATAGATGGGGCGAAAGTTTTTCGTTTTCTATTTTTTTCTGCTTTACTAAATTGCTTAATTTGCCCCCTCCGAGTAGAAATCATAATATTTTGTGTGAATGAGTTATACCTGAATTCCGGATATAACTGAAATCTTGTTTGAATAATAAAATTGTTCAAATGAAATTCATATACAGATAGCACGTTAAATTGTTCAGCAATTAAAATAAATAAATAAATGAATACTGATAAGCGACACTCTGTCAGATGGGCTTAGCCCATTGACTATCCATGTATATTTATATGTTTAAGATGTTAGTCTTTTTGAATAAATTCATCTTCTCTCTCTCTCTCTCTCTCTCTCTCACACACTCTCTCTCTCTCTCTCTCTCTCTCTCTCTCTCTCTCTCTCTCTCTCTCTCTCTCTCTCTCTCTCTCTCTCATGTTTGTTACTGATGATGACCAAACAGCCGAAATCGATTTAACTGTGTAACTCATTATTTTCGTGGAAATATAGACAACGTTCTATCTTACTCTGTTTTTATTGAAATGGATTTCCACAACTTCGTCGCGAGTGACTTAGTCCCAAGTAGGTACCAGAGATAACTTGTAACGAACAATAATTTGTGGAATTTCGAACATTCAATCATCCGTTTTGTATTCTTCTATATTGAACGGTATTTCCGAATTCTAATATTCTCATCTCGAAAATTGTCTAAAAGTCTACGAAACACAAAATACGTGAATCCTCGATTCACCCCCAACGTCCAGTTCCCACGGATCAAAAACGCTACGTGGTGACCGCTGAACAAGGAATGTCGTGCAGGTGTTTTAGTGCTCCCGTTGTCACGCTCTTCACGTAGGAAAAACTGACCCAACTGAATGAACAAATTAATAGCCACCGAAGAGTTGTAACGGAATCTCATGTTTTATACTCAGTTACGCATCGCCGCATACACGACATCTGCTACAAGATCAGAATTGATGAATGCAAGAGTGACTCATGCAAGTGATTGTTTGGTAATTAATTATGATGATGACACTAATTTCATAGTTGAAGTCGGATCACTGGAGGAATGTCTGACAAATTACAGGCACAAATTTAGGGTATTCAAAAAATAGATCAGTGAAACACTACTTGTTCTCAATGGAAGAAACTTACCTAACACATCTCCTGGGAGTAAACAAAAAACGTTTTTTTGAATATTCATATTTTTTTGCAAGGATCTAAAATATCATATTGCGCACCCCGCGCAATCTTGCACAAGTGACACTGTTTCTTGTTTTAATGGGAACCCTAATTTTATATTGCAGATTCGGATTTTATCCAAAATTTCATGAAAATTTGATCCCCTAACCAATTTTTGATTGCTCGCAACTAGTTCAGCGAGCACGCAAAGTGCGCAACCCCAAAATTGTCAAATAGTGAATGATGGCACTAAGTGTGGCGCATGATGAATTTTCATTAGTATTTAACGCCGATTCACGTGATGCTATCCATTTCTTGATTCGACTCAGTTTTTGCGGAATAATGACCGAAATTTTAATTTCTCGTGAAAAGTCATCATTTACGCCGACTTTTAACCCTCAGATTAAGGTGAGGTACTGTTCTAGTCTGTCCCCGCACGCAACCCCATTGCAACCTCCCACACATATCGAAAAATATCTATGTCTCCTATCGATATAGGTCCACACTTTCGATGTGTGTTCCAATGTGTTCTGTCTGGTTTGTAGGTCTAAAGAACAAAAACATATCCTAAATCAATTCTTCTAGTTAGGTATAGATCAGTTGGATATATAGATCAGAATGAATCATGAATCATGAGCATATCGATTGCATACTTATTTCTGAGTCTCTATCCTGCCCTTCTCATTGGTTCACTTACAAAACTATCGACTAGAACAGTACCCAAGATGACTTTTCACTCGATCACTGAAGAAGGTTTCAATTTCCTATTTTCAACCAAACGTCGAAAATTAATCCCCATAAAAATCTGAAAACAGACGGCTACAATAAAAAACGCTTCAAATTCTTTCACTGGGGTTTATTATTCAATTGGTTTGCGTTCATGATTTGAATTTCTACTAAGCTTTGGAGTGGGCGTGTTTCACAGGTGATAGAGCGTTTATTGAATTTCAGGAGATATGCATAGAGCACATAAATCTGTTCTCAACCAAAATACCTATTTGGATTGATCAGTTGATCATATTTATGTGCCTCCTGAAATTCAATAATCGCTCTATCACTTGTGAAACACGCACACTCCAAAGCTTAGTATAAATTCAAATCATGAACGCAAGCCAATTGAATAATAAACTCCAGTGAAAGAATTTGCAGCATTTCATGCATATCAGAATGCTTCAACCCGTGTATCGGCTACAAAGCCTTTTAGGAGTTCACTCCAGTATCCACGTCACTACATCAATATATCACTAGGTTACTGATATCAAAACAAAAATAATAATAAACCAAAAAAACGCAAATGTTGGCAGCATAAATCGGGCCATACGTCTGGAATGGTTTGAGCTACAGACCTGGGGAGAGGCTCATTCGATTCATCACGGAAAGTTCTTCAAAAAGAGTCCAAATTTAGGCCGCCTTGACTTTTTTTGAGGTTTTTAGGGATTTTACAAAACTTTGACAACCCTTAAAGGGCACTTTAAATTAAGTGAGAGAGCTGGCTCAAGAATTGGGGCGTTATCTTACCAACATGGATTTTTCCTGAAAATTTCAGATCTTTTGCTCCAGCCTTTGGGAGAAATCGTGCGTACGGCGTACGGACGGAAAAATGTTTATTGCAGATTTGGATCCTACATCCTTTGAAACGTAAACCATGAAATTTTCAGGGGGGTTTAGAATTTTTTTTTTCAAGTGCGATTACAATGGTTTATTATTGAATAATAAACGGACACGAAATAAGTCAAAGTCGGGGGGGGGGGGGGGGGGGGGCTGAAGGACCGGAGACATCAAATGGTCAAATGATACGAGAAACACCCATTTATGCGTTGCTGATCCGTGCGTCAATGTACTTCGCCATAAACAAAGTTCTTCCAAACCCGTTCCCACTCAGCCAAAACTACAAGTCACCCGCAAATGGATTGCTACGAGGTCAGACTCGAACCCGCGCGGTCGTTAATGGAAAAAATGCCTCGTAACCGACTTACAAGTGACTAGCAAGTAGGCAGAAAAGGGCAAACGAAAACGAACTCTATTAAGTAGGTAGACTGGACATTAGAGCTGGCAGGCTCACGGGAAGAGGAAGGTCGGCAGGCGATGCTTCCCCTCCCACGGTACAAACGAGCCGAGTCGAGGACGCCGAGAGCGGCGGATCTTCGGCGGACCTCGGAGTTCAAGGACGCACACGCCAAGTGCCATCAAGACCAAGTGCCATATCGACCTGTCGACACCTTTCCTCGAACTTTTCAAGCATTAAACGGGCAAATTTCGTGGACTGTTATTTTAATGAGGAAGAAAAACGTAGTATTAACCTCAATTTCTCCATTAATAAATCAATGTAGTTTATTGTTGCAGATGATTGAGAGCTGACAAGGTAAGGTCAAGGATTCTTTCTCTGTTATCCATCAAAATTATTACTGGTTATTCTAAGGCCCAGAATATTCGACACTTACCGTTGAATGGGCCTTGGAAACCGAAAAATATAATTGTACGATGACAAATGCCAAAAATCGACCTGTATGAAACAGCTCCCAGTGGCACAGAATCGCCAAAAAGCGCTTGAAACTCGGATTTTTCATCTTCTGTATCAAGAGATGTTAGTTGCATGTTTTTGTTATCTTCTGGGGATATCATCTCTTGAGTTTCAAAATGCTAACTTCGCTTAAACGCCCTTAAGCAATCGTTGGGATGTGAAGAATTGCGAATTTTAGTAGCCAAAAATTGAAGGAAGTCTCTTGCAGTTTCTTTATTTATTTAAGCCTCTTAAATAGATCTCCAGTGCCGTTAAGGTGGACGACATCCTCCTTGACACGATGTCTAAGCCTAAAACGATTATTGACAGCTTTTTTGGTAATTACCTTATTGGCAGATTCAACATTCCACTCGTAGCATATATCTATCGTTTCTGAATAGTGTCAATATGTGTCGCAGATACGCACAACATTGTCCTGAAAGCGGCGAATAATGTTGCAGTTGCGGGCAGTTCCCCCAGTTGAGCACCAAACTTCCAGACAGGTTAGAAGACCTGATGCTTATTGAGCTAATTGTGGATGACAGAGAATCACTATATGGTAAAGGACTTTAAAAGTGCTTTGAGTATCTCATTTCCTCCCAAGGGGGGTAAAATGGGCTTCAACTGCTGTAAAGTGCCTTCGTTAGCTTCAATGAAGTATTCCAGAGGTGGTTGCGAACAGTGAACTCCCTTTTGCTATGGTTGTCTGATAACATTAAAACGCAGCATCAAATAGGGCAACTCCCCGTAAACCGCATTCTACACCAGGTTGCCATGCAGTTCGCAGATGCTCTTGTCATCGAGCGGCTGGGATGTGGAAAGGTAGAGACTATCATAAGTCGAGTGACCAGACCAAAAAGCCAGATATCATTGCCTTCAAGCTCGATATTCTACCATAATCCTAGATGTCCAGGTTGACAGTATCTTGAACAAATACCTCAACGCATACGATGTTACAATGCTGTCAATTGTCTCCTGCAACATTAAATGTATATTCCTAACAGATCATCCTTTCACTTTCACTCCAACCAGGTTCCTAATAACACCTTTTTACTTAATTCACTGATATATGAAACCTCGGATTCTTTTTCTAATTTATTTTTCAATATACATACACAGAACCTGAACAAATAAACTTTGAGGGTGGGTTGGAATACGTTGTTGAAATTTTGCTATTTCTTCTGATGTTAAATATAAGCTCCATGTTTATTTCATAGTTACGTGCTGCATCGATAGGCCGAACAAGTTATAAACAAGAATTCACTATTTTAAAAATACATTCTACGTTGATAGAAATAGGTTCTCTCCACCAACTTGGAGCGGTGCCTGCAAATCCGCATCAACGGCGTGACAAGCTTGACCTTGTTCCAGCACTTAGAAACCAGTTCGGATCACCCGTAAGGATCGTCAGCTAAAACTTAACTTTAGAAGATGGTCATTAAGACCATCCCTCCCATCTATCCCTTAAGTGTAGAGAGTTTTTGTCACTAACAAATAAAGATTAAAAGTTGGTGGTTAGAATTATAAGGCAGAAGGGATCGCATCGAAGTCGATGATTTTGAATTCCCAAATAAGTTGATCGTAGGAGATCGCAGGCGCTAACTCAGCCATGCTTCTTCTCAGATTGCCTGTTTCAACGATGCAACCCGCTCCACGGCATGTTTCCGTTCTGTTTCATAGTTCGCACTCGCTCCTATCTGAATGTTTACGCCTTATTTTCCTGTTTACTCTTTATCAATAAAAAATAATTTCAATTTCCGAGAATGAATTCCGACAGGAATGATAAATCCTGATAAACTACTTGTGGGACGTGTGAGCGATAAGGGCCAATGTACATCCGCATCATCACAACGTTCACATTCTGGGGAAACATCTTTCTTGGAGCAGCCAATTAATTATGTTTCTATTGGAGGAAAGATTTGTTTCTCCTGGTTCATTCCAGCTACCTAAACAGAGCAGGCAATAGGCTAGAAGACTTCCACCCTCAAGCATCTGCATAAAGGCATCTGCGTTCTGTTCGCAGCCCGAGCGTGGAGATATCAGAAATACTAGTAGGGGAAGGTGGGGTAATTAGAGACGCGAAGGGGTAATAGGAGACAAAATAATTTTTTTGTGGCCGAACCTTTGACTTTTCAAGGTTGAAAATTTTTGTGTAAGCACTTCGTACTAAGTAGAAACCCCAAGATTTTTTTGAGATTTATAGCAAAATTCAGGTAAGAGAGAAAAATAGTCGAATTTTCTCGGGGGGCCTTTGTCTCTTATTGCCCACTTAGGGTCAATAAGAGACAGATGTAAAAATCTTCGATGGGCAAGTCAGAAACACTTCTAGAGACGTTCTAACGTAATAAGAGACAAGTGGCAACCTGTCTCTTAATATCCTAAAAGTTTCAGGCTCCCAGGTTAACACCAAAAAACGTTTCAAATTTTCAAAAATTTTCACCAAAACTGCCATTCAAAAATTTCGTTTCTGAGGTCCTGGGAACAGCCCATTGCTGCACAAACCAAATTTACTTTCAAAAAAGCGTTCAAAATTGAAGGGCACTCCAAAGAAACAAATTAGGTTGAACAAAGCACCGTTTTTTCTTCCTACTTGTCACTGCTTTGGACAAGCTATATCACATAATATTATCATCATAAAATACGTCACAGCTCTAGATCAGTCTTCCAAAATAAATGTAAGAAAAATAATGTTACTGATCAGTCTTTGAAAATAAAATTCGAACCTTATGAACATTATAAACCTGATTTTTTTGACTGAGAATTATTGACATAGGAAGGTCTGATTCTCTTTTGAACATTGAAAAACTTGACATTGCCAAATAGAGAAAAATAAAAACATTATGAAACGTTGTGCTCTTTAGAAGGAATCCCAACCAACCTTTAGAAAAAATATAGAATTCCTATTCAAATTATATATTAATAGAGACTGGGATAATAAGAGACAAACTGTCTACAATTGCCCCATCTGTTCACCAGCTGGAGGCAATAAGAAACAGCGCAATAAATAATTAAGGAGTGGTCGTACAGGAATCCGGCAAAGAGATATTGAAGAGAATTGCATAGGAAAAGTCTGGAAAAACTTACCAGTTCGTAAAAGCCGGGTTGTTGGGCGGACGGAGCACTGACGGATAATAAGAGACACGCGTAACCTGACTTTGAAACGAAGGGTTTTCGTAGATTACTCGGTGTTACCACGGAATGTGTCTGCGGATTTTCCTAACCCACTAAAATTTTACATCAGACCCCTGGTGACCTCTGTAGGCACTTTTTGGACAAATACAGCTTCGCGGGATATTTTAAAATCCTCATGTCTCTTATTGACCGTGTCTCTGATTACCCCACCTTCCCCTACGTAGAAATGTTACTATGGTATTCCTTAAAAGATAATTATTAGATTGACACAAGCCTCGGCGAACTACACGATTTATATTGATTTTGGTGGACCGAAGCATTATGAATATGCAATAAAACTGCATTGCAGTACGAGTATTGTTTTGGTTCAAAATCCCTTGTCCTTTCAACACTAAGTGGAGTAAGTCTTACTACGACCAGATTAAACAGACCTTGCAACTGCTAATCCACTCAAGTAATAAAAATAGTATGTATAAGATACATTTGATCATTCCTGCCTGTATTCTCTACAGCTGTCAAGTCAAAACTTTTCATGACGAATAGTTTGCTCTCAATGTAGGTGCGAAACTTATTGCTGCCAGACAACCTAAGACGGGTTGAATTCTGCGAGTGGTACCTCACTCAGTTCTCTTACTGAAGAGACCAAGAGTTACCCAGACCACGAGGAAATAGCGAAGGGCGATCGAGGGTGTCACAACGTATTGGATTCAGCGTGAAAAAATACATCAAATTCAATGTCAAACTCATTTTGGTTTATTATTCAATAATAAACCATCGTAATCGCTCTGGAAAAAAAATATCAAACCCCCCTGAAAATTTCATGGTTCATGTTTCAAAGAGTGTAGAATCCAAATCTGCAATCAAATATTTTCCGTCCTTCCGCCGTACGCACGATTTCTCCCAAACGGCTGGAGCAAAAAATCTGAAATTTTCAGGAAAAATCCATGTTGGTCCGACAACGCCCCAATTCTTTAATTTGAAGTGCCACTTAACGGTTATCAAAATTTTGTCAAATCCCTAGAAATCTCAACAAAAATCAAGACGGCCTAAATATGGACTTTTTTTTTAAGAACTTCCCATGAAGAATCGAATGAGCCCCTCCCCAGGTTCGTAGGTCAAACCATTCCCGATGTATGGGCAAATTTATGGTGCCAACATTTGCATCCACATTCTCTCTGAATATCTGTGATCAGGTTTTCATAGTAACTTACAATATTCTTTCTTTTTTTTATCGCAGTAACCTAGTGATGTAGTGAATGTGGTTACTGGAGTGAACTCCTAAAAGGGTTTATAGCCGATATACACGAGTTGAAGAATTCTGATATGCATGAAACGATGCGCATTCTTTCACTGGGGTTTACTATTCAATTTCATTCATTTGGCTTGCATTCATGATTTGAATTTCTACTAAGCTTTGGAGTGTGCGTGTTTCACAGGTGATAGAGCGATTATTGAATTTCAGGAGGCACACAAATATGATCAACTGATCAATCCAGATAGGTATTTTGGTTGAGAACAGATTTACGTGCTCTATGCATATCTCCTAAAATTCAATAATCGCTCTATCACCTGTGAAACACGCACACTCCAAAGCTTAGTAGAAATTCAAATCAGGAATGCAAGCCAAATGAATGAAATTGAATAATAAACCCCAGTGAAAGAATTTGCAGCGTTTTTTCATGACGAGTTATTTTTCGCCCTTTATTGTCCACTCACCTTGTGGAACATCGTTATTCTGGTCTCAAACGCAACTTTCTCTTCGAATCAGCTGAGTAAAATCAAAATTAATTATACCATAAGAAAGCTGTGATTCTGGTACAGCATAAGGCTTTTCGGCAATAATTGAATATCTCAAACTATTTGGACAATCTGGGCTTTGAAAAAGAAAGTTTTAGAAAATTTACCAAGCTCACTTTTTTGCTTTCTTTATTCCCAGTAAAATTCAACTGAAAACATTTTATTATTATTTCATTTATTATTTTTTATTTTTTTTTTTGTATTAGGAAAAGAGGCGTTTTTGGTTGCAAATCAGTTGTAGAGTCCCTTGAAGGAATGAGTCCTAGTTTGCAGACACTCTGTATAAGTATGAAACTAAACCAGCCAGAGAGCTTAGCAGGACCTCTTGGTGCAGAATTGTACGGGAGAGAGGATTGTGATGTTTAGAAGATTGTGGAAGATTTTAAAAGAATCAATAAACAACTGTTGCGAGAATTTAGGATGACGTTTGTGAACGAACTAAAGCAGCAATGCGGGAACTCAATGCTTTACCGTTCGTACGCTAGGTTGAACCGTGATAACAAGGAATAATAATTGGAACTGTATTGAAGGCTACGGGCTTCACCTTGAACCCAATACCAAATAGGTCGGCTCGACAGTATATGAGTAGGGATTTCAAACCAAAATTTGAAAATCGGCGGATTTTCTCAAAAGGAAAATTTATTTTTGGTTCTCCATCGTAAAATAGGAAATTGGAATGTTGGCACCATTAATCGGGATATACATCGGGAATGGTTTGAGCTACGGACCTGGAGAGGGGCTCATTCGATTCCTCATGGAATGTTCTTCAAAAAACGCTGCAAATTCTTTCACTGGGGTTTATTATTCAATTGGCTTGAGTGTCACAGGATAGAGCGATTATTGAATTTCAGGAGATATGCATGGAGCACGTAAATCTGTTCTCAACCATAATACCTATTTGGATTGATCAGTTGATCATATTTGTGTGCCTTCTGAAATTCAATAATCGCTCTATCCTGTGAAACGCGCAGTAGTCCAAAAGTAGAAATTCAAATAATGAACGCAAGACATTTTGCCGTTTTGAATAATTAAAGATTCAATACCAGATGAACAAAATTGATTCTATCCAGTAGAAGACTACTTATTTAGTAATAATATTGAATAATAATCCCCAGTAATAATATTTACCTACATATTATCAGCGTTTCATACATATCATGATGCTTCAACCCGTGTATCGTCTATAAACTACAAGTATCCACATCGGGTATCACTCCAGTAACCACTTTCACTACAACTCGACGCTATCGGCATCACTAGGTTACAAACAAACAATAATAAACCAAAAAACCCAAATGTTGTCACCATAAATGGGGCCATACATCGGGAATGGTTTGACCTACGGACGTGGGGAAGGGCTCATTCGATTCCTCATGGTATGTTCTTCAAATAGGTAAATATTTAGGCCGATTCGACTTGTTTTGAGGTTTTTAGGGATTTTACAAAACTTTGACAGCCCTTAAAGGGCACTTTAAATTGAGTGAAAGAGCTGGACCAAGAATTGGGGCGTCGTAGGACCAAGATGGATTTTTCCTGAAAATTTCAGATCTTTTGCTCCAGCCGTTTCGGAGATATCGTGCGTACAGCGTACGGCGGACGGACGGGAAATTTTTTATTGCAGATTTGGATTCTACACCCTTTCAAACGTAAACCATGAAATTTTCAGGGGGTTACAATTTTTTTTTTTCAAGAGCGATTACAATGGTTTATTATTGAATAATAAACCAAAATCGATACTCGTGTGACAATTTTTCGGTAAATCGTTTTCTGGATTCAATTAAAAAAATCGATTTCCATCCTAATATAAGAGCTACTGTGCCTTGTGAAATGATTGTTCCGAAAGATAACTGACTCTACTGTCCGATTTCGGCGGAATTTTCTTTGCGATACAAGAACAAGGCTGAGCAGAGCCTGAACGGTAGTAACTGCTAGAAATGACACCTGTTCACCGTTTGCTCACAACGCTATACAACAGAACTGTTAAGGGATTGAATTTTTAAATGGAAATTGACCCATTCTCATCAATTGCTGCTGCGGTATTGCTTCGTGACGTCACAGACAATCGATATGCTTTAAATAATCGAACTCCCCAAGGGACCGCCATGTTTGATCACTACTACCGATGTATTCCTGTCAAAAAGGACTTATCCGAAATTCATTCGCAATACTTTCACAAAATCTGTAAGCTATTGCATTTTTTTAACGCTGTTTCATTTTCTAGAAAGATTTTTGACAACAATTGAATCGCTTATATCAGAAACCCCCTAAACGCCAGGAAATGCGAAATCAACTTTACTGCATTTTCGGGTATTTAGAGGTAGGCGCATTGTTTAGAACAGGAACCCCTCAGCAGCGAGCCATCCTTGCCGGTTTTCCTTGGTCATGAAATAGGCATAAAGATATTTACATACACACCCTATTTTGCCATGATATACCCTTACCAGTCACTCCAGAATTTTCTGGGCTCTTTGCAGACGACCTTGTTTATGCCATAAGCCGCACTGCCCCAAATGAAGCCTCTCAAGCCCTTCAATCATTTATTGATAAACTGGCTCAGTGGTGCACCAAATGGAGGCTCAAAATTAACCCTGTCAAATCTATTGCTGTCACTTTCGCTTACCGTCGGAAATTTCAGGACATCCCGCTCTTCTATGATGGCCATCAATTACCCTCTGCCTTAAGCCTCAAATATTTAGGGGTCACCATAGACCGCCGTTTAACTTTCAGGGACCATATTACTGACGTCATAACAAGAACGAAAAATAGAGCCAACCAGCTGAGACCATTATTAAACAACCGGAACCTTTCACTGCCTAACAAAATCCTAATTTATAAAACGTTAATCCGACCCATCTGGACCCATGGTCTACCAGTCTGGGGGACGTGCTCGGATTCCCAATTCAAGCGTCTTGAAAGTCAGCAAAACAACCCTACAAAGAAATGTTGTCCACATGCCACCAATCGTTCGCAACTCTACAATTTATAATGACTTCAACATGGAAACGCCAAGTGAACTCCGGCTTTCATGTATGAAAAAATTCTGCAGCCTTTACTCTGACCATTCCAATCCACTAGTAATCGACAGCTTTGCACCTTTTGACTCCAGAAGACTCACCAGACCACGGCATGTCAAAGACTTTGTGACACCATCATCTGAATAAAAGCCAACTTTACAATATTTGAATAATTAAATGTGCTTACACACTTGTCTATGAAGTATGATATTATTAAATAACAGACTCAAACAAAATAAATTTAAAAAAAATGAAATAGGCATTTGTTGTAGAAACCCACTACGCGACAGCAAATAGGAACAGGTTAGCTTGAAGTAAAAGAGTTCATTAGTGGCTTCGTATCATCCACTGTTACGTTCAAGAAGACCGACAGACCACCAGACTTACCTACCACTCGTGCCTAACCAGCAGGTAGAGCACCTATAAAACAGAAGAAGATCCAAGATGTCGCTAAGTTGAGAGAGTACGGCCCTGGTTATGAGGAGTTCCATGAAATAATTTTGGTTCGGCTCACATCCAAAGCTGAGAACACTCAAAACTACTCTAATTACGAAGAAGAATGATAATTAAGATAAAAATATGATAATAATAAGTATATACCTGTGATAATGATGTAGGGGAGTGAGGGGTAATACCGCGCATCGGGTAATGCCGCCCATGGCTGTTTCGGATGTTTGAATCGACACCAGAAAGGTGGGAATGAGCGCCGATCCTAGAGAAATGTTCCCCCAACTAGGTTCTAGCGTTACCCTTCCTGCAAAGTTAGCCTTCTTGACGTGAGTGCAGTGAGTATTTTTCCTAATCGTTTGATGTTATTTCTTGTGCATCGGAAATAAGCAACGTAAGTCCCATTTTCAACTCTTTTTTAAATTAGTTTTCATGTATATACGCAGAATTTTATCATCTTTCTGAAGCACTAACCAAATTTAAGTTTTGATTGTAAATGAAGTCAGCGTGAATGAATTACGAAAAACGTAAACGTTGGGGTAATGCCGCCCATCGTATCGGGGGAATGCCGTGCATTTCTGAAACGTCAAAAAAAAGATGGAAAAGAACAACAAATAACCAACAAAGCGCCAAATTCAGCTGGATTTTGATCAACACACTACTAGTAGCAGAGATGGGGTTCAGAAGAAGAAGAAGAAAGGTGGAAATCATGAAAAAAACTGAAAGACCTCAAAAAAAGAAAGAGAAGCGCAAGAGAACCAGAAGTGAGAGCAGTGACAGTGATGACTGGGGAGATATCTCTGAGGGAGACCTTGTTGGAGACACAGACGAAGATGTTGAAGAATTCTTGACTTCGTCTTTTGTGGACAGCTTGTATACAATTTGCCAAGAAGCCGATAATAATTCGCCAAAGTGGAATTGCGAGCACTGCAATCACAGCAGCCACTACATGTGTTCCATGGGACGACCTGATCACGGACTATGTGATGTATGCAAGGCTATTTTATAATTTTGTAAAGAATGAAAAGCTAAATATTAATGTGGGTTTAAAAAAGTTCTACATACAAGACTGTAGTTTACCTATTTCTAAGTTGTCGTTCATTTTAACTATAGTTTATTGACTGCTTTCATGGTTTTTATTGTTATAAATACATTTAACCTTCTAACTTTGGAAAAAATGGGTTGAATGACGGTTGAGAGGGGAACATAATTCAGTTCTCGGGGTTGGGCGTCATTACCCCATAGTGCGGGCGGCATTACCCCACAGTGTGGGAAATGCCGCCCAAAGCACTTAATTAACATTCACAGCTGTTTTTCCTTTAAAAATCCTTTTATGTAAGGGAAATGCTCAGATATCGAAAAAAAAAAATTCTAGAGCCATTCGTGCAAGAAAAACATTTTTATGACGTTCTGTCCCTTAACTGTATGGTTCCAAAGTTAAGTGCACGGTATTACCCCTCGTTCCCCTACCTACTGTTCAACGATTCTTCGTCAAAGATAGATATTTTAAAGTCACTTCAGTAGTTTTTCGTTCAAATTTCTCACTTTATGACCAAAATAGTTTGTTGTTTGAAGTTTGTTCAGTTTTTTTTCCAGAGATCAAAGTATTTAGTTTATAGTTGAAAGATGGTTTGTCCTAAAAATCGTTCGAACAGGGTTCTTTGTCAATAAACTACCCTAATATGTCAAGGAAATGCTTGTTTTTCATTACTTACCCCTTTAAATGAATTCTTTATTCAATTACAAGTCAAAAAATTGAAAACCATTGGGTGTTTCGGAAGTTTATTGTAGAAACACCGTATGTGCAAATGACGAAACGACCTCCCCTCCCCTTCCCCTAAAATATGGAGCTAAAATAGCTCTGTAGTCTGATAGAGCACTTAGCTGAGGATTTATAGTAATTTTGGGGACTTTAAAAATCATATTTAAAGTCGCTGGTAAGTTTATCTTGTTTATCTCCAAACGTCAAAAACTGGACTTGAGGGGTTTCTGAAATATAGCTTTTCCCAGTCAAATTAATACTTTTCCCAACCAAATTAATACTTTCCCTACCAAATTGATCTTAAAAAATTAAGGAAATAGAACACCGCAAAGCTTGCAATCCAACGAATAATGAATGTAGGTATTATGTTATAATAGAAATTATTGGCAGAAAAAATATTGGTAGTTTATCATCTAAGTTAAAGTTTATTTTTAGTGTAGGTATATTAATTGTATAAACATATATTCAGTGAAGGGGTTGCCCAGCCACTGCTGCGGGTAGTATGAGCAAAACTTCTAACACGAAATTTGAACAATCTGTGGAGGACAATGTACCTACGGCTCTTGAAACTGTTTCTCCGAGGGCTTGATCTCGGACAGCCTGAGAGAGATATCCTCTAACTGCCGTCTTAATCTTGGCAAAAGCGTACTCAGCCGGATGATAAACTACCAATATTTTTTCTGCCAATAATTTGTATTATAACATAATATATACATTCATTATTCGTTGGATTGCAAGCTTTGCGTTGTTCTATTTCCTTAATTTTTTAAGATCAATTTGGTAGGGAAAGTATTAATTTGGTTGGGAAAAGTATTAATTTGGTTGGAAGTATTAATTTGACTGGGAAAAGTATTAATTTGATTGGGAAAAGTATTCATTTGACTGGGAAAAGTATTAATTTGGTTGGAAAAAGTATTAATTTGACTGGGAAAAGCTATAAGCGATTCAATTGTGTGATTGGGAAGTGGAAGTAATTCTGGTTGGTTTCAGCAAGTCCATTCTTGGTGCTGTCCAGATATTTTGTTTTACGCCAGTCCAGTTTTATTTCAAATGAACAATATGAATTTTTCATTTAAAACGCCGGCGTGTGATATTGCGGAGGGTAGCAGAAGATATCACATTGATGAAGAAGAGAATGATTCAGTCTTTATAAAGTTGTCACAAACCACTGTAAGAAAACTGTGGAGCTTTGCTCCAAACGAAGAGCCAAATGGTTATCCAAAATCAACCGAAATATGACTGGGAAACGCTGCAAATTAATTCACAAAGATTTATTATTTTTAAAGCTTCCTAAAATTTGTTAGATCTCAAAAGTAGAGACCATTGGTGGGTGCTACATCAGCATATGAAGTCCGAAAATTTGAAATTCCGCTACATGGAAGTATTTTATCAGCAGGAAACACCTTGTTTCTGTCATATGCGTTGATTGATGTTTCAGAATCATAAGCGATAAGAAGTAACTGACATTGCAGGTAATTGCAGCAGAAATCATGTAAAGAACCAATTCCCTATTTCGAAATGCCAAGAATTCATCTCTTTAATAACCTCATCCTCCAGATGTGTGATCCTAGGTGGAAGACGCTCTGTTATCTCACCCTTATCGCTCGGAACTTTCTGTTTGACAGGTAACATAATCCCAACAATAGGGCGAAATTCAAATATTTACCCAATATCTAGATTTGTTTCGTTGTTTGTTCAGTGTTTGTGTGAGACCGTGTTTGTTTATATTGACAATTTGTTTTATTCATATCTGTAGTTATAAGTGCTACTACTTTCTGTTCATTTGTTTTCACTGTTTTGTACTTGTATTCTAATTCCAATACTATGTGGTCTATCATGCATTGTTCAGTATCATTTAGTAAAATGCCCTTGGGTCATCTACATATAAGTAGCATCATCTTTACCTAAAATCAGTTAGTTTGACGATGCCTTTCTTCAGGGCATTTGATTCACCTAGTAAAGATATATTTCCATCCTGAGATATATATTTACAGCCTTGTTGCTTTAGTTTGTAGTAGCAATTTGTTTGATTCATATCCATAGTTATAAGTACAGCTGTTTTCTGTTTATTTGTTTTCAATGTTTTGTATTTTTTATTACGATCCCAATCTACTATGTGGTCTTTCATGCTCTGTTTCAGCCTGTAGGGCAAAATTCAAATGTTTACTCAATTTTGAGATGTGTTTCGATGTTTGTTCAGTGGTTCAGTGGTGCTGCTACTTTCTGTTTATTTGTTTTCAATGTTCTGAAATTTGCAAATGTTCTGTAATTTGCATTCTAATTCCAATCTACTATGTGGGCAACAATCATGCCTGTTCAGTACCATTTAGCGAGATGCCTATGGTAGCTTACCTATAAGTAGCATCATCTTTACCTAAAATCAGTTAGTTTGACGGTGCCTTTCTTCAGGCCAAAGAATCAAATCAGGGATTTGACTCACCTCGCAGGGATATATTTCCAGCCTGTAGGATATATTTACAACCTATATTGTGTTTATTTGTATTGGCAATTTGTTTGATTAATATCTACATTTATAAGTGCTGCTACTTTTTGTTAATTTGTTTTCAATGTTCAGTATTTTGTATTCTAATTCCAATCTACCATGTGGCCTATGATGCACTGTTCAGAATCATCTCGAGAAATGCCTATGGTAGCTCTATAAGTAGCATTATCTTTAGCTAAAATCGTTTAGTTCGACGGTGCCTATCTTCAGCTCATTTGATTCATCATGCAGGTTCATATTAATTTATTAATGTTTGATAGGTAACATAATCTCACCAATTGGGTAAAATTCAAATGTTCACCCAATTTTGAGATTTGTTTCTATGTTTGTTCAGTGTTTGTGAGATGTTGTGTTTGTTTGTATTGGCAATCTGTTTAATTAATATCTACACATAAAGGCTGCTATTTTCTGTTCATTTGTTTTCAATGTTCTGTATTTTGTATTCTAATTCTAAACCAGTATCGTTCAGAGAGATGCCTATGGTAGCTCATCTATAAGTAGCATTACCTTTACCTATAGTCAGTTACCTTTCTTCAGGACTTTTGATTCTTTTAGCACAGATATATTAACAGTCTGATCGAATTTTATATAAATCCGTCAACACACGTCAATACTGTGTTAATACTGGCAGTAGATTGTCGTAATTATGTTTCTATTGTTTACTTCTGTGGTTAGCGGCGATTGTCATTAATAAACTCTCCTTCTTCTTCCCATTTTTCTTCTAATTGTAGTACTCAAATTGGTTTGGAAATCAATGGTGGTATGTTTCTAATGCTTCTCACATAAAACCAATCGTTGATAGAGAAAGTTGTAATTAGGTACCTATCCACCCCACGAAAGTCGTTCACCTCTCCTTGGCAAGCTCTTAACGTATTTGAGTTGAGTCTCACATTTTAATGAGACATTATCTCGTTTTGCCAAGTTCCCAATTCTTCAACTTCATCAAAACTACTAGCGCATACGTACCAAAAACAAACATAGATTCAAACTAATGCATACCTCGTACATTCAACCCTTCCCAACGGCGACTTCCCATGGAGCAATTTACTAAAAGGCGTAAAACTTGTTTGTATTTGGCAACCGTAATGAAGCCATTTTTTTACATTTCATTCTATGAAATTAATGCATTATCTTGATATATGTAGGGGGATAAAAGCAAATTCTAGTGGAAATATTAAACGCGGGAAGATCTTGGACGTGCAAAGAACAACAATGTTAATCACATTCTACTCCGCGAAGTTATTCTCGAAATGTCAATATACAGACAGGAAATTGCAGCTTTGGGAGAGACGTGGAGCGACGTCAAGGCCATTGAGATGACGATAGATCAACGAAAACGTCAACGTGATTGGGAATTAAATCAACAGGAAATCGAATAAGTTTCTTCCATATTATCATTGCACCGTACTTGCAAGTATATAAGTATTCTCCTAAACCCACTGGATTAGCCATCAAGAGTTCTAAAATTGTTCAAAAGAAGTTCCAGTACTAAATACAACATAATCGTATTTTCCTAATTTTCCTTAATTATCGTGTCAGATTGATGCTAAATTCAATTTAAATGTGAGCACATGTGGTCCGATACACGGAAAAATGAATTAACTCGGAAACGAAGCCTCAAATACGAAAGCTCTAGGAGGCACTTTTTATATTAACTTTGACCTAGATTTTCAGCTATTCCAGCATTCAAAAATTCTTATTTTCTTATTACCGAGAAACAAAGTTTAACGCTCTTTCCAAGGGTGTAATCAAATTAATTGTACATACGAAATTGAGGGAGTTAAGACTATTTCAGTGACAAGTGGTCAAAAACAAGAAAAAATGTTCAAAGTGAAGTAACTCGGAAACGAGGCCTCTAAAAGGAGAACTTTATGAGGCAATTTTTAGGAGGAAATATTTTGGAGTCATTCCCTCATTTTCTGGGAATTTGGCTAGAAGTTACAAAAATAGTTTGTGCTTTGGACACCTAGAAACCTCAACCGGCGAGATTTCATTGATTGGATGCAGCGAAAAAGTAATTTACAATTTAGCCACGCCAAAAATTGAAAAAAGCACAATTTCAAGGCGGGTAAAGAAAAAAAATTAGAATGCTGAAATTCAAAATACTTGTAGAATCGATTCTTGCAGAAATGCAAACTTTGGGCGTACCGACCTACCAATTTATTTTGTGTACACCCTGGAGTATACTAGTAGATATCTAGATATGTGCTACATACATCATCATGTGTCATGTATACATTCATCATAATCCAAACAGTATACAAACCTACAAAAGCATTGTTCAAACCCCATTTAATTTAAGCTTTATTAATAGATAGTTTATTCCATTATTTTCAATTTGTTTGCTGACATTAGCTAATGGTAAAAGGTAATTATTCCGAACGTCTCATGTAATAGACCTTACACATATTTATTAACGTCCTATTATTCCACTAAAATATGGCTGCGTCGAAGGTTTTCATACTGAAAGTTTAAAATAATGGGTAAACCACCTAGGAAATCAGAAATGTCTGGGATTGTTAATAACGTTTCTCATGAAGACTGTTGATTACCTTGGTAAATAGTCTATTGAAATATTTTTGAATCATTAGCTTTATATTCTCTGAATTTAGCAGGATTTACTTAATGACGAACGCCTTCAGAGGTATACCTTTGAGAATAAAAACGATCGCCCTGTTAAAGTGGTCGCTGGGGGTTTACACCATTCATGTTTCCAAACTAGGCCAAGGCTGAGCAAATAGTTGAAGACCTGAGAGGTAGAGGTCTCAAAATACTAGAGGCTGTCAACCTAGTGAAAAAGGAAAAGCAGGAAGATGAGGAGGGGGTCATCTGTCACTATTATGGGAAAACTCCCTCTGTTTATGCACTCCTTAGAGAAGGAAGAGGATGTTAAAAAATATATATACGAATTAAATCATATACTAAGCATCAAGGTTAAGATAGAGCCGCTTAATAAAACGACAGCGCTCATACCCCCATGTAAAAACTGCTAAAGCTACAATAACACACTTAGATACTGTCAAATGGAACCAAGATGTGTAAGATGTGCTGGTAAACATGGCTCAGAAAAGTGCCCTGTCAGTAAAGACGCGCCCCCTAAGTGTGTAAACTGCAAGGGGGACCACCCAGCCAACTACAGGGGTTGTGAGGTGGCGAAGGAGCTCCAGAAGCTACGTAATAAGCCAAAAAAGCCTCACAGGAAGTCCCAAGTCACTAGCAGAAGAGGAAGCACTGCTCTGCTATTGTAGACTTTATCCAACCTACTAAAAAAAAAAACAGGGACTTATGCGCAAATAACCGGAGCTCATGTCCCTCAAAAGCCCAAACTTACTGCCGAGGAAATGCTTTCCCAGGTGCTTACTAGGCTGGAAGAGCAAAATGAAATAAACAGAACCGTCTTAACTCGTCTGGAAAAACTAGAATCTAAACTCATTCTGAGAAAATGACACCATGTAATAAAAGCCTATGCATTGCAACATTGAATGCAATGGGCTGGTGAAGCATGTATCAGAACTTGATATTTTTATCTTGGAGGATCACATCTCAGAACCACACCTCACACGAACATCATACATAAACCTGAGCGGATATGACACTTAGACTCCAGTGCACCCTGCAGATCTTGCTCGTGGAGGGTCTGCTGTTATCATTAAACATAACGTCAAACGCTCAGAAGACAACAATATAGAGTTAGATGAAATGCAGGTTATGTCTGTCAAAATGAGACTGCAAAATAAGGTAATCAGTATTGCTGCAATCGACTGCCCTCCTAGGCATCCACTGAAAACAAAAAAAAAACGATTACCTGAGTCTCTTCAACGACATTGGTGATACTTTCTTTATAGGTGGAGACTTCAATGCCAAAAATGAATGATGGGGATCACGGGCAAGGAACCCTAAAAGAACACAACTCTTCCAAGCTCGAAGAGAATTGAACTGCAACTTCCATTCAGGAGGAGGACCAACTTACTGGCTGACGAGGAAGGTACAAAAATAGGTGGTATGTGGAACACCAATACATGTAGGCACCTCAACCGGTGGGAGGTTATTGATCATATGCTGCTAAAAAAAGAAGTTATTTACAATTTAATCACGCCAAAATTAAGGAGGAAAAAATTGAAAAAAAGAAAACAATTTTAAAGCGGATAAAGAAAAATTGTTCGGGTTAAAATTCAAATTTGTCCTACTTGTGGAACCGATTCCAGCAGAAATTCAAACATTAGGACATACCAACTTATTAAGCCCACTCTGAATATAATAGAAGGCACGAGCATACATCTTCATGTATGATTTTTCTATACATATATCACGTTTTAAGCAGTATACAAAATCCACAAAAACATTGTTCAATCCCCATTTGATTCAATTTTCTGTAATAATAAGTTGATTCCATTATTTTAATTATTTTAGTGACATTAGCTTACTATAAGATTTAATTTTTCTGGTAGTCTTATGTAGGCCTAATAGAGTTCTTAAGTTAAGAGTTAAGAATACGCAAAAAATCGCGGAAGTATCAGTCCAAATGCAAGACTATAGAGATGAGGCTGTGAAGTTATCTAAGAAAGTAGAATTCTTAGAAAAACAGTGTAAGCGTAAGAACATAATAATCTATAATTTCGAGGAAAAGGAAAATGGCTGGTTGGAGTTGAAATCTCACTTGATGGAGTTTTTTACTGGATTGCTACATTTAAGTGCCGATAGGGTCCGTATTGAGAGCGCTTTTCGCCTTGGCAGAAAACAATCTGATAGAATCCGTCCGATCCGCATTGTTTTTGCCGACTTACAGTCGAAAAATAAGGTAACCACGTCCACTCATTACCTTCGAGGGTCTTTGATTAGTGTAAGTCAGATTACACCGAACTTGAGACGGGACAACGAAAGAACCTTCTATACTATTAAAAAAAAACGTCTGCCAAGTGGGTGTGGCACATAGCTTCCTCGTATCCATAATTTGACTGTATAGATCATTGAAAATTATTATTGACTAAAGAACTTCGTTCAATTAAGCGAAGTAAATATTGAATTAGGGTAAATTTATTGTTATGCAGGAGCATAACTTGAGAAAAACGTTTGCGGATGCGCAGAGGCTACTATTGATTCGGGGGTCATGAAACTTATAGGGGACTATCTACACATCAAACTGAACAATCCCTGAAAATTTATCGAAATTGGTCAAGAACTCCCGGAGTTATGCTTGTGGCAAGGATTTCACGTTTACGCATGCGCAGAGGTTACTATTGATCCGGGGGTCATGAAACTCATAGGGGACCATCTACACATCAAACCGAACAATCCCTTAAAATTTCATCCAAATCGGACCATAACTTCGTGTAGTTTTGCTCGTAACAAGGATTTGCTGACAGACAGACAGACACAGAGACAGACACGGAACCAAAATTGTTCAGAAAGGTCTAAAACGCAAAATGCGAGTGGAATTTTTGATTTTGGAGAGAAAAAAAATTTTACATTCCGAAAGTGAAAACCATGCTTCCGCTACCTTGGTAGACTCGGAAGCAAAATCTTAATAGCATTGATTCAAGTTATCATCCGAAGCAGTTTATTTAATTATTTTGTATCATGAATCACGAAGAAAACCTATTGTATGAAGAACTCGCTGTAATGTGTAGTAACACTATACAAATAAAATATATTGTATTATATTATTGTATGTAGGCTTAATATACATTACATATATTTAATAATAAAAGAATGAACGTTTAAGATAATAACTTGGAAATCAACAATTTCAGAGATTGTTCCTAACGATTCTCAAGAAGACTGTTGATTACCTTCGAAGATTGTATATTGAAGTATTTTGGAGCCATTCGCCTAATTTTCTAGGACTTTAGCTGAAAGGTTAGAAAATAGGAGGTGCTAGGGACACCTAGACGAGTAGGCACCTCGAACGGTTCGAGGTTATTGATTGGATGCTGAGAAAAAAAGTTATTTACAATTTAGCGACGCCAAAATCGGAAAAGGCTGAAGTAGAGAATAGGTAACACGTACCTCTTATCAGGCTCATTTGAACATGTATCGATGTGTACTATCTTCGATAAATATATACGATCATACATATATCGATACCACTGCCATGTATTATGGAATGATTTTCACGACCGATATAGCGATAAAAGTATTTTTAATACGCAAAGACACTAGTGTTAACACATTCCAATCTATTTGTCCAACTGATCTATACTTTACTAAAAGGATTGATGTAGGACATTTTTTTGTTTTTGAGATGCGAGCGAAGCGAGCATCCAGACCAGCAAACTGGAAAGAACACATTTCCTATATCGATAGGTTTTACAGCAAGGCGACGGTCTGATAAGGGAGGGGTTACCTATTCTCGACTTCTACCAGGGAAAAATTGGAAAAAAGCAATTTTAAAGAAAAATTGTAGGGCTAAAATTCAAGTTAGGCCTACTTGTAGAATCGATTCCTGGAGATATTCATACTTTGGGGCATACCAATTTGTTTTGTGTCCACCCTGAACGTAATAGTAGATACACACATACATAAGACAATAAATACAACATACCAGATATGGGCGTTAATCGATTGATTAATACTTTTGCGATTACAGATGTAATCGTGAAAAGTATTCGTTGATTACAATTACTTTTGAAGCAATCATTATTCGTTGGCGAAACGATTACAAAAGTATTCGTGATTAACGAATACTTTGTTTTCGAAGTCTCAGAAGTGAGAATCTTGGAAGAATCCAAGAATCTTCGCTGTTGAGTGAAGGGAAAATTAAGAGGAAAGTTATGTTTTTGTTGTCCTAACCCCCCTGCCATGGGAATGACCCCGGGCTGAGAAAAGTAAATTTAACAGTTTAACCATACTTCGCTCTTGAAATTGTAATGTTGAAACACATTCCAATCAATCCAGCGTCCAAATTTACAACATACATCGAAAACGATACCCCACACAACATTGTTCTCAAAATCCCACTTTTGCGTCCATTTTTCACTTCGAAACTTCAACAAAACTGTTAAGTTTCCGTAATCATTATTCACAATGTTATGTATAACTGTATAACTATATAATATATATATCCTGTATTTTTTGGGTAAAACTACATCGAAAATGGATAACTGCTGGGGGTTATCTCAGTCCATTGGATAGTTATGATTTTTTTAGTGCTTTCACGGTCAACTCCGACCTCACGTCATGAAATCAATTTTCTGGAACACTAAAGTTTTTTAATTTTAAATACATTTTCGGATTCAGCCTTAAATTTCCTATAAGAAAAACATAGTTTCAACTTTATAAAATTTCGATAACTCTGTTCCATTCTCGCAGTAAAAGGGTCAAATTTCAAAAATTTTTTTTCGATTTCGAAACAGAGCCGACGTTTCAAAAATAAGCCAAAACCAACTAGGTATGCCCACACGATTACCGATAAAGAGTTTCAGTTTACGTAATTCTTTGAATAAGTTTCAAATACAAAAAAACCAAGGTGGGAAGGAATCTTGGTAGGGAAAATCAGTTGGAATTAACTCACATTCTCATTTTGCTCCAGCTCCTGGACCTTTACGAATAAACACTGATCTAGCTAGACTTGTTTGAACAGCAATGAAACATTTTTTTGGGGAGCACATGGCTGAATTAACCTTTTCGGAATACGCAGAATTACTACTTTTAACGGAAACTGAATTAAAACCTTTTCAACAAATTGACAAATAATTGTGAAAGGTTTAAACGGTTTTAATGAATAGGGCGAAAAGGTACATTCAGAGTTCTAAAAGTTTAATTTTTGAAGCAAAAAGTCTACAAAACATAGCATTAGCAATTGATCATTCAATAATTGATTCATTCAGCATTGATTCATTCAATAATAATGGTACCTACTTGTGATCACATAAAATTGGAACCAAAAGTATCTACTAATTTAAAACCAGGAAGTTAAAATTTGGAAACATCGTTTGATTTCAAATCTTAATTTGAAGGTATTTATTAAAAATGTATTTTTTTCGTAAAATTATTGTCTACTTTATTGTTTTTTTTGTGAGCTATGCCTCCTTCTGACTTCGTGTAATATGCATTATTCTTATCAGGGATCATTATAAAAGTCAATTTTTATTAATTAAATTCAGGCTGAAGACCGTCTGCGACGAACATCAAAGATAAAATCATAGAAAGAAGCAAGGACTATTGTAATTGGCAATAGTATTCGAATAAAAAAGTAAGTAATCGATTACAATTGCATTCGAATACTATTGGCGATTAATCAATAATTGATTCATTCAGCATTGATCATTCAATAATAATGGTACCTACTTGTGATCACATAAAATTGGAACCAAAAGTACCTACTAATTTAAAACCAGGAAGTTGAAATTTGGAAACATCGTTTGATTTCAAATCTTAATTTGAAGGTATTTATTAAAAATGTATTTTTTTCATAAGATTAATGTCTACTTTATTGTTTATTTATGAGCTATGCCTGCTTCTGACTTCGTGTAATACGCAGATTCTTATCAGGGTTCATTACAAAAGTCAATTTTTATTAATTAAATTCAGGCGGAAGACCGTCTGCGACGAACATCAAAGATAAAAATCATAGAAAAAAGCAAGGACTATTGTAATTGGCAATAGTATTCGAATACTATTGGCGATTAATTAATAATTGATTCATTCAGAATTGATCATTCAATAATAATGGTACCTACTTGTGATCACATAAAATTGGAACCAAAAGTACCTATTAATTTAAAACCAGGAAGTTAAAATTTGGAAACATCGTTTGATTTCAAATCTTAATTTGAAGGTACTTATTAAAAATGTATTTTTTTCATAAGATTATTGTCTACTTTATTGTTTATTTATGAGCTATGCCTCCTTCTGACTTCGTGTAATACGCAGATTCTTATCAGGGTTCATTATAAAAGTCAATTTTTATTAATTAAATTCAGGCGGAAGACCGTCTGCGACGAACATCACACTATATAAAAACCGTCTTATCTGAGTATATCGACGTTTCAGGGGGTGGTAACGCTGGGCGGGTGGAATTCTCGCCCCCGTATCCCAAAAAACCTGTACTATAACTGCTCCCCCTCCCCCTTGATCCCAATTTTATGAGCCAAGTTTTTTCAATTTACCTAAAATTTGTAAAATGCAGACCTACCAAATGCTTCAAAATTGTATCCTTAGGGCAACACTTTTCCATTAGGGAATGATCAAATTCACAAGTTTTTTGTCATTTCGCATTGAAAACCCACTTATGCCGACACGATTATTAAAGAGTTTCAGTTTCTAATTCTTCCAATACCTATTCCTAAATACCACTTTTTTATTTCCCAACAAATTCGCTATGTGAACTTTCAATAATATCCTTTCCTAGGTAGCCGTATGAGATATAGCATTAGCAAACTGAATTAAACTTTTAGCACACTGAATTAAACTTTGCAAATATAGCTAATAACTTCTGAATTAAATTCTAAATGGACCAAATGTGGAGAATGATTCTGTTGGAATTTAATTCAGTTTGCTAAAAGTTTAATTCAGTTTGCTAATGCTATAACATAGCATTAGCAATTGATCATTCATTGATCATTCAATAAAATTCATTCAGCATATTCAATAATGATTGAATACAATTCAATAATTCAATAATACAATGGTACCTACTTGTGATCACATAAAATTGGAACCAAAAGTTTTAAAACTGGAATTAAAATTTGGAAACATCGTTTGATTTCAAATCTTAATTTGAAGGTAATTTTAAAAATGTATTTTTTTCATAAAATTAATGTCAATTGTTTATTTATGAGCTAATTGCTTCTGATTCGCGTAATACGCAGATTCTTATCAGGGTTCAATAATAAGTCAATTTTTATTAATAAATTCAGGCGGGCATCAAAAGATTCTCTCTGACAAACTATCCTCAAACTGTCAGCTTTCTAAGGGTATAATTTTTTTTAAAAATGGGGAAGTTTTTTCAGAATAAAATACTGAGAAGTATAGTTGGGAGCCCCTTGGTGCAATGAAAAAAAAAAGTGGTTTTGATAAATCATCGTTTTTCCTCAGATATCAGCTTCATGCGTTGGAAAATCGGTGCGACCTTTTTGTTTTCATAATGGATTCACTCTCAGTTCCAATAACATTGGGTCCCATTGTTCTCTCGTCTCGGGGGAATGGAACTATGGAGTTTGATCCTCTAAACTCGAGGTAAGTAGTGTATTCTATTTCCAAAAAGGAAGGATGAAACTTGTGATTATTTCTAAGATAACATGGCATTAGCAATTGATCATTCAATAATTGATTCATTCAGCATTGATCATTCAATAATAATGGTACCTACTTGTGATCACATAAAATTGGAACCAAAAGTACCTACTAATTTAAAACCAGGAAGTTAAAATTTGGAAACATCGTTTGATTTCAAATCTTAATTTGAAGGTAATTTTTAAAAATGTATTTTTTTCATAAAATTAATGTCTACTTTATTGTTTATTTATGAGCTATGCCTGCTTCTGACTTCGTGTAATACGCAGATTCTTATCAGGGTTCATTATAAAAGTCAATTTTTACTAATTAAATTCAGGCGGAAGACCGTCTGCGACGAACATCAAAGATAAAATCGTAGAAAAAAGCAAGGACTATTGTAATTGGCAATAGTATTCGAATACAAAAGTAAGTAATCGATTACAATTGTATTAGAATACTATTGGCGATTAATTAATAATTGATTCATTCAGCATTGATAATTCAATAATAATGGTCATTCTTGTGATCACATAAAACTGGAACCAGAAGTACCTACTAATTTAAAACCAGGAAGTTAAAATTTGGAAACATCGTTTGATTTTAAATCTTAATTTGAAGGTATTTATTAAAAATGTATTTTTTTCATAAAATTAATGGCTACTTTATTGTTTATTTATGAGCTATGCCTGCTTCTGACTTCGTGTATTATGCAGATTTTTATCAGGGTTCATTATAAAAGTCAATTTTTATTAATTAAATTCAGGCGGAAGACCGTCTGCGACGAACATCAAAGATAAAATCATAGAAAAAAAGCATGGACTATTGTAATTAGCAATAGTATTCGAATACAAAAGTAAGTAATCGATTAGAATTGCATTCGAATACTATTGGCAATTAATTAATAATGAGAGAGAAAAAACATTTATTGATCATTATATGGGGTGGAATGTTGGGTTAGTTGGGATCCGTGAAAAGTATAAATTGATATGCCAAAAGCTCGAGGTGGTATAGAAGCCAGAAGTAGAAATTGAGTCGCCGGAAGTTTAAATTGAGATGCCAAAAATATTAGAATTGATTCGTGCCAAAGGTTCAAATTAATTTGCCAAAATCTTCAATTTGATAGTATGCCAAAAATTCAAATTGATTTTGCCAAACTAATCTGATTTCATTAATTAATAATTGATTCTTTCAGCATTGATAATTCAATAATAATGGTACCTACTTGTGATCACATAAAACTGGAACCAGAAGTACCTACTAATTTAAAACCAGGAAGTTAAAATTTGGAAACATCGTTTGATTTCAAATCTTAATTTGAAGGTATTTATTAAAAATGTATTTTTTTCATAAAATTATTGTCTACTTTATTGTTTATTTATGAGCTATGCCTGCTTCTGACTTCGTGTAATACGCAGATTCTTATCAGGGTTCATTATAAAAGTCAATTTTTATTAATTAAATTCAGGCGGAAGACCGCCTGCGACGAACATCAAAGATAAAATCATAGAAAAAAAGCAAGGACTATTGCAATTGGCAATAGTATTCGAATACTATTGGCGATTAATTAATAATTGATTCATTCAGCATTGATCATTCAATAATAATGGTACCTACTTGTGATCACATAAAATTGGAACCAAAAGTACCTACTAATTTAAAACCAGGAAGTTAAAATTTGGAAACATCGTTTGATTTTAAATCTTAATTTGAAGGTATTTATTAAAAATGTATTGTTTTCATAAAATTAATGTCTACTTTATTGTTTATTTATGAGCTATGCCTGCTTCTGACTTCGTGTACTACGCAGATTCTTATCAGGGTTCATTATAAAAATCAAAGATAAAATCATAGAAAAAAAGCAAGGACTATTGCAATTGGCAATAGTATTCGAATACATTCAGATTCATTCAGCATTGATCATTCAATAATAATGGTACCTACTTGTGATCACATAAAATTGGAACCAAAAGTACCTACTAATTTAAAACCAGGAAGTTAAAATTTGGAAACATCGTTTGATTTCAAATCTTAATTTGAAGGTACTTATTAAAAATGTATTTTTTTCATAAGGTTATTGTCCACTTTATTGTTTATTTATGAGCTATGCCTCCTTCTGACTTCGTGCAATACGCAGATTCTTATCAGGGTTCATTATAAAAGTCAATTTTTATTAATTAAATTCAGGCGGAAGACCGTCTGCGACGAACATCAAAGATAAAATCATAGAAATAAGCATGGACTATTGTAATTGGCAATAGTATTCGAATACAAAAGTAAGTAATCGATTACAATTGTATTCGAATACTATTGGCAATTAATCAATAATTGATTCATTCAGCATTGATCATTCAATAATAATGGTACCTACTTGTGATCACATAAAATTGGAACCAAAAGTACCTACTAATTTAAAACCAAGAAGTTAAAATTTGGAAACATCGTTTGATTTCAAATCTTAATTTGAAGGTACTTATTAAAAATGTATTTTTTTCATAAAATTATTGTCTACTTTATTGTTTATTTATGAGCTATGCCTGCTTCTGACTTCGTGTAATACGCAGATTCTTATCAGGGTTCATTATAAAAGTCAATTTTTATTAATTAAATTCAGGCGGAAGACCGTCTGCGACGAACATCAAAGATAAAATCATAGAAAAAAGCATGGACTATTGTAATTGGCAATAGTATTCGAATACTATTGGCGATTAATTAATAATTGATTCATTCAGCATTGATCATTCAATAATAATGGTACCTACTTGTGATCACATAAAATTGGAACCAAAAGTACCTACTAATTTAAAACCAGGAAGTTAAAATTTGGAAACATCGTTTGATTTCAAATCTTAATTTGAAATTATTTATTAAAAATGTATTTTTTTCATAAAATTATTGTCTACTTTATTGTTTAATCATGAGCTATGCCTGCTTCTGACTTCGTGTAATACGCAGATTCTTATCAGGGTTCATTATAAAAGACAATTTTTATTAATTAAATTCAGGCGGAAGACCGTCTGCGACGAACATCAAAGATAAAATCATAGAAAAAAGCATGGACTATTGTAATTGGCAATAGTATTCGAATACAAAAGTAAGTAATCGATTACAATTGTATTCGAATACTATTGGCGATTAATCAATAATTGATTCCTTGATTGAACCAAAAGTACCTACTAATTTAACACCAAGAAGTTAAAATTTGGAAACATCGTTTGATTTCAAATCTTAATTTGAAGGTACTTATTAAAAATGTATTTTTTTCATAAAATTATTGTCTACTTTATTGTTTAATCATGAGCTATGCCTGCTTCTGACTTCGTGTAATACGCAGATTCTTATCAGGGTTCATTATAAAAGTCAATTTTTATTAATTAAATTCAGGCGGAAGACCGTCTGCGACGAACATCAAAGATAAAATCATAGAAAAAAGCATGGACTATTGTAATTGGCAATAGTATTCGAATACAAAAGTAATCAAATACAATTGTAATCGATTACAATGTATTCGAATACTTTTGGCGATTAAAACAGTATTCGGAAAAGTAATCACATCGCGCGAATACAAAAGTAATTGATATACTTTTGTAATCGCAAATGTAATCGTAAAAGTATTTGTTAATCAGGGATGCCCATCTTTGCTACATACATACAGTAGTGGTACATACATCATCATGAATCCATACACCATGTTTCATGCAATATACACAATCCATTTAATTCAAGTTTTGTTAGTAGTTTTTAAAATTATTTTCAATTGTTAACTGATATTGACTAACGATAACATTTAATTATTCCGAATGTCTTATGTAATGTACGTTAAACACATCTTTTAATGAAATAATGAACGTTTGAAATAATAACTAGGAAATCGAACATTTCTGGGATTGTTCCTTATGATTTTCTGATGATGAAGACTGTTCATTACCTTCGTAAATTATGTATTGAAATATTGTGGAGTGATTCGCTTCAATGTAGCTTTAAACTTTAGATTTAGCTGGAAGGTACAAAAATAGGTGGTGCGTGGGATAGTTTGGTTACCTAGGCACCCCAACCGGCGGGAGGTTATTGATTGGATGCTGCGACGCCACCTAAATGGTGAAGGGCACGGCCGCCTTTCCCCGAGGGAAAGACTATCCGGGATTGTTAGTTAAAAGTTAGACGATTAGTAAACGATAGAAATGATGAAGACTTACGTTTGCTGTTGTCCTGGGATGAAGAAGGTTCGAGCCCGAGTCCGGGAATCGCGGGATAAAACAAACACGGCGCTTAGAGAGCCGACGCGAGCCACCCAAGTGACCGGACCGAGAGAGCGGGTGGAACTGAAGACTGGAGACGTGGCGGGAGTAGGGCCCGGGTCTCCCCCCACTCCGCTGTTCCAAGAGCGGAGCCAACCCCTCCAGCCGTTCCGGCCAGCGGACCGACTTCCAGCGCCCCTCGCCCGCCCGTTTCTTCAAAACTCGACCGATTATTACGAAAACCTTTACAATTTTGCGTTTAACCCTCATCTTTGCTTCGTCGAATAAACTCTACATTACGGATGGAACATCGGCATCGATATTATCGGAATATCGATGTTTTTCTTCGATATTACGATGTTTTCCATCGATGCCACACATTAAATAATACCGATATATCGATGATTTGGCTCCGATAACATCGGTTTCGTTTCCTCTTCACTCACTGAAAAAATTCCATCTAGTTCGCTCACTAATTAATGTGAAAAAAAAGAAATATTAAGAATTCTTTCAACTCCTGTCGAAGAAAATTAAACTATTGTTCTCGGTCTAAAATATTAACCAAGTAGTTTAAAAACAATAGAACTTAGAAATCTTTCCGAAATTTCCAATTTTCTCTAGGGACAAAATTCAACGATTCATAGCCGTTTTTTTACCTTTTTGTATATTACTATTATTTTGGTTTATTATTCAATAATAAACCATTGTAATCGCTCTGGAAAAAAATTCTAACCCCCCTGAAAATTTCATGGTTTACGTTTCAAAGGGTGTAGAATCCGAATCTGCAATAAAAAACTTGTAGTGTAGTTAGTAGCCGATACACGGGTTGAAGCATTCTGATGATATATAGGTAAATATTGTTCAATGTTATTACTGGGGTTTATTATTCAATATTATTACTGGGGTAAATAAGTATTCTTTCACTGGGGTTTATTATTCAATTGGCTTGCGTTCATGATTTGAATCTTACTAAGCTTCGGAGTGTGCGTGTTTTACAGGTGATAGAGCGATTATTGAATCTCAGGAGATATGCATAGACCACGTAAATCGGTTCTCATCCAAAACACCTATTAGGATTGATCAGTTGATGATACCTTTGGCTACATCGTTTAAATTTGGATTTGGGGAAGTATTAACGCAATACGAGTGCTAAAGGACTTGATAAATTATAAATGTTTTTACTGTGGGGGGGGGGGGGTATTGAGGTTCAATAAGAAAACGCTGCACATTCTTTCACTGGGGTTTATTATTCAATCGGCTTGCGTTCATGATTTGAATTTCTACTAAGCTTTGGAGTCTGCGTGTTTCACAGGATAGGGCGATTATTGAATTTCAGAAGGCACACAAATATGATCAACTGATCAATCCAAATAGGTATTTTGGTCGAGAACAGATTCACGTGCTCCATGTATATCTCCTGAAATTAAATAATCGCTAATCGCTAAAAGATATGCATGGAGCACGTAAATCTGTTCTCGACCAAAACACCTATTTGGATTGATCAGTTGATCATATTTGTGTGCCTCCTGAAATTCAATAATCGCTCTATCCTGTGAGACACGCTCTATCCTAGACCATAATAGATAGATTATAATCTATCGCTCTACCCTAGACCATAATAGATAGATTTTAATCTAGGTATTATCCTTCTATTGATCAATCATTGCATGGGAACTACCTAAACATGCGGCACCTACCTAATCTCGGCCTATGTATACGATTTTTTATTAGAGATTTTGTAGGAAAATACTAGGTACTTACCAGTGTATTTGCATGTTCCGGCATTCCATTGTATCAATCCATGAAGATTCATGTTCCCAATAGATGGAAGATGAAGATAGAACGGTATTCGCGCGAACACGGAACGAAGTAGACTGCCGAGAAACGCCACGCCCGAACGACCGGAGAGAACTGGTCGAGGCCCGAACACGGACAGGAGAGGACTGGCCGAGGCCGCTACGCCCGAAGACGAACAGGAAAGGACTTGTCGAGGCGGCCGCTCTCCGATACAAGCAGGCCGGCGGAGGGCGGTCGCCGCGGTGCCCGGAAAGTTCGTGTTTTTCGAAGCCGTACACACGATTTCTCCCAAACGGCTGGTGCAAAAAATCTGAAATTTTCAGGAAAAATCCATGTTGGTCCGACAACAACAGAATTCTTTAGCCAGCTCTCTCACTTAATTTAAAGTGCCCTTTAAGGGTTGTCAAAGTTTTGTAAAATCCCTAAAACCCTCAAAAAAGTTAGGGCGGCCCGAATTTGGACTTTTTTTTAAGAACTCGCTAAAGAATTGGGGCGAAGTCGGACCAACATGGATTTTTCCTGAAAATTTCAGATTTTTTGCACCAGCCGTTTGGAAGAAATACATGGCGGAATGGAGGAAAATGTTGAGCTTCACAAACGGGAGTGTTTTTCCGTCCGCGCTCCCTCACTTATAGAGATCTTCATATTTTTAATTACAACATTCCTGTACTGTTGTAAGAGAACACTTCCCATACTTATATCGATAATTTTTCACGATGTACAGAGATACTAACATATTTCGGTTTATTATTTAATAATAAATCATTGTAATCGCTCTAGAAAATAACGCTGCAAATTCTTTCACTGGGGTTTATTATTCAATTGGCTTGCGTTCATGATTTGAATTTCTACTATGGAGTATACATGGAGCACGTGAATCTGTTCTCGACCAAAATACCTATTTGGATTGATCAGTTGATCATATTTGTGTGCCTCCTGAAATTCAATAATCGCCCTATCATGTGAAACACGCAGACTCCAAAGCTTAGTAGAAATTCAAATCAATCAATTCAAGCCATTTGAATAATAAACACCAGTGAAAGAATTTGCAGCGTTTTTTGTAAAATTTTTAAAATTTTACCAGTTTAATGTAATTAAAAAGTGATGCCGAAGTATCTTTTTGTTTAGAATGCTTGATTTTTTTTTTGGAGCAATATGTGTATCAGATAATGCTCGCAATACTTCACCCACGTATTCTACAACCGATTTCCAACAAAACGTGCCTCGTAGCAATGTTTTTTATCTCGCTAAGTTTTTGAGTTGTTTCACTTTCAAGATTTTTTTCGTGTTTTCGACTTTGTCTCAGGAAAACGGCTATAACTCACATACAGTATTATGTAAAGTAAAAGTTGAGGATACCATTAGAAAGTGAGTTAAAATTCCTATCTTTCAAGGGCCAAACCGATTTTTGGTTTATTATTCAATAATAAACCATTGTGATCGCTGTTGAAAAATAAAATTTTTAACCCACCCTGGAAATTTCATGGTTTACGTTTCAAAGGGTGTAGAATCCAAACGGCACGATTTCTCCCAAACGGCTGGAGCAAAAAATCTGAAATTTTCAGGAAAAATCAATACTGGTCCGACAAAGCCTCAATTCTTTAGCCAGCACTCTCACTTAATTTAAAGTGCCCTTTAAGGGTTGTCAAAGTTTTATGAAATCCCTAAAAACCTCAAAAACAGTCAAGGCGGCCTAAATTTGGACTTTTTTTTAAAGAACTTTCCATGAGGAATCGAATGAGCCTTTCCCCAGGTCCGTAGCTCAAATCATTCCCGATGTATGGCCCGATTTATGGTGCCAACATTTGCGTTATTGCTTCCGAGTCTACCAAGGTAGCGGAAGCATTGTTTTCACTTTCGGAATGTGAAAATTTTTTTGTCTCCAAAATCAAAAATTCCACTCGCATTTTGCGTTTTAGATCTTTCTGAACAATTTTTATTCCGTGTCTGTCTGTCTGTCAGCAAATCCTTGTTACGGGCAAAACTATACGAAGTTATAGTCCGATTTTGATGAAATTTTCAGGGATTGTGCGGGTTGGGGTGTAGATGGTCCCCTATAGGTTTCATGACATCCAGATCAGTAGTAGCCTCTGCGCATGCGCAAACGTGAAATTCTTGTTACACGCATAACTCTGGGAGTTCTGGACCAATTTCGATGAAATTTTCAGGGATTGTTCGGATTGATGTGTAGATGGTCCCCTATGAGTTTCATGACCCCCGGATCAATAGTGGTCTCTACGCATGCGCAAACGTGAAATGCTTATTACGCGCATAACTCCTGGAGTTCTTGACTAATTCCGATGAAATTTCCAGGGTTTATTCGGTTTGATGTGTAGATGGTCCCCTATGAGTTTCATGACCCCCGGTTTTATAGTAGCCTCTGCGAATGCGCAAACGTGAAATCCTTGTTACGCGCATAACTCTGGGAGTTCTTGACCAATTTCGATGAAATTTTCAGGGATTGTTCGGTTTGATGTGTAGGTGGTGTCCCTATGAGTTTCATGACCCCCGGATCAATAATAGCCTTTGCGCATGCGCAGAAATCCTTGCCACAAGCATAACTCCGGGAGTTCTTGACCGATTTCGATGAAATTTTCAGGGATTGTTCGGACTTATTAGGTATATTTTATAGTTTGTTCAATAGTTGAACATGCCTACCTTTATTTTCTCAAGATATGATCCTGCATAACAATAAATTTACCCTAATTCAATATTTACTTCGCCTAATTGAACGAAGTTCTTTAGTCAATAATAATTTTCAATGATCTAGACAGTCATGTTTTGGATACGAGGAAGCTATGCGCCACAACCACTTGTTTTGGTTTATTATTGTTTTTGTTTTGATTGCAGTAACCTAGTGATGTAGTGAACGTCGATACTGGAGTGAACTCCTAAAACGGTTTATAGCCGATACACGGGTTGAAGTATTCTGATAACCATACAAAAGAACGCTGCAAATTCTTTCACTGGGGTTTATTATTCAATTGGCTTGCGTTCATGATTTGAATTTCTACTAATCTTTGGAGCGTGCGTGTTTCACAGGTGATAGAGCAATTATTGAATTTCAGGAGGCACACAAATATGATCAACTGATCAATCCAAATAGGTATTTTGGTTGAGAACAGATATACGTGCTCCATGCATATCTCCTGAAATTCAATAATCGCTCTATCACCTGTGAAACACGCAAACTCCGAAGCTTAGTAGAAATTCAAATCATGAACGCAAGCCAATTGATTAATAAACCCCAGCAAAAGAATTTGCAGGTTTTCATTTTCTCACAACAAGTTGGAAAAACACTCTACAAATCAAACTTCAAGGAAATTTGAAAAAATAAGGTTTTTCAAACGTTCAGTACTCCATTCTAATCTGCATTTTATCAGGTGCCTGTGGCCTAAAAAAATGCGCCAAAAAGTCAGCTTTCGAATAGTAGGTATATCATAAACAATTTTTACTATTTAATTTGTTTGAGAAAACCTCGTTTGAATGTAATAAACAGCGAAGCAAGTCCCATTTGTAGTGTTCACTTCTTTTATATTCTATTTATTGTTTCTCCTCTTGAAATTTTTGAAGGATGTCTGAGGTAGGTAATTCTCACTTCCGAAGGTCAAAGCCCTTTTGCTCTCTGCTCACTTCGAAATTTCAGTTTCTATTTCCCTAGTTCCTAGGATGTTACCTACGCATTTTTTCGCACTTATATTTTCCACAAACGTTTTGTACAATGAAAATGGTAAATAAGTACCTGAAAAAATGGATAATGATCCTTTTTCATGCCCGAAATTGTAAATACCTTTATTTGTTCTCGTTTGTTCAAAATGTGGAATAGCAGGTTGAAAATTTACTTGAGTGTATGTGTGTGTTTGTGGGGGGAGGGGGTTAGTCAAGCATCCCAGTTAGCCTAAAAATATATTTACACACTAAAAAAGTGTATTGCTTCCGACTCTACTAAGGTAGCGGAAGCATTGTTTTCACTTTCGGAATGTGAAAATTGTTGTCTCCAAATTCAAAAATTCCACTCGTATTTTGAGTTTTAGACCTTTCTGAACAATTTTGGTTCCGTGTCTGTCTGTGTGTCTGTCTGTCTGTCTGTCTGTCAGCAAATCCTTGTTACGTTCAAAACTACACGAAGTTATAGTCCGATTTTGATGAAATTTTCATGGATTATGCGGGTTGGAGTGTAGATGGTCCCCTATAGGTTTCATGACCCCCCAAACAATAGTAGCCTCTGCGCATGCGCAAACGTGAAATCCTTGTTACGCGCATAACTCCGGGAGTTCTTGATAAATTTCGATGAAATTTTCAGGGATTGTTCGGTTTGATGTGTAGATGGTCCCCTATGAGTTTCATGATCCCCGTATCAATAGTAGCCTCTGCGCATGCGCAAACGTGAAATCCTTGTTACGGGCAAAACTACACGAAGTTATAGTCCGATTTTGATGACATTTTCAGGGATTGTGCGGGTTGGGGTGTAGATGGTCCCGTATAAGTTTCATGACCCCCGGATCAATAGTAGTCTCTGCGCATGCGCAAACGTGAAATCCTTGCCACTAGCATAACTCCGGGAGTTCTTGACCGATTCCGATGCCATTTTCAGGGATTGTTCGGTTTGATGTGTAGATGGTCCCATATGAATTTCATGACCCCCGGATCAATAGTAGCCTCTGCGCATGCGCAAACGTTAAATCCTTGCCACAAGCATAACTCCGGGAGTTCTTGACCGATTTCGATGACATTTTCGGGGATTGTTCGGACTTATTAGGTATATTTTATAGTTTGTTCAACAGTTGAACGTGCCTACCTTTATTTTCTCAAGTTATGCTCCTGCACAATAATAAATTCATCCTAAATGAACGAAGTTCTTTAGTCAATAATAATTTTCAATGATCTATTCAGTCATATTATGGATACGAGGAAGCTATGTGCCACACCCACTTGGCAGACGTTTTTAAATGACTTTGTCGTCAACAGAGCAATCAAAGTAGTTAGTTGTGTGGGTTAGAATATCTTTGGTCATCCCCGCTCACGTGAGGCATCACACTGGTGCCATGGTCCAAAAAAATGTATAATCGCCCCCTTATGGATCTAAACATTTTTATATACATTTAGGACGACATTTATTGAGTTTTCAATGAAAACCGCACGCAATTTCAGGAGATATGCATAGAGCAATTAAATCAGTTCTCAACCAAAATACCTATTTGGATTGATCAGTTGATCATATTCGTGTGCCTCCTGAAATTCAATAATCGCTCTATCACCTGTGAAACACGCACACTCCAAAGCTCAGTAGAAATTCAAATCATGCATGCAAGCCAAATGAATGAAATTTAATAATAAACCCCAGTGAGAGAATTTGCAGCGTTGTTATACTAAATATCACGTTTCAATTGTCATAACAAAAATTGTTTTTTGTTTTCTGCTAGTATACAGGTAGGTTTACCTACTATGTTTCTCATGTTAAGCATGAAAGTAGCCATAACACGAATTAAGTACAAACACCATTTTGTTATAATTTTTCTACATTCATAGGTAGAAAGGTAAAAAGAAAAAATGGTGCAAATTATTACATAGAGGTTTATTACTTCTGTGTTAGAAGAACTCTTCTGCCTAAATCACCCATCATGTACGTTGGACGTAAAGGTGCATTTTCTAAGCTCGGGTCCTTGCGTTTCCATATGTTGTCTTGCCCACTCCAGATGCCATAAAAGAGCCGTATTTATATTTTAGCACGTTAACTTGATTAGGAAGATATCAGACACAATGAGAATCAGCTGATCACTGATCTCCAGACCTTGTGATTGATTTCTATATGTTCGAAATCAGTTGGAAGACATAATCTTAAGCGGCGTATTTTGGTTTGTGCAAAAATGTGTTCCATATGGAGGCGATATTGAAGGTTGTGCAATTTATGGCACAACTGCGAGCACAGACGTACAACCACATTGTGCAAACAGTCCCCGGCAGAATTTCTTGAAGCCATGATGATGAGTGATTGTGAATTGCGTTGTGTGATAATTGCTGTGGCCGCAAGTGCGAAAAGAAATAAAAAGAAAAAGGGCTCACAGAAAGGAATGGGCCAAACAGTGGTTTCTTGATAGGAAAGAGTACACTCACGAAAAGTTACTCGATGAACTGAGATTAATTGCACCAAATGATTTCCGAAACTTTTTACGGACGGACGGAGAATTATTTGATGAACTACTTGCTTTGATTTCTCCTGAAATCGGTAAAACGAACGCTATCATGGGCGATACAATTCCTGCAAGTCAAAGGTTGTCCATAACCCTACGATATCTGGCAACTGGGAACATAAAATTTAGCTAAAAATTCCATGCAGCTGATCAAAAATTTTTTTTTTTGCAAACCTGTGTTATTAGTGTCCTGGGTATTGCTACAGATTACGCAATATTTTCCATGTTATACAATATATTTTCAACTCTTCGTCAATCACACAATATATTGTGCAACCCTTCAGTATCGTCTACACACGATCAATTTTATTGTACAACCTGGAATATTGCACAATAATATTACACTATTCACTATTGGCCCGCCCCGTGTGGACTCCGTGAACACCAACCCTCACTTGTACCTTCGTACGAAACAGAAGCTGATATAAAAACGTATAGCTCACAAAGCCCAGAACGATAGAACATCGGTCACTCCACAATTCCTCTTATTTGCCTGAAGTATCTAGATACTCAAGTAACTAGATCCAACTGTGTGCTATTCACTACCTAAAAAAGGGGCTTGCCCCTTCAGAGGAATTTCATGTTGAACGAATTAAAGTAAATAATTAATACGAGAAGTATGCTTTTTATCAATATGGTGTACCTCTGTACCATCCTTTCATACAATTTAGTTCATCCATACAAAGCTTTTCATTACTGATGGGGTAGATGAAGATGGGCTATGTCCTCGATACTGCTGAAGATTTACAAATATGTTACAAGTGCGTTTACTACAAATGGTTTTGTGCTACATATACGTTTTGTTCATGTTTTTGCTGTCAGTTTTGGTAGTGTAACTCCACGGAAACTAACATCCACGTTTCAGCTGAAAATAAGGGCGTGGAACGTCAGTAACTACAATGGTGAAATATACTGTACACGTAACAATGTGTTCTACGAGTAGAACAACTAAAATTCAGGTGGGTAAAATAAAACACTTATTTGAACGGGTTGTTGGATCCAAAAAATTGTTTCAGCTGAAAATGTCTGAGTATAAGACTAGGGCTCAAATGTTAAGGAGCATTATACCGGAACACATGTCATATATGTATTTTATTTATTTATATATTTCTACAAGAGAAGAAGCCCACGTGTCTGGGCTGAAACGTCCAAAATATACAATTTCGTTAGACAAAAAACAACGAAAAGAGCTCCAACAATGTGTTCTACTAGTAGAACAACTAAAATTCAGCTGAGTAAAATAAAACACTTACCTACGCCTCCCTTGTACTACAGTTATATTAAAAAATACTTGAAAAACTCGATTTCAAATGGAAGTCTTGAAATGAAATTCGACCGCAATTTCATCAGTTTATGTGATCCTGACATGATATTAGGCGATTTTTACTATATCCAAGTACGTTCACACTTACATTCGTGTTCACGCTCTTTTTATTGCCAAAGTGCAAGCCCCTCTATTTCTTTGCAGACATGTGCATCAATAACGAACAAAAGAACAATAGTGTTATTTCGACAGTTTCCGAAAATCCAGCCCTTTGCTTTTACCCTTTACAATTGACGGTTGCCGAAAAATCAGTGCCAACTAAAACCCATATGTGATTTTTGACCCAAGTTTCATTAACAGTTTTGTGTGGTTGAGGATGAAGAATGTATTAACACTCAGTGCTGACCCCGTTTCGGTTTATTATTCAATAATAAACCATTGTAATCGCTATGGAAAAACAATTCTAACCCCCCTGAAAATTTCATGGTTTACGTTTCAAAGGGTGTAGAATCCGAATCTGCAATAAATATTTTTCCGTCCGTCCGCCGTACGCCGTACGCACGATATCTCCGAAACGGCTGGAGCAAAAGATCTGAAATTTTCAGAAAAAATCCATCTAGGTCCGACGACGCCCCAATTCTTGAGCCAGCTCTCTCACTCAATTTAAAGTGCCCTTTAAGGGCTGTCAAAGTTTTGTAAAATCCCTAAAAACCTCAAAACAAGTCGAATCGGCGTAAATATTTACCTATTTGAAGAACATACCATGAGGAATCGAATGAGACCCTCCCCACGTCCGTAGGTCAAACCATTCCCGATGTATGGCCTGATGGTGACAGCATTTGCGTTTTTTGGTTTATTATTGTTTGTTTGTAACCTAGTGATGCCGATAGCGTCGAGTTGTAGTGAATGTGGATACTGGAGTGATAGCCGATGTTGATACTCGTAGTTTATAGCCGATACACGGTTTGAAGCATTCTGATATGCATGAAACGCTGATGATATATAGGTAAATATTATTCAATATTATTAAAGGGGTAAATAAGCATTCTTTCTCTGGGGTTTATTAAAATTCTAACCCCCCCCCTGAAAATTTCGTGGTTTACGTTTCAAAGGGTGTAGAATCCGAATCTGCAATAAAAACGCTGCAAATTCTTTCACTGGGGTTTATTATTCAATTGGCTTGCGTTCATGATTTGAATTTCTACTAAGCTTTGGAGTGTGCGTGTTTCACAGAATAGAGCGATTATTGAATTTCAGGAGATCTGCATGGAGCACGTAAATATGCATGCGTATATGCATGTTCTCAACCAAAATACTTATTTGGATTGATCAGTTGATCATATTTGTGTGCCTCCTGAAATTCAATAATCGCTCTACCCTGTGAAACACGCACACTCCAAAGCTTAGTAGAAATTTAAATCATGAACGCAAGGCAATTGAATAATAAACCCCAGTGAAAGAATTTGCAGCGTTCTTTGGGATTCTGTGCACTACTGACGTTTTATTTAGGTTCTAATTACAGCCATTCGGTTAGTTTTGACGTAGGAAGAAACCCTTTTACCCAGGTGTTGGGCACTAGAGTAAGAATCTGTATATGTAGAGTAGTTCCGAAGCCGCGACAAACTGTTAAAAGACCACGCCACACTACTGGTGAAGTTTCAGAACTACACTCTTCTTGTTGGTTTTTTCTAACTGCACCTCCTACTTTTTTCAGATGAATGTGAAAGTCAGAAACGAATAAGAAAAAATATTTTTAGAAGTGAAAAATTCACTTACCAAGCATCTTGCAGTTACTCCACAACCGATTACCTGTCGGTTGTGGAGTACATGGGGCTAAACCCAGGTGGAATGTTTCAATTTCTCTACGGGAACCCATCTCTGTATTCAAAGCAAAAATCGTGGCAATCGAGGCAGCAGCAGCTGAGAGCCTTAGACGCAAAAAGGCCCACGTCCTCACAGACAGCCTAGCTTCGAAAAGAGCATTAATGGCACCAACTATCTCATCACGGGTGGTTAGGTACTGCATTCAAACCCTTAACAACCTAGCCAAACACAACCGGGTTCGTCTGGAATGGGTGCCGGGGCATAAAGGAATGTCTGGTAACAAGAAGGCTGACGAGCTTGCAAGAAGGGGCACCCAAACTCTATTTGTAGGCCCTGAGCCGGCAGTCGGATTACCAAAAACCGCCTTTAGAAGGACCATCAACACGTTGGTCAACCAACAACCACAAGTAGATGGCTCAATATTGAAGGACATGTCCACAGTAAACTCATGGTGGCGGAACCCAACACCAAAATAACTGAGTCGTTACTTGGCAAAAACCGTAGGGAACTAAAAACAATGGTCGGCCTCATAACCAGCTTTGCACCCCTTAGGTTCCACCTACACCGCTTTGGGATCACACGAAGTTCAAACCTGTGCAGTTTATGTGAGGAGACTGACGAAACGGCATCCCACATTTTTTAGTGCTCAGCAATCACCTCCCGCAGATTTGAATTCCTTGAGGCACAAACCCCAATGAGGTCCATTCAGAGCGAACAACTAATCAAGGGCCTCAAACCCCTTACCAAGGGGCTGAATGTCCTTAATTGAATGCAATGCCTTTGTACCCACTCAACCCCTTCTTAAACGAACCCGACCATGTAGAAAATTGATTTAGTTTGGGGAACTATGCCAGTCGGATTTAGTAGATACGTTCATAGTTTCAGAACTACACAAGCTTTAAAATTTTGGTGCACATTTGCGTGCGGCAAAGCCAGAAATCTTGGAATTTCAGTGGGAAGGCGCGGAGGAAAAGTCTCGGGATAAAGGTTGATAAATGTAGTTCACAATCTCTTGTAGGTACAGACTCCCGTGGTCATGACCCCGGAAAAACAAATGTTATCAGTTGCAATCTTTCGATTGAAGTCGACAGGTCCGAGTGAGCCGCACGTAGTGAAGCACGCGCCCAGTCGCGGGAGTTTTTTCTCCGCAAGTTTTGAGGCGCGCGCCCGCCCGTGTTACATTTTTTCCAGCCCGGCTCCGATCGTAATTACACTTCTTTTATAGTTTACAGCTTTCTTAGGGGTTTCTAATTTTCAGGTAGGCAAACATACATTCTATTGTGATTTTTGCGTCTAACCATACAGATGATGCCCCTTGACGACGGAAATTAGTGAAAGCCTTACCTTTCCAATCAATGGAACCTCCGAGAACCGTCAGCTTTGATTTTTTTTCAATGACTTACCTACAAAGAGTAATTTTAATAAAATCCCTGTGTTACCACACATTGAAGTTATTTTCCTTCTTTCTTTTCAGAATTGTTCTTCAATTTAAAAAAAAAAATTGTCTTTACTTTTTTTACATTTTCAAAATATTTGCTAGCTGTTGACGGTTGATGAGAATTTGACGGACATTGTTTAGTAGGTAGGTATAGGTACATACGAATATTCTTATGGAGGTAAAATAAGTTCCTTATTTCTAATCAAATAAATTGCTAATTGTGAAAAAGTGATTATGTTTACTAGTGTGTTTGCAACCATGATGAGGCTCAGATTTTTTCAAACATACCATAGTTCATTCAGATAACGGTTGTCCTTTTAAAAAACCTCCTTTCAGTTCAAAAAAATGCGTTTTATGTGCCAGAAATCCAAGATTATGATTGGCTGCACGGAGTTTTATGCGTCGCCCGCTCGAGTAGATACGTCAGTTTCAAATTAAAAGGTTAAGAGCGCCAATAGCTTCTTCACCTAATAAATGTTGATAAATGTTGGTCATTGAATTTTATGTCATTCTACATCCGGCAGCTCCAGAAAAAAGCTCTGAGAGGTGTATGTTATACGGAAAGATTTTAACAAAATGAGATTTTCGAATTCAACACATCATGGAACGTAAAACAGCAAATTTTGATTAGGGGTTAAACATTTGTTTGGCTGCAGTAGAGAATAGGTAACACGTACCTCTTATCAGGCTCATTTGAACATGTATCGATGTGTACTTCAATCGATATATATGATATCAATATCTCGATACCAGTGCAGATACGTAGTGCACAGTGTTAACACATTCTGATCTATTTGTCCAACTGATCTATACTTTACTAGAAGGATTGATTCAGGATATTTTCTTGTTTTTGAGATGCGAGCATCCAGACCAGCAAACTAGACAGAACACATTCGAACACACATTGAAAGCGAGGACCTATATCGATAGGATACATCTGGTTTTTCAATACGGCGACGGTCTGATAAGAGATGTGTTACCTATTCTCGACTTTTACCATTTGTTTTCTCAATCCGTTACAAAGGTTCATTATTGGAACTAATCAGCCGAAACATTATAGTTTAACATTACCAACGGGGTGGACTTGTTAAAAAAGTCCATGACCAGCAGAGTGGATTAAGGACCAACAACAACAACAATACAGTCATAACCTCCCTCTCGACATAACCTTACATAATCTTCAATTGAATTTACTGATTACGTGGTTTTAGTTCATTTGATTCAAATTCACGGTTGTCTTCTGTACCGGTCTTCAATCATAATTGCTGGTGTGATGCGGTGATAATTTGCAGTGTTTTTTGACATCTTCATACCTCTGTAGGTTACATGTGACTCTCCATTGACGACTAACAGACTGTCAAGTATGAGTTCTTTCAAAACCCTCCTGGCCTGCTTGGTCCTTCAAGCGGCGACGGTTTGTATTGCTTCTAGTTTTTTTAGTACGTATACCGCTACTATATGAATTTGTAGGATGTTCATCAGAAAGGCTCGATTGGTATGAGTAGAAATATCACACTTAATGGGCTAGAACATCTCCAGGACACCATCGAAACAGGAATCACTCGAGATTGAATTGAAAAAATGTTATTCAAGTTCATTTCTATGAAAGTAAAGAGGTAGATCTTAGTGCTAACTATACACTGGCTCAGTCATATGTCCGGTTATTCGGGGATGGTTGATTCGAGATTTCATACTATGCTTAACAAGATTCCGAACGTTAGTTGTTACTCAAATCGCATATTGTGGTAATACATGTTCAGAAATGCCTACATTTGTGTTTCATACAGATTCATAAAAGTTAGACTTACAGATCCAAGTGAAATTCGATCGAAGTTGGTTCACCCACAACCCAAGTTTCTTCCAAATCGTTTGCCAGAAAACTGGAAAATCACTAAAAACAACGTTTTTGCCCATCTTCATTTCCGTTTTTGTTCTTACTAATGGACTTCTGGTTCTAGGTTGATTCTACAACAAAATTTAAGGCCAGAACAAGATTTATTGATCGTTTTATGAAATTTCAGGAGACTGGAAACGTTTTTTTTTTTTTTTTTTTTAGCGTTTACCTTCTTCAGACGTTGTTCTTTGAAAATATCTAAATTTGTAAGAATAGGGAAGAAATAGCTTCAGAGTCACTGACGATAGTGTTTGATTCAATGTTGAAGCCCAGAACAAGATTTGTTGATTGTTTTATGAAATTCTAGGAGATGGAAATGTTTTTTGGGTTCACCTTGAGTCAGACGAGTGACATATGTTTACATGTTCTCTGTTCTCTAAAAATTTATCATATATTTGTAAGAATAGGGAAGAAATTAGCTTCAGAGAGTCCTAAACTGATCAAGGTGGCACTGAACCTTGTTGGTAGTGTTTGATTGAATGTTGAAGCCCAGAACAAGATTTGTTGATTGTTTTATGAAATTCTAGGAGAATGGAAACGTTTTTTTGGTTCACCTTCAGTCAGACGAGTGACAAATGTTTACATGTTCTCTGTTCTTTAAAAATATATCGTATGTTTGTAAGAATAGGGAAGAAATTAGCTTCAGAGTCCTAAACTGATCAAGGTGGCACTGATCCTTGTTGGTAGTGTTCGATTCAAGAGATCGTGTACCATATTATACAGCTCCCAGTTTGGACATCAATGGCACGCCAATCAACAATCCTCCTTGTTCAAGATGGTTTGTTTGGAAGAGCCTTTCCTTCTTGGAGTGTACTTCCCTTCTTCAATTGAATTTAAAAAATGTTATTTAAGTTCACTTTTACGAAAGTAAGGAGGTAGGTCTTAGTGCTAACTACACAGCTGGTTCAGTCATATGCTTGGTTACTCTTATTCGGATATGGTTGGTTCGAGGTTTCATACTGTACGTACCAAGATTCCCAACGTTAGTTGTTGAACTGGTTGCGATAGAAAATTTGTACTTCTTATAGATTCCAGTCGATGAAAGTTGGTTCATCCTTAATCCAAGTTTCTTCCAAATCCAATATCGTCCCGGGACCCCAAAAATGGTTGTTGGATTGAAGAGTTTCTTGGACAATTGAAATGCTCAAGCGCCTCTTAACGTCCATTAACATCTGTTTCCTCGCGGAACAACAGATGCCCTATTTCCCTAAGAGAACACAAATTAGCTTGACCTTTCTTTAATACAAGAAAGGTATTAAAGAGGGGATTCCGTGTTTAATCGGTTATCGAGATAAATTGAATAAAATTCAGTAGGAGGTAGAGAGATACCGTTGGGTTGAAGGGTGCGTGAGGAAAGCAATGGATAATAGTTATAAATATTTCGGGGTATGAATAATTATTATTTGCTTTTCTATGCGCACAGTACGAACGATTCTTCCCACGTTTAAGTTGGGTCATTGCGGCTGTGGGAAAAGAAAAGACCGTGGTCGGTTTTCTTGTCGTTCTTTGGAACATTTTGAGTCACAGTTCATGTCAAGATCCAGAGCTATAACGAACCAGTTCAGCAAATATGTTCAACAGAAACTTGGTTATATGTCTCAAGCTAACTTGAAGGAGAGCTCAAGCTAACATGTTTCGTTCCCAACTCTGCTTGCCTTGGGTTCTGGTCTGATTATTACATTACTCATCCCGTATTGAACAATTGTAATGAGTCGTTGAACTGCGTTTACCTCATAGTTGGAAGCTATGCATTTTTTCGAAAAGTGTATCCATGTAGATATGAAAGGTTGGTTCTATATTCCGGTAAAAGGATTCATTTGAAATGTTTTTATATTTGAGATAGGAGCATACTAAACTTTGCACCTCGCTCAAATTGGCACTAACTGGAACACCAAAAAACAAAAACGTTATTAATTAGCCTTGTGAAACAGCAGTGTCTACCGTCGTATCTTATTTTTCTCTTGAATTTGTTACTTATGCATTGCAGGTCGTTGTATATGGTGAGTTTTCAGCCGAAGATTGTTGGGCCCTCGGTATGAACAAGGCTAGCCTTCTGTGCTCTACCTGCGATTTGCTGAGGAAGCACGACCTTGATGAAATGAGGTTCGATTTTCATTTATGTTCCACATTTTTCTTTCTATTACATCAAACTCGTAGCACCAAATGCAGTTTCTTCAGTAAAACGGTTATTTGTCATACTCCAATCTGTTTTGAAACCCAGGGATGACTCTTCGGAGTGCTCCAGTGGAGTTCCACATTTTCTTTCTATTACATACATCAAATTCGTAGCACCAAATGCAGTTTCTTTAGTAAAACTTGGTTATTTGTTATACTCGAATCTGTTTTGAAACCCAGGGATCACTGTTTGGAGTGCTGCACGCACGATGAGGGTAACCCAGCTATAAAGCGCTATCCGAAAGCCACCCTTGAAGTGTGCACTTGCAAATTCGGCGCTTACCCACAAATTCAAGGTGAGTTGAAATATTTGGATAGTTTATAAACTATGTTATGAATATGGTTGTGCATTTATTCTTTAAAATGTAAGGCATGTTGTTTTTTGCAATTTCTAACAAAAAAGGGTTGGGGGAGATTTGATTCTCCTTTCATCGGTATTTATTTTGCCAGCTTAGTGGTTTTGTCATTATTTTTGGCCTCATCAAAGGTTTATGCTATTAAAAAAAAATCAAAATCAAAAGTTACCACAGTGCTCCTCTCTAATTTTATTCATTTCTCGATAAAAATGTGGGTTTTGTTCACCTCCAGTGGTCAGATGCTAGGCAACATCTGTTTAGGCTGACGTGTTCTTTTCGATAACATTTATTTTTCGACTACTTTTTTGTTGTTCCCTTGAGTCTTCTTGTCGTTGGTAAACGATTGAATAAATCGTTCTCGTTTTTGACTCGCCGTACGTCTATCTAAATTGATTAGGATACAAACACAACCAACAAAATTGAAAGGAAAAAATACTGCTGATATGCCTTTTGAAGGAAGGAGACCTTAAAAAACTATAGCAAAATAAGCTTTTTCTCCCTCTGAAAAAAACTCTGCTTCGTTAAAATTTACATGGGACTTGCTTATGTCTAACTTATTTACAATTTCAAATGTAGTATACGCAGATGGCACTATCCAGATAAACGGAATCGGCTGTCCCAGGAGAATTCCATGAAGAGAAAATGAAGCTTTGATTGGAAGAATGATTCCGTCTGTAGAGCATAAAACTGAGTATTGCTAAAGATAAAATCCTTATGTCTTCTGGTTAGAACATGCGGCCAGAGAAGTAAAAAAAGAGGAGAGAGCAGAGACCCTGCAAAAATGGCAGCAGAAATGGGCAACTGAAAAATTAAGGTCTCCACCTGAGAAAAATCTGATCGCTCGAAGTGCAAAAATAGACGGAAGGAAACTGGCGACGTTAATTACTAAAAAACCAGTGACGGGGCATGGTTATTACGGTCGTTATTAAAGAAAAAGTGAAAACGTTCGTTTTAAAAAAAATGAGTGTGTGATCTCTTGACCAAAAATCAAAAAAGTATAGCTCATTGGAAAGCTCTTTAATATGCAAAAAAGACATTTAAAATCGGTCGGATGGTTTGGAAATTAGATCAAAACATGTAATAGAAAAACGTGGTTTCAAAATGCCACAAGGCGGGACAAAATTAAGGGATCATTGGAAAAAACACACGAAGTCCTTCGAAAAAAGTTTTAATGAAATCAATAAGAAATGAAAACATCACATCAATCGTAAAAAAAAGTTCACCTGATGGCAGAATGAAAATAAAGAAATCTTTGGGACCTGAAAGGAAACCCGTCAGTAAGAAAAAAAGAACATTGTAAGGTTTGCTCACTAATAGCTTGTATTCCCTCCTCTTGCGTTGATTAATGCTTCAATTCTTCGAGGAATTCCCTCGATGATTCCTCGGATAGTTCCTTGTGGAATGTTGTTCCATTCTTCGACAACCATGTCTCGTAGCTGGGGAATGGTTACTGACGTAGTTTTTCCCAAAGATTTCTTTATTTTCATTCTGCCATCAGGTGAACTTTTTTTTACGATTGATGTGATGTTTTCCTTTCTTATTGATTTCATTAAAACTTTTTTCGAAGGACTTCGTGTGTTTTTTTCAATGATCCTCTTTTGTCCCGCCTTAAAAACCACGTTTTTCGATAAAAAAAACCATCCGACCGATTTTAAATGTCTATTAAAGAGGACTGGTTAGAGTGGTTCCTAAGATTTTTAAAAATAGACAAGGTATTCTGACAGAGAAGGAGCTTGAGCCTGTATCTAGGTCGCTGCAGAGGTTGACTCTCTGGGCTGAGAGAATGAAATGTAGTATTGGTTCCTCCATACAGTCTTCGCCTTTAACAATGCCAATGTAGTATCTTACTGTTAGAGATGCATTTAGCTCTTGGTTTCATTTTCATTTCAGAAAAGAACAGTAACTAGGATTACTGAATATTTGGAAAGTCAGAAAACCGGAGTTCGAGTGTAATTTCAGGTGTTGAATCTATACTTAGTGACTGTGAGAGAAATTGCGGTGGGTAACTTTACTTAACGTACACACTTACTTCCACTGAGCGACCAAGCTTTTAGAAGAGTTACTAGTACATCGCTAGGTCTACAGTGGCTAGGTTGTGTCCAGAATCACGGTCATCACTGATGATGGTGTAACAACCGAAACCAGTCTACAAGTATTTGTGTATTTTTTGTGGAAATATACTTTCTCCTCAATTTACGGTCGTTGTTTGCTGCCTCCAATGATTGGTGGTGGGATCGTGGTCAAATTTCGGTCTCTAGATACTTTATCAAATTTGTAAACGTATGACTACCACTGGGTATCTTGTTTCGTTACCGAACATATAGCATATCTTCCACTGGGTATAGGAATTCATGTGATATTTAAATTTATGGTCGTTAGCAGACCATGAACATTGAAGTTGAAGGGAAATGGACTGGACATCTGAGGAATTGAGTCGAAGGGGGATTTTGTACAGAGCAGCACTGGAAAAACTACAATTTTCATTCATTGCCCCAAAACTTCAAGTGCCTTCCTGTTTTTTCTATGTTTACGCTTTATGCTTAATGTTTATGCTGTATGTTTACGCTTTAAATAGATTATCAATATAGGCAGATGTTTTGTGATTATATTGGTGTTTTCAATAAATTGCAAGTGGAGTCATAATTTAGACGTTTTTAATCACATTTCCAATTTTGGAGGCCTTAATATTGTGCTGTCGTGATATTGTTACTTAGGTACCTTACGGCTTCCTCAAAAGAACTTGGCTATATACGCTTGCTCGTCATTTTAAAAATCTAGTGATGGTTGCGGTGCGACTTCCTGGTCATCTGTACAACAATGTTACCTTGTGGATTGAAAGCGATTGTATTAGTTATCCTGACTTCCATAATCTAGGAGTAATCAGTTTTAAGCAGTGGTATTTTGTAATCGAGTATGACTTTAGTGCTTCCATTCTGAATATGTCATTGCAAGAGTTCAGACTTATGTTCTCTGGTGACATGGAGAAGTTGATTAAGTTGCCATTTGGGAGGCCCCCGGGTTAACTGACTTTCGTCTTCTGCCCAAGGGGCCCCACAACTTACAACGTGTGGGGGATGGGCGACGGCTATCTTCTTCCCAGCGAATTCACTACCACCACGAATCCAACCTCTGACGGAGGGCAGGCCGGCGATGCTGTGCCTTGCGGCGGTGCATCTGTGGCAGCTGGGGCTCCCTCCTCCCGTGGTACCATTTTGAGTAGAGTTGGCCTAGTTGAGCTGTCCCCCGTTCAACCCACCCTAATCCTTGAATATTCGCAGGGCCGACAAAAGCCTACCGCCTCTCATGTCTGATCGCCTCCTGGGGGTGCATTTACCCCATTCGCCAACCAGCCACGAAGGAGACGGTCCCTTAGTTCCGCCCCACGAGCCCTGTTCTCTGGTGATAGACTGATGTGTCAAGCACACAAAGAGAAGTACTTCATACAGTTGAATTTCCTTGATTCGTGATGATGTTTTAATTTTCGTTCCACGCCATTGTAATTTGGTAGTATATTATGGATAAACTTTGATTGGCTTCATATTCATTTTCTTGTTGTTCTCTTTCAAAATCATAAAATATAAATCTTTTTGATTTTTTCCAGCATTTATCAAAAGTGATAAACCAGCGAAGTTTCCAAATCTCTCCATCAGATACGTTCGTGGGCTGGACCCCATCATTAAGCTTTTTGATGACTCTGGAAACGTCCAAGAGGTAATTCATTTACTTATTCAAGGACTAAATTGGTGATGATATAGTTACTACTCGTAATTATTATTATGAGCTTCGTAGTTGGTGTACAGTACTTAACGTCTTTATCAAGTTTATTCTTAACTGTATTACTAGTGCTTGTCAAGTTGGTAGCTACAGCCACAGTGTGATATTTGTCAAAAGGCGTTGTTTCAACACTCTCCAAATAATTGGCCTTGATTTCTAAAATAGTTCTAATTTTTTAAAGCAGATTTGATTCAGTCCTGTTTGCCATTCCTATGCTGGTCTGTTGAAGTTGAATTGACTTTACGTCATTTGAGTCACCATAGAGTGCTACTATAAAATTGGTATTATACTACCGATTTGCCTTTTTCTTGACTTCAGTGGTCTTGCACTTGGTGTCTGATTCTTGATTTAGTCAGTTCAAAGAGTTGTATCGTTGTTGACGCATTTTTCTGTTCCTCCAACACAAAAATTGGAAAAGTTCTATAAATGACGATTTATTTTAGATGGAGGTGTGATACACCTACTCAGTGCTTAATTATATAGTAAGCTGTGGTTTTGCATGCCTTAACAGATATGAGCCTGGAAAGAAAACTTAACGGTGTTCTGTCTCAAACCATGGGAATTACGTATAACAGCACCTAGGCAATATAATCCAAAATAATTGACGTAGAGTTCAAAAATAGTCTTAATTTTTGAAGGCAGATTTGTAAAGTTTAAATCTGAAGATGATGATTCGATTCGGTCCTCCTAGCTATTCCTATGCTGCCTTGATGAAGTAGAATTGACTGCGCCATTTGAGTCACCACGAAGTGCTACTATAAAATTAATATTATACTACCTATTTGTCTTTTTCTTGACTATAGAGATCGTGAACTTGGTGCCTGGTCCTTGGATTTAGTCAGTTCGTAGAATTGTATCGTTCTAAATGTATTTTTCTGTTCTTTCAACACACAAATTTGACAAGTTCTATCGATGAGGATTTCTTTTAAATGGAGATGTGATATACCTGCTTAGTGTTTAATTATATAGTAGGTTGTGGATTTTTATGCCTTATCATATATGAGCCTGGAAAGAAAACTTAACGGTGTTTTGGCTCGAACCAGGCGGATTACTTAAAATAGCACCTATACAATGTAATCCAGTAATTTCTAGGAGGCTCCGTTTCAAATATCACGTTTGGAATATCAAAAAAATCTGGCTTGAACATTCTCAGCAGACCCGAAGTTGGACTAAATTAATCTAAAAGTGTGATTCACTCATGAACACAACCTAAGAACTATTGACAGTCAGTATAATTCCCATTGATTGTTATGATTTTTAGCGATTGGTTTCGATTCACGGTTATTGCTCGGGGGTCCTTGTTGAAAAAAGTCCGTCCTTAAGTAGGTTTGACAGAAAGCGAATGTTGGTGGTGAGTAAGTGCCTCCCTGCCTACAATCGGGGAGCATTAATGGAAAATTATGCCCTCTTAAAGTTTCAAGTTGGTACAACGTAAGGATGAATTGGTTAGTGTCTATTGTAGGGTTCCATCTCAACATATCTACCAACATTGTCTTTTTGTGTGTTTGTTTTTATATTGTTTGTACTGGTTGTGTATAAACCTTTCATATGTTTTTGGGTACTTCAAAAATATTGAGGATATAACGATTTATCGCTATCTCTCCTTTCGTTCACCCCTTCCATAGTTCGGGTTGGAAGATCTGAATTATGTGTCGAATCCAGAACATTGTTACTAACTGAACAAAAGAAGATGCAAGAAAATCGGCAGTATAAGCTGTATTAGTAGCGCCTGAATGTATTGACTCTAACCTCCTCCTGAGCAAATTTAAAATTACAAGTAGATTAAATTTAAATTCGGAATCCGAAAACGTTATTTAAAATAGTCACTAAAATAAAAAAAAAAAAAATAACCAAAATCTCAACTTAAAAAAAAAAGAATGACATGAAGCGGTTGAGAATTAACAATTGATCACCATTATTATCAATTCAAATCATTCTTTCATAATTAACAATTTAATGTGCTGAAATGTGTTTGACTTAAGGGTTTGATTAAATTTCGATGAATTTTCAGGTGTTAGCCATTGAAAGATGGGATACAGACGCTGTTGAAGAATTCCTCAAGACTCATCTGGAACCTATGAATAAGGATAAGGAGGACTATTTGAAAACCAACCGAGTGTAGTAACCACTCGAGTGCTTTAAAAATTGGTGATAAATTGTTATCATCTTTTTAAGTTATTCAGTTTTGGAATACTCATCCGTTGTTATCAAGTATCCACATCATTCCTTTTGTCTGTAAAATACACGAAATCGTGGATGGACATTTTCAATATACGAAAACAATTTTGTATACAGCTTGACGATTTTCTATAACCACAAAAAGAAAGAAAGAAATCGCGTGACTTCAGATTCACGACAATGCTCCAAGGTGTTCTGCAAGTACCTTTTGCTATTCAATAATATTGCTACGTCTTAAAACCAGTGGGGTACATTTTAAGTCAATGTTTAGAGGTTTATACATGCATTAGATGATGCACACAAATGCAGTGCATGGGTGACACTACCCCTTATTTCCTAGGGTTATATTTACAGCTTAAATGGAAATGTTAAGAGTAAAACGTATTTTTTGTATCAAATTTCACAATACAAAAAGTGTTATAAAGAATGATCATTGTTTAAAGTATGCGATGGATATGGTTAGTTGACTCCCTTCCCGATTCTTGGTTCTGTCGCCTTGGAGATGAATCAGACGCCTTCAAGTGCCAGGGTCATCCTCTGAGCGTGGCGGAGCATTAAGCTGCATTCAGCTCAATGGAAGGGGCAACTGTACCATTCCATCACCTCACATTTATTAGGAAATAACAAAAAGCTAACTCCTTTGTCAGTTATATTATGCTAGAATTTTCGGGGGAGTACTGTACCCCCCTCCCATGGCAAGGGGCAAGTCTTTGAAAGAGTTGGGTGTATGTTCAGTCGATCCTATGATTGAGTAATGAGCAGCACTCATTTCTAATATTCTAAATATTTGATTGCTTACATTTATGGGTCATTTCATACCTAGACAGACCCGAAATGTACCGACCCCCTCCGATTTTGTTCATACTTGGTGTAGTTGATTTCATTAACGAAAAAAAGGCCTGCCAGGTCAGTTCATCAGCAGTGTGATATTTTGACGATTTTTTGATTTTTTATGACCTAAACATGTTTTTTTTACTATATCTTCGGTTTCAATCGATCATATCAAGCGTACGCGGTCTGATTTTCTTCGCAATAAAGTAAAGAACGCAACGAACCTTGCAGAAAGCCGGTTCGAGCGTCCGTTTTGTTTGTCTGGCGGATATCGTCCGCGAATCTTAAAAACGCGATTTCTCCCGAGTCACTCTGTAGAATTAGGCGTTCGAGGTCTTAAAATGTTTGTAATTACTTGTTTTACAATGCCCCCAACGGATTTTGTGTATTATTTTCATTTGACGGACTTATAACGGTTTTAAGGGCTATGCACCGCCATTATTTCACTTGATTTCGCCTTTTATCGATGTAGAGCTGAATTATCTCGAAAACCGATTGAGATATCGAAAATTATCATAGAAGAAAAGTTGTAGCTCTTGAAATTTCCATTCGGATGGACTCCTTCCACTTTTCCATAGCTCTAACCGTTTACGCGCTATGAGCAAAACAAAGTCTGCCCATTTACGGGTATAGGTAAGAAGGTAGCAGTGGCAAAGGGAGTTACATAGTTACGGGGGACCCGAGAACTATCGTTCGTTTTAAAGATGAAAAGTACAAGATACTTGAAAACTACATGAAAATGTTGCTAGAGGACACTAAAGCTCTTCTTTAACCACGTTTTCTATATTTTATGTAGTATTCCATCTTATTTATTTCTTTAAGTATCTTATTGCTGCAATTATCCAAGATTGTTCAGAGGGAAGCTTTCAGGTTGACATCCTGCATACGTTGTTATTTCTGTTGTATTTTGCTTGCCCTTGTTAAATAGGTAAATAGATGAATAACGAAGATGTGAATCAGCCCGAGAAATCTGTAATTTCATCGTTACTTCACGTCATACTGATGTGGTTTTCGCCTTACAGTCAATTAACAAACTTGAAATGTTCATTGTACACCGGTGAGGCTTTAACAATATGTTTTACTAAAGGTATATTCAAGATTCTTGAGATCAGTTCAGTTTTACGTATTCATTTATTTAACACGGAGAAACACAACAATACAGAAATCATAAGCTAATATGAAGCTTCCAACAGAAATATCTACAGAAATGCAAAGCTAATTGTTAGCGTTACATTTTCAAAATTAATTAAAAATAAATCAAATTAAATGTGGCTCAACATATTTCTCAATAAATAAAAAAAAAAAAATCCAAATGAAGCTTCCAACAGAAATATCTACAAATGCAAAGCTAATTGTTACGTTACATTATCAAAATTAATTAAAAATAAATCAAATTAAAAGCGGCTCAACACATTTCTCACTCAGATTTGAAGAGGTAAAAATCCAAAAATCGAACGTTTCTTTGAAAATACCCTTTCCACGGTTTCTTCCTAACTATCCATATGATTTTTAGTATAATAAAACGTTGATATCAACCGTCAATGCGTGTGCGTCTCAAATTATTCCAATAAAATAATTTATTACTTCTTTATTATTATATTTTTTTTGGTTCATTATTCAATAATAAATCATTGTAATCGCTCTTAAAAAAAATTAACCCCCCCTGAAAATTTCATGGTTTACGTTTCAAAGGGCGTAGAATCCAAATCTGCAATAAAAATTTTTCCGTCCATACGCCGTACGCACGATTTCTCCCAAACGGCTGGAGCAAAAAATCTGAAATTTTCAGGAAAAATCAATATTGGTCCGACAACGCCCCAATTCTTGAGCCAGCTCTCTCACTTAATTTAAAGTGCCCGTTAAGGGTTGTCAAAGTTTTGTAAAATCCCTAAAAACCTCAAAAAAGTCAAGGCGGCCTAAATTTGGACTTTTTGTGAAGAACATTATATGAGGAATCGAATGAGCCCTTCCCCAGGTCCGTAGCTCAAACCATTCCCGATTATGGCCCGATTTATGGTGCCAACATTTGCATCCACATTCACTACATCACTAGGTTACTGCGATGAAAAGAAACACAAGAGTTTTTTTGTTTGATCGCTGTAACCTGCGATGTAGTGAATGTGGATACTGGAGTGAACTCCTAAAAGGGTTTATAGCCGATACACGGGTTGAAGCATTCTGATATGCATGCTCCGTCTTACGAAATTTAAAATTTTTAAATAGAATATTTTTCCATTGTAATCGCTCTTGAAAAAACGCTGCAAATTCTTTCACTGGGGTTTATTATTCAATGACTCATGATTTGAATTTCTGCTAAGCTTTGGAGTGTGCGTGTTTCACAGGTGACAGAGCGATTATTGAATTTCAGGAGGCACAGAAATATGATCAACTGATCAATCCAAATAAGTATTTTGGTTGAGAACAGATTTACGTGCTCTATGCATATCTCCTGAAATTCAATAATCGCTCTATCAAGTGTGAAACACGCACACTCCAAAGCAGTAGAAATTCAAATCATGAATCATTGAATAATAAACTCCTGGTGAAAGAATTTGCAGCGTTTTTTTTTTTTTTTTTTTTTTGTTAGCATTTTATGGATTTTAATAGTTACTCGGTTGTTTGGTGATCGAATAACATTCATTTTTTCCTATAAAATGAGTAACAAATAAATAATGAATGCTTAGAGGTAGAGGGACCTAATACCCCGAATTTTCCTCGTTCTCTCTCTGTTGAGTGACATCCAGTCTTCTCCAGCTTTCGGAATCGAATATCAACGAGTGGTTAGCTGCAACTATAGGAAACAACAACAACGAAAGAACATGTCCTCACTGCCCTGCGCAGTTGAGTGGTATGTGGCCCAGGGTTGCCAACCGTACGTTAATTATCTAATTTCTACGGTAGTTCGTGGGTATGTAAGATGTACCATAGGTATCCCTTAGAGTGAGCTATTCCACTATCTAGTAATACTTCACGTAAATAATAACTTCCTTGTAATAACAACAATGGTTTTCTTATACTGCGGTTAATGTAAGTTGGTATAGAAGATAAATTTTAGATCTCTACGTCACAAAAAATCCGGAGAAAATTCACTATCTAGTAATACTTCACGTAAATAATAACAACATTGGTTTTCTTATACTGTGGTTAGTGTCTGTTGCCATAGGAGATAAATTTTAGATCTTTAGGTGACGAAAAATCCGAAGAGAATTCACTATCTAGTAAAACTTCACGTAAATAATAACTTCCTTGTAATAACAACACTTATACTGTGGTTAATGTCGATTGTCATAGAAGATAAATTTAAGATCTCTACGTCACGAAAAACGTGATACCTACAATGAAAATGACGGGGTTGTACTAAACAAAGTAGGTAGCTACTTGATAGGGATGGGATTACTAAACTCAGGAAACAGAACGTATTATCGGGGATTGAGGAATTGACTTTTAAAAAAGAAAGAAAGTGGATATGACAAGTTAAGTGGAAGGAGAAAAACGTTTTATACAAAGAACATGGTGTAAACGATGTTGATTCGTTAACATATGACATAGGTGATGCTTATTCTTCAACTATAAGTTTCATGGAGATTTGAAGTAAAGGAATTCTGAGGTATAAGGGTTTGTGGCTGTAAAATAATCACATAGAACAGGGGTATCCAAACTACGGCCCGCGGAAGGATTTGGTCTGGCCCGCCGCCCGCGGAAAAAATTAGGCTACCGTCAGAACGTGATGACTTCAAGGGAATCAAGAGTTTTTCCAGACAAATGATAACAATTTTTGGTTCAACGTATGTTTGCGAACAAACCTTTTCAAAAATGACAGATGTCAAATCCAAATATCGAGCCATGCTTTAAGAAGAACACTTGAAAAATTTGCTTATGATTGGAACTACAATTTTTGATCCTTAGTGGAAAGACATTGTAATCAAAAAAACATTTGCACACTTTACATTAGATTGGTTTTCCAAAAATAATTTTTTGAATGTAATAATTCTAAATAAATAAATACAAAATATATTTCTCTTAAATACTTTGTTTTTACATTCCTGAAAATGAAATTGTTATTATTTCTTGTTGAACAATGACAAATTAATAATCATGACATTAAAAAAATACATATTTAATCACTAAAAATTAAGTTTTGGTTCCTACATTAGGCCTAATTTTGAATTTGTCAAATTCGTCTAGAAGTGTCTGACTTTCAAAATTTTACATTCCTGAAAATTCAATTGCTATATTTTTTATTGAACAACGAAAAAGTAATTAAGGAATTTAAAAAATACGATCACTAAAAACTTATTTTTTCTACCTATGTTAGGCCTAATTTTGAACTCGTTAAACTCGTCTAGGAGTGCTTAAAAATACTGTTTTCAAGTATCTAATTTTCAAAATTTTAAACATTTTCCGGGGGTATGGCCCGCTCCACCACCTCCACATTATGATAGGGCCCTTGGGGCAAATAGTTAGGAGACCCCTGACATAGGAGAACGTGATTTTTGTGAAGGTGATTTTCAAAGGTTTCATACGGTATTTGGTGGGCGAAGGTTGGTAGCACTGATGTGAACTCAAAAAACTGTTTTCGCGGAAAACTTCAGTGTTCTCCGGTCGTGTTTTGTGGTAGGAAGTGTCCGCTCGGCCCGAAGACTGATGGAAGGTCCCTATTGCTGGCTTCAGTGCAAGATGACTCCGCTCCACTGCGTATCTTCTGAATTCCGACAACTCGGTGAAATTATTTTGTTCCGTACTCGGTACGCGTTTACGAGGTCGGCTGTTTAGGTAAAAGGCTCTCGATATCGTTGTGAAAAGTGCAGTTTATTGTTTCACAGCTTCATCACTTCATTTGCTGCTTTTCTTCAGTATTTTTCAATCAACATCCATTTCTAAGGTGAGTGAATACATGAATTTCAGACAATTAGTGTAGTACATGCAAATTCCGCTTATTACTGACCGCCATTACATTTCTGCCCTTGATTAGACTCGGATTAAGTTAAAGGTACTCGTTCACTTTTACTGACCTCGTTTCTATACATATAAATGATTTGTCAATAGTTAGAGATCGTGTTGAAAACTGAAATTCTGTAGCTTAGCGCGGAAATAGCCCCGTAAACTCAAACCCAATCTGTTGAGCTGTGGACGCAGAATGGATACAGCCTTCTGATTGGCTGTAGAAAACTTCTACTACCAATGAGAAAGCACTACGCATTCCGCATTCTTGTGAATCCGCTGTGTCGTCATATTCTTTTCAAGTTTTCCTCGTTTTCGTGCAGTTAGTTTCATCCATTTCCGTTATTGCCATGGAGTTCAATGAAAATCTCATTGAACAAGTAAGAAAAGGACCGGAAATTTGGAATAACCAATCCGCCGGCCACAGAAATAGGGAGCGCATTCAAAAACTTCGGGTCGAAGTTAGGGTGCTAACAGAATGGAGCGACGAGCAAAGCGGCGAGCGTAGCCAAGAACACAGCGACGAAAACAAACAACAGGAGGGAGAGGGGACTGAACAGAGTGAATCGGTGAGCGAAGGTTACACGCGCGTTCGATGAGAGAGCAGAGCGACGAGATAAAAGCAGTTTGTTTTCGCCGCTTTGCTCGAGGGTCCTCCGCAATGGATCCCGAATTTGATGTAATGGCAACAAAAAATCGATTTTTTTGAAAAATCGATTTTTACTGTTTAAAAAATCGATTTTTTAAGATCGATTTTTTAAAGGCGATTTTTATTTAAAATCGATTTTTTTTAACCGAAAAAATCGATTTTTACCTGTTTAAAATGCGTTTTTGTTATATTACAATGAAAATAATACATTAAAATATTATCCAGTGTGGAGAATCTAAAATAACGATCCGTATTTACTCCGGTGGTCAGTATTCAGTAACGATGTGAGTTCTACTGATTCTACACAGTCACCATTTTACCACAGATCGAAATAGACGGCACTACCTTCACAACAACTCGATCTCGTTCGAATCGAATCGTCGAGGTCTCTCCACTTCCACACAGAGATTAGTGATTTTACCGGATTAGTCCGTATTTGTAAACTTGAACTTTCAAGTTACAGGCCCCATATATTGTTTTATACCGTGTTATACTGGTATATCTCATAGATTTAAAAAAATCGATTTTTTGGTCTCGATTTTTATTTGAAATCGATTTTATTCTTTCGATACATCGATTTTTTGAAAAATCGATTTTTTGATAAGTGTTGCCATCACTACCTATAGGTTTCATCCCCGAATCAATAGTTCTGCTTACAAAACGTGAAATCTTTGTTATTTATTTATTTATTTATTTATTTACACGGGCCACAGGCCCAATTTAACCATACAGATTATAAAGTAACAAATATCTCGACAGATTCAATAGGACAACTGTACAAATAAAAACCAAAAATATACTTGTATGATTGAAAAATTAAATTAAATAGAATTGAATTTACATAATATCGAATTTCTCAAACATCTCAAGCCATCGTGCCAAATGTCAATATTGAGTTGATTCAGCAAACGCTGGGACCGGTTCAGGGGGATATTGTAGATGTAGTTTTTTGTTGTTTCGAGTCGGGCGCGGGGGTTAGGAAGCTGACCTCAGAAAGTAGAGAAGGTGAATCAATAAATCCATGGATAAGCCTATAAGAAAACAGCCATCGGCAAACTGGCGGCGGCAATCCAAGGGGACAATGCCATGGCCTCACGTGTAGCACGCTCATCAAAGTCCTCACACGCCACTCCAGACTTGAAAGAGTGAATCGATTGAACGAATTATTCTTTTCAAGAACGCGCATAACTCGGGAGTTCTTGACCAATTTCAATGAAATTTTCAGGGATTGTGCGGGTTAGGGGTCCCCTTATAGGTTGAACATGACCCCCGGATCAATAGTAGCCTCTGCGCAAAACGTGAAATCTTTGTTACGCGAATAACTCCAGGAGTTCTCGACCAATTTCGATGACATTTTCAGGGATTGTGTTGGTTAGGGGTCCCCTAAAGGTTTCATGACCCCCGGATCAATGGTAGCCTCTGCGCATGCACAAACGTGAAATCCTTGCCACAAGCATAACACCGGGATTTTCTTGACCGATTTCGATGAAATTTTCAGGGGTTTGGACTTATTAGGTATACTTTATAGTTTGTTCAATAGTTGAACATGCGTACCTTTATTTTCTCAAGTTACGCTCCTGCATAACAATAAATTTACCCTAATTCAACATTTACTTCGCCTAATTGAACGAAGTTCTTTAGTCAATAATAATTTTCAATGATCTATACAGTTATGTTATGGATACGAGGAAGCTATGTGCCACACCCACTTGGCAGAGGTGTTTTTTCAATTTTAAAGAATAAAGCAGAACTAACGATACACAGAAAAATTCCATTATGAAACATCGAGTTTATCAACGGTAATGTAGGTTCATTGATCAATCATCTTTTGGTTTTATTTATAACCAGGTGAGGAAGGGTGTAAAGTAGCTAAGGTGTCAGAGTTGCGAAGGTGCGTACTAGGGATGGGACATCGACATCGATTTTATCGAAACATCGATGTTTTGCCATCGATGCCACATGTTCGATGATATCAATATATCGATGTGTTGGCTCCGATAACATCGGTTTGGTTTACTCTTTGGTTCACAGAAACAATGCCATCTAGTTTGCTTGCTACCTAACGTGGAAAAAGAGAAATATTAAAAATTCTTTCAACTACCGTAGTATTAGCGAATTTTCGAAGAAAAAGAAACTACCTACTTATTGTTCTCGGACTAAAATATTTGCATCAAGATCCGTTTTAAAGCATTCTAAGTCCACTGTCAGACACCAAAAACACATTCCAGACGATAACTCGCGATAAAATTAAGATTAAGACTCAAATTTGCACAAAAATCTACCTAGGCTTTCAAAAGGCTATGTTTGAAGATGAGCACAATCGCTTCACTCTAAGGGGAGGTTTGGGGCATTTCAAATGGGGGAAAGTTAGCCGAAAACCCCCAAGCAGGTGACTTTCTTTTATAAAGGTTTTTTCACGCTGAACACCACGGTTAACTCGGATTGGAAATATTTCAATCCGTTCAAAATAGAGCAGTTTGAAGATTATAAAACAAGGTAGATTGGCAAAATTCGCCAAAAAAAAAAATAAATAAATAAATAAAAATTCTTCAGCTTTCAAAAATTTTGAAATTAAAATGAAATATGGGTATCACAATTAAGAAAATAAAATTGTCGGTTTTTGCGTAATTCTTCCTCCTGCAAAACTAGTTACTTTGAAAATTTGCTCATTCCATCATGCTGCACCTGGCAGACTTGGCGTTGGTCTTTTAAAACGCCACCGCTTACTTGGAGACATCTTTATGGAATATCCACACACTCACAAACGCTGAACGAACGAACGAACAAAATCCTCAGAATACTAGCAAGAAGCGATCGGTAGTAGCGTGTATTGAGGATACTATTAACTAATAAGGACACCGATATCGAAAATATCGATAGTATCGATAGAAGTCTCGAGTTCGTAAACTTTACGACGTTAAGGTAGGTTCAATTGTTATATTATATTATGTATTTTTAGTTAGGTTATCGTAGCGTATTGTAGGATGACCGTTGAAAAAGTGCAAGCTTCGCCAAAGTAGCTTCGCAAAAAAAAAAAAAAAAAAAACACTATGGGGAGGGTCCCCGAAAATATTTTGCGGGGGGGGGGGGGGGGGGCTGAAAAACGTTACCCCACTGCATGGGACTTCCTAAACATGCGTCACCTACCTAATCTCGTCCTATACGATTTATTATTAGAGATTTTGTAGGGAAATACGTGGTACTTACCGGTGTTTTTTGCACGTCCCCGCGTTCCGTCGTATCAATCCTTGAAGATTCACGTTTCCGAATAGATGGAAGATGAAGAAGAAACGCTTTTTTACGCGAACACGGAGCGTAGTACACTGCCGGAGACCCGCCACGCCCGAACGACCGGAGAAAACTGGTCGAGACGGGCCCGCTCTCTCAATTCGAGCCGCTCGGCGGAGGGACACACAGCGGCCGCCGCCACTCCCAAATAGTTCCTCGTTTTCGAAGCTTTAGGCCCCCGAAAACATCGAAAACGCGAACTTTCGTCGCAACTTCACGATACACACTTTTAATTAAACCTGAAAACCGAGTACCATGTCCTAATCGTTCGAAATAGGCACTTTCGGTGAAATAGGTAATGATTCTCTCGAAAAATGGATTTAAAATAACGTTTTTTAAAATAAAGGATGGTCCTATTCGGACCACTACAACCTGAAGGAACAGGGGCGTAACGTACACCCCCGCGGGGGGGGGGGGGGCTACAAGGGGGCCCGGTAACGGGCCCGCTCTAGCAAAATTCATTTTTTTTTTCAATTTTAAAGAATAAAGCAGAACTAACGATACACAGAAAAATTCCATTATGTAACATCAAGTTTATAAACATCAACGGTAATGTAGGTTCGTTGATCAATCATCTTTTGGTTTTATTTATAACCAGGTGAGGAAGGGTGTAAAGTAGGGTAAAGGGTGTCAGTGTCTGAACTTTAGAGATTTTGAGGTTAGTGCGGATTGCGGGAGTTTAATGTTTTTCATCATGTTGTTGATTCGAATCGTTATAATATATATTGTAGACCATATTGATATTTAAAAATTACTGAAGGAACTGATGTGTGGCTGGGAAAAAGTTGACTTTTATAACACTCGGTCATACAAAAGTTTGCTACGTAGACTAGAAGTCTCGAGTTCGTTAAGGTAGGTTAAATTGTTATATTATATTATGTATTTTTAGTTAGGTAGCGTATTGTACGATGACCGTAGAAAAAAACTTCGCAAAAAAAAAAAAAAAAAAACATTATTTTGCTTTAAAAACACATTAAAAAACATCGAGAGGGGCCCTAAAAATATTTTGCGGGGGGGCCCCGCGGAAAAACGTTACGCCACTGCTCCAACGGAAACCATTGTAGGACCAACGCGATGGTCTACACAACAACAGATTTATTCTCGACAAAATGTGGGATGAAGTGGCCTACGAATTAAAAACTTACAGTCTTTTATTGATATTACGTTCTAATTCCTTTGAAAAGTATTCGGATAATGACAAATTTAGGTAAAAGCCTTGTTACATTCTGTTGGAACATACATAGGTTTTGAAAACGTCCCGAACAAAAGCAGCTGTATGATTTGTTCTGTTGTTTTCCCTCCCGTAAGTAGTAGTACTTGACAAAGTCGGAATCACTTGCTCTTGATTTATAAAATGGATACCACCTGATCGTGGCAGCTGGCGTTTGGTTAAATACCAAATCCTCAAAGTGGAACTTTCATAAAGGAAATCATCCGCATTCATGCGAATGTCTTCCTTTACGCGCTGAATACGAGTGCTAAAGGACTTGATAAATTATAGGTGTTTTTATTGTCAAGGGGTATTGAGGTTCAATAAAAAAAAACGCTGCAAATTCTTTCACTGGGGTTTATTATTCAATTGGCTCGCGTTCATGATTTGAATTTATACTATTTATCCTGATTATTGAATTTCAGGAGGCACACAAATGTGATCAACTGAACAATCCAAATAGATATTTTGGTTGAGAACAGATTTACGTGCCCTATGCAATCTCCTGAAATTCAATAATCGCTCTATCACCTGTGAAACACGCACACTCCAAAGCTTAGTAGAAATTCAAATCATGAACGCAAGCCAATTGAATAATAAACCCCAGTGAAAGAATTTGCAGCGTTTTTATTGCAGATTTGGATTCTACACCCTTTGAAACGTAAGCCATGAAATTATTGAATAATAAACCAAAAGGAGCCTAAGGGCGAGTTTCATAGTCTCGGTAAAGAGCTTGAGAGTGATCCTGAAAGATTTTATCAGTATTTTAGAACGTCAAAGGCACAGTTTGAACAAATTCATAGTTTCATTGCAGAAGACATCAAGAAAATACAGAAAAAATTTCGTAAGCCTATTGCTACAAAAGAAATACTAGCAGTATGTTTAAGGTAAGATTTTTATTTTTAATAATATGAATTATTTTCCGCATTGCAGCTCTGACGCGTCACAACAGAATAGTTGTTGTCTTGACATTACATGTCACTCTCTCAGTATGATGTGTTATATTTGCGATTGGTTTTTCTTTGGATTAAATACATCTCAAAGTACACAAAATAATAAAGAAATAAAGAGGATCATAATGATTCCCTCGATTATGTCAGAGCGTTGAACCAACAACAAACAGTTGTTTTCAACGAGTGTGAACGTACCTAAAGATAGAGAGAAACTCATGGCTGAATTAGACCACTCGCCACGCAGTCGAGCATTACAAGAATCCCATTGTAATTCACATGACAAGCCCTTCCAAAGTGGAACCTCTAGCAGGAAGGGTGCTATAAAAAGCCCTTTTCAGTTCAGTCATCAATCGCGATGCCGCTCTCTCCAAAGATAGTAAAGTTGAACTTCGGTATTGTCGAGGGTTTGCTTTGTTGGTAATATTATTTTTTACGGACAATAACGGTGAGTCTTTCTTTAGCGATGACAATGAAACCTTGTGCGTAATGCGAAGTTTTTGGGTAAGCTTCGTCGAGCCGAGAAGCAAGAAGTCGAGATAATCTCACAAAAGTTCAGGTAGAGAGTTCTTACAGCCTTTCGTTGAAACCGCCGATATAAGAGGCATCCCTGGGATGTTAGCTACATTTTGGTTTATTATTCAATAATAAACCATTGTAATCGCTCTGGAAAAAAATTCTAACCCCCCTGAAAATTTCATGGTTTACGTTTCAAAGGGTGTAGAATCCAAATCTGCAATAAAAATTTTTCCGTCCGTCCGCCGTACGCCGTACGCATTTCTCCCAAACGGCTGGAGCAAAAGATCTGAAATTTTCAGGAAAAATCCATCTTGGTCCGACGACGCCCCAATTCTTGAGCCAGCTCTCTCACTCAATTTAAAGTGCCCTTTAAGGGCTGTCAAAGTTTTGTAAAATCCCTAAAACCTTAAAACAAGTCGAAGCGGCCTAAATTTGTACGTATTTGAAGAACATACCATGAGGAATCGAATGAGACCCTCCCCACGTCCGTAGGTCAAACCATTCCCGATGTATGGCCCGATTTATGGTGCCAACATTTGCGTTTTTTGGTTTATTGTTTGTTTGTAACCTAGTGATGCCGATAGCGTCGAGTTGTAGTGAATGTGGATACTGGAGTGATAGCCGATGTGGATACTTGTAGTTTATAGCCGATACACGGGTTGAAGCATTCTGATATGCATGAAACGCTGATAATATATAGGTAAATATTATTCAATATTATTACTGGGGTTTATTATTCAATATTATTACTGGGGTAAATAAGTATTCTTTCACTGGGGTTTATTATTCAATTGGCTTGCGTTCATGATTTGAATCTGTACTAAGCTTCGGAGTGTGCGTGTTTCACAGGTGATAGAGCGATTATTGAATTTCAGGAGATATGCATAGAGCACGTAAATCTGTTCTCAACCAAAATACCTATTTGGATTGATCAGTTGATCATATTTGTGTGCCTCCTGAAATTCAATAATCGCTCTATCACCTGTGAAACACGCACAGTCCAAAGCTTAGTAGAAATTCAAATCATGAACGCAAGCCAATTGAATAATAAACCCCAGTGAAAGAATTTGCAGCATTTTTTTATGGTCATCAGAATACTTCAACCCGTGTATCGGCTACAAATCCTTTTAGGAATTCACTCCAGAATCCACATTCACTACATCACTAGGTTACTGCGATCAAAACAAAAACAATAATAAACCAAAATAAACGGAAATGTTGGCAGCATAAATCGGGCCGTATATCGGGAATGGTTTGAGCTACGAACCTGGGGAGAGGCTCATTCGATTCCTCATGGAAAGTTCTTCAAAAAGAGTCCAAATTCAGGCCGCTTCGACTTTTTTTGAGGTTTTTATTGATTTTACAAAACTTTGACAACCCTTAAAGGGCACTTTAAATTAAGTGAGAGAGCTGGCTCAAGAATTGGGGCGTTGTCGGACCAACATGGATTTTTCCTGAAAATTTCAGATCTTTTGCTCCAGCCGTTTGGGAAAAATCGTGCGTGTGTGTGCGGAAAAATTTGTATTGCAGATTTGGATTCTACACCCTTTGAAACGTAAACCATAAAATCTTCAGTAGGAGTTAGAAATTTTTTTTCAAGAGCGATTACAATGGTTTCATTATTGAATAATGAACCAAAAACGTGTAAAAAGAAGTTGGAAACTTTATTTTTATTATTTTGGATTTTGTTTTTTAGAAAAGAATAAAAAGATAGTGTTTCAGTTCACATCCTTTTTCACTATCCTAATGTTTATTTACGAGTATTTTTTTATCACCCTGCCGTCGGGTGTACAGCTTTATGTTTTCAGTTTATTACATTTTCTGATTCAACCTTACTTTTCCCCTCCTTATAACATTTATGAAACCCCATTTTTCGATTCATTCATACTGACGACAAATGGAGCTTTTCAATGAGCAATCTTTTTTGATTGTGGGTCACTCACTTCTCATTTTAATGACGGCGTTTTTACTTCATTTATTAATTTTTTTTAACCAAAAAGCCTTTTTTCGTCATTTTATTTTGAAATGTCTGATCGCTTCGTTCTTCATCTGGATTTCCATCTTGACTACTCGGAACAACACTACTACACTAGGAACAACTATAGCCACATTCGAGGACGATACAGCAATTCTGGCAGTAGCAGACACGGTTGAAGAATCAACAGAAAAATTACAAGAAGCTACAGATGCCATTGGAGAGTTGACTCGAAAATGGCACCTCAAACTAAATGAAACTAAGTCTACTCATGTGAACTTCACGAATAAAAAAATTACAAACCCTCCTTTGTATCTGAATCTGTGCACAGTCCCATATTCCAACTCAGCTAAGTACCTAGGAATGACCTTAGATGCAAAGCTGAAGTGGAAAGAACATGTCAAGAAAAAAAGTAATAGCTATCAATCAGGTATAGAAAGCTTTATTGGCTGTTGGGCCGACATTCACAACTCAGTTTGCACAATAAATTGCTGTTATACAAAATAGTACTTATGCCTATCTGGACCTACGGTATTCAGCTATGGGGATTCACAGCTAAAAGTAACTTGAAAATGGTTCAAACATTCCAAAATAAGGTGTTGAGGAGTATTGTGAATGCTCAATGGTACATTCGTAATGATGACCTCCACAAGGACCTCAAAATCGAAAGAGTCACAGATGTCATTAAAAGATACGCAAGGAACTGCGAAAAGAGGCTTCTTGCTCATACCAACCCAGAAGCCATTAGGCTTCTCGACAACTCCCAATTAAACCGACGCCTGAAAAGGAGCAAGCCATTGGACCTTGGATGCTGATGTGAAGCTGAAATGTGGTGTATTGTCAATGGACTAACACTCGTATAAATATTCCGGAATTTATGTGAAGTACATATCTAGATAGTTGCCTGTATATTACCTCAGTTGTAACTAGTTGATTTATTAACAAATAAACGCTCTATTAAAAAAAAAAAAAAAAAAAAAAATCTTGACTACTCAACTTTTTGAGGAGGAACCTCCATAATTGTTCATATCCCTTGCCAGCAATAACGATTGTTCTTCGGTGATATTTGAAACGTTTCATATGCCTTGTTAAGTATAGTTGTTAACACTCATCATCAGCTCAGTTATTAAGCTACGTTGACAATGCAAGAATACCGATTATAACAATACCAGCTGCGTTGTGCAACGCTGCTCTTCAGATGACAATCGATTGCTGGTGATGATGTCAATCAATTAATTTTCTCCTTGGAAGTCTGATTCGATCGTTGAAAAACTGATTGAAAAAACTCTGATTGGAACTCGGAAACTCATTGGAATACCCGACATCCTTGAATAAGCATTCTTCAGATTATCACGTGCCTATGATTATTCAGAATCGTTCAAAAATTCAAACTCTTTTATGACTATTTAAAACATTTCTGTACACTTAAAATTTTCAAGTGCTTGCGAGTATATTGTAGCAATAGATGGTGAAAGTATGAAGAGATTCAATTTGTCTTCTTCACAGTTCGTGGAGTCAATAACATTTTATTATTTTTATAGTACCTATGAAAGGTTTAAACACCTATAAATTGGTACCTATAAAATATGTAACTCCCGCTGTGGTATGAGAGGTTATAATTAATTTAGGGGTTGCTTCTCATTATAGGGCTAATTTTATAAAATAAAATAGGGTGTTAAAATGACATATGTGAACTTGAAAAGACGAATTATATTCCCTACGTTTATAGCTATTGTTTTTTAAAAGCCTCCATAAGGTCCATAATAATAATTTCTAACCCCCTCCCCCCGCCTTTTCACATCCAAGTTACATGCTCTTTTGCTTTAACAAAACTCTCTTTCATTCAAAACTACCATCGATCTACAAAGGTAAACATACAAGAAAAACTCTTTAAGACGCTTGCAATTTCAAAATTTATTTAACAAAAATGTCATAATAAAAAATAAAATACAAAACAAAATAATTCGTTCAACTAACGAGGAAAAAACTGATTTTTTCTGTTTAATTTCAACTCAAAAACTATTGTACAGGTACGAAAATTCAGACTAATTCCTAAATTAAACATTATAATAAAAAAATTGACATAAATAATATTCGTTCGTAATATTAAGTAAAACATACATTCAATCTAGTTGGGTATCTAAACATCAATCTGTGTTCACGTTCTCTCCAAAGTGCGGTTTCCATCGCCCGTCAACACGGAGGTAGTCTCAAAAAAATAATTTAATAAGTAGTAATTAATTTAATACAATAGTAAATAATATTGATAAGGAGTTGTCCGATTCTCGGCATTTTTGTAGCACACTGATTTTTTATTTAGTATCACATCTTTTTTTTTCCTTAACGTCTCGAGATATAACACTACCGTTGATTATAGTAATTTTTTTAAGTAACATGTACGTATTACGTGCTTACTACTAACAACCTTCAGTCAACATGCTACAAACGCTTCAAAATGCGGTCACAACCACGAAATTAAACAACAAAATCGCCTCAATTCAATACAACAATTCGTTTTTAAGGGTTGAGAACCGAAGAGGAAAATTTATCACTGATTGAGAGAATAGGCAACTTTTGCTTGTCGATTTTTCGTTTCTGATCTCGGAATGGGATTCTGCGTCCTAGAACACCCTTGACTGCAAGAATTCAACACATAACTTCAAATTCTTTAAGCGAAAAACTGATAGAAAGATAATCTAATGAAATTTGGGTTAATATACCTCTCAGAAGGATGGGTCTTTCTGTATGACATCGTTCAATTCGTTTTTGTGTTTTTATCATACGGTACCCTTTATATTTCATCTCTTTGGAAAGCTCCTTAGTCAGGATTTTTAAATGAATGGACTAAAACAGGCGAATTTGCCCTGTTTTTGACGAAGTATGATTGTGTTCAACAGTAACTCGTGTGCGCAATTTCGAATTCGGGTGTTCAATTTTGGGTGATAAATCAGTGATAATCAAATTCAATCAGTGATAATTTTTTCGAGTTCCCAGCATTATTTTCTCGTACAGTGCGTTCTAATATGTAGAATAGTTTCCCAACAGCCGCGAAAAAGAATTCTCTCTCACATTGAATCTCTTTTTTATTGAAATCCGTTAAAAATTAACAGCAGAATCACATTTTTACGTGACCCCTGATTTTTTTTCAAGTTAAATATGCCTTAAATGTATGGTTTTTGTTAAATTGATTCCTAAATTTTGAATAGAGGTCACTGTAGAAATAGATTAAAGTAATTTTTGAATGGTACGTTAGCTACCAGTTTATCAGACCATCGAAAACTACGTATTTGAAAATGTTTAAACCAAGTTCAGGATTGAAACTACTTTGCAGGTAGCAATCACACCGTTTTAGCTTACATCATCATGTCCCTAATTAATACGTTATTCCTACGATTATAACGTTCGAAAGGTACTGTGATATCGCCGTTTTCAGTTGAATAATTTGCATCAAGTACGTCCATTGTTTTGATTTTGAAGTTTTGAATTGTATTTTTAAATTTTCAAGTAGATTAGTTGCAATTATATGTTAATAAGGGTTCTAATTCTATTCTTAGAACGTTATTCCTGCTCTATTGAACTTAGTCAATTATTCTTACCGTCATTCATTTAATGTCGAGCTCTAGAATGCGGTGATCATTATATGTATAACTTTTTGAGGGCTTCGCACGTACCTAAATGGTACAATAGATTTTCAGGTGGGGAAAAATACTCCATATTGGAACGCCTTGAACTCTTACGCCTACATTTTTCCGATTTGTTTTTTCTAAATTATAAGAATACTCTTTTTGTTTCTCTTTCAAAGAGAGTTAACATCCATTTGGAGGGAATCTCCGACAAAAAAACATGAAAAGCGAAAATATTTTACAGTAATGACTAGAAAATAAAAAAACGAAATAAAATCACATTGAAGGCCTTCTCGATGATTGGCTATTCTTTCTGTAACAAAAGACAAATAGATTGGTTCATTAGTGTCACGATTACGGTTGAATTTAATAAATTCTGTATTGTATGGGAACAGGTAGGATCTATTGTAATATGCATTACTTAAATCACCCGATTGATCTCTCAACGTGTTCGGAACGGAGATGTCTACTAAATGAAATACGCTAAAACCTGGTGTTCTAAATACTACAGAAAACTTTTATTTTTACGATTTGACAAAAGAAACACAAGAACAAATTGAGCTATTTTTGAATCTGTCACTTTTTAATCAGTCTACTTGTTTTAATTAGAGCCACGTCTTCGATCCATGGTAACGCGACGCTAAACACAATTAACTTAAGATTTGAAGCATCAACGTTGGTAGGTAGGTAACTCGGAACACAACGTTTTCATGTTGTAAAACCAAAATAATGCCTTAAAACAATGCACAATAGGTTTTTATCAATTTCTGAATGAATGACAAGTTAATTGTATGATGAGCCATGGTTTTGAAATGTGAAATATGAGTGAAGAAGTTTTAAGACGGATTCCCATCGATGGGACGAAATGAAATAAAATTGTTTTTGATCATCTCCAATTTCGTGTGGAGATGTGGAAAACTATTATTTCTAATGAATGAATCCATGCAATCATTCTTTGATAAGATGTTTCGAGGATTTGAAATGTTTAACTGTTTGCCTTAGTATCAAAACAGTTCTTTGTGTAAGAATGAATACGACTCGAGCGGTTTGGTTGGGATTCTTACCGTGGACATCGGATAAATGAACGTTGATGTGCTCTCTTTGCCTAATTCGTTTTCTGCTACGCAAGTATATGTTCCCATGTCCTCCCATTGAATGGACTCGATCTCCATGTCACCTTCCTCGTGGAACTGCAACAATACAAAAAATGAAGATTAGTTGTGAAAGAGTGTGTTCTGCATGCTGTCGAGACTTGAACGACAAGAAGTTGGTATCTGTTGGTATTCAAATGATATAGTAGATGATGTACAATGCTTAATCCTAGGGCCAGCTCATTGGTGATCCACGACACTAAAAACTTACCAGGAATGACAAAAGTGTTTGTTTTTACATTGACATTCTCCTCATGAAGCTGTCAATTTGAAGGAATGATTGGGAGAAGGTGGGGGATATTTCGAAGAGAATGATTGGCCACTGACCAGCAGAAGGAACTGTTTTCCGTTTTATTGGACCAACTCGCTTGGGTCTTTCAGCTGAATTGGACAAATGATACCTGTTCCGCGTTTGAGGAAATTTCCCAGAAAAATTTAGCTAATGCAACGATTAATACATTTGGAAAATGGATTACTCACACTAATTCTTGTCAAGAGCTAAGTATCTAAGAGCTCTCCAAGGGAAGAATTCATAATTAGTGTATGACTTATTTATACATCTTTCAAGATTAACTAATCAAATTGGTAGATCAGGCGTAGTTCATCTTAAAAAGTTGTCAGAGATTTTTGTCCAGAAGTGCAAGAAATCAGTTTTCAAAAAATAGTGAACAAGTGATGTCTATTCGTGGGTATAGTGTTGTAGTCTGTGGGTTAATCTAGCTGTTTTCATTTGGTGATGAATGGTTTAAACTTGGAACTATTTGATAATAATTTGCTAAGCCGCACGTAAAGCATTAGATATAATTGCAAAAGTTTTCGAAATTGTGAGAATGAACTCGAATGATGAAAGTGCGGACGAACAAACTGTTGGGGAAACGTATCCAAGTGTGCTGATCCTGCATAACTTACCGGTTCTGAGGGAGGGGAAAGCCTATGCCCCGTGGCCTTTATTCTTGAGTTAAGACTCTTTGATTTGGATGCTAACGATTTGAAACAAATATATCTCCTATTATCAGAAAGTAAATGTAAATGCCGTGTGAAGAGTTTTCCCAAATGGTTACACCTATTCGTAGTTTGACGTAAATTGGCAGGAGAACTTGTAGTAAGGTGATGTCAGACTGTAAAATTCCGAGTTAGAATATAAACTATAAATAATTCCAGATAAAAATACAGATTTCAACACTTTCGATGAGGGAAGACTTTCCATTTTGATTCGAGATTGACTTTGTTTCCATAATAATTTCAAGATGTTTTCCCGAATGACGCTTCAAGTATTTCTGGTTTAGTATGGCAAAGTTCAGAGGATTTAAATATAGCGAAGTCGCTGATCATTCGACCGAAAACTGATAGCCCCGCGTCGGACCGTCAACATTTTACATTCATAAACAAACTATCAGCTAAATGTTTGTATAGTTTACTGATTATAATCATATCCTTATAATAATTATATCCATCATCCCGCCCTGAGGGGGGGGGGGGGGGGCACTGGACCCTATGCCCCCAGGCCCGGCCATCGTAAGGAAGCCCGGATTTTCGGTCGTTCCAATTTTTAGAAGCTCCCTCGTTTAATTTTAATTTGACTCGGAAGCATTAATATAGAATTAATAAATATATACGTACAAAGCCGTAGAACTCAATCATTCTCAATTTTCCACTATCGAGATTCCTCACTCTCGAAATGGCCTATTATTTTGTTAGTGGCCCCAGAATTTTGACCCTGGGCTGGGATTCTCTCACCATGGCCCTACCCATCTCCCAAACCTGCTAAACAATCTGGAATCTCCACTCAGTTACCATCTATAAGCGCCATTCGTCTACAAATTTGAAGTTCGATGTATTTACGCTGCTTAAGGTTGTTAACTTGCGGACTCACCTTGAATCTAGGGTGTTCGACGAGCTTGCCGTCTTTCGTCCAGAAGACGCGGGGGCGGGGGATGCCGTGCGCCCTGCAGGGAACCCTCACGTTGTTCCCGATGTCTTGGAGTGTCATAGGGCTGAACATCGTGAACCTCGGAGCTACCTGTCTCGGACAGTCTCCGGAGTTGAGGATCTCGGATTCGGCTCCTTTGGAAACAGAAACGGCGAAATTATTCATCAGAATGGTCAAGTTTCTTTTGTTTCCAACAATAAAATGTATTCATTTAAAGTAATGAAAAGCCAAAAGAAAAGAGCCACGAATCACCAACTTTGACCCCTAATGATCTGATAACCCTTTTGTAGCAGCGTAGCAACTTTCCCTTAAAAATGGCTAAATGTATTTTTACCCGAATTCTTTCTATTTTTCAAAAGAAATTATGAATCAAACTTTGTCACAATACGTCTCTTGTCCTTTTTAAAGAAACATGAGATTCCTTACGAAACGAACGAGGTTGTGTTGAATTTGGGGGATCACATTTCGATAAAGTTCACTAAATTAATTGTCAACTAGTTCTTTTCTACGAAATAATGAATTAACGTTTGATTTTATAGTGTTATCATCAACAATCAGTGAAGCCTAGCAGTTGTTCGCAACAATGATGATCATATCAGTCTCAAGTCTTAATTGTCGAAAAATACCTTTTTTAAAATTTAAAAAGTTAGTTTATTCAATAAACTTTTGTCGTAGAGTTCTACTGTGAGCGTAAACAAAAAACAGCTAATAGACTTTTTTCCATTAAAAAAATTTCAATTTCCTTATGAAATGCTATTTTATTTTAGACTTTCTTGGCTACGTAATTACACTGTTGATTTTACGGTTTCGTTTTTCAAAATCAATTTGAAAATTAAATGTATTTGTTTTGAGAAAGAAGAAATTATATTGAGAAAGCATTAATGGAGGGATTCTATTTAGCTTTAAACCTTAGAAATATTGACAAGTTCTCATTCAATTGACCAGGAATAAAAATTGATCGAAACATTGTTTAATATTGAAATTCCTGTAATTTTAAACTCATTTCAACGGCATGTAATTGTGTAAAATTATATTTATATGTTCTGTATGCTATTCCAGGGCGGATAATATTTATAAAATACAATTGGTTTTATTAGCTTTGAGAAAAATCATACGAAAATTTAAGAATAAACGTGAAGGCAAGGGAATTGATTTAGTTAGATACAGAGAGTTTTGTAGGCATCAATAAAACTCAAAGATGCTTACAAATTATTACTTGAAAAGCCCCAAGTATTTTGCTCCTCAAAAAAGATGGCTGTACCGCCATTAAAAATATTATTTTTTTTTACTCTTTCGGTTTTTTCTTCAAAAATGCCATTTTCGAACCTTCATTAAAACCAAATAAAAAAATTCCCACCACTTCCTTTACGATCGTTTCCAGGTACCAACTTTACTTGCGGGCAACTTCAGTCGAGCTCAATTTTTTTTTCTCTGGGCCTTTTAAGAATTTTGAGCGCCGGTAAAAAGGGAAGCCATATAATTTTAAGGTGCAGACCGAGTCACTTTTGCTTTTCATTGTCCGGGTTTCTGCCAAAAATGTTTTTTCCTTCTCTGTATGCCTTTTCATTATATTTTTACTTTTTTTCTCCGTCTTTCTACTTTCAAGACCGTCAAGGTCTCTCACATTTGGCACTTTTGGAAGTGAGAAACATCAGGTAGGCAACGTATGAGTATATTCTTCTCCGAGTTACATTTTATTTTCCAGTAAACACCTAAGGGCTGTCTTGGGACTGCATATCAGCTACTAGGCACATTAGTTCTTTTAGATAATGATGTAAATGATGCCGTAAATTCTTATTGATGCCTTCAACAAACAGATTAGAGAAACAGTTCTGGTAAAAAATAACATCCTTCTGCAGTGGGACGAATAACTGATTTAGTCGGAACGAAGTTACCATCAAGATATCAATGATTTGGGGCACAAATAGCTACTTCAACATAAAGTTATAAATAACAGAGAATCAGGGTTTGTTTTGACAGGAACTAAGTTGAAGAACTGGGAGAGGAAAAAGCAAGAATGGTACTTGCCAAACCTCTCAAGCCTGATACAGGCTTAACTATTTGCGGCGTTCTCAGCAAGGAAGGTGATGAAGTTTGTGCAATGCCTAGCCTGAAGTATGTACAGAAGTCAGGATACTAATAGGCCTATTAACTAGACGTAGCTATCTTCAATATTATTTGAAGAAAATTGGGAAAGTGACAGCGGATATCTGCCGCTTCTGTGAAACGGAAAAGGATGCCGAACGCACATTGTGCTGTTGTGATTCACTTGGTCGAACAGATCTACCCAATATTCTTGGTAGAGATGAATTATCACCTTACGCTATTTCCATGGTGATTTATGCCTATCTTCTCCAGTCTGTTAAAACATGGATGGAAAGAGTTTTTGAAAACCCCTTTCCATTCGGCTAATGTAGCCGGGGGGAGAGGGGGGGGGGGGGCAGTACACCATTGATTCTTCGTGTTGTAGTAGTGTCTTCTGACAATCAGAATCCAAAACGAAGTTGAATAGAGCTCCAGTTCATTTAGCTGTCACCATATTACTGATTTGCTTTGAATTGGTAATAAGGGCATATGGTATGGATATCTTGAATCAAGCAAGTGATGAGTTAAGGTCTTATAAAAAGTAGCAGATGAGGCGTTCGTTAGCAACGTGGAATCCAGGGACGCTAGAGGTTTAGTTTTTCGTAGGTTTTTCACTAACGTATTTGTACATTAGAATATTCCAATCAATACTTGGTTCTAGTAGTTTGCGACTTGGATTTACTATGACAGAAAATTAGTTCGAAAAACGTGGTTTTGACATTCGGTCACCAGAATGTCTCATTTAGCCGTTTTAGGTATAGGCGCACTGGGTGTATTAGGAATCAGCGTGAAATTTCCTTTAAGGCAACAAACATTTGGTCTAACTAAAATCGGTTATTCTCCCTATCATGCGCCAGCTGTCCAGAGCTGTCCGGTAGGCACCCCTGACAAACACTGACCTACCCCCTTTATAGTAAGTTAATGATTCGTTTCTCATGTCTGTCTAAATCTATGATAATCTCATTTCTTGTAAGATCTACAGCTATTTGGGTATGTGTACCACGTACAGAACCATTCAAGCTTAATGAAACCAATCAAGGAGACCAGATATTGTTTCGGTGACCTATGATAGCCTCAACCATATTAGGCGTAGGATCGAGGGGTTTATTAAGAATCAGTGTAAAATGTTAAAAATACATATTTGGTCTATTTAGATCAATTATTCCAGCCGCCAGTTGAGGGCTTTTTGATTTGTTAGTGTTATAAAGCTGTTCAGTAGGCACCTCTAACAAACACTAACCTACCCCACACATAGTAAGTTAATGATTCTTTTCTCATGTCTTTGGAAATCTATGATAATCTCATTTTCGTCAAGTTCTCTAACTAGTTTTATGTAGTTGTGTATGTATAAGCACGTACAGAACCGTTCAAGCTCATTGAAACCTGCACAAGTAGATATGATATTGTCTTGGTGAGCCCCTCAAACCCCACATCAATCGAGAGAATATCTGATATTCCTTCATCCCATTGGACTCAAGAGGTTTGACCGGCAATCAAATCTGGGAGTCAAATGCGAAAGAAATCTCCAGAATATGAGAGCAGAGCCTACTGAATTATGAAGAAACGGGAATGTACCTTCTACGACGACGAGCGACGATTCTGTTGCAAATCGCTTGCCACCGGATGCAGCTTGACAGGTGTATTCCCCTTCATGTTCTGGCGTCACGCAGTCAACGATAAATCGAGTCACCACTTTTCCCAGGCCGAATCCTCTGATTTTATTGTCCTCTTCGAGACCCTGCAAAGTCGATGGAAAATCGTCAAATTAAAACTGTGCGAAGTTCTAACTTTTAACTGGTTCAATAAAATCAACATTCATAAAGTAAAATTGTAAAAAAAAAAAATTCGCGCTGTTGCATACAGAAACAAGCCTGACAATAGCACATCTCTCACATGATGTGATTTGATCGATCATTAAAAAACAGAGACTGCAATAATATACTTCATAAAGATGTTGGAGCACATTGCGAAAAGCTTATTCATTGGTAACTGTCTTCAACATAGTTGAATTTGAAGCGTGTATAAATCCTGGCAATACGGATTTTGTTGGTGATAATTTCAGCCCTGAATTGGAGTAATACGCGCTTAAGGATTTGATACCAATCGAATAAAAAGTGATGAAACAGATGATGTGATTGGAATTTACTTCTATAAGATATATTTAGAAGACAAAGGCTTGGAAGGTTTTGCCGATCAGTGGGCGTATAACGAGGAGGTGATGGAAAGGACTAGTACCCCCTTCCAAAGGCTGAGGCGATAAACCTGTGACACTCAGAGGTTACTCCTGAAGCTAGGAAGCATGTTAGTGCCTTGGTAGTTGTATCGAAGAGGAGAGAACCTATGCAATCCTTGAATTCTTCACCGGAATTGGATGGCCATCTTAGAAGATATACCTAATTGTTAGGAGCATTGAACGTTCGCACATGCGCAGACGTTATTATTGACGGCGAAGCGGTGATATAGGAGACCATCCGGGGCCCAATTCGCATTATTTCATACAATTTCAGGTTAAACTTTAATACACTTTTACCATGTATAGCGAGCACATCACGAGTAATAATTTTAAATTTGGACGTTTTTTTTTACTTCTCAAAAGTTATTACAATACATCCGTTATGCTGGTAGACTTGGAGGAGAAATTAAAAATGAATTATCCCTCACACTTCCAAAACTATAAAAAATCTGCCGTTTCTTAAGAACATAATCATTCAGATTAACTAATCACGTTTGAAACTTGAAGAAATCTGTGGTGGATTAAATAAAAATGGGAGTATCTTCCTAAATGTAACCTACCTCAAGGATAACGTTTCGTTTTTTATCATCCGCACCTTTTTTTTCTATTGACACGTCACGAAGGCAATTACACTTGCCAGAACACGATCAATCATTCGTAAAACAACCGATCATTATCACAACAGACCGGTTCTGATAGTTCTGAGCTAGCTATTATTTGGATTTCAAGGTCTTCCAAATGAGTTGATATTTTTCTTTTATGCTTAATCGAAATGGGAGACTAATAATTATAGCTGTAGAAGTACTAGTTTTATAGAAGATGTCTATAACGATTTGTACAGACATTTCAACCCGTTAGTGTGGAAGAGTAGGAAGATTTTCGATTGAACACATGCGATTTGAATCAAGTTTCACGCAAGTTTATTAAGCGACGAGCGAACAAATGGCATACAATATTGTAATGAATACATTAGGTTTTCATAACTTGTACCTATCGCCAATCAATCAAGACTGGGACTCATCTCAACCGACTCGGCGTTCGAAATTACTTGGAAAATACAACAAACTTGCGTAGGTCAGGAAAAACCAAGTTTTTGAGTAGTTTTTGGCCTAAAGCATCTATGCATGTGATGGCTAGATGATGGGACCAACTGGGCTCCAAATGAAGTTCATGTGTGAAACAACTTATTTTCAACATAGTGCCATTTATGTATGGTGGACGGACATTGCAGATTTGGAATCAATGTACCTTGAAACGTAAAGTGACAAAGCTTGAGTGGATCTATACAAACAATTTTGCTTCTCGATTACAAAGGTTTATAACCAACCTACTACAAACAAAAATGTTACGCTAACTACCGGGTTCGAACCCACCACCTCCTAGTCACTGCATAGACGGGAACTATAATGACAAATAATATAACTCCAAAGTTGTGGAGGTTAGTTGATCTCGAGAGTGCATAGTGGTGAACTGTGGCATAATCATCGAGTTGCTGTGTTACGGGACACGAGCCCTTGAGCGGAGGTTTGAGGAAGTGGAGTCCCAGCTCCGGCTATCCGTTTGTTATAAATTGATTCATCACATAGACAAGGAAGTTTAGTTCAGTAAATACCAGGAAGCTATGTGCTACATTCAATCTGGCACTTGAGCAGGCAGTTCAACTCACCCTGGTGACGGCGATTCTTCCCTTGAACCACTCGACTTGGGGTATGGGACCTCCAACAGCGTCGCACTGCAGTTCAAGTCTGGAACCGGCCACAACCGTTGTGGTGCCTCCAAGTTCGTGGTGGACCTTCACCCAGTCTTTCTTCAGATCCGGCCTTCCTTCCCCTGGACAAACGAAGTGTTTTCTTTCAATGAAAAACCAGTTTCTAATAGGCTCTTCCACATGTGTTAGTTCAATTTATGGCAAGGTTTAATATTAGGTATATTTTTGAGAATTCAGCCCCTACTGAGAGCGAAAATCTCTGTCCGCCACCTCTAAAGAGTTGCATCTTAAAACGGTGACATCCAAAAGTTGGCTAAAATAGCTGATTTTCTGGTTTTTCTCAAAAAATCCAGTATATGTACATACCAAAGTTGTGGAGTTTAAAGAACATAGGTATTGGACCTCAATAACTTATGAATTATCTCCAATAGTGAGAAATTTACAAAAAAATATGTCATGCCAATTTTAATTGAGGCCTTTCCCTCTATCGGAAAGATAGATTCTATCTATCACATAGATAACATAAGACTAGTATTGGTCCACTTGAAGTTTGTCAAAGATCATTCTTCTCTGGGTTAAACAGATTCCGAGCCGAGAAAGTTTAGGCTTCAACCCATTTTAATAACATTTGTAAAAATGGAAATTCTGAATGACAATGGTGTAAGATCTACTTATAATGAAACTCGCTTGATACAAAACTTGGAGTTTGTTTAGCGATAATGAGCTTAACTCAATTATGAAGGTGGAAAGGTGATTCTAAAACCAATATTCAAAAAGGCGAGGGGAGGAACATCTCACTGTCAAATTTTGACAAATATTGATACTCAAATCGAAGAAAAGAACAAACTGTCAAATTTTGACAGTTCTTGAAAGATGTGAGAGGGACAAACCAGAAAATTGGTCATATTTGCGGTTCCATAATTTTATGTTACCACTCATTTCAGATGGCAGAAAAACTGTGCCTTTTCCTCTCAGAACTTTCACAATTCATTATCAATGAACACTCTAATCACGGAATTGAGATTCAATTGACTACATACAAAACTTACGACGATAGACAATTCAGAAAATTGTCGAATGCTCGAGCGGCAAATTTAAAATTTTTAGAAAACTCTGATACATTTTTCAAAATAATTTACTTTATGTAGAGAAATGTATAATATTTTGATGTGTTCGTTTCAAAAAAAAAAAAACGAAGAAAACTATTTGTTGGAATTGACAAAAATGAATAAATTTTAATAAAGTTGGAAGACAAGGAACATTTTCTGTTATTGAAATTGATTAAATATGAATAAAGCATTGGGTTTACAAATGTGTTGTGAATATAAGAATCGAAGTGAAATATGGTGGCATGTTGAGCTGAATAATGATTTTATGAGGACCATTTCTCATAAGTATACAACTCATGTATAATATTTAAATATTGAAAATTTCGGGATTTGAAATGAAGGAATCACAGTTTGATTCATTCGATGACTCGTATTCCATTGTAAAATCTGCTAACTAGATGTTAAAATCCGGGAATTTTAAGGTTTTGCTTAGAAGAGAAACTATAGTGATCGATTGTTGGGAATGTTTTGAGACTCACTTGTTTTGATGCCTAACAAAGGAATCGCATTACAGTTGTACAGATGATGTAGGGCCAAAGACACGTAAACTTGAAAAAGTACTATGAACGGATGCGTTTTATATCGGCCGGCCATATCCGAGTCCCGGACGTCGAATATTAAGTTGAATGAACCCGAAAGTGCGGTAAATACTCAAGTACGATCTTGTACGCAATGTTCTATCGGTTGGCAGTTTGAGCGACCCCGGACAACGAACGACTTCGTCGAAAGGGAATTGGAAAGATCGAGAATCGCGGGGAGAAGGTCGAGCCGCTCATGGCAGACACAGGAACTCGACTGGGTGATGAAAGATTGAAAGTTTTTTCGTGCTCTCGAGCCGGCCGGCTTTCGCCTTCTTTCCAAAGGATGGGCGACTTGTTCGGACAAGGACCGTCATCGGACGAGATTGTTGCCAGGAGTTGTAAACAAAACCTCGAGCATCGCGGAAGAAACTGCCCGACCTTAACTGTGTCAGGATGAGGCAATCCATGTACTCGCTTAATAAGGTTCGTATTTGCGTCCCTCGATTTGGATTTAGGCTGAGAGGCAAACAGAAACGATAATATGCATCTCCGATTTTCAAAAACAACTTATTTAACGGCCACTAAACTGACGTGATAATTTATGACATCATTCAATCAAGTGGCTTCATATCGTATTCACGCTGGAGTAGGTACAATTTTTTGGGCGTTCCTCCGAAGATCTTATCATTAGAGAGACAACCATTAGAATTAATTAGGGGTGTGGGTCAACACAAATATGACCTTGCAATGGACAGAATTAAGTACTTGGGTTGGTATAGGTGGCTCTCTAGATACGAAATACTCAGAATCCTTGAATGTGAAGGATTGGATGAAACCAAAATGTTTGGAAAGTTCTTTTTGAGATATAAAAGAATTATATTGTTTTTGGGTGACCTTATTGAAGAAGCTGGTCTGTGAGAAGAATAACGCGTTTCCTTTCACACCATAACGGACTATGATTTGTGTTTTTATATTGTTTTTTTTTTTTTTTTTAAATATTGTGGAGATTATTGAAAATAGAAAGATGGAGTTTAGGAGGAATAAAATAAATTGGGATTTTATTGAAGTGTTATTATTGTTCCACTTCAGAACCGTAATTCATAACACGTATTTGTATTTCTAGTTGTGATCAAGTTTTGATTCATTTCAAGTAACTATAAGCTTTATATTGATTCAACTGTAAACAATGGAGTTGTTTATAGCAAGGAACTGAAAATTAATCAATTTTGAAGTATTTTGTTTGTTTGTATTTTTAGAGACAACTCATAATATTGTAACTCATAAGAGGTAACTCATAATAATGCATGTATCATCAGATCAGATCATTTTAAGATCAAATCCTTGAAAAGACTACCGGTGTATGTCTGTGTCTATGAAAAATTTTGTCGACGCTCCTAAGGCTATAATTCTCAACAATGGAATTTTCTCAATGTTCGAGATTCTTATTTTGTTCGGTCCTAATTTTTCGGTTAATAGTGCAAAAAAAACTCGGAATGCTTTTGCTGACAGGAGGGGGGATGCAAGGGGTAATGGCAAATCCTTCCAATTTCAGCTCAAGCGATAATTTTCTACCGATGCATAACATTCTTTTCTTTGTTCAATTAACATCTTGGTCTAGTTTTAAAATTTTTTTAGAAGTTTCAAATTCAATTTGATCCCAATTGTGTAACAAACGTCTCTTGTGCAATATACCTCGGAAATTTTGAAATTGCAGTCAGGGAGGAGGATCAGGGAGGTAATAGACAATCCTGCTCATAGATATCTACTAGTCAATTTTCTAGCTTTGTTTAGGTCGATCAAAAATTCGGTCTAGTTTTTAAGAATATTTATAAGCGTTTACAGTTATGTTTATAGAGTGATCATACGAAAACCGAACGTAGGATGTTTAAATGATTTTTATTGTTACTAATAATGATATATTACCCCCTCCCCTCTCCGTCCATTGGCTCCATCAAAATAATGAGACGTACGCAATGAACAAATCTCCCGAAATTTCTGTCAACTAAATTTAGAAAACATTCCTTCCTGGAAATCCGTTTTCGAACATTGTAAGTAAACTTTTGTTGGATTTCAAATTTTCTCATAATTTACGTAGGTACTTAGATCGTGCGAGTGTGTTGACAACAGAGTCACAAGTGCAATAAAAACATTGAAAGCTACAATAACTCTCTGAAATAATCGTATACCACATTTTCATAGCAGAACGTAATTTATAAATCGTTTCAATCTAAATAATTAGACGTTTGAAATAGTGTGCCACGCAATGAGCTCAATTTACCGTCTATAATTGCTCAATAAAAATTAATAAGCAAGTAAATTAAGAAAAAATAAATTTTAGGTCGTATAAAATCAGTAGAAGGAAACTCACCATTGTTGTACGGGAGAGGCGACAGCGAGTTCTGCAAAATACAAAGAAACATGGCAATTATAACAATTTGTTGTTTTAATCATGGACTAACATACAAAAACAAATATTTTAGACAATTTTTCGTTAACTTTTGCCATGGGTTTCTAAATGGTATGATAAGTGTGTATTTCTTCGTTGATAAAATTACAGTTCCGAACTAGGAATGTCAGCAGATGAAACAGGAATCAATGAAATTTAAGAATGGTGCTAATAATGTAAATGTGTGGTAATGTTTTACTGCTGTTCAAATGTTCGCTAACTTTAAGTACTATTAAAAATTAAGTCGAAAAGGTAAAAACAATGATAGTACTAGTGCATACAAGTACAGCAAGTACGTTTGCTCTTTTAACGTAAAATACTATGGCGAATGAGGGGGAGGAATTTCTTTATATTGACAAAGAACGACTACAACATAAATATAAAATAAACTATTGATATTTGATGAATTAAGAGATTGATTTTATCGATTAATTTAAAATCTCGTCAATTCGTTGTCACCTTGGTCACATAACAATTATTACTGAGCGAAAACTATTTCAACTGGGCTGACAGAATTGCGAGAAAGCATAAACACAAATTCAGAAAGAGTCAAAAGAACATCATCTTTGATTTTGACAGTACTAAGAGCTAGTACAACTTAATTGGAAGTACTACAAATGGAAGTACGTGTAATTGTACTTGGGGTGCACTTTCGAAGTGTTTTCGTATTTTGCAGTTATACTCCGTAGTTTTGTAATGGTTTCCGGTAATCTTATAAATATTAGTAGATTTTCTCAAGTACTTGAAGACAGTACTTCAAGTACTGAATGTACTCGGGTATCCTAACTCTGGTTTTACTACAGTTCTTGAAATAGGTAGGCACTTAGTTACGAAAGCACTTTTACAACTCTACTGTGAACGTGGTTCTTAGTGTCAATTCCACTGTACATGCAGGCACATGACAAATGTCAAGTAACGCATCAGTAATAAGGCATTTTGTGGTTCATATCAATTGATTATAATTCCTGAATTGTTAAAGAGAAAAGTATATTTGAAATCTGGGAGTTCGATCCGATTGAATACATCTAGGTTAATCTCGTAGGTTCCATTATTTTGCTGCACGAGCCAAAGTGATAATCTTGGCTGAATTCCACCCCTTTCTCAGCTCTCAGCTGCTGATGGGCTACATCGCCACTGTTATCTCTGGGGTATCAACTGACAAGGTCCGTTCTCACAGGACCGCTCCCGTTCCAGCCCGTGGGAAACTCCCGTTGTTTTCATAATCCCGAGCTCTGCACTTGGCCGATACACTCATTTTTCCCTTCGTCGCCAAGCGACCTCGAAACTATCAACTTGAAAGGGAAGGTGGCAGTTGAATTCCCCGGAGTCATTAGGTTTTCATTTATGCTTGCAGTGTTGGGATTGCGTTGGGGAAGGTCTCCCCAGCGACCGGAGTCAGCGGGGTTTCCCTGGAGAAACCTAAGCGAACCCTGACCTACGCGAGAGTTCCGCTCGAATCTCAACTAAGAGACGATCATATTTCACTTGGCATAATTGTCCTTGAATCAGAAAATATATTAAGAAGTGATACGAAGGTGGAATCAACACAGATGTGGCAGATTCGGTGTACCACCAACTTTATCCCCAGATAGCACAGCGGAGGGCGGTCGGACATACATGTGCATGACAGATCTCACAAAAATTAAAATAATTTGCATAGCCCGAACAAAAATGCAAAAAGTTAATTGCAGGTGGTGGAGACAAGGGCAGGGCCATGTGAGGAGTAACTGTGTGCAATACCAATCAAGTTGAGACATTGGTCCATTTTAGGGCTGCATGCTGAGTGCTCATGGAGTCTAGAACCAGGTATTTGGGTAAATCGGTGATCAGAGAGTCTGGTTGAAGTGGTTAAAATTCTGAGTGGATTGAGAATGCGCCTGAACAATGTAGTAAAATGTATTAGGTAGGCAGGAAGCTATAGAGAGTTTTTGGTAGATCAATTCTATTATGTGTAGTGGAATAACTAGGTTTAGCAGGTAAACATTTATAATTAGTTGTATGTACCTATATAGTCATTGTAAACCGAAATTGTGATCTAGATGTTGGTTGACTAATATCAAAATTTAAAAATTGGGATGTTAGTGGTGAAGAAATAGGTAGTATTAGAAAAAAATTATGATTGATTACAACACAGCAGTTAACGAACATTAAAATGTAGCTCTTGTGAGGTGGAGGAATGTATAAAAACAGATGTGAATTGTGTAAATTTATAGCTGTTTTAATAGATTAAGGATGGAAATAATGTAACGAGAATTAACAATTAGTGTAGGGATATAAGGGAACTACCCCTGCGACGGTCATGCGGGACCAATTGACGTGAGTATTCACCAATTTTCATCAGCAAAATGGTTTGGCAACGAAACTGTAACTATTTTTGTCTAAATAAATGGTCGATTAAGATGGTTCAAATTTGAACAAAATAAACAAAATCGGTATTTAATATCAAAGAAATCTTGTGTAGAATTTGAATTTACAAAAAAAAAGGGGTTCCCGTTTTTAAACACTTTTTGATATTTGAATACTCGTAAAAAATTGATTGGGCTTGCAGTTTTTAATAACCCTTCAAATATCGGATTTAAAATAGTGAATCCATTATTTAAGAAAGACCCTGCAAAAGTAATTGATATCAAAACTTGAAATTCATTTTTGGCGTGAGTACCTTCATTCGAGTCAAATGCGTAGTAAATCTGTCAAGACAAATTCCCTAGATATTGAGTTTTAAGCGCTTTTTGATGATCGTGAACACTGTGCGGCATGCGTGCCGAGTTCTTTCATCTGAAAATGAAGTGGCAGTTGAAACTTCCCGGTTTAGATTGACAGGTCAGGTTTGAACTGCTTCGGTTCTCAGTCTCACACTAAGATGCGCCCCCGTCTCGTCCAGTTCATTCTTCTTCTCCTTATGTAATCCACTTCACAATTCAGTTTCCTGAGTTCGTATGAACGAGAGACCCGTGACGTCAGGGCGTCATCCGACTGCTCTTCCGCTCTCTTTCCGACTCGTAAACTGTCAATGGAGATTGTTTATTTCCATTAAGAGTTCGGGATGATATAATCTTTATCTCCATTCATCGCGATACTAGTACACACTGTCACACACAGCATGACTAATGAAGAATCAACCTAAGAACCTTTGAGGGATAAGGAGGTTTCGTTTACAACGATCGTCAGAAGTACCTTTCTCTACTTGAGATACTAGATTATCCAATGTCTCATTATTTTCTCAAAAAGTAACTCTATTACACTACCTAACTGCGAGAAAAAGTTGTTAAAATATCAATTATGCTTCCCACAGGAGTTATTAGGAAAAAAAGTGGAAATTGGCCAGAGGTAAAACCACATCATGTACCTCTGACCAGACATATTTGTACCTTTTGCCTATTAGTGGATTGCCATGGAAACGAACCAAAAATCTTTCTCAGATCAAAAAGTAACTTTACTTAAAAACACTCTAATTATTACTCCAATAAATATAGTACCTCGTATGATGAGGAGGTATCTACGTGTAAGTAGAAGTAAAAATTACCGTTTAGTTCCAACATTTGCTAATAGAGTGAGTTGGCATTGATCATTCAACGATCAAGACCCTCGAGAGATGAAACACCACGAACAGTCCATGACCTACCGTATTATGCTACTTAGGAGTAAACAGACCAGTGCATACAGGCTCATAACCATACTCTATATCGATTGGAAATGTACTTGTAGTAAAGTTACACCTACCAATCCCTGATAGAGTATATATATGCAGCCAATGTAATGTATAAAGTTTGAAGTTCTCAACGTTGTTTTGATCACAAATCATAAATCAAGCCGTTAGCTAACTCATGATTCTTGTTTGTCATCATAAACATCATTATATCAGATCTTATTAACTATTTCCCTCTTCTAAACTTCCTGAGTTGCAGTGATTTAGGTAGGTCTTGGTTACGAATCAAAACTAATTACATTCCAATTCAATCCAGGACTCTGACATTGGAAAATGAGTCTACTTGCGACTTCTGGGTATCAATTTCAAGGTGGGTAGAGGCCTTGATCCACTGAATGAGTTCTAATGACAGTAACCACCCAAAATCTCTCTGTTCCAAGCAGTATAAGTTTTAGCTGTCTCGTTTCAGGGGGTAGCCCAAGGGGTTTTGGATTTGTGAGCGTAATGTCATCATTCAAAATATGGAATTTGATGAGCGCATAGCCGTTTTATATGCCATTAAATTATTTTTTAAATCTGGAATTCGTTCTTTGTGTTTTGGAAAATGTGGTATATAGAAAACTACAAGACGAACGTGAAAAAAATGCAGCTGCCCCTTCTAAGGACTAAGACGCTATGCCCGCAACACCCAGAGGATCTCTCTGAACTTAAAAAGCTTCGGTTTATACTCAGGGTCGGCAGTTTCAAGATAAGGGAAGGGGTAGCTATCCATGTGACTCTCACAATAACTCAAGTACGTTTTGAAAAAATAGTATCAGTTAAGCAGCATGCCTTTATGAGAGAATTTTCAAATAATGTTCTTTCTCACCAGGGGATACAGCAGAAAAAAATCAATGACACAACACAAAAAGGCAGTAAATTTTTTATGATTTTTCTCTTGAAATTAATCGATTTTCTCATTATTTTAGCAATCACTGAGACCTGGGACTGCAGTATGAAAAAAAATAGAGTGTGAAAGCTTTAGCTGAAATGACAATAGGGTTTGTCTTTCAAACCCAAAGCGCTATTTTGTAAAATCATTTGATAGATAAATGGATCATTTATTAATCTAATTATTAATCCCAATAATTTCCACGAACGTTAATCCGTTAGTTAATATCATTAAAAAAATATAATAAAAAAAAAAAAAATTAATTAATCAAACATTTGATGTAAATTTGCTTGCACTTATGCATACTTTGCGTATAGCAAAAAAGTGTAGGGTTTGAAAGTATTTGTTTGGACTGCTGACCGGTAGTTGATAAAATTTAGTTCAAAATCTTAAAAATACGATTATGAGTATTCCGGGTGTTAAAATTGAAGTGTTGAAATACTTGCAACATTGGGAGCATGCTCACTGTAACTCTTAAAATTGAGCTGCAGGTGCGATTTAATGATACGACGCCAAATAAAAGGGAATTACAACGTCCGTTGAAATCAAATTCCACAAATAGGATTTACGCAATATCATCCGCTGTTTTTTTTTTTTTTTTACACTTGCGTTGTCAGCAGTGTGAAACTCAACGATTTACACGGAGATGAATGGGAACGTAGAGGTTGAGACTGTCCAGAAAAACTGGGTTATTCGATCAAATCAATACAATTAAATGCTGAAGTGGCGAAATTTCTCTAGGAGTCGTGTACAATCGTATTCATCGCAGCAATAATCATTTCCTGCATGAAATCGACGGTTTTTACTACTCAAACATTCTGAATGAATGAGGAAAAATTAGTTGAACGGAAGCTGGCCACTGTCATTTTTTAAATATATATTCCCCAAATTTGTTTCCGGTTATTGATATAGTTGACGAATTGTCATTTAATGGTTGTGATGTTGTTTACCTTCTGAATTAATATAGTGAATACATATTTTTTGGTATTCGGCTGGTATGAACTTAGAACGTGGATTAGTGAAATAAAATGGAATTAGAATGGAATTGGAATCAAAAATTGTAGTTATGGCTGTTATTTCCCAGGTGGTTTTCGAGATTGCATTTAACATTTTCTCGCTAAGAACATTTAGAAACTTTAATAAAACTTTGATGGAAGAAGAAGAGAATTAATACATTTTTTTCAAAATCCAAGAAAACAAATTATTATGGCTAAATTGGAAAAATCTGCTTTTTCCATGTTCATTTGGGTTATATTTTCATCATTTTCTCATGAATTCGCATGGACTTTTTGTTTGTTATATAAACTTCAACGGTATTCTACTAAAATCATATTTTGTGCATGAATTCAATGATGACATCCCTAGTTCATTTATTCTTATAACTAAACCACCATTTTTATATTGGAAAAATGTTTTGAGGATGCAAAGAAAAGCTAGTAAAATTTTTGATGTGATCTCACGCTTTCTTGTATCCTATCAGCGAATCACCACGGAGTGTCCTTCTGTTTTAGCGTTAACGCAGATCGAATCCTGAAAAATGAACGTGAACTTCTACCGGAAATGTCAACAAGTCGATTTTTTTTTTACTAGTGATCATTAAAACGATAGTCAGAGAAAAAAGATTGCGACAAAATATTTTTCGTGCAAACGATTTCGTCATCGGAGATTAGGTTTCATTCAATTGCGATTGAACTCGTTCAAATCTCGTTCCGTAATCTTGCCCCCTCTTCACGGTTCAAGTGAAATCCCGAAAGGATCGGGCTGGCATTTAATTTGCGCACGGTTCCGAGTAGTAAATAAATCGTATCAATTATGTCGGTGGTTCACAGATTGTGAAGAAACATTTTTTGTTTAACAAGCTAGAAAAAATGAATGAACTATTCCTCCAATACTGTAATAATAAATATGACACTTTTACTATTTTTACGGCCGACAAAAAAAATCACTTAGAGAATCTTCTCTCCCTCCGTCCTTTCGGCCAGGATTTAACTCAAGTTGAACGGTTTGTTAACAGTCATAAATGAAAGGTAAAAAGCGATGACAGAGCATGATGGAGCAGGTGGATTTTGACTTGAATTAATGATTTAAATTGATTAATCATTGTTTAAGGCATAAATTCTGCCGATTACGATCCTATTGGCGACTATCAATTTGACCGAAGAACAATGTATGTATGTATTCATAATTACTAGTAATTTTCAATTTATTGAAATCGATATTTTATTATTGTATAATTTTAATATATCTTCTCTCCGGTGGGAACCGACACGGACGCAATAGTAGGAAAAAATTGACTCCTTACGATATCAATGAAGAATAACTCTCTGATTGTAGGTATTCGGCTGTTAAATCATTTATTCTCCCCCATTAGAAATTAAGAGACCAGGTATTTTGAAATGAAAATCAAAAAGTGGTTGTTTGTGGTAGAATTTTGCTCAATACTGTCCAATTGGAGAGTTTGATTCATATGCTTTTTTGAACCAATTGGTTACGAGAATGTTTGTTAAAATTTGTATTTTATGACTTTTGTAATGCCATTATTTGGCCCATAAAACTAAACTTGATTGATTGATATCCATCACAAGCCTTAGTTTTATTATTGTTGGCACGTTAAAGGAGCTTGGTACAGAATGAAACTAGAGAATATCACATTAAAATTTTTCAACTCAGACTAACATTAATATGCTCCCTTTAACTCTTCTTCTCAATAGGTAAAATCCAATTATAAGCTGAGCTTTTAATTTTTATGACTACAAGTTTTAATGTATCTGGTTCTATTGTTAATTAACATGTTACTATGTCACTGTTATTAAGTTTAACAGATACTTAGAATCGTTCCACCAAGAAACGATTAGGTTCGTTTAGTTGATTGGGAAACGTTCATATATTCTAACTACTGTGGTTTTAGCAGGTACTTAAATTTGAAATAAAATGTTCGACTAACAGAGGTAATAACTGGTTTCAACGAACTATTTGATGGAGTGATTTTAAAGACATTTACGGCGGACTTGGGAGATTATTATAACGTTCGGCAGAGCTAACCTCAATACCTACCTCTTTCTCTTATTTACCCAAGCTCATTTGATCTTTTTCTGTTAAAGTTTTATTTGAAGAAGGGGCTTGCCTCTTTATAGAAGACTACCTGTTTATACAGAAGCAGAAATACATGAACAAGTTGGATTTTTATGAGGCTGGTCATGTACACGGTTATATATTGTGAAAGTAAGGTCGATCTAAAATTAAATCATTGACAAGATACTGATCCTAAATTTTACGATTTGTTATAAATAAATTCAAAATAACTCGTCAACATTTGTAAAAACACCGCGCAGTTGAACAGCGCGTATTTGAGATAATTTGTAGCTGATGCAGCAATGATCCCCTGGACCTTGTCAATGAAATATAGCCGTGTTCCTTGAAAGGTCTCTCGGATAGGGGAAGGGCACTCTGGTTCACACGGTACCAAGGATGATGAAGTTCCCTGCTGAGGACAGCAATGACGAGTGCTGCATCAGCAGTGTGGGTGTCCAAGCGTTTCTATCTACTTACTCGTTATAAACTGACAAACACGATATGCATATTAAAGTCGGGATTTCAGGGTCGTTGAACTTTTGCGGATTGTGTGGAATCAGAGATGAGTTTGTTACAAATCCAATAAATGCGCATACGTAGAGAATTCCGCAAAGAAAATCCGTAAGAAATCATTGCAGGGCTAATTGTACTTATTTCTAAAAATAACAAGCATCTGTCAATTAGTCATGTATGTCCTACTTCAATAAGTGCCTCACATAAATTATTAATAACGTAATACTCAAGTTTTCTGCTACACAGAAAGCTTTATTAATTACTGAATTTCATTAATTTCGTCATGAGCTGTTTCTAATAAGCTTTCAACTGCAGTTTTAGATTGTTCGAGAATTCAGGGATTCAGCCGATTCTTCATGTTGGCAGGAATGACATTTTAGCACTTTTCCCTTCAACTTTCAGGATGTTTGAACACAAAAACAACATCGCGTGCTTGATTGGCGAACTTGATTAAGTGACATTAGCAAACGGGTTCGATAATTATTTGTAACCAACAGAAAAGAAACCTTCGCGCAATAATTGTCTGTTTTCTTTCAGTTAGGATGAAAATGTTGACACATTCCGAGGCGTGCGCTCCCCCTTGACCACCTCAAAACTGTAAACAACCTCAAGTGCGTAGTTCGGAACTGGTTTATATTCATACTAAGCCGCGGGGTCTTGAAGAAACATAGAACGCAAGCAGCGACCAATATAAGACAAGAACTTATTAATATTGGTGAGGGAATGATTAAGGGAATGAAAGTTGACCCACTGTCATTTTTAGTACTCGATTTGATGGATAGAGCAGAAACGGGAGATGTTGGGTCACACGAGAATATCGATACAACGATTTGATAGCAATAGAATCATTATCAGAAATTGGCGCGCTATTAGTTTTAAATGATAGTGGATTCGGGGAATATGTCATGTAATCCGTATCATGCAGAACATGGAGCCCAGATTTCGAGGAGAAGATTTGGATAACTCATTATTATTGTACTGTGTAGTATTGAAGTCACAAATTTCTCAGGATAAGGGTATAAGATGACAGGAAGGTTTCATGGTTTCAGGTTTAGGTTAGGTGCTGGACTCGGAAATTTTTATAGAAGTGCAGCCATTTTCATGTCCTTCGCGTAAACGCCAATTATTAGTTGTCACCTTCTCATCAACGAATAGGTATTCGAAATCCACACAACTTATTTTTTTGAGAGAGAAAAAACATTTATTGATCATTATATGGGGTGGAATGTTGGATTAGTTGGGTTTGTGAAAAGTATAAATTGATATGCCAAAAGCTCGAAGTGGTATGCCAGAAGTTGAAATTGAGTTGCCGAAAGTTTAAATTGAGCTTAAAACACAACTTATTGTTATTTACAATGTATATCCAATAATAGAGACTGAAAAATGATGAATTTTGTTCTCATTCCGAAAAAAATGTATACAAATCAAACTGACAAAGTAGTAACGCGTTTGAAAGTTTGTTCGAGTCTTATTTCCATCGCAATACTTGGAAATAATTTGGGAACAATTGAACGACATTCTGTTTTAAATCAGAAAATATCGCAACGCAATTCACCGCCCCTCTCGTCAAATTCCTTCGTAGAATTCGTAGGTGCTTCATCGTTACAGTGCTTTTGTTATTGCGAAGAATGGAATTCCAGTTTTGAAGGTGGTGTTGGAAGTGAATTTCAAAACAATTTCGGCTTCCAAATCAAATGTCTCGTCATTCAGAACAACGTGGATGGATAAACCGTTTTTTTCTTAGCTTGATTTCGTTGGTAGGGGCACCGTGAATGTTAAGAAATTTGTATTGATTTGGCTGAAATATTGAAGAAGTCGGTAACTCGAAAATGTTGGAAATAAAAGGGATGATTTTTCGACTGATCTAGACTGAAATCATTTCAATGTATAAAATTGTATCCCCAGGACATTGAACAATCAACTGTTGGGGTTTTAAGCTTTTGACAAGGAAAAAATCGTCAACACGATCGTGAATCTCAAAGCTACATTAAATGCAGCAGTAGGCGAATTTGGGTTGAGCTCATTTCAAAAGAAGTTCTTTGACTTTTTTTCTAAGACTTCGTTGCCGAGTTATTTCATCAAGAAGATTTTTTTTGTTTCAAATCTTACGTTACAAAAATGACCATAAATTCCTTAAACTACTGTATGAAATTAATTTTGAGGACACCGTTGGACAGATCTTCAAATTTCGTCTGTTCTCAGGGCAATATAAGAAAATTTCAACAAAACTTACAGAGGGACTAGTTAGATGGAGATCAAATTACGAAAATTCATGACAAAATGAAGGTATCACGATATAAACCCACCTTTTTCCACATTCAAGCACAGTTTTCCAACACAAATTTCATGTGAGAAATGTTTTTCTTATACCGTTGAGATTCAGCGAGCGTTTTCCTGGGAAATGGGGTTTTAAAACCTATCGTTATGAGAAAGAGAAAGTTTTTTAAAAATCAATTCTCAAAATTTGGACTAAATTGTCACTTTCTGTCATATTGAAAACTTCAGATTTTTGGCTAAGGGGGTGGGAAATTTGACGCTCTTTCCAACTCTGCAAAATTGGTTTTAGGGAGTAGTTGTAGGATATTATGCGTATTTTAGAGAAGTGAGATCGGGAACACGGAAAAAATCGCAAAAGTAAAATAACTGGAAACGAAGCCTGTACCTATAGAAAAGCTGATGATTCTAACATTTGGGTTTATTGTTTTATGAACAATTGCTGATGTCTTGTGAGGTTTGGTACGTCACTTTCAAGTACAGAAATTTGCTGTGCGTGAATTTCTACGGTTATGAAACCTATCTCAGACGATTTTTCGTCCGAAAGTACCAGAACATGGCACCCTACTTTCCTATGTCAGTAAAAAGAACGAAAAACCGTGTTTTTTAGTGGTTTCTGGCCTATTGCATTTATGAATGGGCAGCGATGGATCTGGCTTGAAGAAAGTAACCAACTAGACCTGCAATGGTACAAATCGCTGTTTGCGAGAGAGCGGAATTCGTACTACAATTATAAGTTTTGTAATGGCCGATACCGAGGGGGTCATAAACTATTCTTGACAAACGATTGCAAAGGCTTGTTTTTGAAAATAATAAACCAAAAGGGCCAACTGGGATTGTCTGTTGGAAATGAGATGAAGAATGGCCCTTGAAGTTTGATGGCCTCTTTCGGTAAACCATGTATGCACTGCATACTATGCAGGTATACTGTTGTGCCCTCCAAGCAGGTTAGCAGAATGAATAATAAATCGTTGGGCTATAATCTGCAGCGTTTTGTTTTAATTGGCTGCATTTTCTTTGGCTGTACAGTTCGCTTTTCTGTACTTACTCCTTCAAAAAACGATTGACCTTTTACCGGCAAAAAAAGTCAACACGGCGGTATCAGCTGAATCCTTTCAAAGGACCTCTTTCATTCGGGAACATTGGAACTACTCCAAGTAAAAATCGGTTAATACTCCCGTTTTCATCCCCCTTAATACTCGAAACCTGCTGAGAACTTCGTTAAAAGGGAAGGATTAAAAGAAAAAAGAAAAATCATACGCGATAGTGGTCATCTCGTTCGCCGAGCGACAAAGAAAAAATTTAGGCCATTGTCCCAGAACGCCCACGTCCCCCGTTTTTTTTTCTTGCAAAAGCCATAAATATCCCCGACGAACAATAAATAAAAAAATATATTGAGAGGCGATTCAACGGGCCAAGCGGTGCCACGGATGGTCATAAACTACGATTTCTATGATTTAAAAGGCTGTTGACCGGAGGCTTGTTTTTCGCTAATGCCTATGGACCTTGAAAATGACCCCAATAAATTTTATTGCCCGAGATTTTTGGCAACCTTCAGTCAATTCGGCAACTAATTATATCTGACAGTTTAAATTACGACTCGGCATCTCAATTTCACAATCAATCAATTTGATTTCATATCAAAATCGGGTTGAAAACTCTTGAAAGGGTATTGATTCAAAGAAAAACTCCTCTCGAAATGCTTTTTAGAGTCTGAGCTGTCTCATTTAATACTCATTTTTGTCTGTTTGACAGAAAAATCGTCACCACCCCTAAAACGAGGGACATTTGTGGCTTTGAAAACGCCGCAAATGACTAATTAAAAGGCATTTATGTGTTAGATTGCCACTCTATGTAAAGCACTGGTCTACGTTTACGAGACGTAGTCTATGGTATTCCATATAAAGTTGGCGCTTCAACAGCTTGTAATTGTATTAAAGATGCCTTAAAAATATTTACATTTCATACTTCAGCTCTTGTATTAGTATTAGGAACGCTTTTGCATTACTAAAACAAATAGTGAGCGGCCATCAGTTGAATATTAATAAGATAAAGTGAAACACCTACCTACGTCTACATGTCGTAGACGCTATTCACAAACGAGCGGGTTTATGCATCCGTCAAAACTGACTCAAATCGTCCCTCTAGAGGTCTGACGTTGGTCACCATTCGATTCAGCGAGAAAAGTTACGTATATCCCGCCTCCAACATTTTTTCGTCAAGACTTTTGAAAAAACCTCAATTTCAACGGAAAACACACTTTTTTCTGCAGTTAAACCATTTCCTTAACTAAAAATATTTTTAAAAACCAAAACGACTACACCGTTGGAAAGCTAACATTTCGGCGCACGTTTTACCTGGCCTGCACAGTTCTGCGCCAAGCGTTGATGGGGTTGCTAGGAGAGGTGAAAAACAAGCAATTTCAAGATTTTGACAGAACTGCCGTTTCGCGCGGCAATCGCTCACCTCTAATGCAATTTAAAAAATGTTTTCTGACATCAAGTAGATAGGAAATTTAACGCTCGTTCCAACGGTGTCATCAAATTTGAGCTATTTTCAGAATTAAGGGAATTAGGACAGTTTTAATTACTTAAGATCGAAACACGAAAAAAATCTTAAATCGCGAATAACTCGGAAACGAGGGCTCTTTAAAAAAATTGCTAAGAGACACTTTTGATCGGAAATGAATTGTAGAACAAGTAGGAGTCGCGTTGTGCATAACTCTTGGGACACCGTGTATAATAAAGTTGAAAGACTTGTCATTTTGTAAAACGCGGGTACCATAAATATATCTATAACAGTGAGTAATGAAATAAGGCTGAAGATAATTGCGTGACGACGAACATGCCCTTGTTAAACGTGTCACTCCTTCCGACGGAACCTAAAAATCCCTAAAAACGAAAGGGCCGGAAAAAAGACGCGGCGTGGGCCGGAGATCGGATTGCGGTAACAATCAATTTTTGCGTGGCGGAACAAGCGGTCAACTGAAAGTGAAAATAACCAACCAAAACCAATATCCCGTCAATTCGAATCTGACATATTTTTACGTTAGAAAGGAGCGATATTCCTTTGGCAGAATGAGGTTGAACGATGCGTTGGTTATTATTTTTACAGCGCGTTACATACCAAAACTGATGTGTGATCGGACGTGAAATGATATCTGATGGTTAAAACTAGATTCCATAAGTACATTGATGAAATTAACAGAATAAATATTTCTAAACAATACCTATTGTGAAGAGGAAAAATTTGATATTTCTGTTTATTAATTTGCTCACAAAAAAGTCCATGTTGTTGTGTGCCTTACTATTGTACTATTGTTTGAATTATGAAGTTCTAATACGTGTGGAATCGAATAATGGTGATATCCGTATCACGATATTAATCGTGATTAATTTAAATGGACTGATAATTAAGGTAGATTATGTGCGAGAAACTGGTTACAAAGTAGTTCATAAATTTGAAAATGAATCCTTCAAAAAAATTGCACATAAATATATCTACAGTCGAAACTTCGATCAAAATCAGTTTAAAAAAGTAGAAGTAATGAATGACAGAAGAATTTGGGATTGATGGAATTTACAGGCAGACTTTTGGGTAATGATGAGTTGATGGATGAGAGAATTTATTCTGAATTATCTTTTATTGAGTTAAAATGCTTGTAAAATGTTAGAGGTAAATTTTTGACGGAACTTCAGCTGTACTTTTATCTGTTAATGATGAGTGTGATCGTGTATTTTGTGAACCAGCTTCTGAAGTGGCGGAGAGTGTTAGGGAATCTTGGTAGGGAAGCTTTGCTTTCTTGCCAAAAAATTAGAATAATTCACTCCTAAACTTAGAAGTTCCTTCCAGCTTTTAGCATTTCAGATCTTGCTGAGCAATTATGATTATGTGTCAGTCATCCTGTACGTGTCAACTCCTTGTCTCGCCCAAAACTGCCAAGTCTGATTTTGATGGTTTTGTGGGTGTTTGCCCCAAGACAGTTCCTTACATTTGCCCTCGTCGTGGGATTGATTGCAGCATTGTCGCGTGAAAATAATCAAATTCTTATGACGTCGATTTCTCCACGATCTTTCGGTCCGCCTTCGTAACTTGAGGGTGAGATCATTCAGAATTGTATTCCGATTTGTTGAGTGCATACGAAATACTAAAAGTGCACACTGGTGTTGTGCATACGAAATACTAAACGTGAAGGACATGATGATGTTCATGATCAAAATTATTTGTGAGAAATGAAATCCATGGAAAGCCACCTACAGCTTAACGTTCGCATACTCTGAAAATTTCATCAACATCGGATGAAAACTGTAACAATTAAGCTGTTGACAAGGATTGGCAGACACACGACAAAGAGACTAATGGTGAATGGTGAATGGCGATTTATTGATGATAATATCAATATATATGATCAAATATCAATTTTAATGTGAAATTTTCTGCCAGGGGCTCATTTGGAAATTTTGGTCATTATTATCCATTCACTATTTTTTCGATCAAACAACCGATAGTCATTAAATTTGTCTCTCTGTACAGTTTCCACCAGAATTGAATAAGTAACATCAGTTCATAGCCTATGAAATCAACTCTAATCCAGTTGGCAAACACTGAAAGTTTGCTCTATTTCAAACTTTTTTGAAAGTTACTTCATTTCATAAACACTTTTCTCAAATCCAACCCCTCAAATTTGTTCCGAAATTAATAATGCTCTCAAAGTAATTGCTTATGAGCTAATGCCAATTTTCACCATCAATGAAAATTAGACGTTGTTAAGGATAAAACGGCGAAACTACTAAGTCAATTACATTTTTAGAGGTTCCACGGGTTCGTCCCTAGAAAGTCTTTATTAAATTTCACAGACGTTGGAACAATAAAAAAGTGAAAATGTTCGGAAATCCAATTTTTAAAATACATTTTGAAAATCTTTGTGATCCCAACTTTTTGCCCAATACACAAATAAAATTGATCGTTAAAATTGTGTTTGTTAGCAATCAAATTTCAAGTTGTTAGTAGGTTGATTTGAGAGTCACCTAGAATATCAACGGGTGAAAATATATTTGATCGGGAGAAGATTTGTTTTTGGTCACAAAATACTGAAATCTTGTCATGAAATGCAATTCAAATTGCATCATATTAAAAAGTCTAAATTTAAAAAATTTGAACACCATCCAATGGGGGTTTGAAAAATTAGGTTCAGTGAAGGACTGATCAAGTGGTAAGGAGTAATGTATTGGAAATAATTTTACATGTTCAAATAGGCCAAACTCATTCGAATTTCAACTAAATTTAGTGATTTTTAGGAAAATGGACGTGATTGGAAAATTTGGACAGGATTTATTTCAAATAAAAGCATTTTGAAAGAGTCCAAGTTTAAGACGTTTAGGAGCAAATGGTAACAATTCAAATAAAAGTAAGAATGCAATTGGCATATGAGAAAACAGATTCATTCCGTTCGTTTCCGATTGATGAGAAATATTGAAGACACGTGTAATTGTGCAAATTGACATATTCCAAGTTCATGAAGTTTGGGTGGCATTGTTAGGTTATGGCTTAAATTTAAACGAAATTGGTTCAAATTTATGTGGGACACGTTACACGGAATGGTGTAAAAAGACGGTAACAGTATTATTTCTGAATAGTCCATGAATATTTTGAATCTTACCTGGTGCTCGCGCCGGAAAGGTGATGAATAGCGAGGGCTGAACACGGTCCTGGCTTCAGCACAGATCGCACCCCACACGCAGATGGCACAAACAGCCACAAACTTCAGATCCATTGCCTTTCACTGATCTATCTGAAACACTGATTGATTTTGGGTTCGTTTACAGTAGTTTGCTTTGATTTTTAATGTAGAGTGGAGAATTGTTTCGAGGTAGGTTTTGAGGAGTAAACTCACCTTGTTTAGATAAGGGATGTTTTTAGGGGATGGAATTGATCCCTGGTTGGGGTTTGTGATTGATAGTAGGTTCGATCGCGGTTGCACTTATTTGATTCAAAAAACGAAGTATTTAGGGTTTTTTTGGGAGTAAAAAATATAGATATATAGATTTGAGATGGTCTCGAAAAGAAAACGCCGGTACAATTTGGATTGACAAGAAGCGGGAGTCGGGGGCCACTTGAAGTCCTGAACGGCGGTCGTCTGGTAACCCGGTGGTTCCGTCTGATCCTTATATGCTCGCCCCCACCAGCCCGCGGGGTCAGTCGGAACCCCTTCGCGGCCGCCGCGCCTCCCCCTCTCGCCCAAGCGACTCCCCTCGGGGGTTAAAGACGTCCCTACTGGAACCGTTCCATGGAACGTGATACGGAGCTGAAACAACTTAGAACGATAGGATATGTAAATGCAATTGAAAATTCGAGTTTGATCCAGCGAAATCTGTTTTACGAAGCATGATATACTAGGTTTTATCCAGATTAAACGAGTTTTAATCCTCTACCGAATCAACGTCCAGATATCCCTCTTGTTTGCTTTTCCTAACCATTATCCTCATATAGTTAGTATCGTATAAGCGCATTTCTGATCCTCTTGACTGTTGACTTGAATTCCAACAGTCGTGACAACTAAACAGTTACTTTGAACGTTCTTTATGGTTACCTACGGACTATTTGTAGGGTAGTCTACTGTACATGGATGCTACTGCGGTTCGAAACGCCAATTCAAATGTGTGACTTTCGTTTAGGTCCTGATAGATAAAACGGAACTTTTCAATCATTCATAGTAAAGAAGGAACGGTGGTTTACTATGGCTTATGAATTTACTACCAATTGAAGAAAAAACGCAAGGCTCGAAGTCCTCTAACAGAGTCAAGTAGTTACCTTTCTAATGATTATACTGGTAATGACGATTACACATTTTTATATCGGACATTGTTTTTAATCTAAATCATGAAGATGGAAGGTGGGGATGATAACACTGTCCAACAGAGAAAGGTGTTGTATGCTACGGAAGAGATAAAAGTTGGTATTGGGGTTTTTCAGTGTGCTGAATTCAAATCTGAAACTCGTTTTTCGTTATCAGGTCTAGTTTTTGACATACCTATAACTACGCCACGGTCAAGTGTAAATACATCCCTTCGAAAATCTGAATTATTTTTCCAATTTCAACAGCTCTTTTTATACTTTATGAGGTTTAGAATCCGAATTTGAAACTCTATTTGAGCTATCGTCTTCCATTCCATAGGAAACAGTGATATAGTTGACAAGTAAACACAAAGAAAGGAAAAAAAAAACACACTTGTACATGCAGTTTTTGAAATAACAATAGCAGATAACAAAATCGGAGTCATAATGGAAAATCTTTTCAAGTGGGAAATCTCAATAAAGTGTCGGTTGAATGTTCCATCTGATACTTTCAATTTGTTCATCGAAATGAGGAACACAAACGTTCATTATTGGTTCGAAGTATTGGTTTAATAAAATTAATAAGAATATATTTAGAATATATGTTCAGCATAATATTGATCAATATAATTGATGAATTTGCTGGAACTAACTCGTAGGAGGTGTCTTATGACCTACATTCAAATATTGCATGACAATGAAATCTGTGGGAAGGAAGATTGAACCTGCGTAAATTCACAGTCTGGTGTACTAGAGTCATAAACAAGCGACACTTTTTTAAGATTTGACAAGTGAAGGAAAGTAAGCCTAATAGGATCATTCATGCCGAACCCGGTTTTAGAATAAAATTTATCTATCTGCCGTTGTTTTTTTTTCTTCAAAAATTGCATTTAAAAAAAATATAAAAGTGTTTTTGTGTTTTTTGTCTGAACATTGTCAACTTTGAACCCTGTTTCCGTGGAATGGAAGATGATAATCAAAACCGAGTTTCAAATTCGGATTCTGAACCCATGAAATATAGAAAGAGAGTGGTTGCAAGTGAAAAACAAATAGGATTTTGATGTGCTTTTTTTTGTCAATACTCAAACGTTCAAGAAAATACTTAAATGAGCTTTATCTCAAAACTACACCTGATACCGGAAAACGAGTTTCAAATTTGGATTCAGCCCTCTGGAAAACCTCAACTCTAACCCTTAACTCCACCCAACCCTCCTAACCCTTAACAACACCTTTATTGTTGGACAGTTGTTATCATTATATTGATAACTTGTCTGATTTGAAAATGTGCACGGTGTTCACGGTTCGAAATCTTTTCGAGATACTCCCTATTTGTGAGATTGTAATGTTCGAATTCCTTTTTGGAATCCAAATGTTGTTTTACAACTCTTTCGTGCTTATTTAACCGGCTTGAGTTCCGGTCCTGTGAAACAGTTCCGTCCTAAGTTTCGACTGACGCAAATCATCTGGATTGTTTCAACTACGCACTCTTACTGGAACTGGAATCGTTTACAAGCACTAGCCAACTTGATACTTCTTCTATTTGGACAGCATGGTTTTCTTTCATGCGACATTTTACCGTTTACTTCAGCAAAAGACAACTTAGGATGTGACTAGTACTTTTCATTGATCCCTTTTCGATTTTAGAGAACAGAATTAGTCCAATAGTAATTGTCAATTGGAGCTTCTTGTTGTCCCATTGTGTAGAGGTCGGAAACGTTGCTTCAAAAACGTCTGAAACGGATTCGGTATTGGAAGGCTAGTTGAGCTGCTCCACATGTGAAATATAACCGCTCCGAATTGCTCTTAGAACGTCACGGCACTACCGGTGGGGGTGACACGGGTCCTCCCTTCCCGCACGTCGTCTTCCCCCTCGGTACGAAAACGGGGAATTGTCCCCGATTGCAGAGCCGGTCGTTGAGGGGTAGTTTGCAGCAGTTCCTGGAACTGTGACTGGGACATATAACGGTTCACAGCTCTGACTCCCTTAAGACCCAAGTTGATGGATTAATAGTCCTTAGCCATCTACCAAGTGCTAAGTTTCTCTCCATTTTTGCGATTTCTTTCAAAACCCAAAGGCTCTTTTGATTTTGTATCTAACCACTTGAATCCGAACTCTAAATTCATAAAAATACCCAAATCACCCTTAAACCAAAAGTAAACAAAACCTAATGGTAAAAAATCCAGGGATCGATTCTACAAGTGATTTCCGACAAAAATAAGTTTTATTAGTTTTTAAAAATGGAATTTATAGTTTTGTTTAGAGGCTTCATTTCCGAGAGTTATTTCACTTTTAATATTTTTTTAGTAGGTCACTTAAGAGGCATAACTCCTTCAAAACTTCTCTCTAACGTTAAAATTAAGGGCACTGTTGGGAAAGCTTTACATTTCCTATCTCCTTGGAGCAAAATAAGATAATTTCATTATGACTTGAGACGTGAAAATTTATTCCGGATATCAAATTTTGAGAATGTATGAACAAGCAAATTTGTTTTCTCGTTTCCCTCGTTAGATTCATACCCTACTAACACGACAACACGTATCTAACAGAGAAAGAATTGAATAGAATAAGAACTTCAAAATAACTAACAAGAAAGAAAAACACTTTCAGGTCAGAATTTTTCAAAACGATAATATTTTTGATAATATAAGTTCAACCAGTCCACTTCTAAATTTTGAGAAAAAAGGGCTGAAAATGGATTTAGAGATTATTTAGAGATTATCTGGTCGAGACACCAATTTAAATTCGAATAATTAATTGATCAAGTTTGCTGGAGCGAACACCCCTTGCCCATAATAAACAGGTTTTCTAACTCATACTTCCCAGGAAACCTTTTCAACCGTATAGGAAAAGCATTTTCTCAAATGAGTTTTTTTTTTTTTTTTTTAAATAAAATGACTTTGAATGCTGAAAAACGTGGTTTTATATCGTGAAATCGATGTTTTTTGCCCAATACCGATTTTTTTCTACAAAAACATGGCATCGAATTTTATGTCTCCCGGGACCATTGCTCTGCAAATAAGGGATTTTTGGGCCCTTTAACCTGGTTATAAGGGCTGAATCTCGGGCCATTCGAGTTTCAAAGGAATAATATAGGTACTATCCAATGAAAATGTTAGGTGTTGTATCGCTTATTTGTTGTGTATGTAGGCTCGAAAGAGTCACCCGCGATCAATCAATCATTTACCTCTTGAGAAAGATAAGGCGGAGCATTGAGCTGTTATTGGTCCGTGTAACAGTTCCAGGAACTGCTACTAGTTTGAAGGGGGGAGAGGAGGTCCCTTTCAAGAAGAAACGCCACCCCCGCCCTCGAGCAACGAGGGCCCCGCGCCGGTCCCCCCCTGCCGAACCGGCGTATCACGCGATTCATTCACAAGTCGAGACCATTGAGGATCATCTGCTCGTTCCGAACCACCTGGTCTTTCAGGACTCATCTGATGCAATCCCAGCTAGTTGTTGCTCCTTGAATTTCAGTTTACTGCTGCCGACACAAGGATGACCAGATTTCTTCGGTCACTACAATCTTTAGTTACCTATACTAACAATGTACTATTTACAACTAGAATCATAGACTACCAGAAAAAAGGAATAATTTTCCTTCCAGGGAAATCCATCCGATCCAATCATAAATCTTGACTATTGGGATTATCTGCTCGTTCGAACCACGTGGTCTTTCAGGAATCATCTGTTGTAATCGCGATAGTTTTTGCTCCGGCATCAATAGGATGACCTTATTTGTTTAGTAACTAAAATCTCTAGTTACAAGAGAAAAAACTTTGAATTTGACCGAAATTCTGCCCAGATTCAGTTCAAGATAATCAACTCATGGTAATCGTACAGTGTGCCCTGCCTGCATAGTTCAATAACAATTAGAAAAAATGTGAGGGGTTACGTTGGAATGAGTTGTCAACTTGCAACCCCGAATATAACGGTTTTATCAATATTATCAATCCAATAGCTGGACGCCACTCCGATTTTTAGGACGTCTCCCTGAAGGAAAGCTTCGACAGTTCAGGGACGACTGTTAGAATCAGACCAATCTAAAACCAAATCCGCGAAAAAAAACAATAGATGTGAACCTTTGTACGTCTGAATACGTGTTTATGTTAAAATTTTGGTTGTTTTAGCCTGCAATTCTACACTGATATTACCTGCGATTCTTTTTGGTTTGATCTTAATTTTACTCTTGATGTGTAACAATCTCCGGAAATTTTAAATTCCGACGAAAGAGAACGCAAGGGGTACCAGGAAGTCTTTTCAATCGATGCTCAAGGGGAATTCACTAATTTTTTTTTCAAAATCGATTCAATGTTTCTAGTATTTACAGACAAGTATTTAAAAATAAACCCAGGGGGTTAGAATTTTTTTTTCCTCATTCAATGTGAGGGGTTACGTTGAAGAGGGTAACTTGCAATAATATAACGAATCAATCCAATAGCTGGACGCCTAATTTTATTGACGTATTAAAGGATTTTTCTGCTTCGACAGTTCTACGACTGTTAGCACATCAGACCAATCTAAAATTTTAAATCCGCGAAAAAAAGGGGGTACCACGAAGTCCTTTCAATCGATGCTCAAGGGAGAATTCTCGACTAATTCATGTCATATTCAAGTTTTAAAATTAATCAAGTTTCTTATTTACCAAGTATTTAAAAATATTTCCCCTCATTCAATCTTCATTTCTGAAGAGGGTGAATAATAATAATAAAGGGGTAATAATAATAAATCGCTATTCCTTCACTATTTTCGTCTAATTTTATTGATGTTAAATGATTTTTCTGTTCGACACTAATTCTAGTCTAGTTGCACATCAAACCTCAGAAATGTTTAATATGATTTTGTGTTGAGATGGGTTGGAGGAGGGGACGATGCTCTATTCATCCCCTCATCCTCTTTCCTACTCAAATTTCCAGCCTTTATATTGTTCGATACATTATTTTGTATAGTTTTTAAAATTATTCATTCATTTCACACATTTCATGTGTTTATTATTATGTTTTAAGTGTGATATGGTCATCTCTTGTGACATGCAATACTTACCAATATGTATTGTTTTTAGTTCGCCCCTCTCAAGCTTGGTTGTCCGACCTACGCAAAACGAGATTCATTCCCTTGTCAAGGTAATTCAGGATCATTTGCTCATTTCGAACCACCTGGTCTTCGAGAAATCACCTGACGCAATCCGTAATAGATGTTGCTCCTTGGGTTCCGTTTTACCTTAATAACACTAGGAGGTCAAGATTAGTGCGATAGTCAGAATCTATAGTCATAAAAAAAATGTTGTAGTCACCTTCGTTATTACAGAAAGAACCTTCGAAAACTAGACAAAACAATTTTCGACAATACAAAACCAATAATTTACATTTCTCCTAAATAAAGCCAACATTCAGTTTTATTGATAGGTTATTAATTTGTAATAAAAATTGAAATTTCAGTATACCGTTTAAAATATCGTTTAATTTTCTGTTATGCTATTATGCCGAAGAAAAAACTTTGGGAAAAACTTTCAAATTTGAATTTTTAGATCAAATTAAGGAAGTTGTGGGTCATTTCAAATTTTTGGTCACATTTATGTCACTGATCAGTATTGCCGTCAAATCTCAACTAAATACAGTTTTGTAAGTGTTTTAAATTTGTCTCCTGTGTGGATGTACATGTTCCATGGAAAAGTTGGTAAACGTTGTGCCTACAGGACCCAGGAGAAAATACCAAAGTCCGTATTTCTCACTCCCTACAGCTGTCACTAACCAGAGGTATACAACTTCCATCGTCACTACTCAGCGAAATATTTATGGGGGCTGTTATATCCACTTACACTATGAAAGAACATACCATCTACAATGGATATCCGCCTCAGGAAAAAAATTGGATCAAATCAAGTAGCCTTATCAGCCCATTATTCCAGTGTCACACCGATTTTCCTCACTCCCTACAATGTTTTGAAAAGTAGCCCCCAACAGGCAGGAAAGGGTGTTTATGAAGTTGCTTCTGTTTTGATGACATCCCTTATTCACGATGGTCTTAACGCTGGTGGTTGGATTTTGCCTAGACCTTCCTAGTCAGTTCTACTGGGAAAACCATCCCTGGAGGCAGCAGTGTGGGTTTTTTAACTCTCACTCCCTACTCCAGTAACATTCTGACTGTGGCAAGTGAAACTTCGCATCGCATTTGTTCACAATTAATATGGTTGTTGGAAGTTCGTTGACATTTTGGTTCAACCAGCTTCAATTGATTTGTGGCCTGTGAAGGCTGTGAAAGGCTATAATCCTCACTCCCTACTCTCTCACTCCCTAAAATATCCAGCCAATAGCCCCTTGAATTGTAGGGAGTGAGATCTGCTTGTAGCAAGTGAGATTTTGGCAAGGAAACCTTAGTATTTACTGTAGCTGAAATTAAGCTAATTTGTGCTGTTCCACTCACCTTATTTGAAAGACTTGAGCGGCGATTCCCATAGAGGTTGGAGGCTCAAGAGGGGAAAAAATTGTAGTATTTACCTCACTCCCTACAAAGGTTTTTTTTTTCTTCCAAATGGCGTATCAGCAGTACGGTTCAAGATTATGTGTGCTCACTTGGGTAATACGCCGAGAGAACCTCAGTGAATGATTAGGAACAAGAAAATTGATCAAGTTTCAACTTTTATTTTTTTAGAAAAGTCGATACCCAAATGTGACCGATTTTTGAAATGACCCTTATAGGAATTTGAGTGAAGTAAGGTCAAAAACACGAAAACATGTTTCATTGTGAAAAAGTAGCACTTTAAGCGCAGTAAAATAATAAGTATTAGGAGGCAAAATTCAAGATGCAAACAAACATTCCGTTTGGTAAAACGTGAGCAATTCCTGATAATACAATAAAAAGGGTCTTTATTGCAAAATTTAATAGCAATGCAACAACATAATGCCCCTCTGATGTTAGGAATAGCCGACATGTCATGCGATTCATTGACTAGTCGAGGATCATCTGCTCGTTTGAACCACCTGGTCTTTCAGGGCTCATCTGACGCAATCCGTGCTAGTTGTTGCTCCTTGAATTCCGTTTCACTTCCATCGAGACTAGGACAAACCGGACCATACTTGTTCGGTCATGGAGAAGTGAAATTTTGGTGATAAATCAATACAAGACTCCTCTTAGACGTAAAATGTACCAGTATCGTTTTCTCCCGTTCTAGTAATCTCACAATTTCAAGAACGGTCTAATAATCGTATATCAATTGCAGCACAACCCTATCATTATTCTGTGAGATATAAAATTAGCTAGTGGGTTTTCGAGACTTCATATGTTGGGTAGTGAGTGCGTTCATTTGGTCGTCATTTGTCAGCCCGGGAGTTTGAAAGCAACTCGAACTTTCAGTAGATGGGGAACTCCCCCCCTCCCATTCTCACGTTTTAGAGATACAGTAATGATACTGAAGAATGATTGTAATTTATATTGTAAATTATTGCAATATTGTAATATTGAATACAAAATTCTGTTCGAATGTTAATATTCCATTTTGAGTTTCATCATGAATCAATACACCACTCTACGCATTTACAAACGCGTCCACCAAGCTGCATTATCTCAGATTCTAACGGTCAGTACGCGCTTAAATTTTGAAGGTGATCGGGGAACAACAGTAAAATAATCTCACACCAATATCAACACGATCGTATTACAATCCGACTGCGACTGATCCGTAATTTATAAAGACTGACCTTTTGATGGAATTGACGTTTGGAGGAAGGCGTTCCGTAGCAATTCTGTCCCCCATGCTCATTGTACATGTTTTATCTAAAACATTTCGAAAGATTCAAACGTTGATGTTACCTACGCAAGAAGCTTTGTGCCATTACACATTTGGCGAACGTTTTTGAAACAGGCTGAGCGTAAACCTTTTCTGAGCGTGGAGCTTTTGATCTTCATGGGTATTCCCTGGGTGTTACTAGTTTAAAAACCGGCTGTATCCGTGTTACATCCATTAGTGAGATGTAACAGTTGGGGGGGGGGGTGCCCCCCTCCCATGTGAGCTAGTACCCCCTCACCAAAACAAAAATGTAAAAAATTCTCGTACCTAAGCACCCCTTATTTTATCTAAAACTAAGCACGGACAATATTCGAGCACTGTCATCGTCACTTATACATTTTCAGATAGAATAACAAACCGAATCCAAATGAATTACTAGATTCATGATTATTTACGTTCTATCTAGTGATGTAATACATTTTTGAATGTTGTCACGTTAAACACTGTTTCAATCAACTTCACCTCCCCAAAAAAGGTTTTGGACCCCCCCAATAATTTCAATGGCGCAGTGTGCGTTATGTTATAGCCCCCTCTGTGGGCACCCCTGAGTAAAGCTACAAAGTGAATTGGAACAGATGAATTTTCACAATATTACGGTAGTCTCATTAATATACTACAGTTTCTAGCGCTATTGCGTGTTCTTATACGCAGGAACGTCAAATAGAAATTATCCTTATCAAATGTTGATTTAACATGAGACTATTGAGAACATTCCTTTCAGAGCGGATTATGCGATAAAATCTATCTTTCTCATTCGAAATCTTCCTAACAACTGATGAAACATTACAAGTTGGTGAGACAAATTTATACATGTCATCATTGAGGTTAGATTTTGGAAGAGATTTAGTTTATATCCAAATTCTGAACGAAATCTTTCTATTATATGGGTCATTTCAAAATTTCGGTCACATTTATGCCACTGATTAGTATCTGTCAATGATATGATCATAGACACATGATCATGTTTTCGTAGACATGTTTGAATCAGAATTTTATTATGAAATCAGTTATCTATACTAATATTATGAATAGAAAAGATTTGATGTCTGTTACCTTTAACTCCTAAAACCACTCGATAAATTTTAAAAATTCTTTCGCCATTACAAAGCTACATCATTCTGAATGATATAGGCTGTATTCTATTTTATTTAAAAGCCGCACAATATTACTCAATATTGCGCATTATTATTTCTGTATTAAGAATGACCCTTTTATGTCAACCACTGATTTAGTAGTACTTACATTAGACCGAGTCTATGGTATATTATCAAAACCGGCCGACTCCCCCCTCCATATCTTGGGATTGCAATCAGGATGCCATAAAAAAGAGTTACATTTGAATTTCAGCTTCGTAAATCTGTTAGAACATGGCGGCTCTCCAGCAGAGCTGATCTATTTTCCAGTAGATGGCTTATCTAAATCAACATTGAAAATTGTTTAAAAAGCAGAAGGTTGACAAAGTTCAAGTTTATGCTAGAAAAAACCATGTATTATCTCACTTGATAGAACATTTCGTGTAATCAAAATTGAAGCAAATTTAACGCTCTTTTCGACGGTATAATTAAAAATTAATTAACTTGATAAATTAAGCTGGTTATGGCTATTTCAGTGAAGTAAAGTCGAAAATACGAAAACAAATTTGATGTAGAATAGGAAGAAAAATACTAAAAATGCTGCAAATTCTTTCACTGATGTTTATTATTCAATGGCTTGCGTTCATGATTTGAATTTTTACTAAGCTTTGGAGTGTGCGTGTTTCACAGGTGACAGAGCGATTATTGAATTTCAGGAGATGTGCATAGAGCACGTAAATCGGTTCTCAAACAAAATACCTATTTGGATTGATCAGTATAACTTTCATTTTCACCGCTCTATCACTTGAGAAACACGCACACTCCAAAGCTTAGTGGAAATTCAGATCATGAACGGAAGCCAATTGAATAATACACCCCAGTGAAAGAATTTGCAGCGTTTTTGAATATCAGAATGCATTCAACCTGTGTATCTCTACAAAGCCTTTTGGATTGATCAGTTCACTCCAGTATCCACATGTACTCCATCACTACATCACTAGGTTACTGCTATCAAAACAAAAACAATGATAAACCAAAAAACGCTGCAAATTCTTTCACTGGCGATTATTATACAATTGGCTAGAATTCTTGATTTGAATTTATAATAAGCTTTGGAGTGTGCATGTTTCACAGGTGATAGAGCGATTATGGAATTTCGGGAGGCAAACAAATATGATCAACTGATCAATCCAAATATCGGTATTTTAATTGAGAACAGATTTACGTGCTCTATGCATATCTCCTGAAAGTCAATAATAGCTCTATCAGCTGTGAAACGTGCACACTCCAAAGCTTAGTATAAATTCAAATCATGAACGCAAGCCAATTGAATAATAAATCCCGAAGTAATTTGCAGCGTTTTTTATGGTTATCAGAATGCTTCAACCCGTGTATCCGCTACAAAGCCCTTTTAGGAGTTTTCCAGTATCCACAGTACTACGTCACAACATCACTAGGTTACTGATATCAACACAAAAACAATAATAAACCAAAATAACGCGAATGTTGGCACCATAAATCGGGCCATAGATCGGACCAATGGTTTGACCTACGGACCTGGGGAAGGGCTCATTCGATTCCTCGTGCAGTGTTCTTCAAAAAGAGTAGAAATTTAGGCCGCCTTGACTTTTTTTGAGAAAAATTTTTATTGCAGATTCGGATTCTACACCCTTTGAAACGTAAACCATGAAATTTTCAGGGGGGTTAGCATTTTTTTTTCAAGAGCGATTACGATGGTTTATTATTGAATAATAAACCAAAATTGGTATGAGTTGCAGTTTCGTCGTTCTTGTACTAAACACCCTGTATATAGGTTCGTCTTTGAAATTCAAGAATAGAACCACAGAAATCTATCAAGTTAAAGTAAAACACCTATCTACGCTTCACTTGTCCGCAAATACATAATGCAAATCTTGAATAACTCGATTTCAAAAGGAACTCTTGAAAACCAAATCCCATTGCAATTGTATTCGCTGATTTGATGCTCACATCCTAGGCAATTTATACTACATCCAAGCAAGTTCCCATTCTCATGCGTGTTCTCTGTTGTATTCTACCAGTTTAACTTGTTGATCATTGTTTCTAAACTAACCACTAGGGGGGTTACTCCTTTTTTTTTTTTTTAAGGTAAACGGATCGTTTTCTAAGTGTAATAATATCAAAACTGGACATAAGGACGCCCATGTAATGAATGCATTATATGTTGTAGTACCAGATCTTGTTTTTATGCTTTCTAACAAATCTCCATGCTTATTTTGGACTGCGAGCAGTCAAAAAACCATCTACCATGCCAATATGGATGAAAAAGTACACAGGGTACTCATAATTAAACGAATTGAACGTAATCAAATCCCTCCCACTTTCCAATAACCTCGACTGCCTTTTGAATCGATCAAGGGAATCGCCTATTAATTTCACCCGACCAGCCCGTTGGGGAACTTGGAAAGCGTTTAATTGAATCTGAATTATTCATGCAGGTACATGTTTTATAATTTCACACCCCACAAATCAGCCAGCTACGAGTTTTTATCCCCAGGCGGGCTATTAATTAAACGTGTTCTTGGAATATTCTAAAGCCCGTTGGACGGTGGCAAAAGACAAAAGGCATCAGATAGATTCCAAGAACTGTTCAGGGAGCCTGTTGATTTAATGGGTCGGCCTTCCACGGTGAAGAGTGATCTTTTCTGTCAAATCATGTAAACGAGGTGGTTTTATGGATTCTCATGAACTTATTTCAAAATGAGGTTCCCGACAAGATGTTCCGAGCGAAACTGAATCATGGCCGGTGAATTGAGTTTGGCTCTTTCAAAGCTTTTTTCAATGCACCTCTCACTTCTCAATTCGCCCCAGATCTTTTGATATCCGCTCAAAAGAAGATAAATCTTGCTGTTGTACACAACTGTTTTTATTTCGAAAAGACGGATTTTGTTTCCGTGTCTATTCAACTGAACAGTGAAGAGGATGAGAGAAAGTCGTTTAGCCCAAAAATATAACCTCATTTCAACAATTAGGTACCAATGCAAATTCACGCCATAAATTGCGATACAATTGATCGGTAATTCATTAATAATTCCTGCGCTTAAAACTAATATATCTTTCAAATTTCTGTTAAAATGTTCAACGAATTTTCTGAATATGGATATTTTTGTTTCAAGATAGGCAATAGTTAAATTGTAATAATACCATTTATCATCTTCATCTCGGCAGAGCTTTTCAACAAAACGCTGTTTCACGATTGACATTCGGTTAAATTTCGTACATGTAGCGGTTTGTATATGTAAAGTTTGTTATGATAATAGAGAGTCGTGGAAAGTGGTATGAAGCATCTCACAAAAATTAGCGAAATTTTGTTCTGAGTCAGAGCTCTTCACATTCAAGATTGGAATGAAAAACCAACAACTTTTGAGGGGTGGGTTACAATTTTTTGGTTTGTCATTTTGTTCGGGGTCGATTACCAAGAAAATATCGTGGTGAAACAATGGCCCAAAAAGGAACGAAAAAGAAAATACAAGAGATGGAAACAATTCTTGTTTAGCAAATTGTCTTCTAGGACGATGGTGTACAGATATGATACCAGATCTGAATATAATTTTGATTATCGCTTAGGTGAGTCCTAGAAGCGTTATTTCTGTTATTTGATAAGCGACTCGACCCGAAGGGTAATTAGCTGCATTGCATTGTCAATTGGGACACTGCCAGGGGCACTATTCTGAACTACAACTAAGGATGGATAGTGCCAAAAGGTTGTACAGCTAGGTGAAATGAAGGTATGACGGCTAGATGCAAATAAATGTAAACCAGACTGGAGATATTGTAGTTCGTAGTAGAACCAGTTGTCTCTCAGGTAAATTTCGCAAGGATTGCCCACAGCAGGGGTGCATGCTGGACTTGGAGGTCCATAAAAGCTGGATAATTCTCCATAAGTAGCACATGGATAGATCACGATCCTTTACATCCTACGCTAAGCAGGTGTCCGTGATAAAATGAGTATGGCCTTTCCTGTTGAAAGTAATTAGGCCTTTCTTTAGAAGTTTTGTTGCGAACGGGTCAACCGAGCTCCAGTCCTGAAGGACACCATTTAGGCCAGCGACCTCACCCTGCCAATTCAGAGAACGCAAGAAGGTCTCAGGTATGTTCGCAAGGACTGGCCATTGCTGTACTGTTCATTCCAAAAGGCTGAACTATCCTCCATTGAGTGGCAGATGGATAGATCCCGTCAGCATATCCCACATATAGCATGACGAGTTACTGCTCAAACCAGGTGCCCATGGATGAGACGGGTATGGCCAGGAGATACTGGGGATGAGCTAAACCGTTGCTTTTCCATAACTGGTTACCCCTCTATCGCGAACTAACAGTAACTGGGCATTCCACATGTTACTCACACGCATCACCGTAGGAATGTTGAGAAGTATCTCCCCAATTTTCTTACCCTAGACGTAGTATCTATCTATTTCAGTATTTATTGTTGTGAGATATGAAGGAGCCAAGAAAGGTATAGAGTAAAAGAGATTGAATACATACAAATGATAATACTTTTTTATTGGTGCAAATTAATAAATTGTTGTTTAGGATGCTGAATTTGTTTGGAAATTCTGACTGGGAAAATGTGCACTCTTGCATAGTCGTAGTAGGCAATAGCCATGCCAATAAATACTGGAGTCTACTGTAAAAATCGAACACTTCAATATATTTGTAAGAAAAATTATGCTTATTGGACAGGAGTAGGTGGGTAGTACTTCCTTGTCTGCTTTTCGCACTCTGCTATCTCTACAACATAAGTTAGCCTGATCAGGTAATCAGGAACCTTTGTAATTGCACAAAGAAAAAAAAGTCTAAACCCCTCAAAATTAGTTGTTTTACGTTTCAGGATGTGTAGAAACTGAAAACAGAATTTAAAAAAGTCCGTCCGTCTGCCGTACGCTGTACTCCGTTTAGAGCTTTCGAAACTACTAAACCAAACTTAATGAAAATTTGGTGAAAAATAGGATCAGATCTGTGTCAGTTAAGACTGAATTCTAATGGCTCTCAGTCAACCATACAAGTTGAAATCTAAGGGCTGATATATACAAAGATCTGGAATTCGAAAACTTTCACGAATAACACGAATGTTTTCATGTTCATTAATGATGTTCGTCCCTACAATGATTCGAACGAGCCCACTTATTCGTTCACTCTCCCTAAGGGCTACAACTTTGCCAGAGGAAAAACCTCATCACAAATTTGAATGTCAGCGTGCTTGCACATGGTAACATCGTATACTATCACATGAGGATTGCACCAGCTGATAAAGTTGCAATGGAATTTTGTTTTAAAGGAATCGAGGTTTTCGAAATTTAAGTTACGTATATAATTGCGGACGTGTGAAGAGTAGAAAAGTCCTTTATTTTAACCTTGAAGTTCAATTGTTCTTTTAGAGGATGTAATCGTTTACAGTAAATTGCAGGTATTTGATATCAACTTTTTAGAGCCCGAAATCGTTGTTGTCTTTCGGTGTACTCATAGTGATTCAAAAATCTTATAATTGATGGTATACCTTTCACCTACCTCTATGAACACGTGGAAAAAGGAGAGACCGTAGAATTAATCATGAGTGTTCAAAATAGCACTACTGAGGAGCCTTGGAATGCGCCGCATGATTGAACCCTGGTTACTGCGCCAAATGTGGGGTGCATTTCATCTAGCCAACCATCTACGAAAACTGATATAAAATTAGAATCAGATGTCCATCCAGATTGGCCGTTTTTTAAATGGCCCCTTTCCATACGCCTGTATGGGCCATACGTTTTAAACACCACCCCTTAAAAATCACAATTTACTCCTTCCCAGCCTATTACCAAGCTTACTAATTATCGAAACCATGAGTAGACGAAATTCTGCTGATAATCAACTCCCCGCTAACTCTTCCATCTTCAACGAAAGAGTTGGCTTCTACCTACGTACGTGGCAGCGATTGATTTATATCACAATTGCCAACCTCCGCCAAATCAAAGCTGCCATTACGACTCGTCGTCTCATTAGTAAAACAGCGACGCACGATCGACTCTTCATTTTTTTTTTTTTTCCTCCCATTTCCAGATTGATGGGAACGACCAGATGAGCGGAGATTTCCGAAACCACCTGATTTAATATTCACATCTCGGTAGAGAATCTGGTGAATTCACCGAGTTGTCAGACCAGTTTTCATTGAACCAATTTCCCATTTCGATTTCGTAAGTGGCAGCGCGTCAGTAATTTAGAGCCAGCTAAAAAGATTCTTAAAAACGAAGTGATAATACTTCTCTTTTGATATTATTTATTATTTTTTAGCCTTAATGAAAACTAAGCTTGTTAGTAGAATTTGATATTTTTGAGATGTGTTGAGTATATAATTTAAAATTTGACTAAAAGTATTTACAGTTACTGGATACTATCACATAACCTGATTCTAAAGTAACATATCTTTGTAGAATAATTGTCTATGGCAGAATGTATACACTAACATAAAAACGCTGCAAATTCTTTCACTGGGGTTTATTATTCAATGATTCATGATTTGAATTTCTCCTAAGCTTTGGAGTGTGCGTGATTTCACAGGTGATAGAGCGATTATTGAATTTCATATTTGGAGGTATGCATAGAGCACGTAAATCTGTTCTCAACCAAAATACCTATTTGGATTGATCAGTTGTTCATATTTGTGTGCCTCCCGAAATTCAATAATCGCGCTATCACCTGTGAAACACGCACACTCCAAAGCTTAGTATAAATTCAAATCATGGACGCAAGCCAATTAAATAATAAACCCCAGAGAAAGAATTTGCAGCGTTTTTTATGGTTATTAGAATGCTTCAACCCGTGTATCGGCTACACAGCCTTTAGGAGTTCACTCCAGTATCCAAATTACTACATCTCTACATCACTACGTCACTAGGTTACTGATATCAACACAAAAACAATAATAAACCAAAATAACGCGAATGTTGGCACTATAAATCGGGACATAGATCGGGAATGGTTTGACCTACGGACCTGGGGAGGGTCTCATTCGATTCCTCGTGGAGTGTTCTTCAAAAAGAATACAAATTTAGGCCGCTTGACTTTTTTTTTAAAGGTTTTTAGGGATTTTTCAAAACATTCACAACCCTTAAAGGGCTCTTAAATTAAGTGAGAGAGCTGGCTCAAGAATTGGGGCGTCGCCGGACCAACATGGATTTTTCCTGAAAATTTCTGATCTTTTGCTCCAGCCGTTTGAGAGAAATCGTGCGTACGGCGTACGACGTACGGCGGACGGAAAATTGTTTATTGCAGATTCGGATTCTACACCCTTTGAAACGTAAACCATGACATTTTCAGGGGGGGTAGAATTTTTTTTTTTTTTTTCAGGAGCGATTACAATGGTTTAGTATTGAATAATAAACCAAAACACTATTAATCCCAGATAAATTATATTGCACTTCATAATGGAACACTATGATTAAACATTTTATTGCCATGAAGCGTATCCCTCGTTATAGATTTTACATCTCGGTTATCATCAATAAAATAGTGAATATTTCAATTCGTTTAGGAGTGCTGTTTGATCAGAAGCTAAGAAAATGTGCTTTTACCCTGCATAGAATCCAATTCCTATCAAAAGAACTGAGGATAAATATTTAACTGGCTCTGTTTGAGTCAATTTTACAGTAAGTATGCGATTGTAATATGGGGAGGCGCTTGTAAGTACCTAATTGTTAACATTTTCAAGATTCAAAGAATGACATTAAGGACATTGTTCAATAAGATCAGGCGCCATCCCACCTATACATTATTTTATGATTTCAATTTGTTAACTGTCCATCGATTTTACACATTGAATAAGCTCAAATTCGTCAACACAAAAGTATATATATTTTCTGATGTGAGAGAGCGGCAATCAAAATCATATAGACTGAAATTACCGGGAGTTAAAAATACGTTTGCTCACATGACGCCAAAATACAAAGGCATGCAAATAGTAAATATAGATTTTGAAAAAATGGGAAATCTAATGAATATAAATAGTGATAAGCCATTCAAAAAAGAGATGTGAAAACGATTAACAGATAAACCGAGTGAGCACTTTATAAACAAAAATGTATAATTTTATAATATTTATAACAATGTAGATTATGTATCAACTAAGTACATCATTCCATGAAAGTAGAGACAAATTTTAACAATTAATGTATTTGTGTTTCTCAGTGATTTATTAATTGCAACTGAAAATCAAATACATTTCATCTAGCAATTTTACATGTCAATATAGGTACACACCAAAAGGGTAGGTTTACAGCAAAACCTAGCCCTTTATTATAAAGCTCAATTAATTAGCACTGAGTTCGATTGCACTTCTATTCACACAGCACAACTAAATCCAGTGGTTTGTTTCGCTTGAGATGTCGAATTTCACCTTCGTTGTCCAAATTTTGATTTTGATTCGTTCAGCTTCATTCTCCACATCTTGGTCCACTTAGAAACCTCAGTAGTAGACGTCTGTAGTTTGCGTGTTGCAACTTCTATATCATCTCCAACAGAGAGGATAGCCGTATCATCTGGAAAGGTGGCAACAGCTGTGCCTTCTTGTTGGGGTAAGTCCTATTCGTACAGGAGGTAGAGTACTGGCCCTAAGACACTCCCCTGCCTGACCTCTACTTTTATGGGCTTCAAGCCGGAGTATTGGTCATGCTGCTCCACCCTGAAATGTCTATTTTCAAGGTAGGACTTCAGTAGTAAGTAGTACTGTCTTGGGAGATCCCTGTGCAGTTTGTACTCTAGTCCCTCGTGCCAAACCTTGTCAAAGGCTTGAGCCACATCCAAGAAGATACTGGCACATATTTTTTACCTTCTAGGGCCTTTTCAATTATATTAGTAATTCGATGGACTTGATCTATAGTAGAGTGCCGTTGTCAGAATCCGAATTGGTGATTTGGGATCAAATTTCCATCTTCTATTAGTGGTTTAAGACGTTTAAGAAGCAGCTTTTCGAACAGTTCCGACATAACAGGGAGGAGGGATATTGGAGGGATATACCCCGTCTTCTCGTTCAGTGACTTTCCTGGTTTGGAAATCATAATGACTTCCGCAACTTTCCATTGGGATAGTACATGTTTCAGCCTAAAGTAGCATTGATAATGTGAAGCAATTTAAGCACTGCCTATTCGGGGAGCTCCTTCACTATACGACCTGATATCAGGAACTGATTCGAGTTCGTCCATTTTTTCTGTCAGAGTTGTATTTTCGTCTGGTGATTGATTTGGTAAAACAATTAATGTGATGTAAATAATATTTATGGTGTTATAGGTACTTTATAAAAATTAGAATTAAAAACCAAATGTGGGCTGGACCACAGTGTTACACTATCCGCCTCGGTCATCGGTTATTATTCAATTGAAGAACACGTAAAGGAAATGCTGTAAAATAAACCTTCTATCTATCTATCAACATATCAGCTGGATGTTAGTCAACTGCAACAGTCTCAATTTCAACGTGATAGTGTAATTTGTAGTTACTGTACATTCACGTACTTGAAATCCTAGTCCTTGAAGTACAAGTCTATATCGTAAAGCCAACAACCGATTCTGGCGACATTTTCTGGGAATGGACGAGTTAAGCTGTAAATGGTGATCAATGAGTTTTATTGGTGAGGAATCAATGCACCAGTCTCCCATGCACGAACGTGAAATCCAGTAAGCATCAGTTTCTTAGGTTCCAAAAGTCCAATAAAGCCAATATTTTCAGAACGGTCTGGGAAAAACGATTTCATGTCACATAGATTTGGATTTAGCGCGACAGACCCTCACCGCATGTCAACTAATCTTCGAAGGCGTTGATATCTGTTGTTACATGTCTCGTGAATCGTTTTATCTGACGTATGATGAAGATCTTTCGAGATTATCAGAAACTTTTCAACAGAGCTAAAAGTTCATGTTAACTGGACGAGGCTCGATGAGCTACATCTAACTTGGCAGACGTTTTCCTTTTCTATCAATGAATGAATTAGAGCGCAATCGGACCTTTACTACCTGAGAAAATGATGGTTAGTGTATTCTAAGGCAGCCCATGCGAAGGCTGAAGTATTAATTTCTGAGCAATGAAACTCAAAGGAGACCGTCGCTCATTCTTCCAAAGATGCACAACATGAGTCTGTTACATCGATTCACGGAACAGAAATGCCGCGGGACATGTTCCAGCATACGTCAACGCCTTCAAAAGATTCGTTGAAATGTAATGCTGGTCTGTCTCGCAAAATCCAAATCGATATGAGATCGTTCTTCCCAGACCACCCTGGATCATCTTGACGGAGTTCCGAAGTTGACCTAATTCCATCGGATTTCGGACTCCTGTTTACATCCCCGATATCAGCAGAAAACGGTCAAATTCCGAGGAGTGAAAAATCTGTCGCGTTCCCAAAATCGCACTTCCCCGGGTTAATTCCCCCTTTTAGCTAACTCAGTTCCTGCCATTGGCAAGTCTTATGCCTCCCGTTCAAATGATAATAGTCAAATAAGTCCAAGAAAACGACCCCCTTGTCCCCCAGGGGTGGGGCTGGGGTTTGCGTCATGAACAAAATGAGTGCTCCTTCGCGAATCTCTTAGCTCAGACGCTGCGCCGATATCCATTAAATCACCAAGTGAGCAGGAAGCGGTTCCAAGAACTTGAGCGCTCTCCAGACATTCGTCTTGTACCGCGCGAAAGACAAATACCGCGAGTGTTCTCAATGAACTGTCTCCATTTCTCATTCAGCATTGAGAGTAGCGTCGCCGGATACGCAGGGTGGAGACAATTTTACGGGTCAGCGCTTAGCATTCATCTTTTGGCAAGTGGGCCGACAAAAATTTGACCAGCGTCATTAATTTATTCGTAGTTGGGAGGAAAACCAGCTAGGTACAAAATTGTAGATCGTATGTTCTGCTTTGCATCGTGACAATTTTCGTAATTCTGCACTTAATGTTAAGCTTTTTTCTAACTTGAGCACTGCGTTCAGAGAAATTGTTTACGGTCAAGTGTATACACACACACTTTTTCTGTTTTTGTTTCAAATAAGACTCCCAAGAGGGATCTTATCATTAAGAAGAAGGAAAATGAAGAATGAATACAAACTTTATTCCAAAAAACAATATAAAACCGATATAAAGGTGAAATACGTCTATGGACTGTACGAATGCGCCCCGTTACCCTAGGAAAATCCTGAGAGGTTATGGGGGAGTTGGCTGTTAAAAGATTTATATAACAAATTAGGTAGACAGTTCCATTAAATTACAATTAAGCATACATTAGATTAGAGCGGAGCTCCCAGTTGCCCAAAAGGAAGAATACCATAGGAAAGACTATCAAATCACATTCTCACTAGAGAGGGTTTTGCGCAGAACTCAGATCCATCAATTAACAGCCAGGTGAAAAATTTCTTCGTGTATTAGAACGGGTGAAGTTTTTCAGGAAATTCATCTCATTCGGTAGTGAACGGAATAAGTAAGGCATGCTGAAAAATGTATGCCTGGATTTAACCCGTGGTGTGTATAAAGTGTCTGACGGACACAAGCGAAATTTCAGTGCAGTGTGTTGGCAGCAGAGAGCAACCAGAATATTCCAGCGGCTCAGTAGCTGTCCCCTCTCTATAGAAGTAGCTGTCCCCTCGCTATTCTAACATTTTTTGTGTGATCTAACCGACGCGAGGTGTACTATGTCTTTAGTTTCGAGGTGTACTCTGTCTTAAGTTTCTGAAACCCATTGTGTCCTTCAGGTACTTTATGCACTGTCAGTTGAGCAAACACCTGGGTCCCTCAGACCCCATACACTGGCACCTGAAGTGCGATTGATTTCATCAATTTCCTTTTACATTATCTTCTTATTTGTGAACGGTATGAGTTTTATCGAGTTGTGGCTAGTAGATCACGTTTATCATCCTGATGTCCCAGATTTCACTGAACGGGTCCGAAATTTGTTGGCGAATTTACCTGAAAGTGATGACGAGGTACAAGATTCTGATGATGAAGAAGAATGCGAAGTGATTTTTGACGATGACGGTGATAATCCTAAGTCATACTCAGCCTCTGATGACACTTCTGATGATGATGGATCAACATCAACTGTCCATGAAGCGAAAGGAAACGCTTCATCATCACCTAAACCAATCCTGGTTTTATTGCTAAATTTTGTTGCTCCCACCAAAGGGGTGTACCTGGTCATTTTATTATAATTTTATAGCTACCTAAGATACCCAAAAAAATCTGAATACGGAATTCTGAATAATGTAATGTTCTTGGTTTCGTTGTTTTTTCCTGCCGGATATTGCTGCTTGTCATAGCTATATGTGGGTCATTTAAAAATTTCGGTCACATTTGGGTATCGACTTTTCTAAAAAATAAAAGTTGAAACTTGATCAATTTTCTTGTTCCTAATCAATCACTGCGGCTCTCTCGGCATATTACCCAAGTGAGCACACATAATCTTGAACCGTACTGCCGGTACGCCATTTTGAAAAAAAAAAAAAAAAATTTGTAGGAGTGAGGTATATACTACTATTTTTTCCCCTCTTGAGCCTCCAACCTCCATGGTAATCGCCGCTGAAGTCTTTCAAATTAGGTGAGAGGAACAGAACAAATTAGCTTAATTTTAGCTACTATAAATACTAAGATTTCTTTGCCAAAATCTCACTTGCTACAAGCAGATCTCACTCCCTACAATTTAAGGGGCTATTGGCTGGATATTGTAGGGATTGAGAGAGTAGGGAGTGAGGTTATAGCCTTTCACCGCCTTTACAGGCCACAAATCAATTGAAACTGGTTGAACCAAAATGTTGTCAACGAACTTCCAATAAGTAAACTAATTGTCAACAAGTATTATCAAGTTTCACTTGCCACAGTCAGAATGTTACTGGAGTAGGGAGTGGGAGTTAAAAAACCTACACTGCTGCCTCCAGGGATGGTTTTCCCAGTAGAACTGACTGGGAAGGTCTAGGCAAAATCCAACCACCAGCGTTGGGACCATCTTGAATAAGGGATGTCAATAGGACAGAAGCAACTTCATAAACACCCTTTTCTGCGGGTTGGGGGCTACTTTTCAAAACATTGTAGGGAGTGAGGATAAACCGTGTGACCCTGAAATAATGGCTGATTAGGCTTCTTGATTTGATCAAATTTTTTTCCTGAGGCGGATATCCATTGTAGATGGTATGTTCTTTCATAGTGTAAGTGGATATAACAGCCCCAATAAATATTTCGCTGAGTAGTGACGATGGAAGTTGTATACCTCTGGTTAGTGACAGCTGTAGGGAGTGAGAAATACGGACTTTGATATTTTCTCCTGGGTCCTGTAGGCACAACTTTTACATACTTTTCCATGGAACATGTACACCCACATAGGAGAAAATTTCAACACTCGCAAAACTGTATTTAGTTGAGATCAGTGACATAAATGTAACTGAAATTTTGTAATGACCCATGTATAGTTCAATGTGGGGTAGGAAAACATACTCAGATGCGGTAGTAGATGCTGGGTTGACGAGTTTAACCAAAGTACCCAAACAAAAACAACTCAGCAACAACAATATCTTCCTAGAAATCCAAAATGTAAACAAACAATACATTGCGCAATATGCGATTCAACAGTTATTAAGGAACTGAGTTTTTTTGGGCGTATTGTGTAACTATTGACCCCATTGGGAGATCGCGCGACGCCTAATATAAACTGAATACTATAACACGGGGTTCCTGCCTATTATTGGGGCTTCCAAGTGAATAAACGTTTCTCCTTCTTAATACACCTAATTGAGTATCTTGACCAACGGAAACTTTTGGGAGAAGTGACTTACGTGCGGAGGCCGTCAGTTGTTCAGATAGCGCGGCAGCGCTGATTTGGGCGGCGGTGTAGTGAAGCTTTACCATAGTACAGGCGATGCGTAACGTTTTCTTCCGAGTCCATTAAGGGGTAAAAGTCGAGAATAGGTAACACATCTCTTATCAGACCGTCGCCATATTGAAAAACCAGATGTCTCCTATCGATATAGGTCGACTCTTTCGATGTGTGTTCGAATGTGTTCTGCCTAGTTTGATGTTCTGGATGCTCGCTTCGCTCGCATCTCAAAAACAAAAAAATAGCTTGCATCAATCCTTCTAGTATAGTGTAGATCAGTTGGAGAAATAGATCAGAATGTGTTTAAACTGTGCACTACGCCACAAATATATCACTGGTATCGATATATTGATGTCAAATGTATCGATGAAAGTAAGTATCGATACATGTTCAATTGAGCCTAATAAGAGGCTTACCTATTCTCTACTTCAGCCCCATTAAGGTTGTAAGAAGCCCTGAACTGAGGTGACAATAGGTTGATCCGATCACTCTCAACAAAGATATGCACTTTACGTCCTAGACAAAAAAAAAACTTAGACAAATTGAGCTATATGCTGCTGGATTTGATGTTTGTATTTCTGTCGATCAGAAGGTTTCCTGATTCCTTACAGTTATATCAAATATAATTTATATCAATTATAAAGTTTGGACAATGTACTACAATAATAATCACTACTAAGCTTGAGGGGTTTTCTCTACAATTTCATGCTTTCAATGTCAATAGGTATTTTTTGATATATTATTTTCGATAATGAGCCTTTTTAATCGACCGAGAAAAAATGTAACCCCTCTCAAATTTGTTGGTTTACGTTTGATGAGTAGAATCAAAAATCGAATTTAAATAAAACGTCCGTTCGCTGTAGGCAGGTAGGTGTTTTACTTTATCAATTGTTGGAATCTATTATTTATAATAATTTTTGGTAACGATTAGATTTTATTTGTGGAAAATTAATTTGGAAAACACATAAATGAATAGTAGAAACATACAGTGGAAAAAACACGATGTTGTAGACATTTTCCCATTTATTCTGAATAAATCCCCATTTCCGTGTTGAAAAAAGCTTTAGTGGAAGCTGAAATCCTATTAAACCCGTCCTATTAAACAGTAAATTTCAGTTTTTGTATTAAAGTGGGTAACTACGTAGATTTCTCAAAGTTACTGCCTTCATTCCTCTGTCAAACTGTCAAAAATCGTTTGCCCTCAAAACAAAAGATCGAACAATCCATACTATGGATAAGAGTGTCTTTGTACGGGCGTCAACCAAGAAAATTGCGTCACATTCGTTGCATAGGAGAAGTGAAAAGCACTGCTGTAAACCGCTTCGTTGCTATGAAACCGCCAGTCTATCAGTTTTCATCCCGAGAAAATCGTTCTCTACTCCTTGGGTGATGATATAATGATGATGATGGTGATAATATAACATTATCTACGAAAATAGTCCCTTAGAACAAAAAAATTACAAATGTCAAAAGAGACCGTGATGAAGGGTACGGGAATGCTTGAGTTTAAGACCGAAGAATCGAGGTTTGGACCAACTGTGCGCCGTCGGGTCAATGGATGCGTCAGCGATCGCGTAAACGTGAAATTCATGTAACGGCGATTTCTCGCGATCTTTCAGTCCGATTATATTGTAATTCGAGAGTTATTAAAGAATTTTTCAAGAGGCAATGCGCCGTACATTTATATTGATTGGTCGAGTCACTTGCACGCATGCGCACAACTACGATTTTTTGACACAGGCGATTGATACGAAATGTTCAGGGACCATGCGGATAGCGCTTGATATGGTTCCTTTGTAAATTTCATTGCCATCGGATCAATTGAACGAGGTGGGAGTGCAAGAATCATCGCGTAGCACCGCCGGTAATTGTGGTGATTCCATATTAATTTGATAGCTCATGATCGTTTGTCCAATATCGCTTAAACTAATTAGGCAGTAACTTTAGGTCGATTGCTTGATTAATATGTATTGCGTATGCTCAAAATAGAATATGTTTTATAACACGACCAGAGATTGTTTCTACAGTAAAAGGACTTAGTCAGTCTCCTAATTTCAGGTATATTAGAAACGGCCATTAGGTTGTCAATTGTAAGTGACCCTATGCCAACACGAACTGTAGGTCTTATTTCGCATGCCAGCATATCACTGTTCTATTTTGCATTCGATAATTTGGAACGAATAAACAAATTCCATATGACAACAAGTGAGAACACTATACTGCCCTCCAAACTTGGCAGATGATTTTCAATCCGTTCCCGATTTCCCGCAGAGCGTATCTACCTGCACAGAAGTGACTCTAGTTTGTCTGATGTCAGGTCAAGTGGTTTATAAATCACATCAACTGGCGTGCGAATTGGTCGAAACCAAACACGCAGTAACCCCGTTCATTCAACGAATTCAGCCCCCAACTAAGTTCGTCGAGACCAGCAAGTGCGTAGAACTAGAGAAACCGGGAGTCGGATTTCCGTTGATTGATTCCAATGATGGTCCATTGTGTTCTGTGAAGAAAACAACTACTCACCACCCTCGGTATTTGTTGGTGTAAACATCTACCAAGTTGGGTGGGCAGTATAGCTGCCTGTCATATAATGACATCGGAGTATATTTGTATAATTAGTTGTGAGGAAAATATACAAAATCTATTCCATACATTACAGTAACAATAAGAATAAAAAATATTTATTAGTCTGGCGCCGAAAACGATCTAATTCAACCTCAAAATGATACGCACTTGAACGTAAAGTACAATTCTACAACGTTTACTGCTCGTACATATGTTACTGTAAAATCCCGAAATACGGTGAATGTTAGGAATTATCCTGGCATTTATCCTAGAAAAATGTGCATTCACCTTGTGACAGTTTTTGTCTTAGGAGAGACTATTGTCGGTCATGAAAATGAGGAACTTACCCAATCTATTTATTTATTTAAAATGGGCATTCACCAATAAGAACGTGACAAGAATGGTTTGAATAATAAAGTGAACTGTAACTGATAGGTGATAAATAGGGAAAGAAATGAAATTGAAACTATTAACAGGTCAGGGAAAATTTCTTGAGAAGATGCAACTCATACTTTTACTTCAATCTCTATTGGTATATGCGGATTTACCTGCTGGAGCATGTTCAAATTCACCAAAATCAGTTGGTAAAAGATCGAAATCTGATTGAAATGCTTTTACCAAGCCTCTTGGAAAATCCCAAGGTTTACTGGAAAAAGTCCGATTTGAGAGACAACGCTGGGCTTTTACCAATGCTATTGGGTGATGCTAGGATTTTCTGGGAAATATTAAAACTTGAAGCACTTTGGGGTTGTACAGTAACACCAGGGGCGGCTGGAGACTGAAGCACAGGCGCATCTGCAACCTTTGGCCAAAATGAAAAAGATACCTGGTAATAATATTAAAAATAAAATATTATCATACTGTGTACCATGAATCCTCATTGGAGAGCAGAAGAGTTTCAAATTCCGGCACCGAGTACAGCCTCAGGAAGGGTGAGAGGATGCTGGAGTTGTGAGTTTGGTGATGTGGGTTAGAGGTTCCCTGTCCGTAAGCAAAGCTCCGGCTCTACGCGTGATGGGCGAAGCTTGGACGTGAAACCCAGCGTTTCACGCTGTTTGATTCGATCTGGCTCCAAAGAATGAACCAATGACACCTCCAGAAATAAAGCGCGCGAAATTTCTGAGAGCACAAATAGTTGTACACACACCCAGCTAAGAATGGTATAGTGCGCAAGAATAACCCAAACACACCCTTATCCTATTATTAGTTGATGCCCCCAACCCTTGTAACTGAATTGTCTTAGCTGTTAATACGCGATGAATACAGTAAGTTCTATGAAACGTGATTTCGCTAAATTGTCGTTGGAGCTAACAGTGATTATTCGCGATGCAGAGGGCCCAATGCCACTATTGACAACACACCTCAAAAAACAGCAAAAATCTTAAAGATCCGCAAGTTCAACCCTCATTACTATGAAAAGCTAAATTGGCTCTGCGGATGTGAGGTTAGTAATAAACTTTTCATCTTCCTTTGTCTTTTTTGGTGCAATAATAGGAAAGAAGCTCGGGTTTAAGGTGGAATAGAGCTTTCACCTCCACGATGATTCTTGCTGGGCAGATATGAATTTCAACTGTAGCAAAACACGGTTTTCTGGAGTTCGACAATCATTTCAAAATTTTCATTCTTTTAGGTATTTACGTACGTACTTTTGAAGTTCTTTAAAAGGTAGGATTAAGTATTTTGTTTCACCATTTGAAGCCGAGAAAGCGGGCAGGATTGATCTCCTTTGCATATTGGTAGTTGAAAATCGAATTTGGTTGAGAAAAGCAAATTTTTGTCTCAAGTTCCTTTCGTGGTTGTCCGTTACGGTCTCGGTGCACCCCTAGGGTTTTAGGGCAGGGATCGCCACTGTGTGACACAAATACCGGGAAAATTGAAACATTTCCAAAATAACATTCAAGTATCTAACTGTTTGCTGAGTCGACCGTCGCTCGTTCAATCCCAGGTTTCACAACATTTAATCAACTCCTCCACTAATGTGCTGGACAGCTTTTCAAGGAAGGAACTGGGAGAAACTTCACATGACTGTGAAGGGCGTTTAACACTGGAACATCGTAACTTCGTGACATGTTAAGTCTGACTTTTTCAGAGCGATTTTTTATAACTTGGGAAGGAAATTCCAAACGGTACTATTATTAGAGAAATATTTCAACGCGAACTGCTTAATGGGAAAGTGTTCTACTAAGAACTTGGGTGACTTAAGACCAACAGAATGCACGCTAGTCATCCAGTCTCGGAGAGATTTACATTGGGAGCTATTTGTGGTTGATAATTTCAAAACTTCAATGAAAAGTCAACGTGAGAAAATGTGTGTTGTTAAAATGGATTCCGCTCAGTTATTTCGATATTCACTCGAGCGCTCTTTGAATAGTTCATCCGTCTCTAAATTCTTCGATGATGATCAGCATCTTAATTTTGTTCATCAATGTCTTCGAACCAGTCTGAATTAGTAGTAATGTTACGTAATGACTCATGTGTGAAACAATGTGATTATGTACCAAATTTGAGAAGATGGAGTTATGTTGTAGATTAGAATCTGAAAACATTCCAATTAGGGGCAGTGTGAGGAGTAATCACGCCAGGGTTACTATGTGTTGGTGATTACGTCGTAAATCCTCACTAACCTAGGCTGTGAATTTTTATTGGGAAAGTAAATACTAAAATATTTCCAAGGGTGCGTAAATGGACTTCAAAGGTCTTAAATTGATGATAATATCTTTTTTGAATATTTAATATCATATTTTTTGTAACAATGGAGCTTCATCACCAAATATAGTGACTCATGGATATCGGATGTAGCACTAACGGGTAGTTGAATTTTCAGTTACATTTCACACAGAAAAAATTGAGTGTTTTCCTGTTCATAGGTGCACATCGGTCCTCATCTTAGTTCTCATAAAAATATGATTTTTTGGAAAACATAAATGGCTAGTGAAATTATGACTGAGATTGAAGAATTCTATAGGCGGATTTCATAGACTTTACTTAGTCGAAGGAAAATGCTTAAGTGAAGCTCTGAGAAGCCAGTGGCTTTCAACAGCTACTGCGCATGCCCTATAGCATTATTAACTTGTTATTATCGCGAATTATTATTTAAGTTATTCTGCGTGTGCGCATCATTCTATCTACTATACAATCAGCTCGACTAAAGTTACGAAAATCTTTACTCAAGTCAAGATACTTCTTTAATCTCTGGGAAGTAACGACTTGAGTTGACTATGAATCCCAAACTGGACTAAGCAACTGCTTAACAAATTTCTTTACTTTCTTAAGTAAGGAAAAATCTTTGCTAAAGTCAAGACTATGAATTCCACCCTAAGTTGAGTTTCGTGAAAGAATTGGACAACAAATTCATCTAAATGGCAAACGGTGGCACCTAGGAATTCAATCTAGATTTCCTGTCTGTCTGTCGGACTGTCTGTCCTTAAGGTGTGTTAGTGGCAATCAAACATGCTTCACAAGCCTAAACTACACCTTATTCCGACTTTGATGACGTTTCAAAGAATCATATGGACTATCTTCCACACGATCCCCGTACATCACATTCGGATCATCAAAAGCATGTGCCTATTTCCTATGATGAATAAGTCGTTTTTGAAAAAATTATTGGCATTAAATGCTTGTATAGCAATTTACACAAAAGTTTCTCAAATCCACGTTTTTCATTTCTTTATAAAATCAAAAATTTGCATATAAATAACGTCCTTCCTATATACAATTGTAAAATAACTAAAAGGATTTTCCACTTCGTCCGTTATAGTTTTGGACGTTTATATACTTCTGTTACTGAATTCCACACATTCCATAATCAAATACTCCAAATTTCCGTTTGGGCGACCACATCTAATAAAGGTTAGAGTATCCCTTTTATTTATTCCGGAGAGATAGGCGTCGCAAACCCCATAGTTTGCTCTCAGTGGTTCTGCCGAAGTCTTCGTTACCAACTGTCCAATTAAGCGAACAGGTACCATAGGCTGCACCGATATATAAAACCTTCCCTCAGGGGCAGCAGAAAGCCTTCTTTGCCACACTGATCGGTAGAATCGGAGAATAGGCTGCAAGAAATCTTCCACCTCTATTCCGACTTCTGGGAATTGTCCATCTTCGGAGCCTTCCATAGCCAATCGGTTAACAATTAAATTTATTTCTATCACCGCGCGTCCTTTGATCCAAGGTAATCCAAACATGTGGTTAGTTCTATTCAGATTTAAGGTTGGTGTCATGTACCTGATTGTTGATTAATTACTAATGCTTTTGTTCACAAATAACATTTGTAAAGTACAAAGCCGAATCTCTGAGAACGGATTGACTTCTAAGAAAATTCCATACAATTTCCATCACCGTCGGATGGATAGTACGTGTGTGCAAGCGCTCACATGAATTTTCGCACTTTATGCGTTACAACCCACCCTGTCTGGCAGACGTTTCTTCTTCCGTTTTTTCTGACTGTTAGTGGGAATACTTCTTGGAAAGAGGTGACTAATAAGTAATTGCCTGGAAAAAGTCGAGATTGCCGGTTCGAACGGGTTCCACAACGTCCGTCAAGTCGAACACTCATCATTCGACCGCCACCTCCCCGAACTTTTAAACTTAGGAAAGATACCATAGGGAAAGGCCCGGCTCGTTCTCCAGCTGAGAGCAATTGCGTGTATTTATCGGAGCAGGAAACTTCCACTATCTCCGACAGCCGGCTCGACTTCTGGGACAGGGTTTCTGACGTCATTGGAAGGGGCCATCCCCCTCTCCTCAATTCACCGGGTCGAGCCCACAAGTCCGCCTAGAACGAGATCCTATCAGGGGACCCAGTTGACTCAGCTGGTTGACGAGCCCTCACACGGCCAACTGGCAAAGTGTTCACAGGAAGATAAAAATTAGGTACCGGGACCCTTCAAGATACAGAAGGAAAGATGAGTCGTTCTTTTACTGTTGATATACTCGTGATATCAAAAGGGCAATTTAACCTTTTACGAGTATGGTCAGGTGTAATCCGGACATTCAAAGTTCTTTTGGCCCCGTCCAGTCTGTATGGTTTTAGAAAAGGTTCTTCACCATACTACCAGAAGATATAAACATATATTATAGAAGATATAAACATGCTAATTCAAATAGCTTGGAGCCAAATGTATCGTGATATGGATACAAAAATGCTGCAAATTACTATGCATAGGTTTATTATTTCTGTGTCAGATAACCTTCCTATTTAGATCACGACTATAAGAACAGGACTGTTCAACCATAGACAATGCTTCTTTGGTAAATTTGGAAGCACACGTGGAACTTGACATTTGAGGAGATGCAATAAAAATACAGGCTAAAAGAATGCTTTCGCTCGTTCTGCTGAATCGAATTGAAGCTCGGGAGACGCCGTTATGGGTTACATTGCATCCACCATACTACTTGGGCTGTCGTGAGAAAAAATAGTATTAAAACTAGTATTATTTGCCTTTGCAGTTCGGCCATCTACTCAAAAAGGTAGATGATCGTACAACGACCAAGTGGTCTCATTACAACTGATTTCTATATGAATCAAACAAAAATCTATGGTGCATTCTATAAACTGGTACCTAAAGCCTCCATCTCAAAGTTATTGCATTCAAGCTGAAAATACTTCGGCTGCCGCCAGCACCTCGTATTGAACGGAATGTGCAGTTTGTTGCTTTTTTGGGCCTTTCTTTGAACCAAATTTTGCTGTAATCACCGATTTTACTTAATTTTCTTCAAAAGATGCTCATCTTATAGGAAATTCGTTGCTGATACCAAATATATGATGAGAGTCTTTTGAAAAACGCTGCAAACTCTTTCACTGGGGTTTATTATTCAATTGGCTTGCGTTCATGATTTGAATTTCTACTACGCTTTGGAGTGTGCGTGTTTCACAGGTGATAGAGCGATTATTGAATTTCAGGAGAGCACGTAAATCTGTTCTCAACCAAAATACCTATTTGGATTGATCAGTTGATCATATTTGTGTGCCTCCTGAAATTCAATAATCGCTTTATCACTTGTGAAACACGCACACTCCTAAGCGTAGTAGAAATTCAAATCATGAACGCAAGCCAATTGAATAATAAACCCCAGTGAAGTAATTTGCAGCTTTTTTTTAATGTTTATCAGAATGCTTCAACCCGTGTATCGGCTATAAACCCTTTTAGGAGTTCACTCCAGTATCCAAATTTACTACATCACTAGGTTACTGCGATAAAAAAACCCTGTTGTTTGTTTTGATCGCAGTAACCTAGTGATGTAGTGAATGTGGATGCAAATGTTGGCACCTTAAATCGGGCCATACATCGAGAATGGTTTGAGCTACGGACCTTGGGAAGGGCTCATTCGATTCCTCATGGGAAGTTCTTCAAAAAAGTCCAAATTTAGGCCACCTTGACTTTTTTGAGGTTTGTAGAGATTTTACAAAACTTTGACAACCCTTAAAGGGCACTTTAAATTAAGTAAGAGAGCTGGCTAAAGAATTGGGGCGTTGTCGGACCAACATGGATTTTTCCAGAAAATGTCAGCTTTTTTGCTCCAGCCGTTTTGGAGAAATCGTGCGTACGGCGGACGGACGGAAAAATGTTTATTGCAGATTTGGATTCTACACCCTTTGAAACGTAAACCATGAAATTTTCAGGGGGGGGGGGGGGGGGGGGGTATAATTTTTTTTTTCAAGAGCGATTACAATGGTTTATTACTGAATAATAAACCAAAAGTATGTGTACGGTCGGAGATTACTGCAAAACCAAACATATGCCCGAAAACGGCTTTAGCACCCCCAAAAACCCCTAGTATTATAAAAAGGAGCTGGCGAAACGGTTGTCATTTTTTTAGACCAGTGATATTGATGACGAATAGTACAATAGAAACGTCCGCAGATATAAGGCAATTTTCTACTAGATATTGAAGATGGTGGCAGCTTTTCTCATTTACCCGTGAGAAAACGATATCTAGGTCGGTGCCGTCATCCGGCATTGAACATAAACTTTCCTGCCGTTGAACTCGGACGGATTTCAGTTTATTTTCGATCCGAGTTATTTTTAGAGCGAATCTTGAACGACAAATGCAGTTCTTGTTTTGAAGATTTGTCTACAGACGGTTTCGTCGTCCAAGCAATGTGATGGGTTTTTGCCCAATTGCGGTAATGTTTGGAAGGAAGAGTCAAACGTCAGCTTGTCTGAAACTGACCACCGCCAAAAAGGTCTGCGAAAAATATGGGACACATGAAATGTAAATAGGGATCACCTGACTCGCGGATTGTTTATTACACGGGGTGTCTACCGCTGAGATGGACCAAACTTTAAGAATCGATTCTACAACTAAAAAGTGCTTCCTAAGAGTTTTATTCACTTAACCTTCTAGAGGGACCGTGAACCTTCATGACATATGGGACAATATCGGGGAATTTTGCTGTGTGCCACAAAAACGTGAAAGGGAAGTCATTCAAAACATTATGGTTTCTGTTCTGTAAAACGATATTTTTAAACCTCCATCAAAAAACCACCATTCAAAATCACATAAAAGTTCAAAGTACTTGATTTACTCACTCAACAATCACAAAAATACTAAATATGTAACTTCTGAAAAATAATTATCCTAATTCACAGCAGGGATGGAAAGCAACACGATGTTATCGAAATATCAATGTTTTGCTTCGATATTACGATGTTTTGCCATCGATGCCACATGTTCGATAACATTGGTTTGGTTTTCTCTTTGGTTCACAGAAAAAATTCCATCTTGTCTGCTTGCTTCGTAACGTGAAAAAAGAGAAATATAAAAAATTCTTTCAACTGCCGTAGTATTAGCGAATTTTCGAAGAAAAACAAACTACCTATTGTTCTCGGTCTAAAATATTTAAAATGAGAATTTTCAAAAAATGTTTGCATCAAAATCCGTTTTAAAGCATTCTAAATCCACTGTCAAAGGACACCAAAAACACATTCCAGACGATAACTCGCGATAAAATTGAGATTAAAACTCAAATTTGCACAAAAAATCTACCTAGGCTTTCAAAAGGCCAAGTTTGAAGATGAGCACAATCGCCTCACTATAAGGGGAGATTTTGGTCATTTCAAATGGGGGTAGGTTACCCGAAAACCCCCAAGTAGGTGACTCTCTTTTATAAAGGTTTTTTTCACAATGAACAGGATGGTGAAATCGGATTAGAAATATCTCAATCCGTTCAAACTAGAGCAGTTTGAAGATGATAAAACAAGGTAGATTGGCAAAATTCGTCAGAAAAAAAAAAAATGCTTTAGCTTTCAGAAATTTTGAAATTAAAATGAGGTATCACGAGTCAGAAAATGAAATTGTCGGTTTTTGCGTAATTTTGCCATCTGCACAGCTAGTTACTTTGAAAATTTGCTCATTTCGTCATGCTGCATGACTGGAAAGTTTTACCATCTTCTTCAATGTTGAAAAACGTATAAAATGAGATATCATTTCAATATCATCACAAAACATAAAACTGTCGATTTTGCGTCCATATTCCTCATAATTTTACTCCCACAGATATTGTATCTGGCAGACTTGGCGTTGGTCTTTTGATAAAAACGCCACCACTTACTTGGAGACATCTTATGGAATATTCAATCACAAACGCTGAACGAACGAACAAACAAAATCCTCAGAATACTAGCAAGAAGCGATCGGTAGTAGCGTGTAATTAGGATACTGTTAACTAATAAGGACACAGATATCGAAAATATCGATAATATCGATGTTTTCCCTCGATGTCCCATCCCTAATTCACAGGAAAAAAATGCTTCGGGTCATATTTTCAAATGCATCAACGGCTTCAAAGGGGTAGTCAACATGTATTGCGGATCTGCAACTCCTATTCCATACTGGATAGAATGACGATAATGTGGTAGTTGATATTTTAAGACCTTCTTCCCCGGTTACAGTGTTGAGTTGATCGATGATTTGAGTTCGATCAAACCACCAGAACCTGATGAAATGATTCTTGGTCTGTTTTACGTTCGTGGCACGGGCACAGTGATGGCAAACAAACAGTGACAATGAAACTCACCATCTTGAGCCTAACACGAGCATTCCCCAAAAATGTCATCAAAATTGGATGAAAACTGTCGGAATTCGGCTTGTTTCTAGAATTTGGCAACCGTGCTTGCATCAGCAGCTATTAATGATATTAGGTAGTAATGATAGACGTTAATAGTAGTTAGTAGTAGAGTTAATGATAGTAGCTAGTTAACACGTTGAAATCGATTTGTGATTATCAGATCGTTTTTCCTGATTACCCTGAAAATTTGAGCTCTATCGGACCTGCAGAACTTGAGGAAAGTCTGCCTCAGACAGGAAACGAAAATTTTCCAGAGTGGTTTACAACGCAAAATGCGAGTGGTTTTGATTTGGTGGAAAAAAAGTGTCATCTCTGGGAAGTGAAAACAAAGCTTTCACTTCCTATACCCCTCTACCGAGCGACAAATTGTATTCCCTGAGTTTCGGGATTGTATACGTAAAGAGTCTATAAGCCTCACTCTTCTTATTCAAATGTATGTAGAAATTTGAGGGTTTAAACAAAGGTATAATATCGTGCTTAACTCGGGAAACGACGTCTAGTTCCATTTTTCACTTTCCGAACTATCTACGTGATTTCCGAACCTTCGCTGCATTAACTCCCGCCTTTACCGTTAGAGTATTACAATTTGAAAAAAGGCGAATTGCGTGTAGTAGCCCGCATGTCCCATTTACTTGGGAGAGGTCCGTTACGGAATGTATTGGAATAATTTTACATTGTCCGTTCGTCACGAATGGGCGTCGGGGATATGGGATTTCCGAACGAGCTTTGTTCGCCTCGATAAGCTTCAAACATTTTCATTCGTTTGCCGGTAAAACGGTTTTACAATTTCATGAACGTATTTGGAGCAAGGTTTAGGCCGCGGGAAACGAACACGTGTGATCGATCATTCATGCTTTTTGGCGAATGGAAAACGTAACAATATGGAAGTTTCCCAGCTTATCTAGTTAACACGTTGAAATCGGAATTATCAGATCGTTTTTCCTGATTACCCTGAAAATTTGGTTATCGGACCTGCAGAACTCCAGAGGAAAGTCTGCCTCAGACAGGAAACAAAAAATTTTTCAGAAAATGCAACGCAAAATGCGAGTGGTTTTGAAAAAAAAAAGTCATTCTGGGAAGTGAAAACAAAGCTTTCACTTCCTATACCCCAGTATAACCGAGCGACAAATTGTATTCCCTGAGTTTGGGGATTGTATACGTAAAGAGTCTATAAGCCTCACTCTTCTTATTCAAATGTATGTAGAAATTTGAGGGTTTAAACAAAGGTATAATATCGTGCTTAACTCGGGAAACGACGTCTAGTTCCATTTTTCACTTTCCGAACTATCTACGTGATTTCCGAACCTTCGCTGCATTAACTCCCGCCTTTACCGTTAGAGTATTACAATTTGAAAAAAGGCGAATTGCGTGTAGTAGCCCGCATGTCCCATTTACTTGGGAGAGGTCCGTTACGGAATGTATTGGAATAATTTTACATTGTCCGTTCGTCACGAATGGGCGTCGGGGATATGGGATTTCCGAACGAGCTTTGTTCGCCTCGATAAGCTTCAAACATTTTCATTCGTTTGCCGGTAAAACGGTTTTACAATTTCATGAACGTATTTGGAGCAAGGTTTAGGCCGCGGGAAACGAACACGTGTGATCATTCATGCTTTTTGGCGAATGGAAAACCTAACAATATGGAAGTTTCCCAGCTTATCTCTTGGGAAAACTACGGGTTTTGGGGAATTACGTGCACTTTGTTAAAATCGTTCGTGTTCAACTGCCCCGAAAGAAAATTTCTAGCACTAATATAGGATAACTGTCAGTTTTGGCTAAATTCTCCAAATATAATGCAGATATATCAACTTCTTCCTCAGAATATAAAATACGAATTGCGTTTTTTTAAGTAGTACGTCAACTTGAACAAAAAACCGTTAACAATTATTAATTAATCGTACATTTTCCTTCCGAGTTTACCAAACTAATTTTGTTTAATGGGGAGAGTTGATGGGCATGTCTTCACAATTTCGGTGGATGAAACAATTTTGGTTTATTATTTTCAATAATGAAAATCAATTTTAACCCCCCCCCTCGCCTCATAAGTTGTTGATTTCCATTTTAGACATAGTGATTAGAAATGAAATGAATTTTTCATTTCTATTAGCCAAAAAGCATTACAAGGAATTTCATAAAACCCTTCTAAATAAATTAAAAAGGTCCTTATAACAGCCAATAAATAAAAATATACAAAACTGACAACACACGGTCTCTTTGATCAATATAGACTATTTTGACACCTCCAAATGACTTTTAACCCTCTTACAAGAAAAAGAAAACACTCACTTCACTAGACACTTGGGAACATAACTAAAAACCACAAATTTATAAAGCATCAATTCAAAAACCTTCATTAACAATCATTTGCCGCTGCCTGACAGCCATCTGATTGAACGTATTTGATTTTTCATAATCCTGGTATATATTGATATTCAAATATCGAATTTGAAAAATCCGTCAGTGCGCTGCACCTGTACGCCGTCCGATGCTTTTCTCTGAAACTACTGGGTTAACGTTTACGTACTTTGGCTCTAAAATCCAATATCTATCCGGAATTTGATCAATCCCACCTTATTGATCAATCAACCCTAAGGGAGTGTATCGAAGGATTAATTATCTAAGAGTCGAAATCTCAATAACTTTCGAAGTAAGAGTGTTGTTGTTTGTTTGATTTAGATAGAAATTAGACCACTCGAGTTAATGCACAATCATCAGTTTACTCACCATTTGTAAAATCGGTTAGCTAGGCGGTCGGGTGGCAGAGCCGCTTTAACGGGTGGTCTGAGCTATAGACTTCGTGGTTGGCAGCAGCCCAAGTATCTATGTTGAATGCAATTACAAGAGTTGGGGTGGCGTCTTTTCGAGTTTGGAAAGAAAATGTCCATAGACTACACTTAATGTACATAGTTCAGAAGTGTTATTTGATGCAGAAATAAACCTCTGTGTAATTTGCATAGTTTTTTCGCACAAATTACTTTTTAGACCATTCTGAACTCCCATCTTTTCGTGAATTTTCCGTGAAATTGCGTGCAGTGTTTCGTGAAAAATTGGAGGTTGTTATAATGTTGCAAAAGGCCGAGCATGAATTATGATTCAACAACTAACTTTTACCTCAATCAATGGTTAAACCATGGCATACTCGTTAACAATCATACTTATTTTTCCATACACGTCTCCTCAATATCATTACGATTCCTTCGGGTCGTTCAACTCAGGATGTACATTTGGGCCGCTCATTTCCCTGTAAAGGGGAAATTGAAACCGCATGCCAAGAGACCGTGTCATTGAAGTTGGTTGATGCAAGCGAATTTCCAGCTACTGGAACCGTCTTCCAGCTGTTCGGACGTCAGTCTGCAACCATTGACGTCAATAAGTTAATGGACGCGGTCTTGCATCATTCATTGGGCTTAATGAGAGATTATCCTGAAGCATGGTGGGCATTCATCCTCAGCATTTCTAGGCGGATTTCTATCCGCTACAAAAAAACTGATAGAGGAGAGATCCTATCCTTTCTTCTTACAAACCAGGGAGAATTCACTGAAAATGCATGAATTACCGCTGTAAATGACACAAAAATGCACTCAAACAATCCAAGTTGTACCACACATTACAACACATTACACACATACACACATTTTCAAGTTACATTTTTACAAGTATTACAATTTTACATAGTATAATTAACGTAGAATAGAGAGACTGTTCCACCCGTTCTCATTCCAGAAGTTGATACCCATTTTGAACTCTGCTGGGGAGTTACCCACCAATTGCTAGAAAAGAACCAAGTTAGTCACTGAACTCAGAATTAGGCTTATACGAATGAGACATGTTTGGTTTCAGCAGGATGGAGCGACGTCAAACGTCTCATTGGACTTGCTCCATCAAAACTTTCCGGGCCGCCTCATTTCTCGATGTGGTGACATCCCCTGGCCCGCCAGGTCCCCCGATCTATTCCCCTGTGACTTTTTTTGTGGGGATACCTCAAAGAACGTGCCTACAAAGAAAAACCAAGGACCCTGGACGATTTAAAGAACGCCATAACCGCTGAAATCAACCGCATCCCTCGGGAGAGCACCATGCAGAGCTTCACCCTGAGACTAAAAACTTGCATACAGACTGATGCCTTGTTATTTTCGAAACATGATGAATACACAAAAATCTCCCTTCTTGTGAACAATTTGAGACCAATAAAGAGTTTTTTTCGTGAAAAATTGTCCGAGTTATGACGTCATAGTCGGTTGAATCACCCTGTGCTATTAGGGGAAGTAACCAGGTTAGTAGCGTAAGGAGAAAGAAGCAGGTAAGTGCTAGTAAAGCTACTGAAGCAGTGTATTTTGTTTACATCATTTCATGAACATTTTGCGTAAGAAGAAAACAACAAAAAGGGGGCAATTTGATTCTGGATTTTCTAAAAAATGTCTACTATAAAAGACAACTTTCTACGCTCTCCTTCAACATTCACGTATTCTCAACAGCACGATTGTTTTTATCCGTGTATAACGAGCACAACTACAACTTTATCCCACGCCCAAATGAAGCGGTATCATTGTTGTTCCATTTCATCAATTACTTTCTGGAGGATAAAGCTGAAGAACTAGACATTTTTGTGACTCGGCCGGTGGGCAGTATAAGCACTTTACAATGTTTTGGTTCATTCATCATGTCACAGAAATTGTTCAAATGATTATTAGTAAGTAAAAAATAGTACCTACGTACCCTACGATCAAATTCCTAGCTGTTACTACGCCATAAGTGCTTTTTTACTACACTATATTAATATTAATATTATACCAAGAACCCTCTGTTCCAGCTAACTTACGCGGTTTCTTCCCCTTATAAAAGAAATTTTAAAGGTTTCTCTTCGATTTTCAACGAATGAAAACCGCTACAAGCACCCAAAAGCTCCAGTTTCTCTAATTAGAGTAGAAGCATTTATTCTGTAAACACATTTTTACATGTACTGCGTTGGGACCATAACATTTCAAACAGTAACATGCGTTTTTCTCAGTTCAAGAAAAAGGTGACTTACTCGGTTCTTTCCCCTGACCCTTCATTTTGCCTTTACGCTCTTCCATTGTTGATTGCTATTTTTGTGTTGGAATTCTCATCAAGTAAAACAGCTCGCACAGTGGCGGTAATATATTTATTTTCCTGAAATGTAAACTAAATGGAACCTCATGTGATTCGTCATACTAATGATTATATAATCACTCAACTTTACATCTAACGAACTAGCCGGAATCAATTGATGACGTGACCAAATAGTTTCGAACTGGTACATACCCATTCGAAATAACAACGGAAATTTTGTGAGCCGATGACTGACGAGGGTTAATTTATTGCATCCGAGATTCTTCGGACGTTGATTAGTCGAGATCAGTCATCTGACTTGAACTCTCGTGATTGACTGGTCAACTGGGGACTGGCTCCACGTGGCTTCTCGCGAATCGCTTTGAGTTGAGCCGGTATGCTCCTCTTTCGATCGGTATGCCATTCTAAAACTCATTGATACCCCTGAATATTTGAAATACCTACAAAATATGGTTCAACGCCACTACAGTTAGCAGATATGTGTGTGATCCGTACCTCGTGCTCTTCAATGTAGACCTTAATGCCAACTTGAAACTCGCTAATATCTCTGAATAATATTCCATTCTCCTACAAAATATTCACGCTTGCTTTCAAATGCAATATCGGTGTAAGTCGTCTTTCATCGTTAGTATTCATACTGCAACTTAATGCTCAAAATGTCAAATTTGAAAGTTTTGCTTTCCAGGGAAAACCAAAATTAGAAATTTGTTCATTATTTTGATTGGTTCTGCCGTACAAACTACAATAAATTACATTCCGATTTTGATGGTTATGGGTTTTTTCAAATTCCATCAGCGATACACTGAAAGAAGATGGAATTTCGTATAATATTTATATCCCAAGATCTAAACCAGGGCCCGCGGAAAAACATGGATGAATGGAAAAAATTAGGCTACCGCCAGAACGTGATGACTTCAAGGGCATCAAGAGTTTTGCTAGACAAATTATATTAATTTTCGGTTCAACGTATCTATGCCAACAAACCTTTTCAAAAATGACACACGTCAAACCCAAATATCGAGCCATGCTTTCAGAAGAACACTTAAACAATTTGCTCACGGTTGGGACAACAAACAATGATCCTAAGCGGAAAGACATTGTAAGCAACAAACAACTGCACACATCACATTAGATTGGTTTTCCAAAATTATTTTTTTGAATGTAAATAAATTTAAATAAACTAATACAAAATATATTTCTTATATACAAATAAGTTTTGTTTCCTATATTGGGCCTAATTTTTAATTCGTCACATTCGTCTAGGAGTGCTTAAAAACCCTAATTTTAACTGTCTGACTTGCAAAATTTTCCATTCCTGAAAATTAAATGGTTAAAATTTTTATTGAACAACGAAAAGTAAACATGGATTTAAAAAAATACATTTAATCACTAATTTTTTGTTCCTATATTAGGCCTAATTTTGAATTTGTCAAACTCGTCTGGGAGTGCTTAAAAAACACTGTTTTCAAGTGTCTAATTTTTAAAATGTTTCGGGGTAGAGCCCCTTTTTGGCTTGGGGACTAGCCCCCCAGACCCCCCTGTTGCCCCGCCCCACCAACTCCACATTATGACATAGCTCTTGGGGCAAAAAGTTTGGAGGTGTGGATTCATCGATGAGTGTACAAATTAAAAGTAAGCTCGGATGTCAGAAACGAAACGTGGAAATCAAACAATTGCTCAAAACTTATGAGACCATCAGGGAGGTGCGAGCATGCGTGAACAAGAATTTCATCAACCACCTACTCCTCACGTATAATCGAAAACTACCTATGTGAAAACAAAAATTTCGATATGATAGGTAAGATGCTGAAATATTGTGTCCTTTTTTGTTAGGGATTACAAGAATTGAGCTAATTAGAGTAAAGATTAATTAAAGTAAAGTTTTATAGAGGTTAATCACCTTTTGACCTTCGATGTTGCTAAAAGATAGGCAGTGATTTTTGTGTACTACTGTTAGTTCTATTGGTTGTACCTTATATTGTCACTATGTCTATATTTCATTAAATTAAAATCAAACTTTATGTTAGCTATTGATGACCCATTTCTACAGTGACATTCTCAGTGGATGTAACAACCACATGACATCTTGTAAGTTCTTCCTCTCAATTCAGACTGGAAACCACAGACCTGAACTAATGAATGAAGTTAAACGCTTACAATTGGATATTCGATTATCTCCATTACCACTTCCAGAAACTCCGAGAGATTCACTTTTGATGAAGGATAAAAAAACGAGGAAAAAGTGAGGGAGACGAGTGAATGAATGAAGTCGAAGACTCAGAAGGTCCTTGAGAGGAGATTGATAAAACCGGCCGTATCATTGAGAAGGAATGTTTCGTGAGGAAGTGATGGAGGTGGTGGTGGGAGCGGTGTGGAGGAAGAGTTTCTGCCTTGGGAGACTGGGTGGCACCGGCTCCCCTACTTTTGCGCCTTCCCGACAGTTTCAGGGTCGCGCGTCGCTGCTCCCCCCTGCGGGCTCGCAGAGCGTTTTTCGGGGTTTTTCGCCGTCTGCCCTGTTCCCGGGGGTTCTCCAGGGCAATGGGGTTTCCTTGTGGGAAGGAGACACACCTTGGCGGGCAGGTTAATCGGGCGAAGAACTCTCCAACGTTCCAGAGTCTGGGTTGCTGCGGTGCCGTGAGCCGGCAACCGGTGGTGATAGGTGTCAGACTGTTGGCCATTTGAGTTAGGGCAGAGACATCCGCAAATAGAAGAAATACTGCCTTGGAAAATAAATGGCTAAAGACTGAGGGCAACATATTAAGGAGACTGCATATATTCTTTCTGCCAACAGCTCTAGACTTGCGTTGTACGAAATCGTTGATGAATACTAAAGTATCAGAAACTAAGTCAAAAAGTTATTGATAACTGCCAAGGAAATATCAACATTCATTTTTTAGGTCTCATGAGACAGTTGATAAATACTTTTCCTACATGCGAAGAACTCTCCAAAATTCCAGAGTCTGGGTTGCTGCTGTGCCGAGAGCCGGCTACCAGTGGTGATAGGTTTTGGAACTGTTGCCCATTCAAGTTTGAGCAGAGACGCCTGCGAATAGAAGATATGCTGCCTTGGAAAATAAATGGCTATAAATTGGCTGTAGGGGCTATAGTTTAAGTAGCGTCTAAATATTCCCTATGCCACCTGAGCTGCTCAAGATGTGCATTGTACGAAATTACTGGTGAATACTAAAGAATCAGAAACTAGGTCAAAAAGTTATTGATAACAGCCAAGAAAATATAAAAACTTATTTTTTAGGTATTAGGAGACAGTTGATATTTAGGTACATTTCCTAAAGACGATGATAGATCCTCAAAACTGGCTACAGCCAAAGCTTCCACGAAAGCAATTACTACTCTTGAAAAGACAGGAGTTGAAGTAAAGCCTCGTACTTGCTATTTCAGTAGATGCAAATTATTACACAAAAGTTTATTATTTCTGTATTGGTATGGTATTATGTGTTCGTCCCAGTATACAGTATATTATTATATTACAGTAGAGTTTGGTTTTCATGGAACTGTATTTATGACATAGTCATACTAGCAGTCAATCGCAATATATGGAGACACACTTGTCAGCTGAGCATCCTTGAGTCTATCATCTTCCCTAATCGATCAACTGTGCTGAAATACAAATGCGATTCTTTTTATATCATTAAAATACAATTACAATTCGAGTATGTAAAGCGGTATTCGCGGAGTATAAAGTCATCCTAAAGTCATACGAAATTTGTCAGCTGTATATCTTCCATAATCAATCTACCGTGCTGAAATTCAAATGTGGTTCTTTTTGTGTCAGCAAAATACAATTACAACAATACTTTATGGAAGCGTCGAGTATAAGACCTATACTGTGAATACTGTGAAACTTATACTGTAAAAATATTACTTCGTAATATATAATTTGGTATTCACGGAACTATCTTTATGACGAAGCCACTCTAGAAGTCAACCACAATATATGTCAGCTGAAGGCCTTTGAAGACCCTTGATCTTCCCTAATCGAACTACCGTGCTGAAATACAAATCGAGGGAGAAGTGGCAACATGACCTACATGAAATAGGGCTGGACAACACGACCTATCTGAGATGGTGCTGAAAAACTGAGATGGTGCTGGTGTATAATATTAAAAGATAAGCTATGCCGATGGAAGTCAAAATACCCAAAATTTCGAGTAGGTCATGTTGTTTTGCACCAAGCGGTTGGGCTGTGTTGTCCAGCCCTATCTCAGGTAGGTCATGTTGCAACTTCACCCTCGAAATGCGGCACTTTTAATGCCATCTAAATACAATAATTGTAATTATTACAATGCATGGAAACGCCGAATATAAATGCTGTTCTACAGGATACCTCTTATAAACACTAGTGATATTCGTAAAAAGGTTATTTAGTACAAATTTAATAAACCTTCGCGTCATGATTTGCATTGTTTTTCGTTACTTCTTCTCCATACAGACAACTGCACTCCTCGTATACCAGAAATAGGGCACTTGTGAATAATTTCTTTGATGAAATCGTTAAGTAAAATGCCCATGGATGCATGTTAGCCATTGGAAGACAATATTTGGTTAGGTCATCTTAATGAGGCACCATTTTGTTTCTAAAAAAGTACAAGCAACGTAATTACTGTCTAGAAAAGTGAGTAGGACTCCGTGAGACTTCAATGACTATTTATTTAGTATTTCTGTACCACATGAAAGACGTATGAGGATATTTAATTTTTGCTGGACTGATGAAAAACGAGTTCTCTGGATCTGTCAAATGCGAAGTAATCCAATATTTATTTTCAATATCAAACGAGATTATTTGGAGATTGACCGTTGCTTTATTACCGGTACTATCATCAGAATCTAGCTTTATGAATGAGTTGATGATAGATTGGACATCGACCCAATAAGGCCAACACTCATCCTACATGTTAGTTTAAAAAAAAAAAACGCTGCAAATTCTTTCACTGGGGTTTATTATTCAATGATTCATGATTTGAATTTCTACTAAGCTTTGGAGTGTGCGTGTTTCACAGGTGATAGAGCGATTATTGAATTTCAGGAGGCACAAAAATATGATCAAATAGGTATTTTGGTGGAGAACCGACTTAAGTGCTCTATGCATATCTCCTGAAATTCAATAATCGCTCTATCATGCACTGTGAAACATGCACACTCCAAAGCTTAGTATAAATTCAAATCATGAACGCAAGCCAATTGAATAATAAACCCCAGTGAAAGAATTTGCAGCGTTTTTTATGGTTATCAGAATGCTTCAGCCCGTGTATCGGCTACCAAGCCTTTTAGGAGTTCACTCCAGTATCCACATTACTACATCACTACGTCACTAGGTTACTGATATCAACACAAAAACAATAATAAACCAAAATAACGCGAATGTTGGCACCATACATCGGGCCATAGATCGGGAATGGTTTGACCTACGGGCCTGGGGAGGGGCTCATTCGATTCCTCGTGGAGTGTTCTTCAAAAAGAGTACAAATTGAGGCCGCCTTGACTTTTTTTGAGGTTTTTAGGGATTTTACAAAACTTTGACAACCCTTAAAGGGCACTTTAAATTAAGTGAGAGAGCTGGCTCAAGAATTGGGGCGTCGCCGGACCAACATGGATTTTTCCTGAAGATTCCAGCTTTTTTGCTTCAGCCGTTTGGGAGAAATCGTGCATACGCGTATGGCGGACGGACGGACGGAAAAATTTTCATTACAGATTCGGATTCTACACCCTTTGAAACGTAAACCATGAAATATTCAGGGGGGGTTAGCATTTTTTTTTTCAAGAGCGATTACAATGGTTTACAATTATTGAATAATAAACCAAAACGTTCGTCCATAAAATGGTTCGGTTTCTAAGATTGGACTTGAAAAAAAACTATCCTGTTTTTAATTGTCATTATTTATTTCATCTTCTCCAAGTTCAATGAGATAAAATACGAATTTCCTTGGTAACCTAATTTGAAAATCATGAAAAATTGAAAACAAAATATGGTTGTCATAATGAGAAAAGTTCATTCGGATATTTTGATGAAGTTTAGAATTATTTTGTTCGCAACCATTTAATTTTACCGTCAGATCCATTAAGGCCCTTTTTGGTTCAATATTTTCAGTAATGAACCTCTGTAATCTACCAAGAAGAAAATATTTTTTACCCCATTTGCGCAAGACCAAAATTTTCATTTCAATCCTGCATTCAACCTGCAATGACATATGATGAGTTTGCATTCCGAAAAGTACTATATCCATTTGAGTGAATTTTACAGGAACCGCAAAAAACTGTAGCAAATTCATTATACCTCATATTTTCAAACTTTTATTTATATTGACCGGTTTTTTCTTCTTTATTGCGTGGAAAAACAGTTTGATATTCGATTCTTACACTGGGGTTTATTATTCAATGATTCATGATTTGAATTTCTACTAAGCTTTGGAGTGTGCGTGTTTCACAGGTGATAGAGCGATTATTGAATTTCAGGAGGCACACAAATATGATCAACTGATCAATCCAAATATCTAAGTGCTCTATGCATATCCACTGAAATTCAATAATCGCTCTATCACCTTTGAAATTAATTAATCAAATCGGTTCTCAACCAAAATACCTATTTGAACATATTTGTGTGCATTGAATAATCTATCAAAGTAGAAATTCAAATCATGAACCATTGAATAATAAACCCCAGTGAAAGAATTTGCAGCGTTTTTTCAATTGAATTTCACGGGGAATAAAGCAACCTAAAAAGTAAAGTTAGTAACTTTTCAAAAATTTCCGTTTTTTATTCATTTTCCAGTAAGCATAAAAACTGAGCCAGAATCACAGCTTTCCAACGGTATTATTAATTTTGATTTTACTCTGCTGATTAGAAGGGTAAATTGCGTTTGAGACTTGAAAAACGTAGTTTCAGAAATAAACCGTCATAAAGAAATGAGTTTGACGTTGAATTTTGTGTATTTTTTTTCAAATCCCATTTTTTCTCTTGAGTCTGTCAAATTAGGTGGATTGTCCTTAACGGCCAGGAGCCCAGATGTGACGTCACTCGAATGTTAAGAATTTAATTTGTATTATAAGTAAAGGATTTTCATTTAGTACCACGAGAACAAGATCTTGATAAATGAAACTAGAGCCATCCAGAAACTACGTTTACGTGACGTATGACATGGACAGGCTCAACAAACTCGTTTGACGGTTCTGCGAAAAAAGGGGAAAAAAAGCGGGTTGCCAACGAGCCTTGTCATCATTTCGCGCAAGGACGTTCTGGAGGAATACGTGAGCTCCCTTGCATACTCGCGTTGTCTCCAAGTGCATTGCTCAATTGAGTTGCGTTGAAGATCCTTCCGGGAGGGGCGAAAAAAGTGGTGTCATCACGCGATCACTGACACCAATAAAACGACGATACAGATGAAGGAAGGTCATCTTTCGAAACGATGAAACGATTAAAAAAAAAAAAAATCTTTTCCTCCGAAACACCGTTTTTCAGGATGAACCTGATCACCTTGCTAGAGCTCAGTGTCTGTGTAGATTGTATTTGACATTTGAGGAAAACAGAAAAATTTGACTGTGCATTCCGATTCTCTCGAAAGATTCGCAAGCCTTTCTGGTTATTAAAATATCCAGAAAAATCTAGATCTACGGAAAAGTTAGAAAAAATCACTGGGGTTTATTATTCAATTTTATTAATTTGGCTTGCATTCATGATTTGAATTTCTACTAAGCTTTGAAGTGTGCGTGTTTCACAGGTGTGAGAGCGATTATTGAATTTCAGGAGGCACACAAATATGATCAACTGATCAATCCAAATAGGTATTTTGGTTGGGACCCGATTTACGTGCTCTATGCATATCTCCTGAAATTCAATAATCGCTCTATCACCTGTGAAACACGCACACTCCAAAGCTTAGTAGAAATTCAAATCATGAATGCAAGCCAAGTAAATAAAATTGAATAATAAACCCCAGTGAAAGAATTTGCATCGTTTTTTTAATGGTTTTATGATTTTATGGCACTTGTGACACGTACATACAGCATTTTGTTTTGTCTTGGGCCTAGGTGTGTCTGCGGGGCAAAACGTTTCTCTTGTGTCCAAGTGTGTATACTATATTCATATTCGGCAAAAACTTTCCTGCCGAACGCGGGTAATGAAACGAAGACCTGGGGTTGTGAGTCCCGCACGAAACCCCTGCACTGCGGGTCCCACATCGAATGACCTTCTAATTTGTTTACTTAGCAATGCGAAGACGGATGTTGGCAGCATAAGATCACGCCATACATCGGGAATGGTTTGTGCTACAGTCCTGGGGAGGGGCTCATTCGATTCCTCATGGAAAGTTCTTTAAAAAAGTCCAAATTTAGGCCGCCTTGACTTTTTTTGAGATTTTTACAAAACTTTGACAACCGTTAAGTGGCACTTTAAATTAAGTGAGAGAGCTGGCTAAAGAATTGGGGCGTTGTCGGACAAATATGGATTTTTCCTGAAAATATCAGATTTTTGCTCCAGCCGTTTGGGAGAAAACGTGCGTACGGCTTATGGCGTACGGCGGAAGGACGGAAAATTTTTTATTGCAGATTTAGATTCTACACCCTTTGAAACGTAAACCACGAAATTTCCAGGGGGAGTTAGACTTTTTTTTTCAAGAGCAATTACAATGGTTTATTATTGAATAATAAACCAATATTGAATAATAAACCAAAATTGATCATATTGTAATGATCTTCATGTTACATAACCGGAACGTTTTATTATCAGTGGAAAAGAACAGATAAAATGCCCCTAAATGACCCCATGTGATTTATGATGGATACTGCAACCGCATTCTACTGGGGACCAAATCAATTCCAATATTTGGAGACTTCGCGATCTGTGCTCAAGTATTTATTTGCTTTCTTAGAGCTGTTGTGGGTTTGCACACAAAGTTTCGTGGCTGACAAATTTGTGTGGACAACCTTATTTTGAAATTTCCACTTACGACGGAAATTGTCAGCAGAAATTGCAAGATATTATGACGAATGTGTGCAAGGTTATAATGAACAGTTGCCTCCCTCAGCACAACTTCTATTGGCCAGTGTGACATCCTTGAAGGATCCATTTGTGTCATTACTCATGTAAATGTCCTAATTGAGTTGTCAATTATTCTTATTTCTCCTTCTGTGTGCGTAAAATTACGTCATTCCTTTGAATTCCTGATGGCTGATTTGTTTTGTAAATAGACGAAGAAATGAGGTTGGAAGCATCGAATGGTAGAGAAGATTATGGGATAAGCATATTGCATGATTAGGTATGTAAGTTTGTAGATGAAATTTTTAACTAAGAACCATATTGGTGATAACTGTCCATCTTGTTTCAAATACTGTATTTAGTGCGCGGATTTCATGTTTGTGCAATCGATGCTAAGAATCTCACATACTAATGGAAGTTTGAATTTTTGAAATGTCGTATCATGAAACGCACAAGTACTACTGAGATGATCTCACGAATCTCATACAACAACATCTGTTCTCCTCTTAGGATTTCACCATTTTCACTATTCAAGCGAGGGCAGGGGGGCTTCAGGGTCTGTGCATCACAACCCAGCTCACGCTAACATGTGACTGCCCCTTCCAAAACCTCAATGTGGACAATGCCCGCAACACTCATAGGATGACCCAGATGCTGGAAGGCGTCTGGTATATCTCCCGAGGTGGCAGATACAAAAATCTGGAAAAGGGGGAACTAATCATATCCATTACTTGATAGACTGGGAACAATCTCGTTCACTCTCTCTTCGTGAACTGCAGTTAACCCATCTTTCTTTCTCCAACATCAGTTAAGTTGGGTAATCCATGTAGCCCTCATTAGCGGATATTAATTGGACCCAGAAGCACAGTTTCGACAAGACCAATCAGAACTACCTACGATGAACTGTTACAGTAACATTGAAACTATTACTCCAAGTTCCCGTTGAACAGGGAAACGTTAGGAACCGGTAACAGCAGTTGTTCTTGTACCTATTCTCAATACGATCCTCACTTCTCAAGACAAATCGCTATTCTCAACAACGGCTTCTAATTACAACTTTCTAATTAGTATAACTTCGAGAAGTTGTACTCTTCAGTTCTCGAAAACTGTGACGTACATAGACTGCAACAACATCTTGATGTCCTAGGTCAACGGTGTACGGGCTCAAGGTGAATACATCGAAGTCACGTATTGTTACATAGACTTACAGCCTCAAGTTCAATCAGCCTTCTCTGCTTTACCCGAATGAGATCATACCACATGCCACATCTTATAAGTACATCGGTGTGGTTCTCGACTGCCGCTTGACTTTCGAGCAGCTCCTGACCATACTGATAGCTCGAACATATCAGCTAAGGTCCCAATTGAACAGTCGGCATATCTCCATACAAAACAAAATGATGACGTATAAAACTTCAATTCGGCGAACCTGCTTGCGCTCTCAGTTCAGACAAATCGAGCAAAACCAAAACCGGACCGTACAAAAAAATATTGTCCATTCGTCTCCGTTTGTACGAAACAATATCATTTACCGGGGTTTTGCCCTGGATTTGCCTCTAGAATGTGTAATGCTTCACACTACCTCTTTCATCGAAAACAGGAATCTCGAAAACTGTCTCGCTAATGAAGGATTCGAAACTCCAACAAATCGACGGCTCCTCCATCCCCGACACGTATTAGGTAGTCTTCATTTGAAAAACTGGACTGCATTGTGTACATATATAAAGTTATAATACACATACTTGATAATTATCTGTAAATAGTGACATAAATTCCTACAGCTTCGTTCTGTAGATTAAGTTTTACATATGAATGTTTTCTAGCAGCATTCATTAATTGTCGTTGAAATATATTACTGTTGTAATGGTCTCTAATATACAGGGTGTACAGAGTATGATCCGAAAATCTTCGCACACGTATTCTACAACTAGTTTCCAACAAAAACTGCCTCCTAGAGATTTTTTTTAGAGGCTTCGTTTTTGAGTTATTTCACTTTTAAGATTTTTTTCGTGTTTTCGAACTTACGTCACTAAAGCAGCCGTTACTCCGGCGTTTGCAAAGTATTTGCAAATCTAAGTATGCCGTTGGAAAGAACATAAAATTATCTATCGTCTCAGTCTTTAATACTAATTTTTTAAAAGGAACTAAAGGGTAAATATGAGCCTGAAAAGTAAATTTTGTCAAATTTTGAAAAAAACTTCTTTTTTTAATGGCTCATTATTCCCCCTTAATTTTGATGATACGTTTGAGCCTGTAAGCTTAAAAAATGCGCAAAAGTCTCAGCATTCCAATGGTATATTTAATTTTTAGGTTTTAGAGGGAACTTTTTTTTGGAAATTGAGATTTTATGCAAAAAAACGTGTATTTTCAAGCACATTAAATGTGCTCAAATTTTGAGGATTTTAAAAAAAAGGGAATAAGACCTACATACTTGAAACTTTTTTTCTTTTCTGGGTGTAGAATGTATCATGTCAACGGCATTACCTAAGAAATTTAAGTTTGAGTGAGGGCATCCGCGGAATGAATTGATGTAAATCAACTGTTGAATGTCTCCCGTTCTTGCTGATATGGTGAGGTTTGATCCCGTTGTTTGTTATGATTTCTCTCGTCTTCTCGTTGATAAAAACGTCGTAACGAGCAAGATGTTGAGTATGATAATGTGATTAACGGTCAAAGGTAGATCCACACACCCGTTCGATCACATCGGAAGTGCTTGAAAATACACGTTTTTTTGCATAAAATCTCAATTTCCTCAAAAAAGTTCCCTCTAAAACCTAAAAATTAAATATACCATTGGAATGCTGAGACTTTTGCGCATTTTTCAAGCTTACAGGCTCAAACGTATCATCAAAATTAAGGGGGAATAATGAGCCATTAAAAAAAGAAGTTTTTTTTTCAAAATTTGACAAAATTTACTTTTCAGGCTCATATTTACCCTTTAGTTCCTTTTAAAAAATTAGTATTAAAGACTGAGACGATAGATAATTTTATGTTCTTTCCAACGGCATACTTAGATTTGCAAATACTTTGCAAACGCCGGAGTAACGGCTGCTTTAGTGACGTTCGAAGTGAAGTTCGAAAACACGAAAAAAATCTTAAAAGTGAAACAACTCAAAAACGAAGTCTCTAAAAAAAATCTCTAGGAGGCACTTTTTGTTGGAAACTAGTTGTAGAATACGTGTGCGAAGATTTTCGGATCATACGCTGTACACCCAGTATAAATGAAGTTCGTATCTGTGGAATAAGTTTGTCCAACTAGCTCTATCATTCAACGAATGGTCTGGTCATGGCACAAATCGGAACAGTTACCTTGATTGGCGATTTAGCTAACACTATCCACGCCCCGCGATTAAAAGAGAGCAGGCCGCCGTGAGAACAGCCTGGTGGGGAGGACCCCTGCGGAAGGTGCCACTCCGTCTCTCCCTTCTGATCAGGTTGGCGAACCGACGGCATTCCTCTTCAATGACACCCCGAAGCTGGTTTCACCACTTTGATTTCTCAAGACATCACATTTTGCATAATTTACTTTAATGGATGAATTATCAGATCGACATCTAGATATACTCTCAGCTGGTTTATAATACACCAAGGCGGACATGGGGTGAAATATAAAAACTCATTTAAGGGGGTTGATGACTCAGTTTTAATTAAACACTCTTTCATGTACCTGTTTCTCTGGTTATAATCATGATATCTTCATACTTTTTTTTAATTTTTCCATCCACCCTTCATTAAACACTGAGCGAGTTTCAACTCTGTTATGAGAATATCATTTTACCTAGAGACAAAAGCTTAACAGGTTTTCCATATTTGTTAAGTTTATGATTTTTTAATTCCAGCCATGTTTCTGTTGGGAGTTTTTCTTTCAAACTTGTTCAACGACTGTAGTAAACGCCTCTCGACAATATATATACAGATATTTATAAATTTGACAAATAAAGAACACAGAAGATCAATGGCATAGCTCCAAACCGTCCTGCCTTCGAATCCCCAAACACAAGAGGTTTTCTCTAAGACACCTCGTGTTTCCTGCAGGCAAGGGGAGAAGATTGGCGAGATTCCGTCTCATCGACAAGCGAATTCGTAGCGAGAGGAATCTCAACCATATCATCATACAGGGTGTCCCAGGAGTTATGCACAACCCGATTCCTACGAGTTCTACGACTCGTTTCCGAACGAAAGTCCCTCGTAGCAATTTTTTGCCAGAGGCCTCGTTTACGAGTTATTCGCGATTTAAGACTTTTTTCGTGTTTTCTATCTTATGTCATTAAAACTGTCATAACTCCACAAACAACCACAAACCAAAACAACTACACCGTTGTAAAGCTGACAGTATGGCGCACGTTTTACCAGGCCTGCACAGTTCTGCGTCAAGCATTAATGGGGTTTCTAGGCGAGATGAAAAACAGGCGATTTCAAGATTTTGACAAAACTCCCATTTCGCGCAGCAGTCGCATCTTCAATGCAATGAAAAAATGTTTTCTGACATCAAATACATAGAAAATTTAACGCTCTTTCCAACGGTGTCATTGAATTTGAGCTATCTCCGAAATTGAGGGAGTTATGACCGTTTTAATGACATAAGATAGAAAACACGAAAAAAGTCTTAAATCGCGAATAACTCGGAAACGAGGCCTCTGGCAAAAAATTGCTACGAGGCATTTTTGTTCGGAAAGGAGTTGTAGAACACGTAGGAGTCGGATTGTGCATAACTCCTGGGACACCCTGTATAAGTGTCGGGATTCAGCAGAGTGGCAAGCTCGGATGTGTATTTATCAACACATCTGCAGAAAATATTCGACCACAGAAGCCTTTTATGTTGGCAAATCCCACGACGCCTTTCAACCTCCGCATTTACATTATGTATATTTTTGACTATGTTGTGACCATCCCTTACCATCTCAAAGTGATACTTAATTCACATGCGTAAACGTGAAATCCATCAAGCAAAACGTCGTCACGTTCTAACCTTCACATTTATCTCAAATTTAGCGAGTAGTAGAAGAAAACCGGTTTGATAATCTCATATCAATTTCAACACTATAATTCCATTAGAAGCTGCTGTGTACGTGGGAAAGTGTAATACTTGTAAGAAGATTGATTTCAACAATTTTCCACCCGACATTGCTGATATTCTCAACTTATACTTTTAACAAGATTAATTTCAACAATTTTCCTCTTGATATTGATGCAATTTTCAATTTATACTTGTAACAAGATTGATTTCAACAATTTTCCACCCGGCATTGATGACATTTTCAAGGAAGGTGAGGGTTAGGATGTACATGTTCTCTCATGAGTTTCATTGCTCACTTTTCAATATACCACTCTGCGCATGCGTAAATGTAAAATCCTCCAAACAAAATTCCTCAGCGTCTAATGGTCTGATACTGCTGAAATGTGAAGGGTTGTCGGGAAATTATGATCTAAAGAGGAAATTGCAACAATCTCAACAGTGTTTAAGCATTATCGTTTCTGATACAGAATCAGTGCCACCTGCAATACAGGTCGACTCACTCATTTGAAGGCGTTGGTGTCTGCGGGAACGTGTACCATTTCATATTTTCAGGTGAAGCATAGTAACAAGCTGCAATGTCATGTTTAAGAGAACATTTTAAGTTTATTTACACAATGATTTGTACGCTCATGTCACCCTACATACGTTTTCAATTTTAAAGATGTCATGCAGAAGGGCAAAATGTCTTATGTCCGCATTGAAGGTTTGATTTAAGGGCGATATTTCGTGAGTTATACCTCTCGTGGAAACCTTGGGGATCTCACAATCTTCTTGACCCTCCCGAAAGCCGTCTTCGCAGCCCTGAAATTGACTACTGCCGACTACCATCTCCTACGTGTACCCTGCCGGAAGTGGCACATTTGATCGGGTCCGACCGGCGGCCTTCGGATTGAGTTTCTACTATTCAACTATTCATATGAGGAGGTCGTTGACGCGACCAGTTCTGTCCGAGAAATAACTGGACGCGCAAGGCCTACGACGATCGAGAGGCGAAGGGAAACGGGGGGAGAGTGAAGGGATCGATTTCCATAATGAGCGCTCAAAATTCGAAATCTGAATAATTTAGCAGTCAAGTTGATTGTTTGAAGGAATGTTTCTGGTTTGAAAATCTTCCGAAATCGAATCAATCAAAAGAAACTTTCTCTGCGATATCTTGCAGGTGTCAAACTGAGTGGTTGCAGCTAAAATCGTTGTCATATGATGGGAAACATGTAGGGAAAGCAATCTTCCCGAATTTTCCAGGAAAATGAGGCTATTATTCAAAATTTTCATCATAAAAATCTATCTTGACGCTTTCTAAAACATCTTTCAAACAAGCTTTAAATAATTACTTATAGGCTTTTCTTTTGATTTATTGAGCACTCGGTGTAAACATTTTCATTTAAATTTTCTCTAGGTTGGTCAACCATGTGTTTATCACATTTTAGTCAATAACTATACTTAGAATTGAAATGTAAAATATCTGGTCTTTCGAAAAAATCGCCTTTCTTCAAGCATTTTCGACATACATTTTTCCAAATTTTTGAAAAAACCTCGTTTTTATCCTTGATTTTGATTGTAATCGTGGTGGAGATTAATATTTCAATCACATTTTAGTCAATAACTGTACCTACTTAGTATTGAAATTTAAAAAATTTGGTCTTTCGAAAAAATCGCCTTTTTCAAGCATTTTCGACATAGATTTTTCCAAATTTTCGAAAAAACCTCGTTTTTATCCTCGATTTTAATCGTAATTGTGGTGGAGGTGAATATTTTAATCCTAATCATCTTCTCGAGTAGAATTTTAATCTTACGAATCTTAGGGATTTTAATTGAAATTAGTATTCGTTTAATCAAGTTTACGATAACTTTGCCCTCGCCTGCTTCATTCCATAAAACGAGTGACTTTGTTTGAGTAGGTAAGTAATCACTTTTCACACGAGGGAATTTCTTATTATTTCTTCCGAAAAATGACTTTCCTTTTATACTTCATTGTATTTATTGGGTTTGCACTTATTTCTAAATAAATAGTCGATCTAGTTTGATTCAGCGAAATAAAAAATCCAATGTTCGACCTCTGGTCTTTTCCACACAGCGAATTCGAGGACTAAATTAACGATGGACTGTTCAACGCGCAAACAAACCTCGTGACGTCGTGGAAACCAACACCGCCGCGTTACTTTTCCAACACTCGTAGGAACAAGGGAAAATTATGTATTTATGTTTCCATACAGAAACTACCTTTTTTAAGGTTCTTGGGTACGAGTCTTGGTTAGACAAACGATTTTGAATTTTTTAAATAATTACTAGATAGTGGCCAATTGTGACTAATGACGTCATAATTTCGCGGAAAAAGTCATATTCCTTATGCAGGAGCTTAACGAAATTCGGAGATTATAATTGTCGCCTTTGGCTTATGACGTCTTAAAGCGCAGTGGTAGTCCTGTATACTGATTTCTAAAATCCGTAGGCCACCCTGAGAATAGTCCGTAGATTAACATAGAAAAACGAAGCATTAAACTTTAGTGATCAAACATTTAACAAATTAAATGATGAAAAACGGACTAAGACCGCGTATAAATCGACAAATGTTTACTTTTTAGCAGAACGTAACTCAAAACAAGTTTATTAATTAAGAACTAAGTCTTTTCAGAATTAAAACTCGGATCTATGCTGAAAATTGGTACTTAAATTTCATTAAATTGAAATGTATTCATGTGGTAATCAAAAAAATCGATAAAAATGCAAAAAAATCTCTCTGATTCTTTGATTGAAAGAATATTTTTGAGAATAATTTTTTGCCATCAAATGAATAATTCATACCACTCACACACGTTCTCACAGAATCGGTACCGAATGGGAATAATTGATTCGATTCTGTCTTCTATTAAGTACACGTTATTGAAAACTTACCAATCAAAACAAATCGATACATAGAAACTATTTTGCCACGATATTTCACCGTACGAATAACGCACGAAGGTTACCACGTGAAAGTATAGTTTCTCACACCATTTATATTTCTACTTGCTCAAATAATTCTCGCAACTCGATTAACGATAAAAGGATCGCTGGAACGACTCCGCGTCTTTCACACATGGGAACATCTGATTGAAGCTTCCCTCCTCATCGGTTCCCAGAATCCTCGTTTAAACAGATTGAACGCCATCGAGTTTAAACTATGGGAAAGGACAAAACTTTTTATCCAACCGGAACGAGGATCGGTTTAGGCCTACGTGCCTCAGACCACAAACTCCGGTGACTCATGGGCTCCTCTCCCCGACGGCCACTGCCAGACGTCAAGTCATATTTCAACATTTCAAGTTTTCTCTTGTCTGGGGTTTTTTAGGTAGCCGCTGGATTTTTTTTTCCCCGCGGACCTTCATGTGGTACAAGTTGTTTTTCTCTTGCTGAATGAGATCATCGACATGTCGTAACCTGTTTCGCTGTTTAATCTACCGCTCTGTTGTAGGATAATTAAAGAAATGAATAATAATTTGTCTGTCAAATCTGGTTTTAATATGGAACATGTACAGGGTGAGTCAACAAAACTTGCTGATTTGAAAGGTCAATTTAAAAAAAAAGTATCCAAGATATCAATGCGATTCAAATTCTATTATGTTAACAAGATCTTCCAAATTTGTTTCATATGGTTTTAAAAATGGTATCCCTCAAATGACCCCCCCCCCCACTTTCAATGCACTGAAACACTCGATTTCGGAAGTTTTGGTCCACTCGTCTGAGCATATCGAGGGGAATTTCAGCAATTTCTTGTCGGATATTGTCCTTGAGTTGTCCTATGGTCGTGGGACGATCCACGTAAAAAATGGACTTGTGATAGCCCCACAACAAAAAAATCTCATTGCGTTAAGTCTGAGGACCGCGCCAGCCGTTGCAGATCCCTTGGTGAGATGTCCAGTCCAGTCCATTATTTACGTGGATCGTCCCACGACATAGACAATATCTGACGAAATATTCCCCTCGATGTGCTCAGACGAGTGGACCAAAACTTCGAAATCGAGTGTTTCAGTGCATTAAAATGGGATGTCATTTGCCATAAAATGTTTAAACCCATACGAAATAAATTTGGAAGATCTTGTTATCATAATAAAATTTGAATCGCATTGATATCTTGGATACTTTGTTTTAAATTCACCTTTCAAATCAGCAAGTTTTGTTGACTCACCCTGTATTATGCTGCCCCTAAACGATCAATAATTATGTCATTACAGATAATGACATTACTACTTAATTCCGTCCTTCATTCATTTTAGACTGTCAGTAAAAATGTCATTATTTCGTTCAGTGTCTCAAGCCAAACATTTTGTCTGTATTTAATAATGGATCGTCGCATAGCAACTTGTGCGATTATCGCGTTTGTTGTTAAACAAAGATTGAATCGTGAACAGTGGATGAAGAAATGGCTAAAGAAACGTTAGCAGCATTCTCATCTTGTCATGCTGATAGAAATCAGGGCGTTAAAAGAGGCTGAAGATTTCTGCAACTATTTTCGAATGGATGGAAGTTGTTTCGATTAGCTACTCGAATTGGTTACTCCTTAGTAATTGAAACAAAACTATCATGAGACAGAGTGTAACCGTCAAGGGAGCCTAGCTGTCACGTTAAGATACCTGGCAACAGGGAGGAACTTCAAAGATTTGAAATTTTAGCATTGCTTATCCACTTGCTGCAGAACAACATAGAAATAAGCCAAGCCGATTACCCCTGTGAACGGGTACGAGATGTAATCATTGTCCTGAGGAATCCCTTCGTAGGTTTCAATGAAAGACCGTAGAAGATCTTCATTTTCACCGGTTACCCCCTCGTTCTCTTTTATATTACAGCATCGCTGTCCATTGTTCGCAGATGATCACTGTTGAGCACTTGTTCAGCTGAGTAATGACGGTGAACTGACGTCAACCACCATACACTATCAGTAATAATGACAGTATCCCCTTCCTCCCAAAATAATGACGCCTCAATATCAGAAAATCCGGATCTCCATCATTCCAGCCTGTCATTCTATCATTACCAACCCAAGACTTTCAGTATTACTGTCATTCTGATAAGGTATTGACACTAATATTTATCGTGTAGGGGGCCGCTTTAGGGTCTTTTCCAAATTTCGGTCACATTTGGGTATCGACTTTTCTAAAAAAAAAAAAAAAAAAGAAAAAGGGAACTTGATAAATTTTCTTGTTCCAAATCAATCACTGTGGTTCTCTCGGCATATTACTCATGTACGCATAATATCGAAAGGTACTGCTGATACGCCATTTTGAAAAATTAAACTTTTGCAGGGAGTGAGGTATATACTACTATTTTTCCCTTCTTGAGCCTCCAACCTCCCTGGGAATCGCCGCTCAAGTCTTTCAATTTAGGTGAATAGAACAGCACAAATTAGCTCAATTTTAGCTACAGTAAATACTAAGGTTTCCATGCCAAATTTTGCAAGCAGATCTCACTCCCTATAATTTATGAAGCTATGGATATTGAAGGGAGTGAGGTTTTAACCTTCCACCGCCTTTACATGCCACAAATCAATTGAAACTGGTTGTGCCAAAATGTTGTCAACGAACTTCCAACAACTAGACTAATTTTCAACAAGTGTTATCAAGTTTCACTTGCCACAGTCAGAATGTTATTGGAGTAGGGAGTGGGAGTTAAAAAAATCCTAACTGCTGCTTACGGGGATGGTTTTCCGGGTAGAACTGACTGGGAATGTCCAAACAAAATCCAGTCACCAGCGTTGGGACCATCTTGAATAAGGGATGTCAACAGAATAGAAGCAACTTCATGAACACCCTTTCCCGCCAGTTGGGGGCCACTTTTCAAAACATAGTAGGGAGTGAAGGAAAACTCTGTGACACTGAAATAATGGGTTGTTAAGGCGACTTGCTTTGATCCAATATTTTTTTCTGAGGCGGATCTCCATTTTAAATGGTATGTTCTTTCATAGTGTAAGTGGATATAAGGCCCCAATAAATATTTCGCTGAGTAGTGATGATGGATGTTGTATACCTCTGGTTAGTAACAGCTGTAGGGAGTGAGAACGCAACACTTCGGTATTTTCTCCTGGGTCCTCTAGTCACATCTCAAACATATTTATCCATGGAACATGTACATCCAGATAGGAGAGAAATTTTAAAAAAATTACAAAATTGTTACAGTTTTTGTACAGTACAGTACTCAGTTGAGATTTGACGTCAATACTGATCAGTGATATAAATGTGACCGAAATTTTGAAATTACCCATTAACACATTCCACGCCGCCAATGTTGGAGCGATTTTCGGTGTACCCACACAGATATTATACCACACAGATTCGCAAAGCGAATAGAAATATTTACAATGACTAGTAATTAATAGAAATGGTTTTCCTCGATGATATCTGAGCAAGGTAAGTACGTTTTGTACTACCGATTGAATCTAGTGGCTATATAGGTACTGTTAAATGATCCCTAATAAATGGGTATATTACGGGTAATTTCGAAATGTCGGTCTAATTGACCCAAAAAATTGCTCTTATAAAATGGTTGAAACCCTTATTTTTCGGGTTGTGTATGTATTCAAATTTCTTAAGTAATCCTGTGAAATGGGCACACATAATCTCCAATAGTTTTGGAGATGTTGATGAAAAAATTGAAATTAAGATCTAGGGAGTGAGAAAAATATCAATCAATGACCAAGATTTAATCATTTTATTAACAACGTCAACCTTTAAGGTAAAAACTAAGTTAATGGTTTTATTTTTATTATTATTGTCGTTGACACAGTTTCTCTCATTGAATCAGATACAAGCCCTTCGTGTATTGTCTATCATATCAATCTATCATATTTTGGAAAAACAATGTAGGGATGAGTATCTGGAAAAATGTTTTGTATCTGAACTACTAAGTTAAGACATCCTGCAGACTGAGAAAATTCTGCTCATGTATCTTGCAATGGAAATAATTAACTTACATACATCTATACGTAGTCTACCACCCTAATAAAACAGAATTTCAGTAAGTTTTTAGTTGAACTTACGGGAATATAATTGTAACGAAATTTTGAAATTATCATTATGCAAACCTGCAACGGCCAAGTTCTGAGGTCTATGCTTTGGACTCATTCTGGTGCATTCATTCGGTATCTGGTCGGTTTGGGGTTATTTAAATGTTTATAACGCAATCAGAAATAGGATTCCATATTTGCCGAGCAGAAATGAAGTATAACTCCCTTACAACAAGAGTTTTCGAGATGAAAAAGCGCCAACAACAAAGTGGACATCAAAATGCCCGGTTCCGCCTCCCATATGGGGGAACCAAGAGCATTCTCCTGTAGAATGAACAAACTAGAATGCGATAGCAAGAAGAAATGGGCAATACAATCGGCCTTACATTCAATTTCTGGGATAAACGATAGATAGCAGTAGGAGGGTTCTGAGAACGGATTCAGTCGAGCGGCTCACTTGAGGGGTTCCCCCTGTCATTCGTTTTTAATGGCTAAATCATGAGAGGTACTACTCCTAATTTATGTCGAAAGCTTTTCAGAGCTTCCTGTTTACCGATATGAAGGGATTTTATTTGACGATGAACCTTCCATAGTACTCAGTTATGTCAGACTTGTGAGAATCGTCAGAAACTTCATAAAATGTATCATTTAATTTCTGATTCAAGAACTCAACTCGAACGAAAACAGTATAAATCAGTGTTGCCAAAATTGGAATTTCAATTACAATAATTTTTATGTAATTGTGGGCCAATTAGTTCAATTACTCGTGCTGGAGACTCAGTTTGTAGCTGTTTATTCCTAAAATAGCTTTGTCTCTTTACGTTTCAAAGTGTGTAGATTACGAATCTGCAATATCCTTTCAGGTCTTATTTAAATTGGTCGAAAAAATCACCAATTCTGCACAAAGCCTCCATTAGGGGTCTAGTTGGTCGTAACATCACCCCAGACCGATCTCCTCATTCTATGGGAAATACAAAAAAATGTTGCAGAACGGGTTCGTCCAGCCCTGTTATCTTCTTCTTCTTTGTGGCACTACAATCCCAGTGGAATCATGGCCTCGTTCAACAGATTCTTCCATGTGGCTCGATCTTGCGCGGTTGTTCTACAGTCAGTGACCCCCAGAATGGCACGCGAATCCTGCGCTACACCATCCAACCACCGCAACCTCGGCCCTTCCAATCTTCGAGGACGGTCGAGTTCTTCATTAATTAGTTTATTGGAGATTTCACGGTGGTCCATATGACATGTCCTGCCCAACGAAGCCGTCCAATCCGATTGAAGTGTACTACGTCCCTTTCCCCATAGAGGGTATATTTGTTTCGAGGTTGGTTCTTCTTCTCCAATCCAGTCCCTCTCGCACAGGGCCGAAAATCCTCCTCAGGACTATACGATCGAAGCGCTGCAGTGCTGCTTCATTATGCACAGATGGTGTCCAGCACTCCGATCCATAAGTTAGCACAGGTCTGATTAACGTTTTATGCAGCCAGATTTTCGTAGTGCGTATAAGGAGTCTGCTCTTCATCTGCTTTATGAGACCAAAGTACGCTCGGTTCGGCGCAAGGATTCTGCTTATTATTTCATGGCTCATGCTATTATCTGCATTAATTTGGGTTCCTAAGTAGGTGAACTCATCAACCCATGCAAATCTATGTTCACCGACGTTAACGATTTTATCATGGTCTTCTGGTGCACCATGGTGCTCCGTCGCCATGTACTGTCAGCCTTTCAAGCCCCAGACCACCACCAACGCCTCCCTCATTGCAGGAAGCGATCGACTCACGAGGTCTATGTCATCTGCATAAGTTAGCAGCTGCACAGACCTGTTAATAATTGTCCCACCAACCTGTATCTTAGCCGCTTTATGGCTGTTTCCAGTGCCATGTTGAAAAGAAGGCACCCCGGACCGTCCCCCTGCCTAAGCCCTCTGTGTGTGTGAAATTCTTCGGAGCAGTCAGACTGCACACGCACTACACAAGTAATTTCATTCATGGTCTTCCTAATGAGGCTCACCAATTTAGGGGGACTTCCATTTCCATCAGTACAGAATATGCAGCTTTTCTCTCAGGCAGCTCTGTTATCACTTTTGCTTAATTCACTGATTTTCCATGCTCTTCATTTTCGTTTAGTGTACTTAAATCCCTGCAGAGGTGATTTTCTTTGAAGTTATCCTGAATAAATATGAAAGATTGCACTTTTTTCACCTAGTAATTGGTAGTTGCAATTACGGTGTTGAAATCCCAATCGTTTGTGCCAATGTAATTCAAAGTGTAATTAATTACTTATTGTAATTGATTACTGCAAACTCAGGTAGAAATTAAGCTTCACACAAGGATTTCGCAGTGACGCGCACATTTATATTTTCTAATTTACGTTGCGTTGCTTCCTCTATTTTCTATTTATGAACCAAATAAACAGTTCTTCTCGCTCTCGCTCTGATACTTCATAAGTAGGCTGATATTCGTTTTCCATTAAATCTCTTCGACCGCATTGTCAATCTAACAGAACGACAGAGTCCTCTCTGCAACATTTTTGCGGTTTCCCTTCTTGATTAAGTCAGTGAACTTGGCTCTGCTCTCGTGAATAGTTCGAAGTCCAGGAATTTTGTACGGTTTCGTTCCATTTTAATTGAAAAAAACAAACATTTTTGGTATATTATTTTCAATAATGAATCTTTGTAATAAAAATTATTGGTTGACGTTTTACATAGCTACAATTAAAAACCACTGAAATTTAACGAGATAAAATAAAATACAGACAAAAAAGGATTCTTCCGCTAGTTCGCCTGTATTTGAAGCTTGGGAGATAGCATAATAGATCGAATAATCGTATAACATCAACTGATCTGTTGCGGGCTGTCGCCAGCCACTCGTCATTCTTGTCACGCGGTCTCTTCCGGACCTCCTCTGAGCAACCTCTGAATGCTGAGCGAACAGATAATTGCACAGAAAACCGAATGATTTCACTGGATTCAGAAAACCAATTTCTATCTGAATCAAACAAAAAATATTGGATACATTTTTTATGTAAATCATTCATGTATGTTTATATCTACTCCTCTATTGGGGTACATTATCTAAATTTGGTGTTTCCATTGATTGTATTCTAGATGTCACAATTAGACCCGTTTATATTTATTCTGAAGAGTAATTAAGCGGATCAGTGTGTTTCCATACAATTAACATCTGGAAGATTTCGTCTTAAATATAACTCCATAAACATTAAACTTTTCTAGTCACTTTGTACAAAACAAAAGCAGACCGATGGAATAATATACAATAAGTTGTTTTTTGTTAGTTTTTATCCGAATTAGATGACGTTTTCAAGGAACGTAAGGGTTTGGAGGTAGATGGTCTCCTATCAATTTCATCACTCAGAAGTCAATAGGTACCTCACTGCTGAGCATGCGCGTGAAATCCGTCAAACATCAATTTCCTAGATTCTAGTAGCCTGAAATTTTGAGGATACGTGGAAAAAATCAATTTAATAATCGAATATCAATTTCAACTCGTTTGTATCATTTTGTATTCACCAGAGAATTGGTACGACAGTCCCGCAATGCCTGACCACTTAAGCAGTTGAAGGCGTTGGTGTCCCTCATCATTTTTGTCCCTTGAATCGTCGTAATAAACTTGAGTTAAACATTTTTCAAGCTTCAAAATCTTTCATGTTTATTTACGAAATTTACGGCACTTTTATGTACAGCATAAACATAACATGAATGTTCACGTTACTGAAACGTAGATTGTCCGCGCAGCTTCCAACTTATAGGACTTTTTTTAATCTCATTAATTTTCAGTTGGTGGGAGCCAAAATTTGAGGGACTACTAAAATCTAATTGTTTTATTGAATTTCTCCTCGTTACTGGAAATTTTAGGGTTTTCAGAAATCTCAAAAACCAAATTTCGATGATCCGGCTTCAATGACTTATAGACCCACGTTTGGTGCCGCAATCATAGTTGGGGAATTCTTCCAAGTTCCAACTTCTTAACAAGAAGGCAACATTTTAGTTTTAATGAAATTTAAATTCGGAATTTCGAATTTCTAAAACTGGTGCCTTCCAAAGTGTTCCTTCCTGGTCGTGCATTCCGTTAAGAATATTTGACAATTTTCAGGCCACAATAAGAGACGAGGGAGCAAAATTTCGATTTTGAATATGCCTACAAATTCTGGGCAGTTTATAATTGTTGTTTTTATTATGTACCAAAGAAAACATTCAATAATTTGATGGCTCCCCACAAAAACCATCAAAAAGACCATCAATTTTCGGACAATGAATGTCACATATGGAATGTGGAACAAGGTAGTTTTAAGCCCTCCACTTCAGGTGTTAATACGGATATTTTCATTTGGCAAGTTGGTACCACTTCAGTCAGCCTTCGCTCTCGACAATAATAATTATTACCAGCGATGTACATTTGCGAGGCAACAAGGCCTATCTGTTGATATTGTCGCTCCTCTTGAGATATTTCCTACCACCATTCTCAACCAAAACAAAGGCGGAGACCCAAATTTAATCCAATGAACTGAGAAGAAACATTCACTTACAACGGACTAAGTCACTCGCGAAGAAGTTGTGGAAACCCTTTTTAATAAAAACGGAGTAACATAAAACGTTGTCTATATTTCCACGAAAGTAAAGAGTTACACAGTTAAATCGATTTCGACAGTTTGGTCATAATCAGTAACAAACATGAACTGGAAGTACACCACAGAAAGCATATCTTATAATATAACTGTAATCGATCACATGACTGAATAGATCACATGGCTGTGTTGTCCATCCATCTGCATGAATCCAATCATAGCTTTAGTTTTGATCTGACAAACAGGCAATATGTAGAATTTCCTCACTTTTGGCCAAAGGGAGGTATGTTGGATGTGCTAGAAAAATTCGAAATTGTTAAGAGTAATAGGTCAGGAAAATGTTTAAACGATGTCATTCCTCAAAATATTTCACCATTATTGGGTTCTTTCTTGCAATAAGTTTAGCTCCACCTCTCATAATGATACTGTTTGTGCCCCTTTCACTTTGTAAGCCTTGAGTGGCATTGGTTGGTCCTCCCCGCCCGTTTCACTTCTTTGAGCCAATAAGATTCAATCTCCTCTCACTTGATCCTATATAAGATATGCTTTCTGTGATGTACTTTCAGTTCATGTTTGTTACTGATGATGACCTAATCGCCGAAATCGATTCAACTGTGTAACTCTTTACTTTCGTGGAAATATAGACAACGTTTTATCTTACTCCGTTTTTATTTTTATTCACTAACAATGCTGAAATTCTAGGGTAACACTTCCTTGTAACACTTCAAGAAATGACTTCAAATCTGGAAAAACGCCACTAACAGAGATGATTGCAACTGGCAGTTGATGAGATGCAGAAAGCCAGCCTTCAGGACGGTGGTAGGCTCACCGAATTTGGGCTTGAAGCTAAAAATTGCTCGAACAGTTGATTGCCCTCTCCTTCACCTATCTCATCGAGATTCTGCATGGTGACACGTCTAATCCTTAATAAAATAATAATAATAATGATAAAATGAACAAATAAAAGTGATCGACTTGACATCAAGAGAGGGGAAGATTTGCGTCTTCTTATCACCAGCATCGAACCTGAGGTCAAGAAATTGGCTTTCATGCGCCAACCACAGGTATCGCACTGATATATTATTTTTTCAAACATAATTTCGCTGTAATAATGTAACGTTTCCGTTTTATTGTTCTTCAAAAGGTAGGGGAACGAGGGGTAATACCGTGCACTTAAATTTGGAACCATACAGTTAAGGGACAGAACGACATAAAAATGTTTTTCTTGGACGAATGGCTCTAGAATTTATTCTATTTTCGATATCCGAGCAAATCCCTTACATGAAAGAATTTTTAAACGAAAAACAGCCGTGAATGTTAATAAAGTGCTTTGGGTGGCATTTCCCACACTGTGGGGTAATGACGCCCAACCCCGAGAACTGAATTATGTTCTCCTCTCTACCGTCATTCAACCCATTTTTTCCAAAGTTAGAAGGTTAAATGTATTTATAACAATAAAAACCATGAAAACAGTCAATAAACTATAGTTAAAATGAACGATGACTTAGAAATAGGTAAATTACAGTATTGTATATAGAACTTTTTTGAACCCACACTAATATTTAGCTTTTCTTTCTTTACAAAATTATAAAATAGCCTTGTATACATCACATAGTCCGTGATCAGGTCGTCCCATGGAACACATGTAGTGGCCGCTGTGATTGCAGTGTTCGCAATTCCACTTTGGCGAATTATTATCGGCTTCTTGGCAAATTGTACACAAGCTGTCCACAAAAGACGAAGTCAAGAATTCTTCAACATCTTCGTCTGTGTCTACAACAAGGTCTCCCTCAGAGATATCTCCCCAGTCATCACTGTCACTGCTCTCACTTCTGGTTCTCTTGTGCTTCTCTTTCTTTTTTTGAGGTCTTTCAATTTTTTTCATGATTTCCACCTTTCTTCTTCTTCTTCTTCTGAACCCCATCTCTGCTACTAGTAGTGAGTTGATCAAAATCCAGCTGAATTTGGCGCTTTGTTGGTTATTTGTTGTTCTTTTCCATCTTTTTTTGACGTTTCAGAAATGCATGGCATTCCTCCGATACGATGGGCGGCATTACCCCAATGTTTACGTTTTCGTAATTCATTAACTCTGACTTCATTTACAATCAAAACTTAAATTTGGTTAGTGCATCAGAAAGATGATGAAATTCCGCGTGTATACATGAAAACTAATCTAAAAAAGAGTTGAAAATGGGACTTACATTGCTTATTTCCGATGTCACAAGCTGCCCACAAAAGACGAAGTCAAGAATGCTTCAACATCTTCGTCTGTGTCTACAACAAGGTCTCCCTCAGAGATATCTCCCCAGTTGTCACTGCTCTCACTTCTGGTTCTCTTGTTGAGGTCTTTCAATTTTTTTCATGATTTCCACCTTTCTTCTTCTTCTTCTTCTGAACCCCATCTCTGCTACTAGTAGTGAGTTGATCAAAATCCAGCTGAATTCGGCGCTTTGTTGGTTATTTGTTGTTCTTTTCCATCTTTTTCTTGACGTTTCAGAAATAAACAGCATTCCCCCGATACGATGGGCGACATCACCCCAATGTTTACGTTTTCGTAATTCATTCACGCTGACTTAATTTACCATCAAAACTTAAATTTGCTTAGTGCATCAGGAAGATGATGAAATTCTGCGTATATACATGAAAACTAATCTAAAAAAGAGTTGAAAATGGGACTTACATTGCTTATTTCCAATGCACAAGAAATAACGTCAAACGATTCGGAAAAATACTCACTGCACTCACGTCAAGAAGGCTAACTTTGCAGGTAGGGTAACGCTAGAACCTAGTTGATGGGAAATTTCTCTAGGATCGGCCCTCACTCCCACGTTTCTGGTGTCGATTCAAACATCCGAAACAGCCATGGGCGGCATTACCCGATGCACGGTATTACCCCTCATTCCCCTATTGCTGTTTCATTGATTTCAACTTATAACGGACTTCTTCTGGTCTTCATTGTTATCATGAAGGGGCTGGAAAATATTCAGCTTCTCAGGGGGTTCGAAAAAACTTGGGAACTGCTGGGTTAAGTTAACTTTATGAAGTGATTATGACCTCAACTTTAGTAGATCTTGCGTGAAGTCTTACTACGATGTCTTGGAGATGACGATTAAATAGACCGCGTTTATAGATGGCAAGACCTCGGAAACTGCCTTGAGTTATAATTTTCTTCGGATCGCTTTTTTAATTTGAATAACTGGTTGTAATAGCATGGAATCAACGAGAAATCTAGTTCTTCCCATGCGTTGTTCAGGTGCGTATTAAAAGCTACTCCCATGCCGGAGTGTTGAGTGGGTGACGAAGACTCCACTTACTGTGAAGCATTTCTAACAGATACTGAGCACAATGAAAAACGTTTCATATCATTGAACAAAGCTTTATTATTTCTGTATTAGATTGATCCATTGTTAATACAGATTATTTAGTCTTGGAGTGCCCATTCCTTGTAATTGTACTCTAGATGCCTTAAAAAATGCAGTATTAATATTTCAGCATAGTTGGGGGAAGAAACGAGTTTGAAACAAAGGAATTCCAGCTGATTAGTATCTCTCTTATGCCTTGGAATTGATTCCTAGATGTTTCGAGTAGACTTTTGGTTGTAGATGGTTCTTCTTCATTTTTGTTGCATTCGGATCAATTATTACAGCCTGCGCGCAAGACGTATTGTAAATTTCTGGCAACAAGTATAACCTCTGATGGACTACAGCTTGTAATTTTACAATCTTCAACGACTTCTAACACAATAACACAAGTTACGCGAACTATGGTCAAAACATACACGTATTGAAGTTCTCTTAACATACGTCATAGGTTGTCTTGCGGTCACGTCAATTTATCTACCCCTCATAAATCTTCGGCGTTAACTTCGAGACGTTAGTTCAATTACAGAACGAAGACACACACCTCCCGTCATCCCAACGGTCAATAAAAACGCCGTACATCAACTATAAATTGACGTATTAATGGGTTTCACGCATTGTTTCGATTGCTCGATGTATCATCTGTAACTGAATACATTTTACAGCTTCCAGTAGATAATTCTTAACGGAAAAGGTGCAACAATTTGGGTATACTGCATTGTTCAGCTTTGATCATTCAGATTTACTATTCTGTTTTAGATCAGGTTTTTTGTTTGATTTAGATAGAAATTAGTTCTCGAATCGATTGGGCCCATTCCGGTTGCTGCAGGATCATCAGTTCGCTTACTAATCGCAGGCCTGTCTTTAAACGCAAGAGTGGATGCTATAAAAATGATTGGCGACACATCCGTTCCAAGGTGGATACTATACGAATTTACTATCTGTACTGCTGTCTCCGATCGAGTTTTTCATAACTGATTTATATACAGGGTGTTACATTTCGTGACGGTCACAGGGCCAGGAGAAGATTCTACGAACAACTTTTGATCGAAAATGCCTCAGCATTTTCTGTTGTCACCCTTGGAAATGCTTTTTGTTTTTAGTTTTAAGATTTTTTTCATTTTTTTGACCTTTCTACGTTAAAACGGCCATATCTCCCCCGTTTTGCGTGCGATTTCAAATCTGTTTCCACTATTGGAAAGAACGTTAAATTTCCCATCGCCCTAATGGGGAACCAACTCTTTTGAGCCGGCGAAACGGGTGAAAAATGAGCTTGAAAAGGACACATTGTCAAATCGTGGAGATCTTGAGTTTCTTCAAACGCTTATGAGTCCCTTTAATAAGGCTTGTGAATTTTAGCCTGTAGTGCTAAAAGATGCGTCAAAATCTAGGCTTTCCAGCGATATTACCAGATTTGAAATTCCGGGTAGTTTCCTGGGAGAAAATTGCTTGTCAAGTAAGGAAAACGTGGTTTTTCACGGGTTACTCCGGTTTTTCTTCATGCGTTGATTCGTCTGGTTAAAAAAACAAATTCTAACTCGGATTTTTTTAAAAAAATTATCAATGAAACATTGTAATACATTGTACATTTTTACTGTAGATACTGTTCAAAATGTCCACCAATGTGTTTACGACACGAGACAAAACACCAGGAAGCTGGAGCGAGCAGTCGACATCGTTCGGCGGAGGTGCCGTCTCTGCATTGAGTAGAATGTTGGACATTTCGAACAGTTTCTACAGTAAAAATGTACAATTTATTACAATGCTTCATTAATTTTTTTTTTTTAAATCTGAGTTCGATTTACTTTTTTTTACCAGACTTTCCCGTGAAAAACGCTCCGGAAACAGTGACGAAAGACGAACGACGGGAGACCATGCAGAAATGGCAAAGTAGATGGAGATTTGAAAGCCGCGGACGCTGGACGGCTGGGCTCATCCACGGCGTGGAGGATTGGCTTGCCAGGAAGCATGGGGAGACTAATTATTATCTCACCCAGTTCCTGACAAGCCACGAATATTTCCGGGCATACCTGGTAAGGATTGGCAAGACGACAGAAGCGGAGTGTCTATACTGCAGTGAAGGCGAGGACGACGTATACCACAAATTTTTTGGGTGCCCAGGCTGGATGAGAACAGTCTGATGGAAGAGTTTGATGACTGGCAACCAGAAACTACCGTGGCGAAGATGTTAACAACAAAGGATGGGTGGGACGCGGTATGCGCGTATGGTATGGCCGTCCTGAAGGAGAAAGAGAGGGACAGGGGATCAGGCTTGAGCCAACTCTCCCACCTCCCCCTCTCTCTTCAGACGAATATGACAAGAAGTGGTAGTGATGTAGTTTCTCCGACATGGACGCAAAGAGCAATGCCTGCGGCAACGGGCCATACAGGCTTGGTAAGAGCTAATTTATGCGCGAGTGCGGTATGGGTGGCATAGAGCCAATGATGTGCATGGTCGCAAAATTTGCGCTAAAGGTGAACTGGGACAGGAGTTCTTCTCTGTTTATGGTGTAAGGACAGGAGTGGTTTTGCTGTCTTTTGTAGACAGGAGGCCCTTCGGGCAAAGTAGTGCATGAATAGTGCGGATGTGACGGTTAAAAATGATAAATCAGGACGCGAGTGTTTGTCTGTGAGGGACAGGATGTTTTAGTCAAGGACAGGAGGGCCTTCGGGCTAAGCATGGGACTGCCCCCAAGTAATGCCAAAAAGTAGTTCCAGGGCAGTTTTTCCCTAAGCTAAGGACTCAAAGTGGGTTTTTTAGTTGGTAGTTTCCTACCAAAAGGTAGTTTCCTAAAGGTAGGGAGTCCAACAGTATGCTTTGTTACGCATTTTGGTTTATTATTCAATCGCTCTGGAAAAAAAAATTCTAACCCCCCCCTGAAAATTTCATGGTTTACGTTTCAAAGGGTGTAGAATCCGAATCTACAATAAAAAAATTTTCCGTCCGTACGCCGTACGCACGATTTTTCCCAAACGGCTGGAGCAAAAGATCTGAAATTTTCAGGAAAAATCCATCTTGGTCCGACGACGCCCCAATTCTTGAGCCAGCTCTCTCACTCAATTTAAAGTGCCCTTTAAGGGCTGTCAAAGTTTTGTAAAATCCCTAAAAACCTCAAAACAAGTCGAATCGGCCTAAATATTTACCTATTTGAAGAACATACCACGAGGAATCGAATGAGACCCTCCCCAGGTCCGTAGGTCAAACCATTCCCGATCTATGGCCCGATTTATAGTGCCAACATTTGCGTTTTTTGGTTTATTATTGTTTGTTTGTAACCTAGTGATGCCGGTAGCGTCGAGTTGTAGTGAATGTGGATACTGGAGTGATAGCCGATGTTGATACTTGTAGTTTATAGCCGATACACGGGTTGAAGCATTCTGATATGCATGAAACACTGATGATATATAGGTAAATATTATTCAATATTATTAGTGGGGTAAATAAGTATTCTTTCTCTGGGGTTTATTATTCAATTGGCTTGCGTTCATGATTTGAATCTGTACTGAGCTTCGGAGTGTGCGTGTTTCACAGGTGATATTCAGAATAGAAGGATAGAGCGATTATTGAATTTCAGGAGATATTCATAGAGCACGTAAATCTGTTCTCAACCAAAATACCTATTTGGATTGATCAGTTGATCATATTTGTGTGCCTCCTGAAATTCAATAATCGCTCTATCACCTGTGAAACACACACACTGCAAATTCTTTCAGTGGGGTCTATTATTCAATTTTATTCATTCGAGTTGGATTCATGATTTGAATTTCTACTAAGCTTTGGAGTGTGCGTGTTTTACAGGTGATATAGCGATTATTGAATTTCAGGAGATATGCATAGACCACGTAAATCGGTTCTCAACCAAAACACCTCTTTGGATTGATCAGTTGATGATATTTGTGTGCCTCCTCTACATCAGCCTACCTTTGGCTACATCGTTTAAATTTGGAGTTGGGGAAGTTTTAACGCAATACGAGTGCTAAAGGACTTGATAAATTATAGATGTTTTTATTTTGGGGGGGTACTGAGGGGGTTCAATAAAAAAACGCTGCAAATTCTTTCACGGGGGTTTATTATTCAATTGGCTTCCGTTCATTATTTGAATTTCTACTAAGCTTTGGAGTGTGCGTGTTTCACAGGGTAGAGCGATTATTGAATTTCAGGAGGCACACAAATATGATCAACTGATCAATCCAAATAGGTATTTTGGTTGAGAACAGATTTACGTGCTCCATGCATATCTCCTGAAATTCAATAATCGCTCTACCCTGTGAAACACGCACACTCCAAAGCTTAGTAGAAATTCAAATAATGAACCAATTGAATAATAAACCCCAGTGAAAGAATTTGCCGCGTTTTTCCCCTCTGTACTGCAAAAAAACTACATGTAATGAACATAGATCTGTAATTTACGTAAAAAGGCCATCTAAAAAATAAAAAACCTTTCTGTAATAATTTGCAGCACTTTTTCCTTCCAAGATCCACTTGAAAAACACGCGCAATTGATTTTGTCTCAAGTGTAGCGCAGAGAGTTGTCCTCTCAACCGAAAATAAATGCAAACGGATAACAAACTAAAGCAACCACTCGTGATGGAATTGGTTCAACTGTACGAAAAAATTGGGATGCCCCACATTATTGATCCATTTCATCCCTGGTCAAAATTAGAATGATACAATAATTGATAAGGAGTGAAATGAAGTTGAAATAAGGAGTTTATCAAAAAATTGATTATCTTAACCGTATATTTACTGTTTACTTTCTAATAATAAAACATTGGAAAAAATAAAAATCAATAAAAAGTTAACATTTTTTTCTCAGTTATAAGAAAAACACTTTCTGGGCGACTCAACGTCAACTCGATTCAACTGCGCAATTGAGTGGAACGGAATTAATACGTATTGCTTCATTGATGTTTTTTGAATGTGTAACTTACCTAAGTAACTACCTACCTAGATTTCGGAAATGAATTTATTTTTGACATTTCATGTCTTTGCTATGGCACACAACCAAATTGTCGTTATGTCACGTTACGTTACGTAACGAAATATATGCTCAATATGATCAATGATTATTATGATTCGTAGAAGTGAGGTAGGTAGGTACCTATATGATTATAGCTGAAATTTGGCTATATGATTATTATGATTTGCCTGGTAGCCTCCTTAGGACGTGAACAATGAGGTGCAGAGGGTTTTGATCAACAGTGGCTGAAGAAGCTAACAAAAGCTGAAATTTGTCTCGTTTTTTATGAACAACAACGCTACTGGAGTAGGTGATGTAGTCTGGGTCGAATACACAGAAGAAAATGTCCCAATGTGTTGCAGACTCGTATGCAAGCATTTATGATTCTTAGAAGTGAGGTAGTTAGGTACCTATATGATTATAGCTGAAATTTGGCTATATGATTATTATGATTTGGCTGGTAGCCTCCTTAGACGGTGAACAATAAGGTTGTTTCCTAATCAACCTCAGAGGGTTTTATCAGCAGAGTGGCTCCTGAAGCGGGTTCTTTCCCATCAACTGTGGAAGCTGAAATTTGGCTGGTAGCCTCCTTCATGAACAATAAGGTGTACAGGGTCTTGATCAGCAGAGTGGCTCCTGAAGCTAACTTCTTTCCTATCAACCGTAGGAAGCTGAAATTTGTCTCGTTAGGACATGAACAACAACGCTACTGGAGTAGGTGATGTAGTCTGGATCGAATACACAGAAGAAAATGTCCCAATGTGTTGCAGACTCGTATGCAAGCATTTATGATTCTTAGAAGTGAGGTAGTTAGGTTCCTATATGATTATAGCTCCTAAACTTTTCCATTTAGGTTTGTAAACAAATCCATGTCGCCTTACATGGATACCTAGTAGTTGTATTGATACTATATTCAATAGAAGTAAAAAGTTAGGTTTATAACTAAGAGTTGCAGTTATAATTTGTAGTCATACATTATGAATTCAACTAAACGTAAATCGCGTTTTGACGACGAAGAAAGCAACGGAAAACGGTTAAAGCGGGATTCAACAGTGAAATCTTTTTTGTAGCCATTGTGGAACACCGAAATCTTGAAGTATATGGAAGTATTCACTCATGCATCCAAATTTGAAAACAGTTGAGTGTTACCAAGGTAATCAATGCTACCCAAGCATCAACATATGAAAATAGTTGATTGTTGTCTACGCAATCAATGGTTAGTGGGGTTAATGTACTGTCATGTAGAACATATAACATATAACATACCGTTCTTTTACTACCCACGACGATATATGTATGGATGTAAATAATAAATAAAAATATGAGTTTAATTTTTGTTTTCTTTATATTGAAAAAAATGTAATTCACAGAGGAAGACAAGATTGCTAGAAGATGGAAGGGAAGAAGGAGGGAGGGGAAAGACATGAAATGTCCTAATGCGTTGCAGACTTGTATGCAAGAATTTTTCTTATCCAACCTGATCTAGAATGTTTATATAATGAACTTGTTCCATGACCTTCAATGTAGCACTTTTTTAACACAGTTATGTCTGCATCTTCTTGAATGGCCTCGAAACTTCATCGGACAGTCATCTATGTCTATGATTACGAATGTATGTAATTATTACTTATGTAAGTTTATTTGTCATAATAAAAAGCATGTTTCATTTTTATTCATTCAAAATATGTATAAAGAAAAGTTAAGTAACAGTGCTGAAGAATACAAAAGACAAAAAATTTTGAGGATTTTATGGTTAGCGTTAGTTTTATGGGTACTAGTTAGCGTTTTATGGTTAGTTTTATGGGTACTAGCGATTTGACTTTGTTTGGAAAATTACATTTAGGGCCCGTTTCACCAACAATCCCTAGATGGTTAAAGTAGATAGTTGTTTTAATGAACCTCAGATTTGAACATTGTTTTAAAACAAACGGGTTTCCTCAAAATATGTGAAGGTTTTAGTTCCTTTTCTATGTCATATATGACATATATGTCATAAATGAAATATATTTACAAGGAATTGCAGCCATATTCCGACCTTTTTCAAGTCAATTGATATGAACCCCAACTTTATGACTCGATATGAACTTGATATGAACTCGACATCTACTGTATGATACACATAATAGATAATTAACACTCGAGAAACCCACCCATAGATGAGAATTACAACTCCGCAGTGGGGAACGGGCGAAATGAAAGCAGTCGCGTAGGGCTGGTCAAGGATTGCTGACATGTCATGGACCCGAGCTATTCGTTGACTCAGTCGCTGAGATCCTTTCAAGTAACCGGAACCCCATCGTACTACAAGCTTCCTTTCCCACTAACGGGATGGGAACCGCGGCCGAGTTCTCAAGACCGAACCGAAACTCTCGAGTTCTGGGCGAAGGTTTGCTCGCTTTCAGCAGCAACGTAACGATAAACCGTGAGCTGAATCTTCAACAGCCCGGCAAATCGTCAGCATTGTCGGACAATGTGGTTCTGTGTCTTTTTATAGCACTTCGGTTAAAAGTTAGGGCTCGCATTCTTCCGGAGTTACCGAAAGGCGTGAGGGAAAAAGTTCGGTAATAGCTCCACTCCGATTCGGGGTTACATACGACAGCCCTTGAACCTAACCCTAATTGTCAATATTGAACTTCATGTACAGGTGTCGTGACTTGTGTTCATCAAACCCCGAAGGGTCGATTGTAAAGCTCATTTCCAATAGGAAATGTTTCCCTGGGCTCTTCGGTAGTTCTTCGGCTTTAGAAGGAGGGTTTCCTCTTGGAATTTGATATTCTTTCACACTACCGATGCCAAGTCACTAAAATCGTCATAACTCTCTGCAGCAACTCTCCTAGTTCCATTTTGAGGTCATCGTTGAGAAGATGATAGGGCAAAAGAAGAGCATTTCAACATGACTTACACCTGGAAAATTATTTAAAAGATCAAATTTTGAAAATTTATGAAAATATATTGGTAAGTGATGCACGATTTAAAAGGCCGTCCTTTTGTCCGGTTTTTATAGCATTTTCCTATTGAATTTAAAAATTTTCTCAAAATATCATAATAAAGATAATAAAAAGATAACTTTTTTCCAAAATCATTAAAGCTTTTTCCGAAATAAATGAACCTCTAGCGGAAAATGAGGAATCCTAAGTTTGAATCAAACCTTTTGCAAATTGAATTGAAATTTACTCAAATTGAATTAAACATTCCGCAAATTTAATTAAACCGTTTAAAAATCCGTTATTTTAGCCAACACAAAATGTACAATTTCAACAATACGTAAACAGGCCAGGTCAAATGTTACCACTCAAATTAGACCGACCCCCTAGTAATAATGGAAAATTGTGATAAACATGTCAATATTGGTGAAAAGCCTCAATGAAAAACGCTGCAAATCCTTTTACTGGGGTTTATTATTCAATGATTCATGATTTGAATTTCTACTAAGCTTTGGAGTGTGCGTGTTTCACAGGCGATAGAGCGATTATTGAATTTCAGGAGGCACACAAATATGATCAACTGATCAATCCAAATTAGGTATTTTGGTTGAGAACCGATTTAAGTGCTCTATGCATATCTCCTGAATAAAAAAACGAACGCAAAATAAACAACGCCAAGTAAACAAAAAAAACTTTTTTTTAAATCCCATTTGGACGATTTTAGGAGGGGACGGGGGGACAACTCGTGGGACAACCTGTATATGAATGGCAAACCGTTTAATTGTATTTGGAAAAAAGTTAATTGTATTGGGAAAAGGTTTTATTGTTTCGGAAAAAGGTATAATTCACCTTAAAAATACTATACATGATCACACTCATAAACATAATTACATGCACTTATTAATATTTTGGTAAACTAGGTCAAACTATTAATCGGAAATAAAGCGCGAAAAAAGGCTGCTAATTTTTGTAGGCCTATAGAATTGGCGAGACAGAACGGCTATTCGTGTTGGCTGTCCTTTTGATGGAATTTTCAAAAAGTTGTAATAATTGTTCCAAATTGAAGGCATTGATATCAGCTGGAACATGTTCTGACCACAACAATTTGCCAAATGTTTGTGGGATTCGTGATTAGCACATGACGTTAATGATGAAAACGATCAGTCGGGCATTTCGAAAATTACTTATTTAAAATCGAATTCTTCCGTAGACCCTATGTTCTAAGAACGAAGAAACTCATGCGGGAGACCAGTTCTAAAAATCAAACGCCTTATTAGTTCATATCCATTAAATCTTATTAAAATAACATTGTGATTAATCTCTCTTAACCGTATCGAGTTTTGGGATTTATCACCTATCTCAAATGTATCGTGAAGGGCCTGTTAGAGAATCCCAGAACTGACAAGTGGCTAAAACCCTTAGAATCCACGTCTCAACCGACTCGAAGAGTCAGAAAAGTATTTGAATCAGTGATGTACTCGGTGGCATGACAAACGATCACATCAAAAATCTACATCCTCCCACCCATCCAAGTGGAAGATAATGAAATGGTTGCGTAAAGCGGCAAGGTGACCAGTCGAATACTATCATGGAATCAACGAGCCGTCTGGTTGAATAATAAAACCATCGTCGACATAGACTGTCGATCTTGTTCTGCATAATTCGGAATCCAATATTTTACTATAACGGTTCGGCACGGATCCAAAAGGTTGTGAGCCGGGTTCTGCTAACTCGTTGGCTATACAGGGTGGATGGGGATCAGTGTGAAATTTTTTTTTTTGGGTAAAACTACATCGAAAATGGAGTAGAATGCCGCCAGAGTGGGGTTCCTATCTCAGTCCATTGGATCGTTATGATTTTTTTAGTGCTTTCACGGTCAACTCCGACCTCACGTCATGAAATCGAGTTTTCTGGAACACTGAAGCGTCCATTTTAATTTTATTATACATTTTCGGATTCAGCATTAAATTTCCTATAAGATAAACATAATTTCAACCTTATAAAATTTCGATAACTCTGTTCATAATCGCAGTGAAAGGGAAAATTTGAAAAATTTGAAATTTTTCGTTAAAATTCGAAACAGAGCCGACGTTCCAAAAATAGGCCAAGAAGTTGTCAAATCTCATAAAAACTTCCTCATTTCATGAGCTTTCCAACGGTGTACTCAATTTCAGGATTACGAAATTTTTTCTTTGAGAAATTAAGTTTCAAATACAACTTCTTGGCCTATAATATTGTCAATCTGGCATCAATGTCCCCACAGCGCTAGACCGAGGTGGGGAGTGTTGCTAGCTCACAATATTGAAACACATGGTTTAAATACCTAGTTTATGTATATATTTATGTCATTAATATAAATAAATACTACTTTTATAAATATTAATCAGTCACTATACAAAAATAAATATTGACTGGAATACTTCGACTGAGACACCTGTTCCTATAACATTTTGACATTTTTAGACATAATTGCTTACCAATATCTTTTCAATTAGTTGCGGCCCTTTTTTTTTTTATCAGGAATTCAAATATTTTCTTTTTGTAAGTCGCCCTAGTGAAATGTTGTGGATGCTTTAAGTCACGATCCAAGCTTCTATGCATAATACCCATTACATAGGTGGGACTACGAGTTGTCAGTTGTAACCGAGGGCGGGGGTTTACCACATTTCTCTCTATTTGGAACCTCGTGAGGTGACTATGTAGAGGAGCTGAAATTATTACTTCAGGGTGCTTGTGCAGGTTCTTACAGAACAGTTGTTTTACTGTGAAAGTTTTTGTTTTCTGGTGTAACTCATTTGAAGGGAATCTGCGGGGCAAATTAAAGCGGATTTTCAATACAGCTTTTTGTACAATTGTGACTTTGGAGATTGAGTTATTTAGAGCAGCTCCCCATATATGGATACCGTACTGGAGCACAGATTGGAACATAGCGTCGTAGATCAATTTCAATTTTGCCTCTGGCAGTACGCTCCTTATCCGATAAAATATACCAACGAATTTTTTGAGTTTGTTTGAAAGCGCCACGGTATGCATATCCCATCGTAGATTGTTATCGATCGTAATCCCAAGGTATTTGTGACTACTTCCCGTGAGGGCCCATGACTCACTTGCGTAAGTCACCACTGGTCTAACAATGGTTTTGTAGACGGTCAGCTTTGCTTTTCGAGAGAGCCGGCGGAAATTGAGAGCTTTCTGGATAGACCAAAAGCATCTGCTTCCTGCGGCTAATCTCGCTTTGATTTCAGTGGTGTCGTCATTATCCTTAGTTACAATGGCTCCTATTTACTCAAACTGATCGCTAGAGAGGAAGCTATGTTCTAGGAGAGATCTTTCTGGTGGAGCTGAATTTCTGGATGTTTTCATATAGACAGTCTTTTCCTCATTAATACTCAGTCCTCGCTCCACTGCTGGTTTCTCTAACTCTTGAAATGCCCCAGAGAGTGCGGGTACTGTTCTTCCTAAAACATCATCCACATACAAGTCATTGAAAATGGAACGTGGATTTGTTCATACCCGTACTAAAAAAATTGAACAAAGTTGTTCAAAGCGGACCACCCTGCCGGAGGCCTGTGTTCACAGAAAAGTCCTCTGCAAGGCGTCCGTGGACCTTCACTAGCCATGTAGCATTCTTCATAGTCATACTGACCATACGAACTAGCTTTTTTGGTATGCCAAGCTTGACTATATCTTCATATAATCGAGTCCTAATAATGCTATTATAAGCTTGGCGGAAGTCGATGAACAAATGGTGCAGGTCCACATTGTGTTCGTTTTTATTTTTTTTTTATAGAGGTTGGTGGAAAATCTATTACTGGACTGACAGTGAGGGTGTATATCAAAAGATGTGTCGGGGTTTCCATTGTGGCATACCGACTAAAAAACACCGTTCCTCTCGTCTTTTATGACTGTCCCGGGATTGTTTTTTGGCATTAATTCGGGACAGTCCTCTTTTTAACCTCGTGAGGGTTCCTCCTGGTCTTCACTACTTCTACCCTGGCTCATTCCCAGCTTCTGTTCACTTCCTTCTCTTTGAGCACCATAGTGATATACGTGCTGACTGTACTCCAGTTCTCCGCAGATTGTAACATCTTTTCTATTACTGTTTCTGGGCTAAAATCGCCTATTACTCCAACCAATTCCTGCCTTAGCTGCTGCCATTTTGGGCATATAAAGAATGTGTGCTCTACATCATCGTCCCCCATCCGGCAGTACACACACCTTGCCTCGGAAGTCTTCCATATTTTCTTTAGGAACGACCGATAATAACCATGCCCCGTCAGGAACTGGGTTAAATAGTAGGTAGTTAACGTCGCCCTGTTTCCTCTCCGTCCATTTTTGCACTTCCCCGATCAGACGTGCTGTCCACCTTCCCCGGGTTTCAGCTGCCCATCTTTGCTGCCATTTTTGCAGGGTCTCTGCTCTCTCCTCTTTTTTTACTTCTCTGGCCGCATGTTCTTGCTTTCTGGCATGAACCCGCTTCCTCTCATCAGCCAAAAGGTCGATTGGTACTACACCCGCAATAACCTGGGCTGCTGGAACCTGGGATTGTGTTCGTACGCCTTCTCCAGGATCTGTCTTAGTGAGAAGACATGATCTAGTGTTATCAGTTTCTCCGGAACCCGCTTTGGTACTCACCTACTTCTCGTTCCATAAATGGTGTAAGTTTTGTGTTGAGCAACAAGATATTATTTTGTATGCCACAAACAGTAGGGATATTCCTCGATGGCATGCACAATTCATCTTATCCCCCTTCCACTTGATTTATATGCTCAGTTATTATATTATTGACATTCTTTCAAATAAATATGGAACTAAAAACACAAAAGATGCAGATAATATATATATGTTTCTGAAAGATGTACCCACAATGGTCCTAGCCTTGAAGATTTTTATATTCTTTCATATTGGCTTTATAAAGTTATTCCATATCAATTAGTTCAGTTTTGCCGCTGAGTTTAAAAAGGGAGAAGACAAGGTTTTCCCTACGGACATGTTTGGGCTACTGCGGATTTGTTGGTTTTCAAACTCAAGCCTCTCAAGGAGTTGTTTGCCTGTATAAGCAGGTACCCCTGGAACGTGATTATAACCTAGTCACGTGACCAAAATCACACGCTTGCATTGGCCAGACCATGTTTGAGTTTGGGTCATCGAATAAAACTTATTTGCCTTTCAAGATGAAACCTTTAAACGTTTCCCTTCGCTTAGTTTTAATAAAACCGACAGCCGTGAGTCAGTTCAACAGAATCGCTAGCTACCACACTTGGTGACAAATATGGACATGGCTTTTGCATGGGTTCTCTTCAAGTATTTAAAAAAGGGAAGACAAAGAAGGAGCCAATTTTTCATTCCGAATATCATGAATATCAGTCTTGTTCACTGTCGGTTCTGAAGAAGCAAGACGCAGATATTGTGATGCCATCAAAGGCCCATCTGTCACAACCAGCCTCATGGCCACCTGTCAGAGTACATGCTAAATTCATCTATCTCGTTTTGGGTTGACATAATGTCTTGACGGGCCTCTGACCTGAAAGCAGGAATCAAAATGAGAACTGTGTAAACTTTTTTCGTTGCGTTAAAAGATATTTTTGTATTATCATGTGAATAAAGTTGGATCTGAGTACATAAAAGTTCTTTTTACTACGTAGTCCATTACGCTGTAGTACGACGGTGATTGGTGGAATTTCGAGATGAAAATGGTGGTCGATAATTCCAAAGAGAGTATATCTAGCATAGGGTGGCTTTCTGTTCGAAAAACGGTACCACCATAATAAATGATTCCTCAAAATTCATTACAAAGTAATATACGCTTCTAGACTCAGACGCTTCAAGCTCAAAGTAGTCCAAACGTGGTGTGGATTATGCGAGGATCGAGAGGAGACACGATCTCAGGTGGCGTGGACTCTTGAATTTTGTTTAGATATTGCATCTTTAAGTTCGCTCAAGTATATTCACTTCATATACATAATTCCATGGAACCCGGCCATCAAAGATCACGTTTGATCAACACGAATATTGGTCACTTCATAAGTCCATTTCCATGAGGCTTGACCAACATCTCTCACGTGCGATTGTCCAGTGTTTCACGTGGAGCTATATTTGGCTGATGGCAGGGGGTTCAGTCAACGTGTGGTCAAGACGGATTGGTCCTGGAAGCAAGCGAGGTTTCGATCTGAGTTTTTTTTGTCAGTGTTGATATCATTAGTTATGTACATTCTATTAAAAATGCTGGACTCGTGCGAAATGCAGAAACTTTATTATTATCAACTGTAATACTCTTTGCAGAGACGATGGCCCCCTGCCCCATACCATTAAACAAGGATGAAAAACGTGGATATGTTACTGTAAAAGCCCAAATTGCGATAAATGTTAGGATTTTCTGGTAAATCAGGTAGCATTTCATACTGTTGGTGAAACCCCGAAATCTAAATGAAAAATAGGCATTTACTGCTTGACAGTTGGTTAATCTTTTGAATGACTGACCAATTTGGCTAATGCCCAAAAACCCTTGTGTGAATGAGGCATTTCAAACGTTTACCAATCTCTCTTGGTAAACGAGCAGATTTTCCACAACTTGTTGGAATTATTGTACCTACGTAAAAAAAAAACCGCTCTCTGCACCCGGATGATTTCCGCCTAAAGCCTATCGGCTATAATGTGATCTACCTTGAAAATGGTTTTAACCTTGTTTTGCCAACGGCAAAACGACCTAAGTGCCTGAGCAACAAATTTTAAGGAGAGAATAAAATGTGCACAAAATGTACCTTAGCAACGATCGGTTGTAACTGAAAATCATAGGTAACTAAGCCAACTAAGCCAGAACTCACTCCAATAAGAAGTTTTGTCAACAAAACGAACTCGTAACCAATCGTTCTCCGGGATGTGAGGAGGGGGAAATAGGCAGCGTGGGATGTGGTCTGGTGTCAAATAAATTCACAGCTTTACAAAAAGTGGTGAACGATTTTTGTGCGGTGAAAAATGGAGAAAATAAATTTCCTTAGCAACGATCGGTTGTAAGTGAAAATCATTATTAAAAACGCTGCAAATTCTTTCACTGGGGTTTATTATTCAATTGGCTTGCGTTCATGATTTGAATTCCTACTAAGCTTTGGAATGTGCGTGTTTCATAGGTGATAGAGCGATTATTGAATTTCAGAACGTATGCATAGAGCACGCAAATCGGTTCTCAACCAAAATACCTATTTGGATTGATCAGTTGATCATATTTGTGTGCCTCCTGAAATTCAATGATCGCTCTATCACTTGTGAAACACGCACACTCCAAAGCTTAGTAGATATTCAAATAATGAACGCTAGCCGATTGAATAATAAACCCCAGTGAAAGAATTTGCAGCGTTTCATGCACATCAGAATGCTTCAACCCGTGTATCGGCTACAAAGCCTCTTAGGAGTTCACTCCAGTATCCACATTACTACATCACTACATCGCTAGGTTACTGATAATAAACCAAAATAACGCAAATGTTGGCACCATAAATAGGGCCATACATCGGGAATGGTGTGACCTACGGACCTGGGGAGGTCCTCGTGGAAAGTTCTTCAAAAAGAGTCCAAATTTAGGACGCCTTGACTTTTTTTGAGGTTTTTAGGGATTTTACAAAACTTTGACAACCCTTAAAGGGCACTTTAAATCAAGTGAGAGAGCTGGCTCAAGAATTGGGGCGTCGTCGGACCAACATGGATTTTTCCTGAAAATTTCAACTTTTTTGCTTCAGCCGTTTGGGAGAAGTCGTGCGTACGGCGGACGGACGGAAAATTTTTTATAACAGATTCGGATTCTACACCCTTTGAAACGTAAACTATGAAATTTTCAGGGGGGGGGGGCTAGATTTTTTTTTTTTCAAGAGCGATTACAATGGTTTATTATTGAATAATAAAAAATAAAAATAAAAACTCTGGCTTAGGCGGTAAAAGCTGAAATGAAGGTGAACGGTTGTGACCCGGTCATTCCTCGTGTGTCTCCCCGATTACCAGGTCAACCTTTTATTAATTCTTTTATCACTTATACCAACTCCTTACCATATACCCTGTGAGGTGACGGAATGGTATAACTGCCCCTTCCATTGAGCGAATGCAGTAATGCCCGCCACGCATAGAAGATGACCCAGACGATTGAAGGCGTCTGCTTCATATCCCAAGGCGATGGATTCGAGAATCGTGAAGGGTCAACTAACCATATACATCACGACCCGTACCTACATACCAATAAAACTTGGAAATTCCATTGCATTCAGTCGGAGAAAACTGAAAACTGCAATAGCAACACAGAAATCTATGAAATTGAACCTTCCTCCTCAAACACATTAACTACTTCAAACTATGCCTTAATCCTACAGCTAGTCATATCCGACTTTTGAAAACTCATATTGTTTCTGGAAGCACTGTGCAAAAGGATCACCGGTGTACCCTTCAGTGCACAAACACTGAGGGGTTTGACTGACATCTATGTAAATAGCGTTCGGGGCACACAACCCTGGGCAGTCGCCTAGTTGAAATACGCTAACGATCCCCAAGCTCCTCCCACTACGGTGGTTATAATTTGCGATTCGCAGAGTGTCCTATTAAAACTAAAAAATATTAATCTAAGCTCAAAATTATCGTACACAGAAAAAGAGATTCTGAACGAAATTGAACCCCTTAGGTCGAAGAGTGCCCAGACAAGTTCCCTAGGATAAGAGGCCACAAACGCATCATAGGAAATGAGAACGTTGATAAGAAAGCACTAGAGAGCACATCTATTCCTCAGCGAATGTTCAGCCCTCCAGTATTTCCATATTCGGACCTTCGTGCTTCATTCTACCGGAAACTCTCAAAAGCATGGAAGAATTTCCATAATGCTCATCCCTATGGAGAGAGGTACAAATCTCTTTTCCCCCCACCCAAAAAACGAGCATGACCTAAATCACTCAGCAACAAACCCAAGGCATTCTTCTGTACAATTTCCCGTCTGAGAACCAATCACCTACTCACCAATCAATACCTCAACAAGATCCGACACCGACGAATGCTTTACATGCGCTGATGCAACGGCAGACCACCTCATCTTATGCTGCCCGCGCTGTAGCGATGCCCGATCCCGTCTTCTGGAAGAAATGACGCAACTGGATATTCAGAAGCCTTATACAACCTGGACAACTTGCTTGACTCAAATGAAATAGTCGTTTATGAAAAAAATTTTCAAATATATCCAAGAAATTGACCGTGCAGTGTGATTCAGATCAAGATTCCAATGAACTATAACCTATTACTATACCCGTTATGAACCTTACAATAATATAATATGTTCAATTACATGACTAAATCACCAACTTCGGGCGAATGTAAACATTTTTACGACTCCAATAAAGATTTAAAAAAAAACCCTCGGCAGGGATCTTTGCATTTTTGGTTGGCGCAAACCAAGAGGCTTGAGCATTCGCTGTTACTAATGCATTCTAGTCTGCAATTTGGAGGAGCACCAAGGAAGTCAGGCGAGCAAGAGCAAAATGGACTCTCTCTTGCCACCTTACACTGAGAATTAGGCCCACAAGGTGACGGAATGCAAGGGTTGGTTGGAGGGGCAGGTGGAAGTTCAGCTGAAGGAACAAACGTGATTCAATCAGCCATTTTCAGCCACTACTTTCTCATTCTCAAAATTCTTTCTCAAAAGTCCAATGAACTCCAGGTTTTCCCCTGTGACAATTAGCTAGATTTGGCCCATGCGTATTACGAGTTTTTATTTTCTCCCCTCTTTATAGTCAACGGCCCCTTCAGGACATTTTAAGAGGCGTTACTTATAGTGAATTGGCAATTTGTGTGTGCAAAGATGAAGTCTGAAGGACTTAAGTCCTTCCCTTGCTCTCCTAGCTGGGTGATTCCTATTTTACGGGACAATCGCTGTCCTTCATTGATAAATAATTTTCTGTTCAAATTGTTCCAAAAATTATTTTTGTAGATTTTATGTGGTAACCAGGCCTACTCATGGCTGTTATAAAGTTCGGCTACTCTTCATTTTACATCCCGTTAATTGATCGAAATGTAACTCTAATCTCATTGTCATGATCTGTCCGTGAGTCAGAATTGAACTTAATCCGAAATTTTATTCGCTCAATAGTACGTTTTACGGGAAATATTTTAACTAGTTCCTATCTTTTTAGAATTAGTTACTGGATGTTAGTGCGCTTACAAGTGGGACTAACTTTTAGATAGTCTGTACGAATCAAGTGCCCAAAGTTTGTCCCAAACCTTCTGTCTCATTGTCATGGGTTTGAAGGAAATCATCGTAGCTTTCTCAAATGAGGGCATTTTTTGGCAATTCAAAGTTTTTGGGTCAACCTCCCCTTTTGAGGAAACACCATGCTTCCGCCATTTCTATACAGCTGGGGCTCAAAAACGAAGTTAGCCGTTTCCTAAACAGGTATGTATGTTTCATACTTCCCATTGTTATGGGTTCGAGAATCACTCTTAATCAATCTTATTGATTTGTTTAGCCTTCATTTCGGGATAGAGATGTAAAAACTCTGTTTATTGCAAGTTTCAATTTTTATAATTGTTCATTAGACTCCTAATTGCAGAAGGTTAATGTTGATTTCTCATTGTCGTGGCGATTTTAAACTTCATTGTTGTGGCAACCACAAAGGCCGTCATGGCTGTTTGAAACAATTTTTCTTTTCAAGTTTGGTGTTTGATACTAAATAAATACCAGTAATAAAATGTGACAATTGTTCTAGCACTAAGTCAGGAAAAACTGAAATCAAATGCCCGCCCACCTACACTTTTGCGAACCTTGATTATTTTGAGACTTTTAATATTGGGTGATAGTAACTAACTGAATGAATCATCTTGCTTCAACTAGAAATTGAAATGTTTTTGGTTTAAATATCTGTCTCATTCAACCTTACCTACACTTCGTTTACATAATTCTATCGTTATTTGGTTGACAAAGCTCATTGTCATGGATACATATCATTGTCGTGTCCTATAAAATTTTAAAACCAGAATGTTGAGGAAACAAACGAAAATCATGCGTGCTTGTACGTCACTATACCATTAGAGTAATATCTAGATTGTATAATAAAAAAATCATAAATTTAGGAGAACAAATTTTTTAGTCAGAATCAAAACCTCGATTGTCCCGTAGAATGAGAAACACCCAGCTCTTCTTGTATTGATGTTCTTAGATCAAACCTTTCTTTATTCCTAGTTTCAATTGCTTGGGTTAAGTTAGTCTGTGTAAAGTTTAAATTTAGTCTAAAAGTGTGACAATTCAAATAAAGTATCCTTAAGAGCGTGTTTTCGAAAGTGGTTCCCCACAAGGCGTAGATAATCGTGCAAATTAAAACACAGGGGTTAATTACTTGATAGAAATGTAAGTATAGAATTGGTGAACACATGTTCTTGCATTTCCTCGAAATCCCTCAAACCAGTGAAATTAAAATAAATATCAATTCACTAAAAAGTTCAATAGACGAGTTTCTGGAGGCATCAAACTCTTACAGCGCATGAACTGGACCTCCTTACCATCTGACTCATCTCCAGTATTTTATTATTGTTGACAATTGCTATGCATGAGGGCAATGTATTTCAGCTCGTCTGCCTGGCAGCAATCGAGGACCGGGTAGTACTGCAGTTCAGCACAGCAACTTCCTCTGCTTTGGTGAACTTATTTTCTTTAGCACAAGTTTTGTTTATCCTTTGTCGAGCAAGCCACAGGTACGTATGAAGACATCCATGCTGCTTTCCTTTTTGCAGCTGGTCGATCCCGGTACGGATGTCTTCACCAAAGCATTTGTGCTGGTAATCGGCCCACAGACCGTTTGATATTAGTCCGTTAAGATGAATTGAAGTTACAGACTCTGATTAGTAGTGTGCCATCTTCAAGATTGAAGCTTTCATCTGTTCTTAAAATTTCCGAACACAGCGTACAGCGAGCCCATTGCTCCTGAGTGCTTTGATGAGGTTTGTGCTTTATCTTATTTTGGTTTGTGCGAGGCTTGTGTTTGTCTGATATTCAACCGCTTGCAAAAATTTCGTAATTGTCCTGGTGATCAACGTAACAAAATCATCTCTCCACAGTTTCAATGTCAATTGAGAACCATTTTAACTCAACATAATTCCTTAATGTAAAAATGGAACAAATAGATCTTCGATAACCAGCGTTTTATATGTGCTTGGAATGGTTTCTAACTTGTCACGTTTGGCCACTACATTTTCCCTTGAAACGCTCTTGTCATTTTTCCATTCGATGGATCTTAGAGAGAAGAATGATACTTCAGGGTCCCTTGATCTGTTCTGCTGGCACTCAACGCGTGACGTGCCCCTCTTAATCCAACCTAATCCATCCAACTTGGAATCAAAATTCTGCTGGAACGGTTGCGATTCCAATGTGATCTGCGCTGAAAGTCTATCAGATATGTGATAACCTTTGTAATAAGTAATATACGGTGTTTATTTATTTGACAAGTATTTTGTTTTAATTTTTCATACTCACTGATGTAGTTTTTATTTTTTAAGAATCAAGAATATTGAAAAAAAGAGGGGAAATCATGAACGAGTCAAATTTCTAGCCTGTTACATAACTTTTCTTCGGCTCTTCTGGTATTTTGAAAGTGAAATATGTAAGTACGACCAACTGAACCGGTGAACATGAGACGATTATATACGGAATTAATTTCGTTTCCGATTCAGCATGATATTCCGTCGCCACTCGACCCGACGAATGAAAAAACCATTGAGTATGCGCATGCGGTTGGCTGGTCGCATGAAATGGTAAATACCCCATTACACAACCCTCGTTGTCTTGGTTGTCACCCCTCTTGTCGTCTCCGGTTCACCAAAAGCCATTGTAATCACAAATTCGTCATCAAACATGCTGTCTGGTGTCTTGAATGGTAGCGCAGTTTACGCTACAGACCTAGGAAATGATTTGTGTTTTTACTACGGTTAATTTGGGAAACAAGCGGGTCGAGGACGTTTTATTTTATTATTTCAACAGTGAGTTATTGCAGGATCTCACCAAGGAATACACATTTTTAACCCAGGGACTATGACAGGCCATCTGGTGTTAGAAAGCGTCTGTTACCAAATTTGAAACAATAGAAAACGGACAAAGGATTAAGCTGAAGCCTCAATCCAACATACGATTCTGATCATGCAATTACCTACACCAATGAGAATCATGGTTTCATAAGTTGCATTGATAACCCATGTGCAGGATCAGCATGAATGCTTCTTTAAGATGAACAAACCAAACATAGTAGAAAATATACCAAGGATCTAACTACTGGACAGTTTGCAATCCCAAGGCCATCTGGTGTTAAAAGCGTCTGTTACCAAATTTGAAACATAATAGAAAACGGACAAAGGATCAAGCTGAAGACTCAATTCAACATACGATTCTGATCATGCAATTACCTCTACACCAATGAGAATCATGGTTTCATAAGTTGCATTGATAACCCATGTGCAGGATCAGCATGAATGCTTCTTTAAGATGAACAAACCAAACATAGTAGAAAATATACCAAGGATCTAACTACTGGATTGTTTGCAATCGTAAGGCCATCTGGTGTTAGAAGCGTCTGTTACCAAATTTGAAACATAATAGAAAACGGACAAAGGATTAAGCTGAAGACTCAATTCAACATACGATTCTGATCATGCAATTACCTCTACACCAATGAGAATCGTGGTTTCATAAGTTGCATTGATAACCCATGTGCAGGATCAGCATGAATGCTTCTTTAAGATGAACAAACCAAACATAGTAGAAAATATACCAAGGATCTAACTACTGGACAGTTTGCAATCCCAAGGCCATCTGGTGTTAAAAGCGTCTGTTACCAAATTTGAAACATAATAGAAAACGGACAAAGGATTAAGCTGAAGACTCAATTCAACATACGATTCTGATCATGCAATTACCTCTACACCAATGAGAATCGTGGTTTCATAAGTTGCATTGATAACCCATGTGCAGGATCAGCATGAATGCTTCTTTAAGATGAACAAACCAAGGATAGTAGAAAATATACCAAGGATCTAACTACTGGATTGTTTCCAATCCCAAGGGAATGAACTCACGAATCATTTTCAATGCAAGGGTCGAGTTGAAGTAGGATACAGCACCGTATTTTTCAATTTTTCAAAACCCCTGTACCAGTAGCATCAACTCAAATACTTGATTGGTTGCAAAATCCATTCTCTGCTTTAAAAATTTAATAAAATCACTTTCCTTTGCACTGGACCTGATTGTGCTGTGCAAGTTATAGTGAAGTGTGTTCCAGTTAACAGTGTGTTACTCTGAAGGGTTGGTTTGTTGAAATCTCACCCTGTACATCGTGTCCATTAATGAGATAAAATATTGCTAGATGATGTATCCTACAATCAGTTGCAATAAATAAAATCACGAAAAAAAAACTATTCTTTGGCACTTGACTCCACCATCTATTCGAACTAAGTCTAAAGTTTAGAACTGTGAAGAGATGATTTGGAAAACTCACTTGCAACTACAAACACTGGATTTATTTTTATTCATTGAGGTAAATTCTTACTACGATATCCAATAAAAGCTGTTGATTGCTGTAAGTGTTTAGCGGTAGGGATGGCTATCGATAGTTGATAGTATCGAAATATCGATATTATCCTCCGATATATCGATATTTTGCTATCGATGATGCAAGGGCTAATAGTATCGGATATCGATAGTTAGTGATCAATATTTTTTCCGATAATATCGGATATCGATAATTAGTGATCAATATTTTTTTTTTTCTGGTTTATTATTCAATAATAAACCATTGTAATCGCTCTGGAAAAAATGTCTAACCCCCCCCCTGAAAATTTCATGGTTTACGTTTTTTAAGGGTGTAGAATCCGAATCTGCAATACAAAATTTTCCGTCCGTACGCCGTACGCACGATATCTCCGAAACGGCTGGAGCAAAAATCTGAAATTTTCATCTTGGTCCGACGACGCCCCAATTCTTGAGCCAGCACCCTCACTCAATTTAAAGTGCCCTTTAAGGGCTGTAAAAGTTTTGTAAAATCCCTGAAAACCTCAAAACTAGTCGAATCGGCCTAAATATTTTCCTATTTGAAGAACATACCATTAGGAATCGAATGAGCCCTTCCCCACGTCCGTAGGCCAAACCATTCCCGATGTATGGCCAGATTTATGGTGCCAACATTTGCGTTTTTTCGTTTATTATTGTTTGTTTGTAACCTAGTGATGTCCGGCCGATAGCGTCGAGTTGTAGTGAATGTGGATACTGTGAATACTTGTACTGGAGTTAGTAGCCGATACACGGGTTGAAGCATTCTGATAATATATAGGTAAATATTATTCAATATCATTACTGGGGTTTATTATTCAATATTATTACTGGGGTAAATAAGTATTCTTTCCCTGGGGTTTATTATTCAATTGGCTTGCGTTCATGATTTGAATTTCTACTAAGCTTTGGAGTGTCGTCCGTGTTTCACAGGTGATAGAGCGATTATTGAATTTCAGGAGGCACACAAATATGATCAAAAGATCAATCCAAATTGGTATTTTGGTTGAGAACAGATTTACGTGCTCTATGCGATATCTCCTGAAATTCAATAATCGCTATATCACCTGTGAAACACGCACACTCCAATGTTTAGTAGAAATTCAAATCATGAACGCAAGTCAATTGAATAATAAACCCCAGTGAAAGAATTTGCAGCGTTTGGCAATTTATTACACTTTTGCAATACAATCGGTTCCTGAACCGATTGATATACAATTTAGACTTGTTTTCCTCAGAACAGCGAGAACATTTTGTCTTACAAAAAAATTACATTTTTCAACAAAAGCAACTAAAACGTCTTGCGTCAAGAGGGGGAGATTGAAAGGGGCTTTACTGGTGCTAATGAGGGAAAGTCAGCCCAGTTTAAGGGTCCGCTGAGGTGTTGCCACCTGATGGCGGGGAAGGGGTTTTCGTCCCTGAGGTGAGGGGTCGTTCCTATATTGGCAATAGTATAGGTACAGGGCCGCTGGGCGCCCGCCGCGCCGCGCCTCTAGAGAGAAAACGCGCCTCTAGAGAGAGAAAACTGGGGCGCCTGTGTATGTACCTACATGAAGAAGTCGCCAGCCGCAGACGCGTCAGGGTCATATGTGAAAAACGAAAGCGAGCGAGCGGGGGCCACCAACGCGATCTGTTCTATAAGCGATCAAACTATGCTGTTCTATGGAATTGTCATACGTAAAAGCGCGGCATCGCTCCCCCCACCCTAGTGCCGCGTGGTGTGACTTCGAAATCGCTTTTTTGCCGCGCAATCGCGTTAAAATCTGTGTACACTTTGTAGGTTAACCTGCTACTGTCGAGATTTACCGTTCTTCGTCGATTTCGCCTTTCTGCCGTATTTTCAATGAATCTCAATTGAACGATGTTTCAAAAACGTACAGAACGAAAATTTCAAAGATTCTGATAAGACGACTTCAACAAAATGAAACGTTGAAAAACGTGAATTTTTTTCACGATTGTAATAGTTCGGAGTTCTTTCGAAATGCGTTCATTCGATTCAGCGAGAAAAATTACGTGGTTATTTCCCCCTCGTCTCATCATTTTCATCCAACAACACACTCATTATTTCATGCCAAAACACCGATTTCTCTCTCAAAAATCGCTCTGAAATAAAAAATTCAAAAAGGTCAAAAAATTCAAATTTCAGGAGATATGCATGGAGCACGTAAATCTGTTCTCAAGCAAAATACCTATTTGGATTGATCATATTTGTGTGCCTCCTGAAATTCAATAATCGCTCTATCCTGTGAAACGCGCACACCCCAAAGCTTAGTAGAAATTCAAATCATGAACGCAAGCCAATTGAATAATAAACCCCAGTGAAAGAATTTGCAGCGTTTTTTTATTGAACCTCAATACCCCCCCCCCCCCCCCACAATAAAAACATCTATAATTTATCAAGTCCTTCAGCACTCGTATTGCGTTAAAACTTCCCCAAATCCAAATTTAAACGATGTAGCCAAAGGTAGACAGATGTAGAGGAGGCACACAAATATCATCAACTGATCAATCCAAATAGGTGTTTTGGATGAGAACCGATTTACGTGGTCTATGCATATCTCTGAAATTCAATAATCGTCTATCACCTGTAAAACACGCACACTCCGAAGCTTAGTACAGATTCAAATCATGAACGCAAGCCAATTGAATAATAAACCCCAGTGAAAGAATACTTATTCACCCCAGTAATAATATTGAATAATAAACCCCAGTAATAATATTGAATAATATTTACCTATATATTACCAGCGTTTCATGCATATCAGAATGCTTCAACCCGTGTATCGGCTACTAACTACACTACAAGTATTCACATCGGCTATCACTCCAGTATCCACATTCACTACAACTCGACGCTATCGGCCGGACATCACTAGGTTACAAACCAACAATAATAAACCAAAAAACGCAAATGTTGGCACCATAAATCGGGCCATACATCGGGAATGGTTTGACCTACGGACCTTGGGAGGGGCTCATTCGATTCCTGACGGTATGTTCTTAAAATAAGTTTACATTCATGCCGCTTGGACTTGTTTTGAGGTTCCTAGGGATTTTACAAAACTTTGACAGCCCTTAAAGGGCACTTCAAATTGAGTGAGAGAGCTGGCTCAAGAATTGGGGCGTCGTCGGACCAAGATGGATTTTTCCTGAAAATTTCAGATTTTTTGCTCCAGCCGTTTGGGAGAAATCGTGCGTACGCGTACGGCGGACGGACGGAAAAATTTTATTGCAGATTCGGATTCTACACCCTTTGAAACGTAAACCATGAAATTTTCAGGGGGGTTAGAATTTTTTTTTCCAGAGCGATTACAATGGTTTATTATTGAATAATAAACCAAAACAAGTCAAGCTAGTCAAGGATATGACTGAACGGGAGTTGAGGTCAAATCGGAAGTTGTGTCGAGAGAAGGCTAAAAAGGCCTATCAGAGGAAGAAGGAGAGAGGCAATTCGAAGATCTATTTGGCCCAGCATTCCCCTCCTGCAAGTGAACCAGGGGAGGTAATCCAACAACCGGTCGCAAAATAGTTAGAAAAGAAAGAACTAAGGCTTATCGAGAACTGAAAAAACTTGGACTTCAAAATGAAGCTCTAAAAAAGCAGGCAGACAAGTGGCGCCAAAAACATTGGCGATTGCAGCAACAACTGATGACAAAAAATCTCAAAGAAAATTCGTATCTGCACTTTCGAAAAGAGGGTCTCGAGAGGAGATACGCCGTAAGTTGCTGTTTGGAGAAGTCATGAGAAATCAGTTGTCAGAAAACTACAAACGGATCCCTTGTTAAGGGACATGAACGAACATTTGGAAAGATTGTAGCTGGTGATGCCAAGCTTTTGTTGCGCTATAGAATGATGACGAATCAGGATTATTCATGTTGGCAAACTTCAGAAACGCATCCAAGAAGAGTAGAACGCCTTTCCGCTACGGGTGAAGCAATGACACAATTAATGACGATAGCAGTATCGGAGTGATTGGATTACGCCGCTATCGAAAATCCCTGACAGAATTCGTAGTCATGGACAACGACATTTCCGTAATGAATTTGACTGATATTGATCAGAAAAACGGAATTTTGCTTCAGAAAACAAGTTGTAACTTTTTGAGGTTCCAACCAACGCGATTGTTCTATAAGCGATGAACTATGCTGTTCTATGGAATTGTCATACGTAAAAGCGCGGCATCGCTCCCCCCACCCTAGTGCCGCGTGGTGTGACTTTGAAATCGCTTTTTTGCCGCGCAATCGCGTTAAAATCTGTTTAAACTTTGTAGGTTAACCTGCTACTTTGTCGATTTCGCCTTTCTGCCGTATTTTCAATGAATCTCAATTGAACGATGTTTCAAAAACGTACAGAAAATTTCAAAGATTCTGATAAGACGACTTCAACAAAATGAAACGTTGAAAAACGTGAATTTTTTACACGATTGTAATAGTTCGGAGTGCCTTTGAAATGCATTCATTCGATTCAGCGAGAAAAATTACGTGGTTATTTCCCCCTCGTCTCATCATTTTCATCCAACAACACACTCATTATTTCATGCCAAAACACCGATTTCTCTCTCAAAAATCGCTCTGAAATAAAAAATTCAAAAAGGTCAAAAAATTCAAATTTCAGGAGATATGCATGGAGCACGTAAATCTGTTCTCAAGCAAAATACCTATTTGGATTGATCATATTTGTGTGCCTCCTGAAATTCAATAATCGCTCTATCCTATGAAACGCGCACACCCCAAAGCTTAGTAGAAATTCAAATTATGAACGCAAACCAATTGAATAATAAACCCCAGTGAAAGAATTTGCAGCGTTTTTTTATTGAACCTCAATACCCCTCCCCCCACAATAAAAACATCTATAATTTATCAAGTCCTTCAGCACTGGTATTGCGTTAAAACTTCCCCAAATCCAAATTTAAACGATGTAGCCAAAGGTAGACAGATGTAGAGGAGGCACACAAATATCATCAACTGATCAATCCGAATAGGTGCTTTGGATGAAAACCGATTTACGTGGTCTATGCATATCTCTTGAAATTTGATAATCGCTCTATCACCTGTAAAACACGCACACTCCGAAGCTTAGTACAGATTCAAATCATGAACGCACGCCAATTGAATAATAAACCCCAGTGAAAGAATACTTATTTACCCCAGTAATAATATTGAATAATAAACCCCAGTAATAATATTGAATAATTTTACCTCAGGCATGTAAATCATCAGAATGCTTCAATCCGTGTTCGGTTACTAACTACACACGACAACGTTCCTTAGTACCGGAATGACAAATAAAGCTCATTTTGAAAAAAATGTTACTTGGTCACTTTTACCCGGAACCCGACGATTTGCTCTCAATTACCTTTTGGTCAAATTAGGAATACCCAACGTTTCCTACTCTACAGTTTTTGATGTTACCTTCTTGCCTATTTAGAGATTTTGGTATTAAGAGTAGGTTTTATATTTTTTACGTTGTGATAACCTGACTGGATGATGGTTGTGATTAAAAAATAAGTCAAACTAAAGAGTGATTTTCAGTTTTTTAAATAATAATATATCATGTTTATGTTGAAAGTTGCATGCGGATGTCGTTTTCTCTCTCCCTACAACCGTTTTCTCTCTCCCTACAATCTAACAAATTTTAAAAATTGGTATCTCTTGAACGAGTTAATAAAGTACGCGCCCATTGCAGGGCCTTACTTGTGAACCAATACAGAGTCGAAAATATGTCAAGGGAACCGCCTCAACTGGTGTTTAATTTTTCAAAAACAGCTGAGCCCAAAATAACCCGAAATTTTGAAATGACCCAAGTATTGTTGGAACACGGCACCATCACGCTCACAAGCTATAGTAAGTACACAAGTTAATGGATGTCCTGCTAACTGCTTGAATGACACTGGAAGCTCAGTGTAAAGCAGTTGCACAGTAAACGGTTGGTTAGGATAGTAACAAGATGTTTACTCAAGGTTTTCAAGTACCTGACTAAAAACCAATTAGACCCACTTGCAGTGTTTACATTGTACCGCTTTATTAAATAAAACAATGAAGGTAGACCACACAAGAGTAACGGTGGGATGTCCCCACCGGATGGAGTTATCAGATACTTGACGATTAGTTTTAGATCGAAAAAATCTTTCCGTATAAATAGTCCATTCGTGAGTTACTTATGAATTGAACGATATTGACGAGTTGACCACTTTGCAATGTTTGCTACGACGGCCATGTTCACGGCCGTTCTGATGTTGTTGGGAATGGCGGCTCCCGCCCTGTCAGGAATAGGAGCAAATGCCATGTTCGACTATTACATACACGAGGCCAACGGTATGGTGAGACAGTTGAATAAAGCGACTTTAGATGCTTCTTCCTACGTGAGTTTGCCTTCTGAAGCTTCCAACCCTGTCATCTACGACCTGTCGTCCATTACGCGAATCGGAGATGCGATTGTAACCGAATCAAAGAAGGGTACGACAACTACAATATACGTAGAAGTTACAGCTGGACTTAGTAATTTGGCCTTCGAAGCTCATGTAAGTAATTCAAACTATCCATCAAGTTATGCAGGCTGATTTACAAACTTCTCAATTTCAACCGTGCAGCAAGATCGTGTGAGCAAATTTTACTAAATGTTCGGTGCATATTTATGTAACATTATTTTGAAATTTGAGCTCCTTTTGTATAAGGTATATATTTTTGACAAAACAGCTTCTCCTGAATGATATTCTACAATTCACGAAATATTTTTTGATTATTACCACTTTATCGACTACTTTACAGTACTTGAATGAAATCTAAGTGCAATTTTCAACATAATTTTTAGCTGAAATGTTTAAATTTTCTTGTTCGCAGTTAACAAACTTTTATTGAAAATACTTTTCTATCTTACTGTTTTCAACATGTGAAATAAATGTCGTCTTTCAGCAAATATTTCTTGTATAGTTGGTCGATTTTGAGGTCGTATATTCAAAAATTTATGTACACAATTATTCTGATTATGTGCCTATACAAATATAAAACACTGCAAAAACCAACCGTATTAATAAAAAGGAATTTTGTTCTGAACAAATGCATTTGCCATCAAATGAATTATTACAAATTGCTTAGCAACCAAATATTTCAAATTTTATGCGAGAAATTACGTAAATTCGCTTATAATATCATGCTGCATAGTAGAAATTGGTTGACGAAAACCGGTTGATTTAAAAAAATGGATTATAACAACCCCGGGAGGTCACACGTATGATTTTATGGCGTAGAGGTCATCACAGGGTTAAAATGACCCCAATACCAAAAAAATGTACAGTTTCCGCCAGAATCAATTGTAGAATTTTTTTAGCGTGAAAAAAATCATAATACAACCCGTTTAGCCACAGAACCTCCTAAATTGGCCTATTTTGAAAATTTTGTTCTGTGATGTTCCACTTCAAAATTCGAAACCTATAGAACCAAATGATTACACCTTACCAAACTGGACCCTTTTTTGAAAGATTGGATTCTTCTTTTTATAAAAGAAAAATTTGATCTTGCTGTTTTATGGCAGAAAAAAGTAATTAGAGATCTCATTTTTATAGTAGAGTATTTGGTACATCACGAGGGGAAAAACAGTAGATTCAGAGATGTCTCCACAAACGAAATTTGTTATTCAATCCACAAAAATCATAAAATCCACCAAAATCTGTTGAAAAAGATCTACCACTTTTGGTACAATTCAATAATAAACCATTTTTATCGCTCTGGAAAAAAAAAATTCTAACCCCCCCTGAAAATTTCATGGTTTACGTTTCTAAGGGTGTAGAATCAATATACGCGACGCCCACAATACATCATACATTTTTTCCACCATGAATCGTTGGATTAATCCCTAAATGGTGTGGCCTCCTGGGGTTAATTATATTATATATTGTAATTGATTAAATTTCAGCTGAGGAAGAAGATACTATTCATCACCATGACCGGAGGTTTGAGAATGCATTTGACGGACAATTCCGTCACAATCGGAGTGGAAATGGAATACGGTCCTAAATGGTGCTCCATTAAACTCGCGAAAGTAGAGGTGAGTTACTGAATGTCCGTCTAGTCGGTTTAAAATCCTGCTAATAATTCAGCCGATTATTTCTGAATCAAGTAGCCCTTCTGTTCGATCACTGGTTATTAAACGAAGGCTGTGGAACGCAACCATCAAGATGTGTCGTAATTGGTTCTTTCACAAACAAATTCAAATTCTTTCACTGGGGATTATTATTCAATGATTCATGATTTGAATTTCTACTAAGCTTTGGAGTGTGCGTGTTTCACAGGTGATATAGCGATTATTGAATTTCAGGAGGCACACAAATATGATCAACTGATCAATCCAAATAGATATTTTGGTTGAGAACCGATTTGAGTGCTCTATGCATATCTCCTGAAATTCAATAATCGATCTGTCACCTGTGAAACACTCACACTCCAAAGCTTAGTAGAAATTCAAATCATGAATCATTGAATAATAAACCCCAGTGAAAGAATTTGCAGCGTTTTTGTAATAGAATACCTGAAAACTTCAATTGTTTTCAATTCCAAAATCCTGTCCTAAAACGGTCATCTATTTATTTAGTGGAGAGGTATTCAATAATAAAAAAAGTAAAGTAGTAAGTAGGGGTAAAATAATGCAAAATAACATTTTTGGTTATTAATAATATGTAGGTAGGTAATGTTGGGTGTTACATAAGAACATTACACTGAGAACTTCACACTTGGTAAGTCCTTTTTTCTTAATACTTTGCTTAGGCACAGAACTCTAAATTAAGTATGCCGGGTCGATTTCATACCAATTTTAGCGATTATATACCAATTTTTTATCCTCTCGGATCGTGCCACTTCAGCTGCAGCGCGGAATAGACTGGCCTGCCCTGACGTGATCTGACCTGGCAGTGTGAATGGGTGGCCCCTTGACGTGACTCTGACCTGACTGTGATCTGACGTTTTCGTTACCGCAAGTTTGAATCCACCTCAATTGTTCCAATAAACGGGAGTAGCGCAGGGGCTGGGCCCTTCTTCCTCGGGAAGGAGAAGGAGGAAGAAGGGATACGACCACGTATAAATACCAGGACACCGAGCCGGGACTTCGCTTGGTCAGTCAGCTCTCTCCTAAGCTGAAAGCTTTGCCTTATTGCTGCTAAAAACCCCAAATAACCCCTCTTGCGAGCAGGTTACAGTAAGAACTCTGATGTCCGCAGACGTTGCATTCTGGAAACATCGAGTCCCCTGCTCAACCTCCTCTCTTCACCTCTGAGATACGAAGTCTGATGCTGCAGACATAGGTGTGGTGTCATCGACTTCCTCTGCTCAATATCCATCGTATTCCAAGTTAGAGTGACTGGTGCACGCAGACTGTATGTCACGGAAACACCGTCACCCGTAACTTAACTTCCGTCCTTTCTATCAGTTTGAACCTGATGCTGCAGACATACCGCTGTCTGGAATCATTGGTTTACACTACGGAAACTTCCTAAATACTCCTTGCCAACTCCGACTGATCCCAAACTTTCTCTGAAACCACTATCTTCCTAGTTAAGAGGAACCAAGATAACTAGTTCCCTATACTGCGTAATACTTTGCACTGATTCATTTTATTCTTCGACGTTACTACGTTTAATCAAAATTACTAAAATGTGCAGTAACTTTAAATTGCATTCCAGGCCAAGCTGGACGGCATGTACGTCGACGTCTGGGGGATGACGCAACTGGGAGACAACAAAGTCAAAAACATAATCCGCGATACGTACAACGCGAACAAAAACAACTGGGAAAACAAGATCATATACGAAATTCGGAATCTCTTCGCGGAAAAAGTGGTCTACACCGACAATCCATACTGCGAATCTTTCCTCAGCACAACACAGCAAATGGATGAGCTCCTTGACTCGTTTACTCTTAGTAATTATACGAATATCAATTTATAAGTAATAAATTAGGTATTTAGAGAACATTCTAAACTTCCCGTGTTTATTTTGCTTTCAAGTTTTAAAATACGATGCTCCATGAGACGAACAAAATCATATTTGTGCGAGGTAATTTTCCAACTTTTGAACACCTAACTTTGTTAAGAGGTGGAAGGTCCTTGGATTTTGTGAGAAAAGTACATATTGGCATCGTAATCCTAAATAGATTGATAATCAAGAATTAGATGCATGTACACATACGTGTAAGTAAGTAGAGAGAAAAGGAGAGACCTGCCGCAGGGGCTAATGGTGATAACCTGACACACCTGAGAAGTGAGAGGTAACAGTCATGTAACCTTCCTCCAGACCTGTAGTAGAGGAAAAGAGGATATAAACATCGCCAAAAGTCTATTTCGCACGGAGAAATTAAAAATATTCCGCAGGGATCGGGGATTGAACCTGGGACCTTTCGTTTATGAGTCCAGTAATGATATAGAAATTGCGCTGTCCACTCTTCAGCATGTAGGTAAATATTATTACGAGTGCCATCTCACAAAATCAAGTAAAGCATCGTGTACTCCCTTAATTTCTTAGTTAATTAAGATCAAAAGAAAAAAAAAAGAAGGAAAATAAATAAAAAAGCCTGGCACAGGGGCTAATGGTGATAACCTGACACACCTGAGAAGTGAGAGGTAACAGAATGTAATATTTTTATTTTTTTTTTCCTCAGCGCACTCGGAATCAAATTTGAACTTTCATGAAAGAGATCCGTTATCATGACCACTCGTATGTTGGTAAATTCCATGGGATGATAAAGATATTTGGTTGTCCAGCGTAGACCGACAAGTAGCAGATGAGACTTGTGTTGATTATGATATTATCATCCTCACGAGGAAGGGGTACTGATTTTGTAATTAAAGCGAGGGGGTAGACAACTAATATTCTCCCTCTCCACTATTGTATACGGATTTTGGGTTGTTATGTCTAATCGGTTTGCAACTCAATTTTTTATTACAAGTTTCAACGTGTCTAGATTGACAAAAAAAATGTCCGTTACCAATTTTAGCTCATGAAACCCCTCAGCTTTCTGTCCAAGCGAGCTAAAAACATTGTTGTCACATCGTAGACCCTAGAGGAGTATTCGTGCAAAACATTTCGACGCATTTAGAGGTAGTTATTGTTGTTAATGGAACATTGGAAGGCAGACGGACATTTTTTTTCTCAATCTAGACACGTTGAAACTTGTAATAAAAAATTGAGTTGCAAACCGATTAGACATAACAACCCAAAATCCGTATACAATAGTGGAGAGGGAGAATATTAGTTGTCTACCCCCTCGCTTTAATTACAAAATCAGTACCCCTTCCTCATGGGGATGATAATATCATAATCAACACAAGTCTCATCTGCTACTTGTCGGTCTACGCTGGACAACCAAATATCGTTATCATCCCATGGAATTTACCAACATACGAGTGGTCATGATAACGGATCTCTTTCATGAAAATTCAAATTTGATTCCTAGTGCGCCGAGGAAAAAATAAAAATAAAAATATTGCATACTGTTACCTCTCATTCCTCAGGTGTGCCAGGTTATCACCATAAGCCCTTGTGCCAGGCTTTTTTCTTTTTTTTTCTTTTGATCATTTGATCTTAATTAACTAATCAATTAAGGGAGTACACGACGCTTTACTTGATTTTGTGAGATGGCACTCGTAATAATATTTACCTACATGCTAAAGAGTGGACAGCATAATTTCTATATCATTACTGGACTCATAAACGAAAGGTCCCAGGTTCAATCCCCGATCCCTGCGGAATATTTTCAATTTCTCCGTGCCAAGAACCTCCTTTTTCCTCTACTCCAGGCCTGGAGGAAGGTTACATGACTGTTACTTCTCACTTCTTAGGTGTGTCAGGTTATCACCATTAGCCCCTGCGCTAGGCCTCTCCTTTTCCCTCTACTTAAGTATGAAATCTTAAAATAGAGTTAAAATCCGGTAATCGTCTCAGATTTCCTCAAATCAAATTTTCAGGAGATGAATGTTCATTCTAAAATCTTCGGGATCGATGCAGTGCTCTGAAAAAATGTTGCTGAAAAGTGTCTGCGAATTTTGATTTTATATTAAAACCAAAACCCCACGACAAAGTTCCTTTATTACAAAAACAATTGCTATCGTTGACTGAATAAAACACGTATGCTTTTGTGTAATAGGTATGAACTCTTATTACATTTTAATTTGTTATTGTTCCTTATAAGTGTTAATTTTTAACGATATTTTTACTTTGTCTGTTTTATCCAATATCCAACAATTTCTAACAATAAAAATGAATTAAAACAAGACGTAAAAAGTGTATGTCTTTATTTTTCATCATCTGATTGAACCGGACCTTTTCTATAGTATTGTCAATCTGCTTGAAGGTGGTGAAACCCGTTTTTCATTTTTCGATGTTTTAGTGCCTCGAATCTTCGATTAAAACTTGAGGTTACCTCTTGACCCTCTTTTTTTATTTCAGTTTTAGATTCTACGTTGAATTTGGAAGCGATAATGCATCGTTGAAATTTTTTTTAGAGATTTCGTTTCTGAGATATTTCACATGGATTGGCAGGCAATGCACGGTCAATTGGCCTTAGAGATCTCCCGATCTCACCCCACTGGATTTTTTCCTTTGAGGTTATCTCAAAGACAAAATGTACACCAGGCAACCCACTACTCCAGAGGCCTAAAAGGTAATCTGCTTCAAGCTTGTCGTCTGGTATCTAACCATTTCCATCTCTTGGGCGAAGCTTGCAATAGGGGACGTATTTAAAGGCTTACAGCCTATGGGGTGACAGGTCTGCCAAAGTAAAATTGCTGTAGTCTTAACCACGCTCAAGCTAACAAATAGCATGGTGAGGTGTATCTCCCGAGACGGCGGACTCAGGAATCGAAAAGGGCAAACTAACCATATCTATTACAGGATTTAAATTAGGATAAGCTACGATTTTTTTACTTTTAATATTGTTATTATACTCCCTATATTGAACAAGTGTTGTTAAAAAATTATCACCTTTTGTACACACGGGACTTAAAAAGAAGGCAAAACTGTTGCCTCATCGATGCAGAACAAAATACGGCATCCTTCTGTCAGAATGACGATAACTTTCTGCAAACGTTGAACTTCTTTCACAGACGTCTACTACTGAGATTTGAAGTGGACCAAAGATTGGAGAATGAAGCTGAACGAACAAAATCAGCCCACATCAACTTCACTAATCAAAAGTCCCAATTTTGGATTTTCGAGATTTTCGATAAAATACCGCATAACTTTTTAAATACTTGGGGTTTTTGACACTTGACTCCTGTTTTCAGAGATGTTTTTGCATACACATAGAAAAGAAGAAAGAAGAACTTAAAATCAAGTACAGAATCATGTGTGGCGAATGGGAAGAAATCTGATCTCTCATTGTGAGACAAACTGATTATATATTAAAGATCCAAACGAAAATTTTACCTTGGGAATGACAGATTTATGGGGCTTTGTATTTGCAATCAAATATTTCAACAAAACCTTTCAGAATAAAATACTGAGATTGTAGACTGGGATAAAAAATTGTTTTTTCGATTGTCCGTTTGAATACACTGCGAATCGATGTTTATTCATTATTGATTTGACCGTTGGAGATTATTATTGCATCATACGCCGTGGAAGCATTTAAATCGCCTGACAAACTTAACAACCTCGGAATATGTCTACGTTTTGACAGACTGAAATCCGACGTCTAATGTGAAACAATACATTACTGGATTTAGTTAGTGCTGCGTAGCATATATAGAAGTATTAATCGAACAATTTACATTAATTTAGCAATTTGGGGCATTAGTTTTGCTCTAAGTTCTTCCCTACAAAATCAATGAATGTTTCAGATGAAAATTTGATTATTTGATTTTTCAGTTGCAAAACAATAAATCACGACAAAAAAAAGTGACTTTGGATGTTGAACTATTTCAGCATTTTTCATAAGATGCGTAACCACTGAGTCTATTCGCAAGACTATGATGACATATGATCGTCAGTTAGTCGATTGAGATATTTTGACTTAATTATCTTCATTTCAGAAAATGCAGACTCGCACAAGTAAGTTGACCCAAACATTGCCGTCAGTTGAAGGGCGATTCGTCTTAGTCGACATTTATCTTCAGATATAAACCACCAGAAATTTGTATCAGATGTAGCTTTGGGATGTATATCTGATATAATCTGCTCCAACTCATTTTCAAAAGAACATGAGTTCATATTAAACTGACTTGCTACTTCAGTAGCTAATTCCTCAATGTTTTTACATGAAAAAGGATAACTCTTAAATGATGCTATATTTACTAATTTACTGCAATCAAAATAGCAATATTTGGTATTTTACAATGTTTTAACATGTTGAGGTGAACCCTCAACATGTAAAACATTGAGCCCTCAACCCTCAACATTTCATAGACTGATGGAGGCTATATTTCAAATCAATGCGTACATGCTCAATGAGCGAGTATGGAAATATATCATTAAATTCGTATTCGTCGATATAGTGAATCAATAAAATAAATAAAGGTTTTGTAGAATAAAATCTTAGGGCTCTTCTGCCAAAGTTGAGATTTCGCGGGTAGTCAACAATATCACAAAATATGCTGCTTTGCCACTACTTAGTTAGGTAAGTGAAGTCACTTTGATAGCTATGATATGAAGTTAGTCGAGTTAACAAGGGTGTAAGAGCAAACTAGAGAACGAACTCTTGATTCTGTTAACCAAAAAACGGGAAAATTTTGTTTGGAGGGGAAGTGAAGAAAATCTAGAGTGGGGAATCGTGGGGAGCAGAGAGGGCTTCTTCAATGTTTTTACATGAAAAAGGAAAACTCTTAAATGATGCTATATTTTCCAATTTACTGCAATCATAAAAACGCATTTCTAATTGTCCCAAAATATTTGATAATTCAGCCTCACACGTATCATAATTCAACTGAGGAATCCTTGCTTTCAAAGACGGAAAATGTTTCAGATCCTTTCTTTTCAGTTGATGTATCATGAGTGCAATTTACTTTTGCCGTAAGCAGTGTTATCACGTAATACATTTTGCTTCCGAGTCTACCAAGGTAGCGGAAGCATTGTTTTCACTTTCGGAATGATAAAATTTTTTTTGTCTCCAAAATCAAAAATTCCACTCGCATTTTGCGTTTTAGACCTTTCTGAATAATTTTGGTTCCGTGTCTGTCTGTGTGTCTGTCTGTCGGCAAATCCTTGTTACGGGCAAAACTACACGAAGTTATAGTCCGATTTTGATGACATTTTCAGGGATTGTGCGGGTTGGGGTGTAGATGGTCCCCTATAGGTTTCATGACCCCCGGATCAATAGTAGCCTCTGCGCATGCGCAAACGTGAAATCCTTGTTACGCGCATAACTCCGGGAGTTTTTGACCAATTTCGATGAAATTTTCAGGGATTGTTCGGTTTGATGTGTAGATGGTCCCCTATAAGTTTCATGATCCCAGAATCAATAGTAGCCTCTGCGCATGCGCAAACGTGAAATTCTTGTTACGCGTATAACTCCGGGAGTTTTTGACCAATTTCGATGAAATTTTCAGGGATTGTTCGGTTTGATGTGTAGATGTTCCCCTACGAGTTTCATGACCCCCGGATCAATAGTAGCCTTTGCGCATGCGCAAGATATATACAGTCACTGTGCGGAGGGATGACGGCAGTTGGGTACTTTGCAACGACGCTGCAGTCAACCCAACATTATTTGATCCGTCATTGAACGATGCTTATATTTTATTTTGAGAAATGTCATAATAATTATTTATCACTTCAGTCATCTATCCATTCAGCGTCAATGTCAATTTTTATTATTAGGTATATTTTATAGTTTGTTCAACAGTTGAACATGCCTACCTTTATTTTCTCAAGTTATGCTCCTGCATAACAATAAATTTGCCCTAATTCAATAATTTTTTCGCCTAATTGAACGAAGTTCTTTAGTCAATAATAATTTTCAATGATCTATACAGTCATGTTATGGATAAGAGGAAGCCATGTGCCACACCCACTTGGCAGACGTGTTTGTTGTTTAGTTACCTACTTATTAAAAACTTTTTCTCCTCGAGATCTACCCAAAAAGCACACGCTATCGACCGTTTGAGCACCCCCCGTTTAAACGATCATCTAAGCAATGTTAATCATGCTGGTGTTATGTATTACTTTCTGTACTATCTGTAATAGGAATGCTCCTATTACTGATAGGATGCTCCGATTCGATCCACTGCGCAATCGCAGTAGGGGAAAACCTAGTTATGATAATGTTGGCGAGTGGACAATAAATTTATTCGCGTTGGCCTTGACCGCAACGACCATCGACCGACAGAGCTAAGTGCAATACGAGCGGACTTCCTACTTTGAGAACTGAAGCCTGCAATCGACCGACGGAAGTTCGTGCAGCGCCGAACTGTATTGCGTGTCACATAACCTCGTCGGTTACAGGGTTGTAGGACAACATTAAGAAAGCGAACCGCTATGGATAAGATCGTTGAATTCCATCCTATTCAAAGCTTCTTTCCCCGAAAAAAGTACAAAAAGTAATATTGAAAGTTGAATTGATGAAACAATTAGCAAAACCCAATATAAATCACCCTTAGGCCATTTGTGAACTACCTTGGTTCCGTATGGGAGTTTGTCAAGGGGATTTGAAAGTTTTGGTTTTGCTTTCCCTACTAAAAGGTTAACTCTAAAGACAAATTTGAATGGTTTAAAAGACAGAAGTCATTGAAAAAAAAAAAACGCTGCAAATTCTTTCACTGGGGTTTATTATTCAATTTCTTGCGTTCATGATTTGAATTTCTTCTAAACTTTGGAGTGTGCGTGTTTCACAAATGATAGAGCGATTATTGAATTTCAGGAGATATGAATAGAGCACTTAAATCAGTTCTCAATCAAAATACCTATTTGGATTGATCAGTTGATCATATTTGTGTGCCTCCTGAATCAATAATCGCTCTATTACTTGTGAAACACGCACACTCCAAAGCTTAGTAGAAATTCAAATCATGAACGCAAGCCAATTGAATAATAAACCCCAGTGAAAGAATTTGCAGCGTTTCATGCATATCAGAATGCTTCAACCCGTGTATCGGCTACAAAGACTTTTAGGAGTTCACTCCAGTATCCACATTACTACATCACTACGTAACTACATCACTAGTTACTGCGATGAAAACATACACAATAATAAACCAAAAAAAAACGCAAATGTTGGCACCATAAATCGGGCCTTAAATCAGGAATAGTTTGAGCTACGAACCATGAGGGCTCATTCGATTCCTCATGGAAAGTTCTTCAAAAAAAGTCCAAATTTAGGCCGCCTTGACTTTTTTTGAGGTTTTTAGGGATTTTACAAAACTTTGACAACCCTTAAAGGGCACTTTAAATTAAGTGAGAGAGCTGGCTAAAGAATTGGGGCGTCGTTGGACCAACATGGATTTTCCTGAAAATTTCAGATTTTATGCTCCAGCCGTTTGGGAGAAATCGTGCGTACGGCGTTCGGCGGACGGACGGAAATTTTTTTATTGCAGATTCGGATTCTACACCCTTTGAAACGTAAACCATGAAATTTTCAGAGGGGGTTAGAATTTTTTTTCCAGAGCGATTACAATGGTTTATCATTGAATAATAAAACAAAATTATCTTTGTTATGTGTAGTACAATGCATATATTATCTGAAATTTCTACATTAATAACGTAGAGCGAGGAGCCTTTCAAGCTGTGCTTCCCTCCAGTTAAAATGTCATTAGCGAAGGGGAGAACCCAATTATAACTCCATCCCAAAACTCATATACGTGTTACCCTCCACAAACTTTTTATAAACGTCAATACATTTCACCGATCTAACGAAATTATAATCCCATGAAAATTATGTAAAATTCGGTAGATATTCACAGAATGACTAGTTCAAACGTTTGCTTTAAGCGTTTCCTTTAAATAGTTTCCAATTTTTTTTCCATTTGTTTATTGTTACAACTGATTTAAATTATAAATCATCTAGCAACTTAATTTAGAATGAAGTAATGTCAATTTTTGTGGTTCAGTAGTTCATTATCTAAGACCACTACAAGTCACAAACACTAATCAGCGTCTGGTCACAACTAAGTCCAGCGGCTTGGTCCTCTTGAGTCGCCGTACCTCTTCTCTGTTGTCCAGGGTATACAGGATTTCGAGATTTTTGTGTCTGTGCAGCCGAATTTCGTGATCCGCTGCAATTCTTCTTATCGCGTCACTCACCATTTCCACTTTGAGGTCGCGGTGGAGATCAGTTGTCCTGATATACCAGGGTGCGTTGACAATACTCCTTAAGATTTTATTTTGGAGTGTCTGGATAGTTTTGACATATTGCTTGTGCAGCCCCATAGTTGGCACGCATAGGCCCAGAAGGGATTAATCATTTGCTGGTACAACAGCAATTTGTAATGGGTGGATAGTTGAGATTTCCTACCCAGCAACCAGTTCAGCTTCCTGAGCTTAGCGTTGACCTCTTCTTTTTTCTTTTTGACGTGTTCTTTCCAGCGTAGCTTGGCGTCCAGCGTCAAGCCCAGATATTTATCAGTATTTGAATACGGAATTTTGGTGAATTTATGGTAATTGGGATGTTTTGAATTTTGCTATAAGTGAAGTTTATATGCGTACTTTAGCTTTCATTAAGTTTAATTCGCCATTTGGAGGTCCATTGATAAATTCGGTTCACCGAATCTTGCAGTTTGCTAGACGATTCCTCGACTGTCCTGCCCGTCGTCAGAATTACAGTATCATCAGCAAACGTTACTGACGGCTTTTGGGAGTTCTGGGAGGTCCCTTGTATACAATAGATAGAGCACTGGCCCAAGATCGCTTCCTTGCGGCACGCCTGCCTTTATCTCCCTCAGGGTTGTGTACTCATCTTCGTGCTTGACTCTGAAGTGCCTTTCTGATAGGTAAGATTTCGGTTTTCCAATGATGTTTGCAATTTTCCCAGTAACCACTGATTAACTAACTTAACTGATTAACTTTTGATTAATTAAATTACCTACAACAATTACAGATCATAATGTAATTATAGTAAATTATAACTTGAAAAGAATTTAAATTAATCAACTTTTACCAAATAATTTTTGTAATTTATTTACTACCAGAACGTTTAGTAGGCGAGATGTAACTTTTGCACATGTTTCGGTTTTAATTGTTCAATGGCCAACAGTTAATTAGCCAAAATGAGTCAGATCTTTCGCGGCATCTAAAAACTTCATATCGGTTGCAGTCTACGGGCATTTGGAAAATGTAATGCATGTTTTGAAAATTGAGAGTACGGTGAACGTATCATCTCTGTTCAGGGTGGCAACTCGTTGGCAGTCGCGTGATTAACAACTTCAAAAGTGGGATGCTGTCGCTTGAGCGCCTTCAATAGGATGTATGCTAATGCGCATTGCACACAAGTCATGAAAAAAAACCCTACGCAGACACGGCGTCTTCCTTCCTAGTATAGTGTTGATAACTCCATGCTCCTTAATAAGGATAATAGATAAGATAATACCTTGTTTTGTGAAGGTTTTTTTAATTGATATTTTGTCAGAATATAATTGTTAAAAATGAAAAATATATCAACTCGACGTTACGGGCGAACTTCAAAATAACACGGGAATTGTTGAGGTTGAACTAGACCCATAATTAAAAATCAACTTCAGTACTTTCTAAAACTATTAGTTAAGAATTCATTTCAACTATCAACCATTGGTTGTATATTTTTGTGTTTAATATGTCTCGTAGAACCAATATCTACCTGTATGTAAGTACACTGAATCTCTTAGACAAAACTTCGTTCATGTTGCTCAGGGTTTCAATTGTTTTTTCGTTAAAAGTATCAATTTTGTAAGAAAAAGAGTATATAACTTTTATAAGCGAATGAATTGCTCTAGAATTTAAAGTGTAGATGGTCCTCAAATGAATTTTTTCGCTTTTCGACAAAATGCATGCGCCTATAGAGAAACTATTTAGAATTGCAAATAGTCAACCAGGACCGATTTTTCTCTAACCTCGCATATCTATACTATAGTATAGATCATGACATTTCATCGCCCCATATGGATTTCGTTATGATTGTACTTCAAGCGGTTTCAGCGAACACTAAAATAATTCAACAACGAAATTTGTGGATTATTTTATAATCCACTAGGTTTACCTACAATGCTCTATATTAATTGACCACTTCTCCAATCCATAAGAATCCGCTTTCGAATGGTTCAGAATAGTTATTTGATTTTGTCGTCAATTTCTTTACTTTATCCTTCAAATTTGATAACAATTCTTCAGCTACCTTGGTAGACTCGATCGAGGTACATAAATGAGCACTCATAAACGACCATAATCTTTTTGGTTCATAGATCTGCTTTGGCTTCACTTTCAAGAGCGAGGTAGGATCGCTCTTCCGATGTTAGAAATTTGAAATTCAAAACTTTTGCCTGATGCCATACAACATGGTTTTTTCAACTGTCCGCAGCTGGTTTCGGCATATAAAAACTTCAATATACTATACATTTACGAACATCTGAATTGAACTGATGGACTAACCTGGGGCACCAGTAACAAGCCACCTTACCGAAATTCACCAACTGTGCCTAACCGTCACCATTGTGGTGGTGGGCGAATAAGCTACTTTTCAGTAACAAGTGACAAAGTCACGGTGACCCGTTGGAAGTAGGTTCTAGTGAGAGGTGTCTTTGATAATAGAGTGACGAAGAAGCCTTTCCTGATTTTGCAATGTTGCTCATTACATGGGGGACAATGGTTTCTTTAACTAGGTACGAGAAAAAGATTTGTCATTTTGCAGGTTAACATCATTAGCTGCATTCAGCATTGGTGTTATACGGACCTCTTACTTCATTAGTGGTTATACCAATAAACGTATATAATATAAACGCATTATATTCAGATAGTATATAGACTGGTTTCTTGTTCTTTAGCCAAAAGGATGAAGAAAAACAATTACAAGTAAGATAAATGAGATTATTAAGCCTTCTTTTCTCGATAAACCTCTGGATTTAGACAGGACAACTAGATGAACAAGAGAAAATGATGTTGGACGGATTCTACGTTTGTGTATGCGCGGTAGTTAACAACTAAACGATACTATTAATATTTATATGATTAGATTAAATCATCTTTTCAACGCGACCCACAAGGAAGTGTAGTTGGTCCGCTCCTGCATGTCCTTGTAACTGATCTCCCAGAAACCGAAATAAGCACCACAGCCGCCTTCAGATACCAGGGCATTATTCTAGATACAAAATTGACTTGGCACTCTCATATCAAAAGCTTGGTGGCCAGTCAAGAGGTGTGTAAACCCAGGTCACCTGAGGGAGTAGACTCCCTGCCGGTCACTCAGTCCAAAGACAAGGTCAGTGGGAGAAGTTCAGCCAATGAAGACCAGTTCCACCCCGTCAATGAATGGGACCTGCAGCTCACTCCGCAATTCAATTTGTGAATGAATGGGACCTCTATTATCTTCGTGTACAGTCAGGGTTCGGTAGATGACAGACGTCTACTGTACTCCTTGCCTGAGTACCTCCGAGTAAAACAATGACAGGTACCAAGACAAGGTCATTTTCCGAGTCCTCATGAATAAATTTTATTTGAATAGTAGAATCTGCTGTATAGGAACGGCGACCTACCCAGGTTGTTAGGTGGGGAGAGTGAACGGTTATCTTGAGCCAAGACTCCTCAGCAAGAGACGTTTGCGACCGGCAGGTCTCGAACTTCACTTGCCACGAAAAGTTCGCGACCGTATGAGTAGTTTGAATGTTGGCCACGGGGAGCCATGCTGTCGCAAACGTCTTGTGATAAACAGCAGGTTTTCCTTCCGCAGGTCATTTGGGACAAGTTCACTTAAAAGAGAAGTTCTTTGAGACAAGGTCACTCACTCACTACCCACCTCTAGGCCAGTCTTCGCTATCGCACCCGAAAACTCTATTACCTTCTGTCCAGCAGACAAGTACCACTCTATACAAAGCGCCTGATGTACATTTCTCTTTTGAGGCCTATATGACAGTATGCCTGCGCCATATGGGGGTCAGCGAGCGACTCACAAAGTCGACACGTTGCCACCCAGCAAAATAAAATCTTACGAATCCTCACGGGGGCTCCGTGGTATGTTCGTAACTCCACTGTACATTCAGATCTCAACATGCCATCAGTCCTGGAAATCATCTCTGCATCTTATAATAACATGGCTGCTCGCATGATCCACCTTGGAAACCCAATCATCGCGGCTATTCTTGAAGAACCTCGCCCACCTCGTCACCAAAGGTGACTCAAACGGAAATGGCACTCAGATCTTCTGGTTCCTAAATCCTTCTAGTCGTCCAAATTACGAATTTTATTCTATTTTATTATTTTTGCTCTTAGCCTCTAACCTATAATCATGTACCTACCGCTGGGTAGCAATTATGCCGCAAATGCCATATTATTACTGCATGTCTGCCATGAGCCCACTTGATAGTGTACCCCACAATAAAGTACCTAACTATAATTTAAAAAAAAAAAAAAAAAACACCTTCGACGAAAGTAACATTGAAGTACATCACCGAGTTGAATTGTTCATTATCCTGCATACAACAGGGGGCAGAAAATGGAGGATGCAAATAAATTGGACTAAGCGAATGCATCTCGATTTCGTCAACAAAAGAACTGGCTCAATTCCAGTTTATTTTAAGGGCAAAGTGATTTAAGAAGCTGAAGAAGCCAAATACGCTGGTGTGACTCTCGAGGCTGATTTGGAATGCTCACTTCAAAGAAAAGAAGGAAGAACTCATCCTGAAACTCGGAGAACTGCATAGGGAGGTGGTAGAAGCTGCCAATCCAGAACAACCTCACACTTTTTAACCTTTGAAGTCCTTCAGCCACTTTGGACATGTGGTGCTCAGCTGTGAAGCTATAGGGCTGAATCAAACCGAGCCATCATTCAAAGATTCCAGAATTATCTGCAGATAGATATTTTTGCTAATGGTAACATCACGAGCACAAAGCTCAAAGCAATCAAAGATGCTAAAAGGCGACAAGCTGTGAGACAATAATGCTTCATGTATTTCACGTGTGCGCAAGCGCAGACTGAAGTATTGATTTGTGAGCGATGAAAAGCATAGGGGCCACTTGCATTCTAATCTGCACAGTTCCTGGCAATATCATAGAAATCTGACCAAAGATGTTTAAAATTAGATTTGTTAACAGGATTCGTGTACACTTGACAAAAGAGACAAAACCAAAGTTTTTCAGAATAGCCCACGACGACAAATGCATGTGGAAATTTTTATTTTGGCGAGAAAACAAAATGTTGAAAATACAACTTCCGCTATCTGTAAGTAAACATGAAATCAATAAATGAGCTGTGAGCTTGAGCCGAAATTGCACGACATGGTCCCTCCATTCAGTTCTTCAGTGCGTCAGCGATCAGCTGATTCCTCACACTATCAGCACCTCTGTCTCTCTCCCACCCCTTCCCACGCCATCTTCCCCTCCCTCCGGTCTGGTGCCGAACGGATCAATAAACGTGAGCAGGCGCTCTGTGCTGTTCCCACCACTTCCTGCCAACCGATTCCCATCTTCACCCTGCCCGGTCAATCCGACCTCTCCCATCATCTCTCGGAAACGAATTTCCATCTGCGAGTCTTCTGACGGGATTGTTGATCCGTCCCTCTCCTTGCTGCAAACTCCCGGAGGACAAACAAGACGCAATAAATCCAAACTTATTGCACATATTTACACTTTTTCATTTCAAAGTCACGAAACAAAACTTGAATTCTGGAGCAATAACTGTTCATTTGAGCTGTTTTTTTTTCTGACGTTATTTTTAATTAGAAGCAGTTTAGCGGGAATTCTTAATCCCTGGGAAACTCAAGCTGCATTTTGTCGAAGACTGGGGGCCTCATAAAGTGGATTTTGCAGGATGATTGTTTTTCGACATTTACTGGTATCGTATTACATTCGACTGCTAACGTGCTAATAGTAGGTGAAGTAAAAGCTAAGAATATGCTGCTGTTACTTTTACACATCTGCAGTTGAAAGTGGCGAGCAATAGCTACCTCTTGCCTTTGACATGAGCTCGTCAACACTGCTAACTGTCAATTCATATTTCGAATAACTGTTTAGTTCCTTCTTTTCAGTTAACAGCTTTTTTTAGCAGTGATGTTAAACTAAGTCCATCCCTATTTCAAAGGTACTTAAAAGCGCTCGGAGCGGAGGTTGACAAAGCTGACATCCTTAGAAATGGCTACAAAGAATGTTACCTGGCCAGGAATCTGGCTTATCTAGATGATTCAACAAATTGACGACCTATCTGACCTTTCATAGCTTGAAATAATGAAAGATCTATAATAGTTTACATGATATGGCTGTGGGCTGCTACGGATCTGTTTGGATGCCACGATCAAGCTTGTGAGCTTATTGAAAATATAAATCGACAGTGATTCAAATATCTAACTTGTTTGATTTCAGTTAAACTAGGATACCATCTCACACCAATACGTCGATGGCGAGTCACAATATCTCTAGAAGACTCATTTAAATGGACAAAAACATGTTTTTGAAAGAGATTCCACTTAAAAAACATTAATTTTCTAACACACATATATAGCCTATTGATTGGTGTTTCATAAATTAGATTTTCTTGATTATTCATAAAAGGTTTATTATTGAAAATTATTTTGGAGATCAGTTGCCAGAGATTCCAAGAGGGTCGTGTGTAGTGAGGTACCAAGCAAGCCCACCTGTCACACTAATCTATGTCACAACTCAGACGGTGAAGGCAATAATTACCGACCATTACGCCCCCATGATGGGGGCGGAGAACAATGTTAGCGTGTTCCCTTCGGTTTTATGGGTCAACGTCGTAAAAGGCCTCCAGTAGGTTTTGCCCGTCCATTAAAACATCTTCACCGATGACCCTGAAAGCAACGGTTTCGAAAAAAATTACACGTTACGAATACCCTCGGAGAGTTTAAGAAGTGAGAGAAAGTCGTAAAAAATGCGTAATGGCTCTCCTTACCATTAATGGTGTTCAACGGAAATAAAACGAGGTGGAAATGAATAGGCAAAAACTATTCCGTTTGAATGTGAGGGAGAATAGAATATACTTTTGTACCACACACTATGCCATCGCACTGTGGTTCGAAAACGGAAAAACGCGGCCGAAACCCCAATCTTCCAAATCTTTTCATGGGCCAACTTGATTGCCCACCTTATTAGTACTATACTAGAGAAGGAACAGGTTGTCTGAGCCAGCTAAGGCATCAGTTCTTTGGTTGTTCACTTTCAGTGGGAGTACTGATTTGCCCGGTTCGAATCCGGCTGGCATCAATAATTATAATTAGATATCACGTCTGATCTCGATATCACGTGAACCCAAATCGCTCCCAACCTAGGGGCGTGAATCCAAGCTACGAGCGAAATCGTCAGACCTAGTTTCGATCCTCTCTGGAGGACGGCTGACGACGTCCGCGACACCTCCCTGTAGTCGAACGAAAATCCAAGGTGAATTTCCGTGTTTACTTTACATTACTTTTTACTATACTAGAGGACGTCAGGAAGTAAACTTCACCTGCACACTAACAGTGAGCCATATACTGTCAATCGTCGTTTAGTCATTTTGTGTAAAAATACTTTCCATTGCCAAAAAAAATTAATTTACTAATGGATATTTCCTATTTACCATGAGTTTTGAAAATATCAACAGCAGGCAAAATTCACTCAGTGAAATCATTCACTTCGATGTTAGACGTTTATCTCGTTCAAACTGAACCTAACATGAACACTCCTTTCATTTTCAATACAAACTTTTTACTTGAAAATCCAAAAAAATACGTGTCCAATGATTTTTGACGAGGATTCTACAAATTATGTGTGCACACTTTTGCGCAGTCTACACTAACTTCCTTATTTCGAATAAGAGTCCCTATTTTGTATTCCAGATTCAAATTCTACGCCAAATTTCATGAAAAAATAACCCCATACACGATTTTTTAGGCTCGCGAAAACGTGCACGAACTTGATTTTTGCGCTATAAAAACATTTTCTCTGAACCCCTACATACCGCACATGTAGATAAACTGTTGCGCTTGTTCAAACAAGATGGTTATCTGGAAATGATTGAAATTTGAAAAGTTGAATGTAGTTTTCATTTGATATTTCTACCCTGATTGAACAATGGACTTCACCACGTGATTCATCGTTAAAAAATACTGGAAAGTCATGTGCGATATGTAGGGGTTCAGAGAGAATTTTTTTTTCGCGCAAAAATCAAGTTTTTTTTCCATTTTTTCTTTAATTAAACTTGAAATTTTTTGGCGAAATATGAAATACTCTTTTGAAAGTCCGCATTATATTTTATACATCTCATCAAATTATCAAAATTCCAGGAAGAACGTGGACGAAGACACGAACTGAAGGCACGAGAATTGTATTCGTGTTTGAAAAGTACCGTACCTCCCCAGGCTATCTTTATTCCGAACAAAGTACATCGTAAATACGCTTCGAAATAGCTTCAAACGCTCATTGAATTCCCGCGGCATCATTATACAGAGAGAAATGCTCCTCGCGAGGATTCGGCAACATCTGAGTTCTAAATAACGATCACAAAGGGGGTTTCTATTCCATTAAGAAAAGTGCCGTTCAGACCCTCCATATTGGGAGGGGAGCCGTTTTCCGAAATGGGAAAAAAATATTTTAGCGGGCCCTTAACGGTATAAAGGTGAGATAACGAATGGAGGAGAATCGCGGTTTTAAATTGGATGGCGGCGGGGGATTTGATTTTCTCAATCAAATATAAATTTCAACTCGTCTATTCCTATTACTTCCAGGTAATCAACAACTTATAAAAGAAACAAAATTATAGGAAAATTAAATTTTTCTAAACGTGGGAAGAATTTGCCAGCGTTTTGTTTGGGACGAACGCATAATTAACAGATATTGGCGAGATTCCGCAGAAAGAAGAACCACAATCGAAGTTCATTCTTGTTCATGACTAGTTGTCAAATGCTGCATGGTTGGCAGTTCAGTTCGGTTTGTGGAATTCGTGGGTTGGGCAAAATGCAAATGGTCATTTACATCGAAAAATTATCTTCAGTGATGATACGTGGATGGAATTTCTAAAAACTGAAGGAGTGTTACCGGATGTTACCAAATTCTGTGATAAAGTTAAGTTCGTGGCCGCAATTTAGCTAGTGACCGAAGACGGACTCCTGTAGTCCAAGATGATGACGATGAAGGTGACGACCGAACCGCAACTATGGCGACCTTGTTCAAGGGCCATGGGTTTTCGGCTTGTGCTGTCGACAAGATAGTGGTGCCGAAAAGAGACAGGGCATTCCATCCAGACCCTTTTGACGCTTTTTTAGGACATGAAAACCACCTTTATGCAGTGAGAAAGAGAAGACCCACTGACGTGCTTTATACTTCTATACTTTACGACTTTTATTTATTTTTTACGACTTACTTTATGACTTTTATAGCTTTTACAGGTAGCATCAGTTCGGTAGGTAACATGCAATAGGATCGGACAGGCAATAGGTAACATACTTGGGGGATCGGCGGGGCGGTAGGAAGCATACAGAGGGGGTACCGAACAAAAGCATTCAATTAAATTCAGTCTCATATTCCTTCTGGAACGAAAAAAATTGATACAAATAACCCGTTTATACAAGATGTAGGAAATTGTAAAGGAAAAAATAGTAACCAAACTTTGGATTACATAATCGTGGTGATGGAAAGGATGCCTATGCAGCACACAGTTTGACGACGTTAAATTACTTCTAGTTTTGATGAAGATTGGGATAAAGGTAAAGCAAGAAGATGGAAGAAGGTAAATTTTGGTTTTCTGGGGGGTGGTATGAGCTAAATCTTCTCTGAACGGTTCGTTGTGTCCATGTGGTGAGGAGAGTCCGACGAAGTCCTCTAAAGGGAATGAACTTGACGAAATTGCAATGAACGTATTTCAAATATTCAGTTTACTACTATTTGCTTGAAGAGCTCTTATATACGAAATAAAGTTGCTGTGGCAAAATACAGTTTAAATTGTGTTTGGTCTGGGTTGATTGCTGATGATGCAGTATCTATCTCTTATTCGGTGTTTCATTCAACAACGATTGCTATCCAAACGTATTGTGCTCAGGTATGGGGAATTAATGAGATTGAGGATTTGGAAGAGCTCTGGAGGTATTATCACAAGAGGTTGTTTAGGTTACCAACTACCAATTTGTCAACAGGTGTTTTTCCTCTATTTTTTTACTGCCTAGAGCTTCATTTTGGCTATATACAGAGAGGTTTCCGAGGGTGGTGGCTGAGGAGATATTTGCGCTGGGGATCTTGTGCTGCTTATAGAGGGTTGAAGGGGTGAGGTATGGTTGCTCTCTTTTGTCATCTGCGGAGTTTGTTTTCAGGTAGTCATGTGAGAGCCTTATTTAGAGAATTAAAGGTGAGTACAGGCAGAACTGGTGATCTCGGTAGTCGTCCTCTTCCTCTTTCATGTGGGGGTGTCGGTTGGACCTTGCAAATCTTGTTGCTGACCTGTTTGATCCACGGAGAACCTCTGGTCTTACTTTGCCGATCCTCAGATGGATTTTGAAAATACGAAGCGAGATGGTTGCATTGAACTATCGGCCCGTATGAGATTGCGAGCATGTAGATTGTTCTCTCTGAAATTACGGCGTGAAGGAGGATATTTTATCGCAGTTTGCCCAGTTTTAAGAGAGTACAGCGTCATGTATTTGTGGAGCTAGTACAATCGCAGAGATTGATTTTCTTCATCTCTTAGAAAATAGAAATCACAAGATTAAGCTGGATAAATGTGCGGTCTTGTCGTAAGGTACTTATCGTAAGGTACTCGTTGATTAATTTAATTGGTAACGCAATTGACAAAGTGCTTGTGTGAAGCTCGGGACATTGAAAATTAGAATGTAGCTTTTTTATTTTATTTTGAATAAGTTTATCTCGTTTATTTCTAATTGAGTCGAATTGGGAAACAACATGAGGCTATGCCTATTTTTACTTTCGAAAAACTGTTTAATTTTGTTTTGTACGTGTACATATTTTTCAATAAAGTAATTTTCCTTCGTCTTCTTCTATTTGCTTGAATAATAAAGTATGGAGTTTATGAAGAGCATGGTGATCATGCTCGTAGGTTTTTCTCCAAATTTCGTAAATCAGTTAAGTGGCGTTCAAATTCTTGAGAGTTGAACATTAGACAACTGCAAGAGGATCCTTAGAACGGAATTAATACTTTTAAATTCTATGAATATTTTGATTAACAATTACCACGTGAGGTCTATAACTATGTCATTTCAAATTCCGTAAGATTGATGAAATCGGGATATCCAAGACGTTGAAACGATAGAGGTTGGAGTCGACATTGCTCGATGAATTGAATTGTGTTTGTCGACAATAATCGATGGACAATGCTTCAATATTTTCAACGATGAACGTCATGTTCATGTTCACCAACGAACACTACGTTGTCAATACCCGATGAACGTTGAATTGTATTTGTCAAACTTAAACTTGGAATTTAATATGAAAAGAGAAAATATACGGGAGCTGAGGTTTGACGGTAGGACGATCATTCGCAATGAGTTTTCCGAGTATCGAGAAGGAGAAGAGAGAGGTTTTGCTTTTCCGGGTTATATTTTATCCACCAGCGGTATTTGATGGCTAGGACGAAATCCTTCAGATACTACTATACTATCATAGGTAGATACGGGGAAAGAGAGGAAATTTCAAACCAGAATAATTATTCGCAGCACAACCGCTCCATTTAAAACTGTATGAAAACAAGAAAACGCAAGACACACCAAATAATAAATACGGTAACGCTTATATACCTCAAATACGCCTGAATGGCGCAGTAGGTACCCGACGTTCGTTATTTCGCCGAAATGCCGTTTACATGGGATTTTCAACGATCCCGAATCGCTTTTAAGATTCGTCAGTTTACGGACAGGTTGCAGAACCCGCTTGAACGTTCGAGAACGTTTGCGAACAGGGTTTGTAAACTCTGTTCGGGGCGGGTGACTGTTCACATTGCTCGAGCATCCTACTCACGATAGTTTGAGAACAGCGTCCGCGAAAAATGCTCCTTTGGTGTACACAGGCCTTTGCTTAATGATTGAGTGCTGGAGTCATTTGTTTGCCTTGCCCACAGCTTTTTTTTCGTTTTTGTGGACTCGCCGTTGTACGAGTGCCCTTTGAAAATGAGAGAAACCCGACCTTGATCCTCCCTCAATACTCCGTCCGAAACGGCCGAGCAAATAGTGTTGGAGGAGGTTTCATGCATTATGCATGCACGCTTGGAAATCGCCTCTCCCCGCGTCCACTCCCTCGCCCGTGATTCCATTTCAAGAGTCAAAAGGGTCATTTCCCGGTCTTTAACAAGCGCTCGCGGTTCCAAATTGCCGACGATGGGACGCCACGGGTGTATCAGCCGCTCGACCAGGCTGTGGATAAGTGATTGAAGGTGAATTGCAGCCGATGGGGGCCAAGTGCAAGGACTGAATTAAAGCTTCAACGACTAACTGCCTTCATCATCATCATTCTCTGTGAAGTCCCAATGCACATAGATTAAATCAGGAAAATACCAACAACACCCCTGTAAATTGACTACGTATTTATAAACTAGTACAAACCCTTACACCATATACTTCATCTCAACAACGAGGTTCCTCCCTAGTTTGATCCCATTCAACTTCATAGTTACCTGAGGTTGAATTACGAGACCACAGAAACCACCCGAAAACTTTCGCAGTTAGACCATTAACAGTTACTAGAGACAAGGATTACGTCTAAGACCCTTGGTTAGCTGAAATGGTTCTGATAGATGAATTTTGCTCCAATAATTCATAAACTGTGCCCCATTTTGCATAACCAGCAACGTTGTAGATCACGAAACAGTTAAAGTTGCTGCAGATGATCTCCAATAGTGATGTTTCACCTTCATCCAGAAACTAGGTGGAAAACCAATACCAGGTGGGAACTTTTGTTCAACTATCTTATCACTTATCGAAACACTATTTTTAACGCCCACATACTGCAATACATTAATTTAAGGTATAAGTGAGACAGTCAACAGGTAGGCAGTAATAATGGGAAATCAAAACAAAAAATCGACTTTCTGGATCGATTCAAAATCGAATCCAAAAGATGGATTTACCGAAAAACCTTCACAAAGGTATCGATTTTTTATAAAATCGATTTAAAAAGTTATTATTTTAATAATGAGATACCTAACATTTAAAATAAATAATTATCGTAATGATAATAATTAGCATGTAAAGTTCAAGTTAGGTAGGTTGTCAAAATGAGAAATCGGTCCAAGGGTCGTTCAATTTTTTTTTACATTTTATTCAAAATCGAAACCTAAATCAAAAATTTTTTTTACAAATAAACTCGATTTTTCGATAAAATCACTTATTTTTTACTTATCTTGTTTTAAAACCTGGACGTTCGTTTCAGTGAAAAGTACCCACGGTTTAAAAAGAAAACGGTGTCTTATATGTAGAACATTAAATGTTGTTGTGCTGGAATGTTGTTGACAAAAAAAAATTCGTGGTTGCGTACTTGTACCGATTTTTCAAAAAATCGATTATTAAAGAATCGATTCACATTTTTCCAAAAGATCGACAACTAGAGAACGATTTAAAATCGATTTTTTCAACAAAAAAATCGAGTTTTTAAAAAATTGTCTCCATAAATAATATCGTTAGACGTAACATTGCCTAGTAAGTTTCATGTTTCTTTCAACATTTAAGAATGGTTAATCCACATTTCCTTTTAATTATGAATCAAGTCCAAAACACATAACAAAACTCATCAGTTTAAATGCATCTGATAATGAAGCATTTTCAACACTCTCGTTACCTTGAAGTCTGTCGCATACTGTGTACACGGGAATTGAAATGTAGTCAATTCTGACTCTAGCAAAATCGGTTTTAGTTCTAGAGGTGAGTATTTTGATATGTTGCAAGGAAAAGTGCCTTGGAAATAAAAATCACTAATACTTGAAGAAATTTGAGATCAGTTCAACTCGTAACATGAGGAGGTTAGGTGAAAAAAAAGGTACAGTTGCCCCTTGCATTGCGCTGAATGCAGTTTAACGCTCCGCCACGCTCAGACGATGCCCGGATTCAAGGATCGGGAAGGGCCAACTAAACATATAGAAACGAATATATGCTATTCATATGCTATTCAAGTATATCTAGTACTTATCTTTTAAATAAATAAGTAGGAAAAAAGTAATAACCTTAACCCTCTCAGCACACTTACATCATATAGAGAAATAATAAATTTAATCATGATAATCACTACGATTTTCAAAACCGCAGCTATGTAAAAAAACGAAAATAAGACCAGATTAAGTTGTGAACAATGCCAACAAACGTAAAATGCAAAAAGGTTAGACATTATTTCAAAAAGACGAGTTGTGCCAATCAGTGCCGATCCGTGAGTTAACCCACCCTGACGGATGGATTCCGGTCACACGTGGTCCTGGGTTAATCCAAGAAAAACTCCCCGTGGTGGAACTGACTCTAAGAGCAGTATACGGCACGTGGCACACAGGAAATTATTAGGTTGTGTTAGGCAGAGGGGAGATGTAAATTGCCTAACGCCCATTGAAATTCGCTTTCGTATCCTCAAGGTCCCCTCCTCAACAACTACGAGTGTTTACATGGCACCTATTTATATAATATATGTATGTGTGGGTTGCAGACACCAGACCAAAAAGGCTTACACCCATGCCAACGAGCGAGGTATAAGCTCTGAAATTAGGTGATTGAGGGCCCAAACTTTTCCACTGCCAATCGCACATCGTCCCCACAATTAGTAACTAGGGAATCTTTTTTTCACTCTGACACGAAACTGCAAAACTAACGAATCTACGTTTAAGTCACTTTACTCAACTTATGTCTACAATCAGTCAATATTTCGCGTCAGTAGGTCACTTCGATTTCCCTCTCTTGATAGTTATGAGTTCACGTATCTGTGCGTGGGAAAAATTTCACAACGTAAAAGTAACGAATCATCATTTCGTTTGGCCTGACTTCGTCATTGTTTGTTCTGACAAACAAACGAATCTGCCACCTTCGTTACGTTGCCAGAGCAAACATTTCGCACTCCGCAGTTTAGTTAGAAGACTTCATTGCGGGCAGTTGTTCTTTTTGATGAGGCACGTTTTCGGCATTTCGTTTCCCTCCATATCTTCCAATTAATTATATTTCATCCAAACCCCTACTTACTACTATATATACAGGGTGTCCTAGGAGTTATGCACAATCCGACTCCTACGTGTTCATCAACTCATTTCCGACCGAAAATGCCTCATAGCAATTTTTTGCCAGAAGCCTCGTTTCCGAGCTATTCGCGATTTAAGTTTTTTTTCCGTGTTTTCGATCTAATGTCATGAAAGCTGTCATAACTCCCACAATTGTGGAGATAGCTCAAATTTGATGAGACCGTTGGAATGAGCGTTGAATTTTCTATCTATTTGATGTCAAAAACTTTTTTAAATTGCATTGAAGATGTGCAATTGCTGCGCGAAATGGCAGTTTTGTCAAAATCTTAAAATCGCCTGTTTTTCATCTCGCCTAGAAACCCCATGAAGTGACATAAACAATATTATCTACCAATATTTTTTCCTCATACTATCCGACGTGTTCGCTGGGGTGTGAGTTGTACACAGGAGGAGTGCGACTCCCTTGTTGCTTCAGAAGCATTACCATTGGCAAAACCGTACGCAAAAATCATGTCAACATACTCACTTGTGGTATAGCTACTCAACTGAAAGCAAATCATTGCAATCAATCGTAAATGAACACAAAACATAGTTGTCTCTCGGATCTTCGATTATCCTGACTTTGGCTATACAGCTTGGAAATGCCGTAGACGCTGATCATTTACATTCATTAAATTCAGTTTCATTTTTCATTTTTAAATATTTATTTTTTAATTTAAATCTTAACAATCTTGTTTAAACTCTAACTATTTGTATGAACTCGATTTAAACCCCAATATCTTACCATTGCCCAACAGCTGGATAACATGTTCGAGTCAATAAACATTTTACTAAAACTGAATTCTGACCAAATTCAGCAAATTATCAACATTGCAACACCCAATGCTACGGTCAAATCAGATTGGAGTTGATGATACACGGCGCACAAAGCAACCCCTCCTTCAAGACCGGGAGGTCGTGCGGGTCATTGCATATCCTTGCCCCGGACCAAGAGAATGCCTCCTCCGTAGCTCTCTCAATTTTCAAATATTAGGTCGGCCTTCCTCGTTTCCGTTGTTGGCCCATACGGACGGTTTTGGCTTCAGGCGGTGGCTCCACCAGCTTCAGGCGAATTTGGATTCCCAAAACGTTTTTGGAAAACACGTGTTTTGAAAAATAAGGGCACATTCAAAGAGACGTCTCAAGTGCTGTCGGGTTTAGTGTCACCTTCCAGGTCCCGTAGTATGCTTGTGTGAACTGATCGAATGTATCCCATGATCCTTGGGACTCCTCGTATCTATGGACAGTAGCAGGAGAGATCTGCTCTGTCGATGAAGAAGAACTGGCAAAGAACGTCATGGAGTCGGAATGTTCATTTATTTGTTTTATGACTTTTCTGTTTCCGACTGCCCACTGTTAGGATTTCGTCCATTCACTAATGTTTTATCTCAATGTTTTATGAGATCTTTACGAAACTGGTTCCCAAGGGTGTATGACACTGGCGATACCAATTTCTGCCCTTTATGATACTGGGGAAAAACCTAATTTCGAAATAAACTAATTATAATTTAAAGGAACCACATTTTGACATTTTCTTGGTGCCTAATTTTTTTAAAGAGTTGGTATAATGATATCAACTTCTCCAAAGCTCGTCAGACGACATCAGACCACAATGTTGAGCAAAAACTGTAGATTTTCCACGAATGTGTACGATACTGGTTCCACCATTCTGTGGAACGCCTTGTCTAAATCCAAATACAAGATCAGTACTAAAGTTTTTCGTGAAAACGCAGCTTGTTCTAGGTAGCTGGAGGACTGTCATGCAAAATATCAGGACTGTACTGTCAAAAGCAGGACGGTATGTTGTTTTATATTCAGTGTTGCGCAACATTAGGCTTGTACAGGAGCTCGCCCGTGACCCAGTACGGATAGAAAGGGCGTTGCGTAACGTTGCGACAGAAATCATCCTCAACCCTTCAGATTGACGGGAAGACAAAACAAATTTCCAGTTAAGGAATTAGTGTAACATAATCGGGCAGGTGGGGGATGGTATTTAAAAAAACGAATCACGTACGGAACAAAACAGGTACATAAACAATGGGGTTTTTGTTTATCGGCGACGAGGGTTGAAAGGGCCGCTCGCCACCCTCAGCGGCACCCTAACCCCCGACCTCGCCGCCCCCGGAGCATCAATAGCGGGAAAGGAGAGCGGGATTCATCGGGACATGCGCGGAGGTCCCTCGGGGTTTTGTCGAGCGGGATCCGCCGTCCGACGCCGCCGCCTCAGTACGCAACACCGACCTTCCACAGCCGCTTGGATTCTCCCCGCGACCGATATCCGCGCGTCCGTCCGCGCACGATACTCCCCCTATAACGCCCGGTACTGCTGTCATCGCCCTACAACGCGAGTGCATCAAATTCCATTCAGTGTATTGGTTGAAAAATTTGTCCAACCTTTCAGTGCTTCAAATTCTTTTTTTTTTCAAGTGGTGTCCTGGTGAAATTTTTTTTTGGCAGAAATTGGCAAAACCTTCGTCGCTACTTCGTCGTCTACATAAACAAGGGAACGCCTCTTTAACGACATGGTGAGCTCTTTACCTGTAACAATTAAATTCCCACAATATGTACAAAATTACAGTATCTATTTCATTTGGCTACGTTGGAATTCAATTTCAACCATTTTCAAGGTAGGACATAAACAAATCTCGGAGTATACAATAAATTTCACGAATCTTACTGTATGTTATTATACAGATATCTCTTGGTTATTTATATCTGGGTTATTTCCCTCTCTCTCACACACTCTCACTCCCCCTCTTGCTCTCTCTTCCTCTGAGAGAGGGCCAAGACCTTCATTTTCACAGATATATAGAGAAATAAGTCTCTCTCTCTCTCTCTCTCTCTCTCTCTCTCTCTCTCTCTCTCTCTCTCTCTCTCTCTCTCTCTCTCTATTAAAAATTATAAATTTCTTGATTGCTGATGGTTAAAACTTGCAGTAGTAGATCTTGAGAGTCAGTAGACAGTGAAATAATGAAATTAAACAAATACAAACAATACAATTATTTTACTGACCCTCAAGACCCAATAATCACAATGTGATGTTACAAATGTCATGACACATTGATCACACACAAATATGGTAAACCTTAGGTACGTCATCCACCATGCTAGGAAAATGATGATGCACTGATTGAGCGAAAATTGCTCTTCGGTTAATTTGTTTACAGGGATAGTTTGCCTGTATAGATATCTATTAAGTTTCTTTTTAGTTTCCTTCACCTCATAAGCAATATAGATAGTAGGTATGTACATATTATTTCACAAGTAGCAGATTTACTACTGGATTCATAACAATATACTTCGACTAGGTATTCGGATGATCAGTTTGTTTCTGTCATTGTTGTTGATTCAAAGCAGTTCAGCGTTGAGATGGTTTAGTGTTGACACGTCATCAACAGAAATCTATCTATAGAAGATTTGTAAATAAATCGAATATATGGCCAGGTAAGTAAAAAATTATTCGAATGACCTTCAAGACCCACTACTACAAGGTTTAACATTCTGCAATAAAGAACAAAGTAATAATAATAAAAATAAAATAATAGATACACCTATACAGTGCGTCCCACGAGTTGTCCCCCCCCCCCTCCTAAAATCGTCAAAATAAGAGTAAACAAAAAAAAAATTTCTGAATTTTTTTTTTTTTCCAATCTTCAATATTTTTTTCCACGCAACTGCGCAACCATCCGCAATTGACACCAACTTTCTTATTTTAAATTAACCGGACTTTTTTATTTCATATTCGGATTCTACTCAAGATTTCATGAAAATTTGACCCATCAACCAATTTTTTTATTGCGTGTAACCGATCCAGCGAGCACGCAAAGTTGCGCTACCCAAAATTGTCAAATAGTAGATGATGGTGAACTGTAAAGCGTGGCACATTAATTTTCATTGTTTTTTAACCCTGATTCACGTGATGTTATCCGTTTCTTGATTCGACTCAATTTTCGCGGAATAATGACCAGAATTTGTTTATTTTGCGTGAAAAGTCATCATTTATGCCGGCTTTTGGATCTCAGATTAAGATGATTTTTCAGTTGATCACTGAAGAAGGTTTCAATATCCTGTTTTTACATTTTTCAACCAGATTAATCACCGTAACAATCTGAAAACAGGCGCCTAAATAAAAAACGGACGGGAACCAACTGCATTGGTTGAAAGAACATTTGAAATGGAGCAGAATGCCACCAACCTCACCTTTTTATCCCAATCCGTACAAGAGATATGATTTTTTAGAGTTTTTTTGTCTAAAAAATCACGTTTTCGGCCAAAATAACACAAGTTATTCCACTTCAAAACAATTTGTGACTCGTTTTCGGATTCAGCGTTAAATTTTGTATAATCCTAGTGCACATTCATACTCCTAAACGAACTCCTTAGCAGTTCAAACATAGCAAATTAGAAAAAATACATATATATCTGAAAATACTTGTACGTAACTGCATTTACAAGCTGTCAAATTGAAGAAAACTAGTAAATTTAACCGTTTTTCTAAAGGTATGGTCTAATTAGCGATTCCTGGTCGATTTCATGGAGATATTCAAGTATGAATGCGAAAAAACAGTATGCAACTAGAAAAATACGGTACCTGGCACAAGTTTTGTCGTGATTGCTCAAGTTAGGCCACAGTATTCGAAGATCACACAATATTTATTGTAGAATAAAACCTCACAAATAATACTATTGACGTGTTTAGTTTTCCTCGAGTCAAGGAAGCGTTAACTTGTCAGGGCTGGGCTGTTGTAATTTATGTGTAAGGCTTTCGCGATGGAATGGGCATTTTTTCGTCTGGGATTCATCCATCAACAAGCGTAGTCCACACCTGTTCACAACGTCCATGATCTAAAGGGAAGAATCTTGGAAGCAACCCCACACTGCAGCAATCACTCACAAACAATGTTACGGGCAAGTGAAACCCCTGAGGAAAAGAGCAAGTTCTTGTGTACGAAACCAGGGGGGAAGTTTCTAAAATAAGATCCAAGTACGTGCCTTAAGACAACATCCACCTTCTTCATCACATTTGTATGGTGTACATTTTGAATTTTTACCACTGTTTTCATTTCATTTTTGTTCATTCATTTATTTATTTAATAGTACGGACAAGCTTAATACACCATTAAGAACAAAGTATAAGACTACAAAGTACAAAATAATAAAGTGGGCTGATAAATAGGGAGTGTAATTAAATTGAAGCTGTTAACAGGCTCTGGGAGAAAATTTTATGAGAAGATCAACCTTTACAAACTAGGTACTATAAAGACAAGAGCGAATAGAATTAAAAGAATCGAAAAAGAAGTCTATAATGTAGACTGTGGGGATTGATTGATTTAGAGGTAGCTTAGAGGTTGTGATTTTAAAGAAATAAAAATTCAATTTTAGAATGCAATTTACGTTGACATCCGTTATTTTAAAAATACATTTTGATAATATAATGAATTTAACCCAACGAGCTGCAACATCGATTATGGCTACTACCGATCGCTTTTTGCTAGATTCTGAGGATGTTGTTTGTTCGTTCGTTCAGCGTTTGTGAGTGAATGTCCCAAAAATTTCCGATTACTTTCGTTGTAATGACCAACACCAAGTATGCAATTTCAGTCAAAACGGAGGTGAAAATCCGATGTTTCGTTTTGCAGGAGGAAAAATTACGCAAAAACCGACAATTTTATTTTCTGACTTGTGACACCCATTTCTCATTTTAATTTCAAAATTTTTGATAGCTGAAGAATTTTTTGGTTGTTGGCGAATTTTGCCGATTTACCTTGTTTTATATCATCAAACTGCTATTTTGAACGGATTGAAATATTTCCAATCCGATACCATCGTGTTCTGTGTCGAAAAAACTAGAGAGTCACCTTTGGGGGTAATCGGCTAACTTAAGTAAATCGTCATCTCCGATTGACTTGTGCTCATCTTCAAACATAGCCTTTTGGAATTAAGTAGATTTTTGTGCAAATTTGAGTTTTAAAATTTTATCGCGAGTTATCGTCTGGAATGTTTTTGGTGTCTGACAGATTTAGAATGGGATCTTGATGCTAACATTTTAGTCTCAAAACAATGATTAGTTTATTTTTCTTCGAAAATTCGCTAATACTACGGCAGTTGAAAGAATTGTTAATATTTCTCTTTTTCCACGTTAGGTAGCAAGCAGACTAGATGGAATTGTTTCTGTGAACAAATCAGAAAACCAAACCGATGTTATCGGAGCCAACACATCGATGCAAGTTTATCGAACATGTGGCATCGATCGTAATATCGAAGCAAAACATTGATATTTCGATGATGTAGATGTCGATGTCCCATCCCTAACGCACCTTCGCAACTCACACCTTAGCTACTTTACACCCTTCCTCACCTGGTTATAAATAAAACCAACAGTGATTGATCAATGAAGTCTACATTACCGTTGATGTTTATAAACTTGATGTTACACGATGGAATTTTTCTGTGTATCGTTAGTTCCGCTTTATTCTTAAAAAAAAAAAAAGTATTTTCGTAGAGTTTTTCGATTACCATTACATCGCGGGGTTGTAATCGGAAAAAGGAACGTTTTGTTATTACCATTTTAAAGAAATGAAAATTCTGTATCGCAATTTTAGAAATTTACGTGCTTTTGGTGACATCCGTTATTTTCTGTTTTGAAATTCAAGGAAACGATAATAGCTCACTACGAGAAGCCTTGCCGTACTACCCTTGAAAGTACCTATCTGAATCATACCATTACAGCAGCGAACACAAGAAAAATGAGAACTCCCTTTGTTAATTCGCTGCTATTTTCTGGTTTTATTGTATCGGCTGCTCTTTCTCATTCATACTCAAATCATACTGATTTTCTGGTGTCAAATTTGATTCCAATTAGCTTAGCGACTCAAAAAACATAGAAATAGATAATTTAATTATCATTTTCCTGCAATTACAATTATTTTTCGCCAACATTTGCCCCCACTGTCTGCCGTACGCTGTCTAAAGCTTCTCTCCGAAACTAATGGACCAATGTTAACAAAATTTGGCTCAAAATCCAACATCGATCCATATGCCAACTACCAAGATCTGCTGGGTGAATTCCTAATTACTCAAAAACTTTCGTGATTTTCTGTAACGTGTGAACCTTAAACGATCTGGGGCAGTTCAAATATATGACGTGAAGACTGCTACAGTCTGAAACGAAATCTTCCTCCAATCAACCTACGATGCTGACGTTTTATGCCTCCCTGTTCGCTCTCAGGATTCGGTACTTCATCCAGGAATTTTCATTCACCTTTCAAGGTGGATTGCGTAGTTCTTACGGTCCGCAGTAAAATTCTCCGCAAAGTTCTGTTTTATACGGATTTTTACAGGGGTTACCCCTCGGATGGGAAACGCATTCCGGTTTATTATTCCGAATATTTCGTATTCGACATTATGTTGGCTACGATGGCTTGTCAGATTGACGTGAGCGTGATCGAAAAAAATCTCTTCGCATTCATCTGATAACTTTCTCTTTCAACTGGTTCTTTCAACCAACGAATTTGGTTTATTATTTTCAATAATGAACATGTTTAATCGACCAATAAACAAAATTCAACCACCTCCTCAAAACTTGGTGCTTTACGTTCCCAAATAGGGAAATTTCAAAAGTCGAATTAAAATAAATAAATAAAATGCCGACCGAACCCAGCAACAATCCAGTATATGCCAGTAATCTCGGTATCTTGATTAGTAAACTCTAACGGACTACATTTAAAGATTATTCTATCAAAAAATTGAAATCTCAAAAACTTTCAATGTAAGAGGGGAGTTTTTGTTTGATTCAGATAGAAATTAGTGTTTTGAATCGAACGATAACATTCGGCATTATCCGTCCGCTCTCCCTTTGAAAAAATCGGTTAGCTAGGCGGTCGGGATAGAGTCCGTTCAACGGGAGTTCTGAGCTAGATCGTTTGGCTGGCGGCAGCCCACGTATTGTCATCTTGAGTGCAATTACAAGATATGGAGGAGCGAGGTAGTGAGTTTAATCAGCCCATTTAATTACACTCAAACAAGAAATGTATATTTATTTTTTCGTTATTTATGAATGGGTTACGTAGAGTGTATAGTCTGCACAGGGCCTGTTGGTACCCTTACTGTGTGGTAACAATTCTATCTGAAGATGGCGATTGTGGTCGATTCATTCACAGAAAGTCAATTAGTGACAGAATCTGGTTATACCGGCGACTCTGTTTGGAACCCCATTCACGAAATTTTAAATAGTTTCAACCCAATGAAGAAAGCATGTCCTACTTCCATTTAGTGAGTATCAGCCATTTTATAACATTCAAATGAGCCATGTACACTTCTTTTCTCGTTAATTTTTAATTATTATTGATAATGGACGACGTTTATGTCCTACGAGCCCAGGCCTTGAGGCTGCCCTTTCCCAGTGGCAAACATTTTATATGACACTCGGGCCTCTGTCCCTTGAACTGTGGGTCGGTTCGCGAACGTATTCGTTTCCGCTACTTGTCGGCAAATCCAACTAAAGAATCGTCCAAGAGATTTGTGCTTGTTGCGCATCTAATTCAAACAACATATCGGCCAGACAACGAACTGACAGCGGAACCTACTGAGTTTTTCAAATGTTTTGGAGGTAGTGCATGTTGGTGTCTTCATAATTTTGTGTTTATTGCTTGTTTGTTTACATCAGGAACATCAAGAAACAGACAAATTGAAATTTGTGTTTGGCCAAGAGAAGCATCTTTATTGTCCTCTTTGCGATAACCCCTGGTGATGAAAACGTAAGGTAGATGCGGTGGTATAATGGAAATCCGCTTTACAAAGATCCATCAAACAAAAATTACTTGACTTGTATTTTTGGTTTCTTTTTGTGATCTCTATGTACCTCTTAATTTCAGCGGAGGAGCTGACACAGGGTAAGCTCTAAACGTCAACACCGTCATTCAGAATTCCATTTTCAGTGTTTCTGACTTTTCCCAGGATCCCTCTATAATTTCTCTTCCAGCATAACTTAGGTTGAAAGTTAGTTCAAACTCACCGACTCATATTTTCAAGAAAACTGAGAATCTTCACTTGTTGCAAAGCTGATATCGGTATCTCGCCTAGCGGAGAAGTTGGGGGGTATAAACAGAGCTTCGAAACATTCCCAAGCTCAGCTGGAGAGATCTGACCTCCTCCCGAGTGAAAATGGAAGGGCGCGGATCGATGGTCTTCCCTACCTGCGCCCTTCGTGGGGCTCGAACTGATCGGGTTGCGAGTCCTAAAACTACTTTTTTTTCCGTCGGTTTGAAGCGGTAAACGGCTAAGCCCGAACCACGACGGCTTCAAAAAGCTCTGAACTGTTCAGAGGCAATTTCGAAGTTCTTCATTCAACTTGAGTTTTTATCGATCCAGCCGAAAGGGGAGTAATTATACGAGAGCTCGTTTCCTCGGAGAATGCTATTCAGCCCCTTCCTTTTCCGAGGCGAAAGTGAGTGACTAAATTTCAACGGGGCGAAGGAGATTGATTTACACGAGCTTTTCGCATTGAAACCGTAGCAAGTTACCAAATGGATTTATAAGGAATCAAAGGCTTTAAATTAATGAACTTAACTGAAAAGAAACAAACTTCCACCAAGTTGTGGTTGTAATATTAATAGGAGTTGGTAAAAGCTGCCAAAAAGTTACTTCCTCCATAAAACCTCTGGAGCTCCAAATGATACGTTCGCCAAATTTTTGTCCGAATGTTATCATTAACTTTTTCTACAGCAAACCTGGATCGCTTCCTGATATCTATAATCATTCATCACAAATGGTGGCGAGAATGCAAGGAATCAATTGAATCGTCAATGCATTCATGTTTGATCTATCAATTGAGGATTTGGAAGTATTCGCCTTCTTCCAAATGCAGCACGATTATTAACACATTCTAGAGTCACCAATAAGAAGAAACGTACAAATCATTGAAAAGTTTGGAAAGATCTTCTACGATTCCACAGGGGTTCCAAAGGTTGGGGGAAATAGTGGATTAATGAGGAACTCGAGATATAAGAAGCGGTAAAGTAGGCTATTAGAAAGTGGTGGGCTATAGATGCAACTTTGGGGCAGAAACTAAGTGTGGGTTGGAAGTGATGCAGTTCATTGGGGACAATCTACAGCTTAAATCTAACCTCTCAATACGTCGTTGAAACGGAATGAACATTTTAGAACTCAGGAATATTACAAGGGTTTGAGGTTTGGGAATGCTCATCAGCTAGCGACACGATCGAATTCATGTGATATCCACGATTTATTTGGTTCCTGAAGAGTTTCACCACCAATTTTGGTTTTACTGTCTATCGGTCAGTCATCCAGTCATTTGTACTTTGCTTTGGGAAAAACTGCACTGTGTCTTCACAGTCTTTTATATGCCTGACCGATGTGTATGCTGTAACGTGCGTTTCGTGAAAGATCTATTTCTGCTCAAAATTAGGGACTCAAATATGAAAAACCATTTGAGCGGGATAGAAAGGATGCTTTGCAAGTATTCTTCTACTAGTTATGGAGCCCAACTGACCTCAGCAGATGTTAAATAATTGTTCACTAGAATTTGAAGACAGGAGAAACAGGTTCGGCTCTCCGGGTCTGTTAATGTTTGTCGTCTGGATGCCCGATATGCTCGATAAAACATCAAAAATGTTATGAATCAACCCTTCTTTCAATCTTTAACTTAGTTGCTCAAACAGATCGGAGTGTGTGATACAACTGGCGATGAGAAAACTAATCGCATCCGAATAATACGGAAAATTCGGGAACAATGGTAACTTTAATGGGCCTAAAATGAGCCAAGGACATGATTTTTCGAGGTTTTCGTTGACCTAGGCAAGTAGGGTATCATTTTCAGGTAATTTTCGAGTCTGACTTAAAAAAAACCATTATGAGGGTGAAAATTTTGGAAGAAAATGGGTGTAAAATTCAATTGTTTTAATCCTAATTTTTCCATTTGACGACTCAGCAGTAAAATAAAGGTGAGAGGAGGAGGGGAGGGTTGTTTATGGGAGGTTCCCTGACATAGTAGCAACAGGTGCAACATAAAACAATATCAGAGTAATTAACATCTGCAGACTGATTGCATCAACGAAACACATCAACACAAGATGAAACGGACAACTTTTAGTAGCAAAACTGTTGAATAAGGCAACTATGCTACCTTTTGTTGTGAGTGTAAGGAGGCATCAATTGAGCAAATGAAAATTTGGCGTTGAGTTGCGAAATTTTGAACGGGTGGACTAATTTGGAAGAGTTAAATTTGAATAATAAACAGGTAATTAAACATGTTGGTGATTTACGTATTTCCGTGAAGGAGTGGCGAAGGGTCCGTGGAGCAAGATCACGCGATTTGATTTCAGGCGTCAGCTACGACACTCTTCCCCTGCGGTGGAACCCAGCTACACTGTTTAAAAGAGCGGAGTAGGTTTAGGACAGACAGACCTGATCAAGAAGGAGGATCCGAATGAATACCCTGGGCTGGTCCGGGCTTATTTATACGGGTGTTCTGAACCCCTTGTTGGATTTTCCATCCTTTCCGCCGTGACCAGGGAAAACCCACAATCCTCGACTCCACAGTCGTCCTTCTTCGGTCTATTGTTAACGTCATGTGTTCAAATTGTTACGGCCTCTAGTAACACCTTCGAAACACCTTGTCGACCCTTAATCCAAGAGCTATTGTAGCAACTATTGTTGAAGAAACATGAAGACTCCAACATCCAAGTAAACATTATTGAAAAACAAAGCTCTGAAGCATTGAAGTTTTACCGTTTGACTCAGAGAATTTACCGACGTCTACAAAACCAGCCAGAAAACTAAACAATGATGGACGTGATGACCTTTGGGAGAAAAGAACTTGTTTGTGTATATTGCGAAAAAACCGTTTGGTACCCAGTTTAAAATTACATTGGTCTTCTCTCATTTTTCCGTGTTTCGTCGTCAGCTAGCAGTTAAAATAATTTTGGTTTTCCGGTGAATAACGGCGAACGATCGGTCGGAGGAAAACCATGGGTGGCGCAATTTGGACGAGGGAAGCTTTCTATTTTCTACTAGCTGGCTTACCCGGCGTTGCCCGGGTTAGAGCCATAAAATGGGGGAAGGCTTCTCAATCATCATTATCGCACTAAAGTCCAACAGGGGTCCTGTTGTTAATTTCCCGTTTTTTCCGTTGGTACTGCTACTTATAAATGAAAAAAAATGAAACAGCAACTACAAAAGACCGTATGAAATGTCAGTATCTTTAATGGGCAGGAACAAAGTTACTCGCAAAGCTCATACAGCCGATCGTGGGCAAATCATGCGAAATTCGGACCCTACTCATGATTATCACCCTAAAGTCTTTATCATCATCAATTTCATCATTGCACAATCACAAACCTAAATCCTTTTATCTCTCTTCTACTGATTTATTCCAATTTCCTGTAAATTTATAAGGAGTAAACAGCTTAATAGGTGTATTGTATACAGTTATGGGTCACTCCTTCTTAAACCGTTATTTATGGAGGTGAACCAAAACATTTTTTAATCTGCTTGTTTTGGGAGAGAATTTCAAACGTGGGCACGTTTCCAAAAACGAGGATGTTGACTATGTTTCAAATAACACTGATGTCTAATATTTGCTGTTGAATGACATTCTTCCAATGGATGGAATGAGTGCATCCGGACCGCTCTTCGTACATCCTTTTGCTCTCCCTAAGGGCTTGAACTTTGATAGAATAAAAGGAAGTCCACCAGAATGTGAATCAGAACGTCCTTGCAAATTTAGTAAAATTTTCCTAGTGAATTGCGAAGAAAGAACCAACCGATATACTTGCAATGGAATTTTCGTTTCCTAGTTCTTGTTGAAATCGAGTTTATCATAACTTTCTCCATACACAATGCAACGCGAATTGTACCGGCCTGTTCTCCCACATGTTTTGCAACTCATTTCCTACCAAAAGAGAGACTTGGAAACTTATTTTTAGAGGCTTCATTTCGCAAGTGATTTCACTTTTTTTCTTGCTTTCGGCTTTACCTAACTAAAATTGATGTAACTCCTTTAATTTACAACCCAAAAGTCAAATTTAAGGATAACGTCAGAAAGAGCGTTGAATTTTTTGTCTCTTGAATGGGTGAAGAATTTTTCCATTCAGGCGTATAAATGGAGTCCAAAAAGTAATTTTTTTTTCAAAATTCAAAATTACCTTTTTTCCAACGCTTTGTGGTCCTATTGGATCACTCGAGTCACCTGTGGGTCAGTCCTTCCGACCAGGGGGGCTCCAGAAAATTCTGTGTTTCTTTAGCGAATAGTTCCTAGAGAGTCACCTTGGAAAAAGATTCATAAAATGTGATGCCGAAATATTTGTTTTCTCATGGAAGTCAATTTTTCTGCAAAAAGTGTCAATTCAGCTCTAAGCTCCATGTTTCCGCATTCAAGCCCCATCGTCTGTTTGCGACAGGAGAATTGATCAGCCAGTCAGAAAGCAGATGTTTTGGCACACAGTGCACTAAAAACTAAAAAGATACAGAGGCCTTTAAACAATAGTTAATTTTGGAGTTTTGACTTTTTTTGACTCCATTCCCACTCCTTAATGTGGTACTGAAAATATGTACTACTAAGAGTCTAGTAAAGTTTAAACGGGCCCGAGGACGCGGTGGAAAGTTAATCATACTCGTGTTAGCCGCGAGTAATTGATAAAATCCGTGAAGATATTTTCGTGATGTGGGAGCTATCACGACACGGTCTTGCAGAATGTTGCATGATACTAGTGCCCCAGTGCGGGGAACACCCGCGTCGGCCATCCGGGTCATGATTTTCATATCAACTCCTCATGTTCTCACTTATTCATTTTTTAAATCGACATCTCGCTCTGTAGTCCTGCAACGAGCTGAAACCCATTAGAAAAGCAGGAGAGAACCAATTGGTTTCGAGCGGTTTCCACGAACAAGTTAGTTCAGCGTCATCTCATGAGCACCTTTAGGGATATAATATTTTGGACGTTTTCACCAGGATGTCAATTTAAATAAGAAAAGTTCAAACACCACTGTATGAAATTTTAACGACATGGCTTAGTACACAAAGAAGTATGTAAAAACTTCAAACAATCATATTTTACAAGAACGGCTGATGAATAGTGGGTGACAATTAAGAGTTTTAAGGATGTTCTTCTGAAGCTAGGCTTCGTGAATAGAAGGTGGGCTATTAGAATTAACGCAGGGGGTTAATTCACACGAGAAAAAATAAGTGAATAGAAATCTATTTCAGACCGCTTCAAGACCGTCTCCTTGGAAAAAAAATTTGAATGTACACAAACAGGTGTGTATACACACATTTTGAATACACATATGTGAATACACACATTTTGTTCTATCCCAATTTTACTCTAGTTATGCAACGAACCTCTTAAATTTCGAATTTCATGACCGATTGGAAGAATGGAAGGCTGTAATGCCTAAAAACTAAACATTGTCGCTACAAATTTTGCCGACGCAACTCAGTCTATAATTTTCAACCGATTGTAGTTATGTTCTTGTGGTCGACCCCAAATTTCGGCCAGTTTTCCAAATCTCGGAAATTTTAATTTTGCTGACATCAGACGGAATGGAGATGGCAACAGCCAATCCTGTCAATGGCCCCTCAAGCGAGAATTCTAGCCCGGTTCATGACATTTATTTGTTTGTTCAATTAAGATTTTGGTTCGATATTTGAACACATTTCAGAACTTTCAACCTTCTTTAGGAAAGGGGATGAATTGAGGTCATACTTTTTCCCTCTCGGTTTATAGTCGCGAACATTCTTTAGAACCGTTGTAATAATGATTGCATCAAGTACTCACCTACAGGTTTTTAAAGTAAATTCTTCTTAACGACTGAAAACTGTTTTTCTTTAAGGTTTTATGTTTTGTAACTATATTGTAACATTTCATTGTTGCAACCAATACCATACCAATCAAACCCATACCAATACCAATACCATTTTATTGTTGTTTTCATTGTTTGCCAAGTGGGTTTCGGTAAATGGATTTTTCGTACTTGTAACATGAATATATGAAGATCACTGAAATGATTTAATCCTCCACGTCTGAGTAAGATTCTTCACTTAGGTAATGAGAAGATAAGTTTGAGTATCTTATGATTGTAGTAATAGCTACCAGCTGGAAGCTACAAAGTTCTTTGATAATCCCCAGTCACATGTCACCCCATTAATTTTTTTTATCATTTGATTGTTTATTGTTCCCTTGATTGATTACCTTAGATATCTCTATGCATAAGACGTAGATCTCGCTTCTCCATTAATTTTATTTGTCTTCCTTCCTATTACAAGGCAGCTCGTGTTTACTCGGATCTTCAACATTGGGGACATTGCGGTTAGTGGAGGGAACTCGGCAGAAAGGGGTGGGACCAGGGAGATCGTGAATATTCCGAGAGCACGAAACACGTTCCCGCAGGCCTTGTGACTAGTCAAAACATATCGTGTATTACTAAGGCCAACGTCCTCCTTTATGCAGAGAGACCTCCCAAGCACGTACAGAGAATAATAACAATATTGCGACGTCGCACATGGGGATTTTACCTTTGGGTGTCGATACTCAGTTGTTGTTCGGAATGGAGCGTTTGGCTTACTCACGTCTAAAGAATGTGGGAATATTGAATTTCTTCCTTGTGCATAACAAATCGCTAAACAAACTTTCAGTTTTCAGTTTTGATAAGAATAACACGGCTGAATTGAACTATTGTTAGACACACTCTATTATGAATGGTATGGTTGTACATCCTTTCCGTCTTTTCCACAAGTTACTACTACCTATGGGTCCAGCCATGCCTTCTGTGCACAAATGACCGCAACTGACCAACTTCCAGCGAAGTTACATAGACTGTCCACATCCACCCAGAATTTGGACCCATCATGCTCGAATATGTGCTTCTTCACAACCATAATCCGTGACATTAGGTTGAAGATGGAGAGAGTTCTTCTTCCTGTTTCTTGAAGTTACCAAGCCTGAACATGACCCTTCAGCTTTTCACTTTCAGTGGTATCCTCTGGGTGTTGAGACATATCCCATCAGAAGAGGCTACTATACAATTCCATAGCCTCCTTGTTAATCCTTGATTGGTAATTGTAGTCGCTGCCGGTGTATCCCATGAATGAAGAAATGTAATACATACCAGCAGTTTTACGCCATATTTAGAGATTTAAAGTCTATATATATAGAGCAATGTGATCAATCGTTCCAATTCTGTTTGATTGTGTCTGTCCATGTGTCAGCAAATCCTTGTTTACTGTTAAGCTTGTATACTTAGATGTGAACAGCAAGATTTACATGCAAGATACATCTGCTTTGTTATGTTTTCACGCAAATAACCCTATTTAAACTATAAGTTAGTTTGTACTGTAAACCTACTCAGTTTAAACTGTGAGGTTAACAGTATCATTTCAGTTTATTTTCTCATTTGTAGTTAATGTGACCATACAGTTATCGTGTTTGGTAGCAGTTTGTGATCTTCTCTCAACTCTCTCGTTCATATTTCGTTTGCTACTTCAGAAATCAGTGAACCCCACTGGTTATCACCCTCATGAGGATTGGTATTCCAACTCTCCAGAATCACAGAAGACTTTTGTTCAGCTTGTTGGAAGCAACAATTAGTTTCTGTTGTTTTGACAGACCCGCTTCTTCAAATTCATGTAACTGTATCCACAATTTTGGACTTTACTGCCCCTCTTCAAAATGTTCAGTAACTATTGAGCTCCACACTACTCTGGTCTTATTTCATGGAAGCTTCAAATGTGTACCCTCTCTCACGATAAGCGTCATTCGAAAGGCTGCACACTGGAGTATTTTGAGCTTGGTCTTGCAGCAAAGAGGCCCAGTTGGAGCACGGCCTGATGATAATTATATACATTTCAACACGATAGTACAGTTAGAAACAACTATGTTCGACCGTGAAATCCTCCTAACTAGCATAATTCCAGCAGTTTTCATCAAATTTTGATGAAATGTTCAGGGAATGAGCTGTTTACGTTATTGTAGGTTCACTATTAATCTAACATACATTTCAACACAATCGAATAACTATTCTATCTGTCACATAATCAGTGCGACAAACACAAAGTACGGACTAAGTCACTCGCGACGAAGTTGTGGAAACCCATTTCAAATAAAAACGGAGTAGGATAGAATGTTGTCTATATTTCCACGAAAGTAAAGAGTTACACTGTTAAATCGATTTCGACGGTTAGGTCATCATCAGTTCATGTTTGTTACTTGAAAACAAGTACTTGTTCAAGTACAAGTACAGTTGAAACACAAAGTACTTGTTGACTAACCTTTTGAAGTTGTTGATTCGAGGTATTGTTGAACGTGAAATGCCCCGCGGCGTTTCTGTCAAACGGGTCGCGATATTGTTAAACCGAGATTTACCTAGTGAGTCATCTAATACAACACATCACCCTGTATGGTTGAGGACTAGTATGTAAAAGAAGAGATAGGAAGTCAAGTAAAGGACGTTGTCTAATTCCACGAAATAATTAAACGTATAAGTAGGTTATTACGTATGAAAACACACCAACTCAAGCATAATAATGTGGTTATAAGTAAGATTTTCTTGGAGTAGGTTAATTTTCTGCGGCTAAACGCTTAAAACGTTGCTGTCGCTTATGCATGCATTCTTTAAACGCTGACAATGTTGCTGATTCGTTGCTTTGTTCCAAATCGTTGCGGCACATCCTCGTTTACAGCTCCCAAGCCCCCTGATAGGATAAGAAAGTGTCTATTATCCAGAACTTTCCGGTCGACTGACTTCAAAGTCAACTCCCCCTCCCCTCTCGTCTACCGTCAAAATAAAGGAAGAACCGGGTGAAAGGGAACGAACCAAGTCCCTCCCGGAAGGTTGGAGGCGTGAACTGCTCGCGGGACCCCTCGGCACGAACAGGACCGCAGACCTGAGACAGAACCCAACTGGAGCCTCGTTTCCGAGCTGGGGCGAGAGCACGAAACGAAAGGGCGATGGGGATCTCTCAGTCCGTCAATCACCTTATCGGATCTTCGAAGCAACTCGGTCGACATCTGACCAAGTTCCCATTCCGTTGAAATTACCTGATTTTTCGGACGTCCCTCTGAAACAAGGGTTCGTTAGTAGGAAGGAGCCTATTAGAATTGATCCAGATGGTCTGAGACAACCCAAACATGAGAAAAAAATCATAGCATACAAATCCGTCTCACACCATTCCAAGACGGAATCCGTGGAAAAAACGACAGGTGCACTGGAGGCATCTGCCTTGAAACCCTGGGGGTGCACCGAAACCGTAACGGACAACCACGAATGGAACGTGAAACAAAATGAGCTTTTCTCCTCCAAAATACAAATTTCAACTATATCTTGTCCACTTTCTCGGCTTCAAATCGTGAAAGAAACGAATCAATACTACCTTTAAAAGAAGTTCAATTGTAGGTACCTACGGAAATAACTTTAAAAATTTTTTTTTTTTTTTAATGATTTTCGAACTTTAGAAAACTGTGTTTTGCAACAGTTGATATTCATATCTGCTCAAGAAGAACCATCGTAGAGGTGAAAGCCCAATTCCATCTTTATCCCAAGCTTCATTCTCATTATTGCAGCAAAGAGGACAAGGGAAGCAGAAAAGTCTATCTTTCGTAGTAATGAGGGTTGAACTTACGAATCGTGGAACGATTTATGGTTGGTTTAGAAGTTTGTTGCAGTCCTGTCAATAGTGGCATTGGCCGCCCTGCATCGCGAAAAGTCACTCTGTGCTCCACTGACAATTTACCGAACTCACGTTTTTTAGCGCTTATTGTGTTCATCGTGTATTTACAGCTAACACAGTTCAGTCAAAAGGGTTGGGGAAAATCAACTGACAGTAGGATTCGTCAGTTTTGGTGATTCTTGAGCACTCTATCGCCAAAGCAAGCATTCTAGTGGGTGAGCGGGCAAGGACGTGTGCTCTTTAAAATTTAGGACGCTTTAGTTTGGGCCTTCTCACTGGTTCATTCGTGTTCCCTAGATCCAATCAACGCTGAGTTCCCCTTCCATTCTGGGCTCAGACGGGGTTTTGCTCCCGAACAGCGAACCCCCCCCCCCCCTCACCAAACTCAAGACTCCAACATCCCCCCATCTACCCTGGCAAGGATTTTACACTCTTCTGCTCCTCAATGAGGAATTATGGGGAAAAGTTGGGAAACACTATGATAATTAAATACTTATATTATTATCATCAGGTATCTTTTTCTTTTTGGTCAGGGGAGCCAGATACGCCAGTGCTCTTGTCAGCATCCACCACTGGATAGGTGTATGTTTGAATGTGTGAAACATCTTGTTGAAAGGATTTTTATGATTCACTTCCATTCGATTCAAATTTTACTCTGGCTGTGCAACAGGCTTGGGATATTTAGTATTTCACTACGGAAAAGAGGATTTGGAGGGGGTAGTGCCGAACAAAAACAGGTTGTTTGCGACAAAGTTTGTCGAAGTTACTCATGCTATAACTCAAGATCCTGGCCTGAAGTAACGTGTTAACAGTTCCAGGCCGAGTCCCTACGTGAGAAAGGAAGGTGAGGTCTTAGTGGGTTTAAATCCTACATAACCTGAAGAGTGGTCCTTTCTGGGTATCTTACGAGGTCCGATTTCCACCTTAGGATCTGCAAATAAAAATTTCCTCACCTGTAAAAAAAAAAAAAGTAAAAATTAGTTGTGCAATAAACCTTAGAAGTTTCGAATTTTATGTCGGGAAGGTGGTATGGGGGGAGTTGACCATGGCCGAACCATTTAAGCGTCCTTACAGGTATCTACTAGAATTCAAGACCGAGTTTCTTTAAAGAACTGCCTTCGGCGCATTGAGTTCATTTTTAGGGCAACATCCTTTCCTTCGTTGTAATATATCCTAATAATTCATACTGTAAAATTAATTTCACTTGGCTTATTACAAGTCATGCAATAAGCAGGCACTAATCCCAGTTTAAGTGCCTGCTTATACCTGATTGTTCCTCCTCTTCAAGAGGCGACTATGGTTTAGGTAGGCTGAGCAGTTTAAATTTGTAACCCATTGTATGCAATATCTTTGGAATAGAATCCAATTCGCTGATGTTTCATCTAACAAAACACACTCATCATTTGAGTAAACTTTACCCTCATCAATTAGTACCATATTCATCTATCTTCATTTACACTTTGCATTACCTTATAATTGATACTTCTATTTCTTCTGAGAGATTTGGTCCTTTGGGAAATATAGTTTAAAACTATCAATGCACAGTCCTATCATTTCATTTTTGCTTTAGACGTTAACTAAATGGGACCAGCAGATTCATTCATACATAAAAGGGTGATCTAATACAGGATTCTGTTATTTCTATAAAGAATAAACCTTTTTCTGATCATTTGTGGCATCTTTTGTTTGTACTTCACGTTTAATGACGTTACGAAGAATATAATCTTAAAAGAACCTGTTAAAAGTCAATGAGTAAAGGTTCCCCACGTTAGTTACGGTGCTCCCGTAAAATACGAGATAAGGTAGACCAGGGCGTATTACCGGTAAGGGGGCCCCTGAATGATAAAAGGCTCGATCCCTTTTTAAGGGGCCGTTTCTGTGTGGTCGATAGAACCATCTGACGGGCTCACAGTCATGACAACCTCTAATTGGCTCAAGATATGAAGGAGCCACGTGCCACGGGTTTTCTCCTCGTTTTCTTCCCCCGAGCGGAGCTAGTCGAGGCGGATAACGCTAACGCGATTGAAACAATGTTCTCTGGATAACACGTGAAACCTTCCATTTTGCATAGAATAGGCTTTGAAAGTTCTCAAATAACTGTGAAGGAGATTAGAACGCTGAATCGACTTGATTGACTCGAACTACGAGTACAAATTCTTTGACAATATAGATCACAGGTTGCAGCATTCTTATCATTCTTTTTCGTTGCTTTACAATCCACGTGCTATTACAACCTTCTCTAACACATTCTTCCAAGCGTCTCGATTTCGTGCAGGTGATTCCTAGTGATGGACGCCCGCACCTAGGAACCGCAATCTTGGCAGTACCAATCTTGAGCTCGATGGAACTCATATGCCGTGCCCATAAGCCGACTATCCGAATGAAGAACACAACGTCCATTTCCATATATTAATAATGACAATATTCCGAGATTGGTTCGTTGTCTCCATACTGGTTCATGTGTGCCAATGGATCCAGCCTCTAATATCCACCTCAGCAGGCAAGTAAAAACCACTGCTATGATGTTGTGATCCGGATGGCAGCTCGCGGTTAATCAACTTTTAAACCTGTCACATTTTGACAGTACGTGTGAAGAGCCTGCACTTCATATGCTCCACGAGACGAAAATATACTCGGTGCTGTACAAGGATTCTTTTCCATATGTCTGTGCTTTTACAGTAATTTGCAATGATACGAGTATGGATTCTCAAATCGAACAATTCGTCAAACCAATCCCTGTTCACCAATACAAATAATCTTATCGAGGTTTGGAGATGGATTGGTTCGCAAGTGTGTCGGCTGCTATTGATTGATCTCAACGCCCTTGGCAGCTGCATCTCTGACTAAATCACCACATGTCTCCGATAATGCTCCCAAACCGTAGTTTATGTTAGGAGAGTAATCCTAACGCGACTGAAAAAATATTCTCTGGCTTAGGATAGCATAAAGAATGACTCATGTTCCTGTAAAGATTCGAAAGCCAAACCAAGGTGTTTTTACAATGGTAAGCTCCGAACTGTTCTACAACTAATAGCGGGTAGGTTGCAACGTAAGTAATAGTAAAATGTATACACTTCTGTGCTTTACATTTTAAATTAATTTCAACTTCTGAATTTAGAGAAATAGTGGTAAAAGGGCGGGTAAGAACCATTTTGGGCAAGTTTCCTGTAGATCTTTCTACAACTTTCATGACTATGATCGGTGGGGGGGGGGGGGGGTAGAATGAGCCAGCGCTCTTCGTACGTTTAATATAAAGAATCTCTTGGAGGAGCACCACATTGTGGTTCAGTATACCAACATCTGTTGTGCAGTGCGGTAGCAATAGAATTGAAGTGTTCGTCATCATGGAATTGCTAAGCAAGCTAATTGGAACGTATCGCTAGGTGATTATATACAGTATATATCTATACAGTGATCCTGTAAGAAAGCTGTATATTCTCTTCAACAAATGTATTTTTCACTTTTATTGGTATTCTAATGAAAAACCTTCTGGGATTTATTTCTAAGACTAGTTTTATTTATATTTATGTATATCTTCCACTTTTAGCAAAACAATCTTAAGCTAATGTTCTTTTCAAATACAAATGAATGTTCTTATTCATTTGTATTTGACTGCTTGACAATTGTTTGTAGCTGTTTTCTGCATTTTTAATTTAGAAGAAATTCTAACACTTTTCAAGTAGGTGCCTACCACTTTGTCTAACACATTAGGTTTCTGCATCGAGCTACCATTATTCCATCAAAAGGCACTTTATATTTTGAGGATGTTCCATTTTCTTTTATAGTTTTTGAAATTTCTAGAAAAGTATTCTGGGTTTAAATCAAATTTTGGTTGCGTGTGCAAAATCGGATTTCCACAACAAAGGCATCCGAAACTTAAATACGAAACGAAGGTGTTGTGGGTGTGTCATAATAAACGTAGTTTATTTCGTTGGGATACAGTTTCATTAATTGCAATATACCACAACGGGTATGAAAACGTAATAATTATATTTCAACCTCTTTGCAACATTACTATGCATTGAATTGAAGATGATTTCGGCAGGAATGCGATTAACTCGTTCGTTCAAATGCGCTTTACTCTCGCTTGCAATACCACAAATATCGTGCCACGGTCCCGAGCGTTGCAATAATTATCTGATTAATGGAACGTCGTGCGATGATTAACGGCCGATCAGCTGGCTGAGTCATTGGTCCATTTACCCGGGGAATATCAATTGGGTCATCCCCTTCGGGAGGCAGACCCTCCCGTATCCAATATGCTTTCTTATTTCCACCCAGTGATATCACCCTCTCGTGTCAGAACGAAGATTAACCGACTCGGTTGTAACGATACGTCTGGGAGATGGAACAATGTGAACTTCACGCGTTTCCGAACTCATCCACCGCGAATAAACTCGATTGCTCGGTTAGGATCAATTACTTTTACGAGAAGCCGCCTTTTATGAGTGTTCGCTTCTGTTGGAATGGAAAACATCGATATTGTTTTAGCCAAGAAAATAGTTATGACGCATCCATTTGGGTGATTCCTGTTTTACGGGACAATCGCTGTCCTTCATTGATAAATAATTTCCTATTCAACTTTTTCCAAAAATTATTTTTATAGACTTTATGTGGTAACTAGGCCTACTCATGGCTGTCATAAAAGTTCGGCTACTCTTCATTTAACATGTCGGTAATTGATCGAAATGTACCCCTAATCTCATTGTCATGGTCAGTCCGTGAGTCAGAATTTGAACTTAATCCGAAATTTTATCCGCTCAAAGTACGTTTTACCGGAAATATTTTAACTAGTATTTTTTAGAATTAGTTATTGGATGTTAGTGAGCTTACAAGTGGGACTGACTTTTGGATAGTCTGTGCGAATCAAGTGCTCAAAGTTTGTACCAAACCTTCTGTCTCATTGTCATGGGTTTGAAAGAAATCATCGTAGCTCTGTCAAGTGAGCGCTTTTTTGGCAATTCAAAGTTTATTCAGCATTGGTAACCGTTACCTTTGAGGAAACACCATGCTCCCGCCATTTCTATACAGTTGGGGCTCAAAAATGAAGTTAGCCGTTTCTAAAACAGGTGTGTACGTTTCATACTTCTCATCGTTATGGGTTCGAGAATCACTCTTAATCAATCTTATTGATTTGTTTAGCATTCATTTTGGGATAGAAATGTAAAAACTCTGTTTAATGCAAGTTTAAATTTCTATAAGTGTTCATTAGACTCCTAATTGCAGAAGGTTAATGTTGATTTCTCATTGTCGTGGCGATTTTAAACCTCATTGTTGTGGCTACCACAAAAGCCGTCGTGGCTGTTTGAAACAATTTTTGTTGTCAAGTTTGGTATTTGATACTAAATAAATACCAATAATAAAATGTGATATTTATTCTAACACAAAGTCAGGAAAAACTGAAATCAGATGCCCGCCCAACTACACTTTTGTGAACCGTGATTATTTTGATACTTTTAATATTGGGTGGTAGTAACTAACTGCATAAATCATCTTGCTTCAACTGGGAATTGAATTGTTTTTGGTTTAAATATCTGTCTCATTCAACCTTACCTACACATCGTTTACATAATTCTATCGTTATTTGGTTGACAAAGCTCATTGTCATGGATACATATCATTGTCGTGTCCTATAAAATTTTAAAACCTGAATTTTGAGGAAACAAACGAAAATCATGCGTGCTTGTACATCACTATACCATTAGAGTAACATCTAGATTGTATAATAAAAAAATCATAAATTTAGGAGAACAAAATTTTTTTAGTCAGAATCAAAACCTCGATTGTCCCGTAGAATGAGAATCACCCATTTGAGCGATGATAACAGAATTTACTGCTTTTGATCGTTTTCCTATAATCATTCGTGATAGCTGTTTGAATGGAATCTGATGTGGACTGATAGCTGATAGCACCGAAATGTGCCGTTGCACTCAAAGTACAGCAGTGCCCATAGGCATTTTCTCTAGTATAAAGTGAAATACAGAAATGGGCACGATTTTTAACTACTAAACTAGGCTAAGACTAGACTAGATCAGTAGGCCTATATTACGTCCAGTTGGAATGAAGTAATGACTACAGCTAAGGACTAGGCCCAGATAACACACCAATTCAATGGTGATATGGGGAAGGGGGCCCTATGCAGTACTCAGTATCCTCAAGGGCTTCGTAATCAACTAAGAGTGGTGGATGGATAGATCCATTGATATTCCTTGTACTTCAGCATTTAGATTCCTCCTTCTTTCAAACACCCAAAAACATGATTATCATGAGTAATAATCGACTTTAGAAGAAATTCATGCTTCTGAATGCTCCCACGCTATTATTAATTTTACGGCAAAGGAACTCATGAATGACCATCTAGGGCATAACCCGTACAATTCCTGAAAATTTCATAAAAAATTCCACAGGTAGTAAAGCTACAGGTAAGGCAAGGAACTGAGGAAGCTCTAAAACTCAAAACTCAAGTGTACTTTTTGATTTTGGGGGACGCGAATTTTTTTTTCAACTCCCATGAACTTGAAAGCTTTTTGATTTTTTATAGAGAAGATGCAAAAAAAAAAAAAACCCTCTAAAAAACCTCTACACCGCTACCTCCTCGATAGAATGTAACAATTCTAATTGTTTTGAGTAAAGAGGAAGGAATTGTTAAGATTAACTGAAAAATTACATCGAAGATATAGTTAGTCATGGTTAGATTAAAAAATTGAGAAAAATCAAGTTTTTGAAAATACCTCAACGTTAACTGCATTTCCAAAAAACGTGATGGAAGCTGTCAAGTTTCATGAGAGCCAACAAATAGATTTTCAATTGGATGATCAACTTTGCGATTCTTTGTCGATTTTCAGTGGAAATCACTTATTAATAAAACAGTAGGCACCCACAAACATAGAAAAATACCTACCACAAAAAAAAAACCGTGCCCATAGATTAATTCTAATTCATCCTCACAAGTTGATTCTGCCAAGGCTTGAAGAAAACTGAACAAGTCATTTTGAGTGAAATTCTATCGACTTTTGTGAGGTTTTATCTTTTAAGAAGGGCGATATTTTGAGTTCCTTGACTAGTCTTGTCTCTGTTGAGAAATCAGGTCCATAGTAGTCCCAGACACCGTACTTTTGAAGGAGAGTACTGTTTTGTTCGCACTCAAACTTGTATTTCTCCTTGACCACCTCGAAATTGCTGAGGACAGCTGACCTAAATGAAGCTGCTTGAATTCGCAGTTAAAGAAAATGTACATTCAGAAAGTCTGTACCCAGAACATGTACCTTCTGTTTTCAATTTTTTCAAGGTTTGAACCTTAATTGCGGTCCTTAGGTATTCGTTTTCTTATTATTAACCTACACCAGGGTATAAGCAGTATAACTCTGAATCCGAAAAGGCGTGGTTGAAAAAATTGCTTGAAAAAGCAAAACATTGTAGAATTTAGGGTTTTAAGGCAAAAAATTTGGTTTAGAAAAAAAATACCTTCTTAAGGAACCATATTTTGTAAACGGATTGGGGAAGAAAGGTGCAGTTTGTGGCATTCGAATCCACTTGACATATACTTTAGCCTTACTGTTTTGTCACAATCCTGTCCACTCTCTCTACTCATTTCTACGTATATTTCCTGAACCCCTTGTCGTCTGGTTGTAAAGTGAACAAGTCTGCCTATGGCCCCCAGCTATGCACAAGCTCTACGTCTAAATTTGTTTTTGTTTCATGCACCGATTCGCCCGAAAAACCTTGAAAATTGCATATCGACCGATCATTTAAATTTTATCGAGGTTTCCCGTAGTCGTGAGTGGCCTAAAAACGACGATTTTGCTCCGTGATCCTTCGGCTTTGAGCTAGAACTATATCTTGAGCAATAGAATTTGACGTATCTAAAAACAACTCCCATTTAGAACCAGCAGAAAAGGCTTAGGATTGTAAATACGGCTGTACTTTACCTGGTGCTGCTATTCGTAAGTAAATTATCTTCACAATCTCGATTTCCGAAGCCTGAGGGAAGTGAATTCAAATAGCTTTTCCGAGTCAAATTAAAGGTTTCCCGAAACAAAATAAAGCTTTTCAATTGCAAAATATAGGTTTTCCATTTCAAAATAAAGATCTTTCACTTTTAAATAAAGATTGTTAAGATACGTTAATCGCACTTGACTGAAACACTCAATGAAAATAAGACAAAGACAGACTGTCTGTCCACTCTCTATCAAGTTATGAACGATTCCTTATACATCATCAGGGAGATTTCCGCCGTACGCGTTCCTTCTTTATGTAATCCTTATCGTGCGAGTGCATCCCTCCTTTATGTAGGGTATTCTACCAATCGATTCTTCCCCCTTTTCACTCGTAACGTTTCGATGTAGCTGCGGTCCGAAAATTTCGAGAAATTCGAACGAGGATAGTGAAAGCGATTCCGTGATTGAGAGCATCCCTAAGAACGAAAGGTAATCTTTATTTTCAAATGAAAAACTTATATTTTGGAATGTAAAACCTTTAATTTGTATCGGAACACCATTCATTTGACTCGGAAAAGCTACATTTGAAATCACTTCCGTTAGGCTCATACGTGGTTAAACGTAGGAAAATCCGAAGAAGCTTTACTTATGAGTAGCACTACCAGTTAAAGTACAGCAGGATTAACAATCCTAAGCCCTTTCGCTGCATCCAAATGGTAGTTTATTAGATACACGCAAATGCTATTGCTCGAAATATTGTTCTAGCTCAAAGCCGAAGTATCATGGAGCAAAAACGCTGCTTTTTCGTCACAAACGGCAACGGGAAATCTGTATAAAATTTGAATGACTTATGAATATGGAATTTTTGTGGTTCTCAAAATGAATTGAAGCATGAAATACGTAATAGAAACAAAAAACGCTGCAAATTCTTTCACTGGGGTTTATTATTCAATTGGCTTGCGTTTATGATTTGAATTTCTACTAAGCTTTGGAGTGTGCGTGTTTCACAGGTGAAAGAGCGATTATTGAATTTCAGGAGGCAGACAAATATGATCAACTGATCAATCCAAATAGGTATTTTGGTTGAGAACCGATTTACGTGGTCTATGCATATCTCCTGAAATTCAATAATCGCTCCATCACCTGTGAAACATGCACACTCCAAAGCTTAGTATAAATTCCAATCATGAATGCAAGCCAATTGAATAGTAAACCCCAGTGAAAGAATTTGCAGCGTTTTTTATGGTTATCAGGATGCTTCAACCCGTGTATCGGCTACAAAGCCTTTTAGGAGTTCACTCCAGTATATACATTACTACATCACTACGTCACTAGGTTACTGATATCAAAACAAAAACAATAATAAACCAAAATAACGCGAATGTTGGCATCATAAATCGGGCCATAGATCGGTTTGATGAGGAATGGTCTGACCTACGGACCTGGGGAGGGGCCCATTCGATTCCTTGTGGAGTGTCCTTCAAAAAGAGTACAAATTTAGGCCACCTTGACTTTTTTTGAGGTTTTTAGGGATTTTACAAAACTTTGACAACCCTTGAAGGGCACAAGAAATCGTGCGTACGGCGGACGGACGGACAATTTTTTATTGCAGATTCGGATTCTACACCCTTTGAAACGTAAACCATGAAATTTAGATTAGAATTAATTTGGGTTAGAATTGTTTATTCTATTTTTTAATTAATTAGATTAGATTAGATTAAATTTGGGTTAGAATTTTTTTTTTCGAGAGCGATTATAATAGTTTATTATTGAATAATAAACCAAAACGTGGATGAGACGGTTTTGCATATACTTAGATTCATTGTTGTTTTACATTACGTATGAAAATTTGGTAAAACAAATGAGGGATTTACAGTTTTCAAGAAGTAGGCAATTGGCTTCTGCCTTTAGCTGCATTTTTCTCGTTCTCAGGCGGTTCGCGGATACTGCGGTTTCGACTAGCAGGTCTGTATGGAGGAATCTTTTTATTGGGAGTTCTTTCTCCTATTCCAAAACTTCTAGTAGCCACTAAGAAACATATAAAATACATGGTTTTGGAGAGGTTAAGAGAGTTTACTTCAAGTTTCTCGGTTAGACAAATAACCGTTATTCACAAATTTACGATTTCTCCCGAGTCGCTCAGTAGAATTAGGCGTTCGAGGTCTTGTAATGTTTGTAATTACCTGTTTTACAATGCCCCCAGTGGGTTTTGTGTGTTATCTTCATTTGGCGTACTTATAACGATTTTAAGTGCTATGCACCGCCATTATTTCACTTTATTTCGCCTTTTATCGATGTAAAGCTGAATTATCTCGAAAACCGTTCGAGATATCGAAAATTGTCATAGAAGAAAAGTTGTAGCTCATGAAATTTCCATTCGGATGGACTCCTTCCACTTTTCCATAGCTCCAACCGTTTACGAGATATGACCAATACAAAGTTTGTCCATTTACGGGTATGATTAGAAGGTAGCAGTGGCAAAGGGAGCTTCATAGTCAGTAGAGCTCCAATTTGATCCATAAGGTTTGACCCGTAAAACTTGAACTTCGCTAATCCCGAAGGTTTATTGGAACAGCAAGGGGCCACGCGATGGGGTTCAAAAACAAATTTAGCATCTTAAGAGGCCGGTCACGCCGCTCCGGGAGAGGGGCAGGGGGACCCCAGAGCTATTGTTAGTTTCAAAGATGAAAAGTACAAGTTTTACGGGTTAAATGGGTAGAATTAGAGAGTACTACTGCGGTTTTCGAGATAATTCAGCTTTACATCGATAAAAGGCGAAATAAAGTGAAATAATGGCGGTGAATAGCACTTAAAATCGTATTAAATGAAAATAACTCACAAAACCCGTTGGGGGCATTGTAAAACAAGTAATTACAAACAATTTAAGACCTCGAACGCCCAATTCTACTGAGCGACTCTAAAATCGCTTTTTTAAGATTTGCGGACGTTATCCGCCAGACAAACAAAACGGGCCCTCATACCGGCTTTCTGCCTTGTCCATTGCGTTCTTTACTTTATTACGAAGAAAATCAGCCCCTTAACGCTTAATTTGATCGATTGAAATCGAAGATATAGTCAAAAAACCATGTTTAGGTCATAAAAAATCGAAAAAACCGTCAAAATATCATTCTGCTATAGCTTCTAAAACCGTTCATTTTTTTTCGTTAATGGAAGCAACTACACCAAGTATGAACAAAATCGGAGGGGGTCTGTAGGTCGAGTCTGTCTGGGTATGGAATGACCCCAATATATTAAATATAATATATATTAGGTATATTGGAAAAATTTCTCAGGATTTGGATGGAGCAAAGATCACACTGGTTGCTCTCAGGGCCAAGAGTAGGCGTCCATTACATTGCCAATTGAGATTTTCACTATCAAATGAGGCTGTATAAATAAAGCATACGTCCAGATTCGAAGCATTTATGGAAATATTCAATTCATTGTCTATAATCACAAATGGCATCTGTGTCGTAGCAAATAGCATTTGTCTATAGTTTTGTCTATGTCCGACTCATGTTTTCCCTTGCTCTCCTTAGTGGCTTTCTCTTTCCCCTTTTTCTCTTTTAGTTTGGTTACTTTCGTGGCTTTCTTATTTATCACTTTTTCCCTTTTAGTTTTCCTGTCCCTGCTAGTTCTCTGCCACTCTAGTTCCTTTGTTGATCGTTTTCTCCTTCTGTCCATTTTCTAACCGTCTAACCACCTGTAAAAGACAGAAATAAACTTCGTAGTAGACATTTTTCTTGAACAACATACGTACCGAAGGCAAGAAATCCTCCTAATTCATTTTAATGAACAACTCACTTTCATGTATACCGATCTAGGTGTAGATTATTGGATGTTACGGGTGAATGACGGTCAATTTGTTGCCCCATTTCTGATCGGCATTCCGCCAAGTAGGTGACTGGGGCTGCCCCATTAGCCATATTTACGGAAATGTGATAGCATTTCCACAATTACAGTCACACAACGTTGCTACTTTGACTAATGAAAGCTAATATATCGATTTACCAAGATATACTCTAAAAACTTAGAATAAATATAATGAAAATGCACTTACTATGCCTGGGATACGAACCATAATAATATCACCGCCGCACAGTGGGCTAAATCACCAATTTAGGTGGAAAAAAATCTGAAACTTGTCCATATTCAACCTTTGCGTTCCCAGATTACGGAAAAAAATATTTTAAAAATCCAATTAATTTTTTGACACGATTGGCGAGCACGCAGTGGTCTAAAATCAAATTGATTTGCTAAAATTTAAAACTTTCCTAAATTCAACGATTGAAGTCCCAGAATACGGGAAAAATTATATTAAAAATCGAATTAATTTTTTGACACGATTCGCGAGCACAAAGTAGTATAAAATCAAATTTATGTGCCAAAATTTGACTGAAAAAAATTATGTATCATCCAAAATGCAAAAAAATGCAAAAATTCTTAATATAGTTAATATAGTTTTTCGTTATTGAATAGGGGCATACATTACAAGTTGCTAAGTTAAATCCACAGGTAGAATGCAATGTATATGCAATAACGAATGCAGAAATTTAATGTCTTACCTGTCTCAGCAATGTCCATTGTTGAATAGAAGCAATAAAACTTCGCGCTACACACACCCTGAACATAATGAATGGCCATCGAATAAAGATAAACCCACTGCCGGTTATCAGGCACTTGTGTAAACATGACTGATTCACTCCCTTACTATTTGTTTGTAAACACGGTATGTCGGGAAATATTAGTATTTAGAGTCTCACTAACTAATAAAAAACGGGACAGTAGACCTCTATGGTTCTACAGCCAGATCATTTAAATGATTAATTTTACACATTTAAGTACCGAAGATGAAAAATTGCCTATGCAACCTTGTAATACAAATATGGGATTCTAGCTCAGAGGAGGGGAGCTAGTAAACGGAGATGAAAGCTGGTACACGAATGACCCCCTCGGGCGGACCGAAAAGTGGTGATGCCGGGGGCGGAAGGAGCCCACCCGAAGGTTAGTTGATGGAGTGTTGAGCGGGATGGGGGGGGGGGGGGGGGGACTCGGGTCAGTCGCTAAGAACTGGATTGTAATCCTGTTAATCATTTAAATGATAATAAAAAGGTAAAGCACTCAGAAATTCCAAACTTTTGACTTGACTTTTGTCCACCTAAATTGGTGATTTAGCCCACTGTGCGCCGGTTGTAACTACAGTTGAACCTGCAACGCCTGAAATTTAGCTCACGGGGACAATTACAGAGGCCTCTAGCAGAAAGAGCGTTAAAAGAAGATTTCATCCTTCTAAAACCTATGTGACTGGCATTACCCACTGACCGGGGCTGTCCCACCCTCCTCTAATATGGATTCAAATACAGATTTATCCGAGTCAAATTAAAGGTTTTAAGAAACTAAGTAAAGGTTTTCAATTTCAAAATATAGGTTTTCCATTTCAAAATAAAGATCTTTCACTTCTAAATAAAGATTGTTAAGATACTTGGCTGAAACACTTAACGAAAACAAGACAAGGACAGACTGCCTGTCCTTTCTGTTTCGAGTTGGATATGGACTATTCCTTATGCATGATCAGGGAGATTTCTTCCTCAGGAATGCATTCCTTCTTTATGCAATCCTTATAGCGCGAGTGTCTCCCATATTTATATAGCGTATTCTAGCAATCGGTTATCCCCCTTCGTAACTCCTAACGTTTCGATCTTGCTGCGGTGCGAAAATTTTGAGAAATTTGAACGTGGATAGTGACAGCGATTCCGTGATTGGTGTCCGTAGGCCCGGCAACGCCCACCGTGGTCGAATTTCGAGCGAAAGTGAACCATTAAGTGGTGAACATTCGGATGGAGTCCGATCTCTTCGAGGAAGAGGTGTCGACCGGAGTATCCCAAAGAACGAAAGGTAATCTTTATTTTGAAATGAAAAACCTATATTTTGAAATGGAAAACCTTTAATTTGACTCGGAAAAGCTACATTTCGACGGTGAAGTGGTGAACACCCGTATCTCCAAAATTCGTACTTTCCAGGAGAGCCAAAAAACTAGATTCTTCCCCCATCACTTCCATGTTATACGGGGAACTTTTTCTTCACTTTTCGACCAGTAACATTTTTTCCCGGCCGCTGAAGCTCTAAAATCGCTAGAAGGCAACTACATAGGTAGAATAATGAAAAAAAGATACTCATTTTGGCCAAAAGTGGAGATACTTAGGTTTTCTGTTACCACTTTAAAAACTCTTTAGGTAAGGACGTCGATAAAAAATTTGATTATCATTCCGTCAGGCTTATCCGTGATAAGAACGTAGCAAAATCGAAGTTTTGAAGAAACTTTACTTATGAATAGCACCACCAGTTAAAGTACGAGTACAGCCTGATTTATAATTCAAGGCCTTATGCTGGTTCTAAACGGGAGTTTTTTAGATGCGGCAAATGGTATTACTCAAAATATAGTTCTAGCTCAAAGCCGAAGGATCATAGAGCAAAAAAGTCGTTGTTACGTCGCATACGACAACGGAAACCCTGCATAAAATTTATATGATTTATGGATATGGAAGTGTGGTTCTAAAGACGAATTAAAGCATGAAATACGTAACAGAAACATAAAAACGTAGATGAGGCGATTTTGCATACAGATTCATAGTTATTTTACAGTATGTATGAAAATTTGGTAAAAGAAATGAGGGATTTACAGTTTTCAAGGAGTAAGCAGTTGGCTTCTACCTTTATCTGCGTTTTTCTCGTTCTCAGGCGGTTTGCGTATACTGCGGTTTCGACTAGCAGGTCTGTATGGAGGAATCTTTTTATTACGAGTTCTTTCTCCTATTCTAAAACTTCTATTACTCACTAAGAAACATATAAAATACATGGTTTTGGAGAGGTAAAAGAGTTTACTTCAAGTTTCTTGGTCAGATAAATAACCGTTATTCACAAATTTACATCCTGCTTAAGAGCCGCAATGCATCATTACTCTCAATCTGTCCATATTCGACATTATCAGTTTTAATGCTAATTTATGCATCCACTAAAGGCATCGGGGCAGTGGACATCGCTGTTTCTGGTTTGGAAACCTAAGTGCGGTAGAAGCTCAGAGTCGTAACTATAGTTGAATGCGGTTATAATGGTGCTATCGATCGATATAAACAAGATCTCAGGTGAATCACGCACGCAGCTGTCGGCTATCTCATAGCTCGCGAACCTCACAGCGCCGATGCGTGTAAAGTGCACCACAATTCAAATGAACTCTCCGCCGAGGGTCTCCCCCGAACCTCCTTAGAATGACTCAGACTTACTGCCAATTAGCACGCAGGCTTTTTAATGTAAGTATGCATCCTCCATCTCCGAGCCCTTATTGAGTTAAGAGTTAAAATGAGGTGGGTAGGAGGTGAATTATGAGGATCGTTCGTTAACTCGAATGGAGACGTCAGTCTGACATTTCCTTTGAACCGAGGCATTTTAAAAGGGTCAGTGCTTGGTGTTCAAGCAATAACTTATCATTCAGTGCGAGCTCTCATGAATAATTTGCATACGCATAACAACCAACATATTAGATGAGTACAAATGAGAAACACAAATGGCTGTGAAACCACTTCCTCGGCACCGTGCGATGTTACATGTTCGCATCTAAGATTTCGAGTTTCAATAATACATGTTATGTATTGCCAACTAACTGAAGGGATAGTTATTAATTGTAGTGTTCATGCAAAACAAAATGCATTTACGTAATAATATCTTAACCTTAACAATCACGTCATTAATTAAACTGAGTACTCATAATCATGGCAGCGATGAAAATTATCACAAAATTATCACGCAAAGGTTCATTATTCTGTACTTTTCAGCTTATAGTAACAAACGTGATTTCTTGAAAGAGGAATTCCATAGTAATAGAGTGACTGAGTGGTGGTTAGTCGAAGCTCATTACCGGATCACTGATGATCTCGCATAGTCTCTCTCTCACTCATCTTAAAGCCACTTTTTTCTGTCCAGTACGGAGAGTGAAAGAATCAGACGTAACGCGATTCGGGTGGTCTAGTTCGATTCTTTGAATGAAATCAACCAATGCCGCAAAATAGCACTGTTTTCAATCCAGAAGTTAGTGATTTCGCCCCCGTGTCTATTTAGAAGCTAGTTTTTTTTCTTCACTTTTGTGAGATGAAAAATGATTCTAATCAAAATCGAAATTTCTACTCACATTTTGTGTTTTGGACGATTCTGATCAAATTCAGTTTCTTATCTGTTTCTTTGCCTGCCCTAATGTCCGCTAAATTCTTGTAACAGTCTTAATTCGTACGATTGTCGTTCAAATTTGATGACATTTTATCAAATTTAAAGAATGTGCGAGTTGGGCTGCAGCTGGTCTTCTATGAATTTCGTCGCTCAGAAATCTATGGGCAAACGTGAAATGCTCTGAGCCTCATTTTATATGGTTTTATGAATCCGATCGCGCTCAGTGTTTTGGGATTGTATTTGAGGTAGAACGGTCTAATCACCTCATATAAAACACGATTGTAACTTTATTCTATCTGCTACATAATGGGTCACAATGGACCTGCAACACTTTCGACTTACCTTTTGAAGGCGCTGATATCTGTGGGAACATGTCCCGCGTCATTTCTGTCCCGTTATGTCTTTGTAAACACCATCATTTTTTCTGTCACCTTAACAGAAGAAGAAGAAAAAGAAAAATTGTATTTTAAAAAGCAACATGATAGTACATTACAATGAATTATTATTTTCGAATTTTACGGCATGTAAATATGTCCGTCGGAAGTACTTCGGATGTAAGTTTCAACAATAAAGTAAAAATAGTCACACAAAATGACAAAACAATGGTTCCGTACACGAAAATAATATGACCTAAATTTACTAGTTGAAACAAAAATTATTATTATTTCTTCTAATGTGGGTAAGTAGTCGATTTTGGGTTAAAAACGTTTATTTCAAGGTATGAATACAGGTTTTTTTTTGCATTCATAGGTGGTTTTCCTCAAATCTTCACAAGTTCAGTGTGACAACTTTTTTTTGCTTGTGTCTTCAGAAAGCTATTTGGGGAAGTTCTTTCTGGGGAGTAGGAGATGCAAAACCTGTTTATTATGAACGAGAAAAAAAAACATAGAGAAAAGTGTTTTTTTTTTTTCATAAATTCTCGGAATTTGATTTTTGGACTAATTTGTCACCTCCTAAGTTATGTTGAACTTTTCTTATTTCCCCTTAATGAGAAATCAACGCTCTTTCCACTGGTGTCCTCAAAATAGGCTTTAAACTGTAGTTGAAGGTGGTTACTGCTATTTTAGTGACGTAAGGTCGGAAACAGAACAAAATGTGACTGGTTTGACTATTACAAACTATAAAATAATTAGTCCTTAGACGTAGAACGGAACAAAATACTCAACATAAAAAAAACTAAAAATTCAGTAAAAGTAGAATTTATATGTACCCTTTTTTGAGCGATCTAGCATCTCTTCCGTACCTCTGTGAATTCGTACGACGAAGATGAAGGTTAAACCTTAAATGCGTTGTTCATATGCTCTCGACGCCATATGTGTCTTTTGCTGAACCATTTTATGTCACATGAGGGGGACCACATGCAACTAGGTGGGAACGGGCTTATCTATACCTTCAAAATCCATTTTTTCTGTTCAATTTCCATTTTTATAAGAAACACAGACATAAGTATTGTGTATGGAGAGAAAGTAGTTGATTTAGATGAGCAACAACGGTTGGTCATTAAATTGTAATTAGCAGTGATGAGTGTTCTTAATTCTTGAGGTATTTTCACTTCTTGTCTTTTTCCATTGTTGTTGTTGGAATTGTCAAAAATTTCCTTTTGAATGAAAAGAATCGGTCAACATTTTGAATCGATTCTTCGATACTTGGGGGGAAGGGAATCTAAAAGTATGGATACTTAAAAAAAAAAAAATAATAATACACTATAATAATAGAGTATTAACACACACACAGTTTTGATGCATGTTATATAATCTAGTGATCAATAGCTTAATCACGAGTACTCAGCAGACATAAGGGTTAAAACAATTGACGAACCAACCCGATCGAGTTGGTATTCAAAGTTTAGGTTCGGTGCGTTCATTCACTATCTCTCAAGTTGACGTCGACCCAGCTTTCAACGGCTCTCATTGTGTCTAGACGGGCTTTTGTAACTAACCGACGATCCGAAAATCGATTCATTTCCAAAGCGTTGACCTAAGTTGGCGTTCCCTCGAGGGGCTTCACCTTCCTCCACCCACCCGCACAATAAGACGACCGGTTGTTACATAAAGAGAAAGACTTGAATGACGCAATCACCCATATCGGGTTCATATTCCGTTGTATAACTGTTCCCTCGTGTAGGTAAGGCTTCGAATAATTAATTTCCTTTAATTATTGCCTTTTAATGAGCGTAGAGCTGCTTTCGAAACGGTAACTTCCTTTATAATTGAAACTATCGAGTTTCATTTGATGTTGTCGGTTGCGGGCGAGCAGGGAGAATCTGTCAACCGCAAGTATGAAGGACAAGATCGGTACCCGTTCTTTTAAAGCCAGTTTGAATGAAATCAGATCCTTGTAGCTATATGATTGAGTGACGTATGACCAATGAGTCACAATTCCAATTATTACATAAAGATTGTTACACTAATATTTCTGTAACCACTCCGTTAAATTCCTCCGTAAAGAACCACACATTTTTGGGTGGTAACGATTCTCATTTGCCAGGGCATTCACCTACCGAGTTTAGCCAAATTTCGTTGTCTAGGAAAGCGGGCTCGAGGGACCTTTCCGTAAACATCGAGGTTCACCTTCACCTCTACCTTTTCGCTAATCGTGCAGGTACTCACGCGTATTTATGTTACCTAGAGGTACAGTGACCGCCATCTCGACCACTACCTATCCCTCGACCTCCACCTTTACCGCCTCACGATGCGCTTACCCTAAAGCGTTAGCCTGAAGCCATTCCGTTGAGCAGTGGATCCTGGGTTCGGTTCCCGGGCTGGTAACTAAATTTACAGGCATAGAGTCAATCCGCAATATATTAACAAAAGCCATTTTAGATATCCTTTGAGGGTTAACTCCACGAAACGGATCGTGTCGACTAATTTTCATTTCATTGTAGTTTAGTTATTTAATGGTTAACCCATACTCCCAGCATCAATCTAGGTGAAGCAACCTGGTTACTCCCATTCCATCCATTGAATCCAAATCTAGAGGAAATCTAACTGAGCAATCTCCCCTCTTTTGTATATCTTTCAAGACAAAGTTTATTAATATTTCCATACTTTACTTGAACTTTTGGGGTTGAACGAAATTTTATGAACGAGGTATTAAGTCGAATTTTTGTAATGTTAAAACTAAACGCGACAGGCGTGGGACATGCAGATATTGTTGTGAATATATCGTCTCACGGATAGAGGTCCTTCTGAAAATATCTTACCGATAATCCAAATTGATTGGGAGATATTGATGAAGTTTTTCCAACGATTTCTGGTTACAAAAAAGCTGTCCCCTGGGAGATTTTATCTGCCAATTTTCATCTCGCGGAAATCATTTACTGTCAGTTGGACGGATCATAATTTATGCTAACATTATACGCTGCCTGAAGCTGCTCTGGAATAAAAACAGCTGAGCTACAAACAAAGTTAACAATGTACTGGAAACAACATCATTGAGAACATCCATCAAATTCAGCAAGTGAACTCTATTGTTTACAACATACGAAAAAGTCTGACAAACCTCTCGAACCCCTATCACGATTCACTGGCTTCCATCTCTTATTGATTTGCCGTCTAACTACAATGCAGACAAAACGACAGAAATGATGTACTCATCGAATTCCTCAACATGCAGTCTCTACTTAGTCACAATAACTGATACCTTTACGGATGACATATCTTTGATGTTCGGCGTATCTAGTAAGAAGAATCTCTTCACAAAGGAGCCTCCAATGTCCAAATCCTGGATTTAGTGACACCTAAACCAATTGACGCTTAACACATTCGATACGGCATGACGCACATGAGCGTCATCATGAAGTTGCCAAGTTAACAGAATGACGCACATTCGCGTCATGATAAGTTTGATTTACGCTGTCAACCCTCGAGCCCTCGCTCGTTGGATAATTCTGTTCTTTCGCACAGAGCATCTTTGGATGTTGTAGTTTCAGAGTCTGAAGTCCGTTTTTGAGTTTCCTCCTTGAACTTTTTGTGCTACGGTGCTGTGAACTAAGTGGTGTTTCAAACGTCGTGGAGGGAGGTTGCTCAGAGTAGTTTATTTCTATTTTCGCAATTAGTGAAGGAGTGAACAATTTTTTCGGTTTCATAAGCCAATACGATACTATACAGCTGATATTTTTGAGTTTGTCATCAGTAAAGTGATTAAGTATAATGTATTAAGTATATAAGTATTATACCGGACTGTGTGACAAAATGTATGCGAATTCATACGTAGGTATGAAGTAATTTGTAGAAATTACTTATTTTTATTTTTCAAGGAACTTTTTGGCTGAAGCATGTAATTATAATAAGCTATTTCTTTATCTCGTTGCACAAACATCTGTACTCAATGCAGATCTTCATCAACATTCAATATACAAGTTGTCTGGTGAACGATATGACGCACATGTGCGTCAACTTTTAATACTCAAGTTGCCGAGCTAACCGCATGACGTGCATACGCGTCATGTTGTTATGACGTCATCACTGCCTTCAGTAATCGAAAAAACAATTTTTTTCAACTCGGAAATACGTGAAAAGCAGTATACCGGATTTTTGGAACTTTCATAGGATGGGTGTCCGTAGCGAATGTGATAAGTACCGTAGACCCGAACAGAATCTAAGTAATTTTGTCTGATATTTGAAGACCTGATAGAAGATTTAGACAGTAAAAAACCATTCGTCCACAGTACGAAGAAAAAGGCTAACTTTTGAGCTGCTAATCAATCATCAAAATAGGGCATGATGAAAAACTGAGGGAGAACTGTGGAGTTTGATGAACTTGGAATATATAAATAAACAATAATTGTTTGATCACAACAATCAAATTATTTGATGACCACAGTGATAGCTATAAGCTTCATGAATAATGGAAGCACAACCATAATTGGTTGTTGGTTAAACTAAGGGGTTTCCGACAAGAACAAGATATTCATATAAAACACATGCCCAAAATTGAAATGCGAGAAATTGATGAGTTTTTATTTAGGCCGTTACGTGCATAATTCCCTCATTACTTTGATAAGTGAATTATTTGGTCATGCTGATTTCTCGTTGTAGCTGAAAATGAAATGGTGAGAATCGTACCATCACGGATCGTACGTACCCAGACTAGATGGGACTTCTAGGGGAAGTATAAAAAGTTGCAAAAAATGAACATTCAGATGCCTATTTCAGACCTCGAAATGTGTGTTTCTTGCCACTTATTGTAGCACAAATGCAAGTACAAAATTGCATTTTAATCTGGGGCTTTCAAATGTTTGACTTTCGTTGTTCTTGCAGAAAAACTCAATTGTTTTTGTTATTTTCGGTTCTACGTATCCTGAAGCGGAGACCTTCACATTTATAAATGGAAATTTCAACCCAACAATTTCTTGTTTATTTTTTATTCTGGCTTATTTTCAAACAATGGTCGAGAAACTGAAAATAGATGCTAATATTGAATCCAATCCTCGACGAATTCTGAGGGATCTATTTTTGATACAGGCGTTTCGATGATAGCCTGCAGCTGAGATGCATCCGTCCACAAATAACTCGGATGGCGTCTACTCTGTTATCCCCCTTCTACATCTTCAGCCCCCCTCGTCTATAGCGCGATATTCAGCGTTAATGCGCTTCACCTCTCAAGTTTTTATTTCCGTACTCGCTTTGAAAGAGGTTGCTAACGAACGCCCACGTTCTTTCGATGTGGCTGTGTGGTTAGTACCTACTAATGACTCTTCCGGGTCTGTTAACGACTGATTCGTTCTTAGCATGTCTCCCGCAGTAAAAACTTCGGTCCCCACAGCTCTAGCTGGAGAAATGTTTGTAAGCTTAAATAAATACGATGTTTACCATAAAGGTGTAGTGCTTGACAGGCAGCTGTTTGAGCAAAGGATGATGCTGGAATATTTCAGTGAAGACTCTTTTAATTTCGCAAGCAATTGGAGTTCCTCATTAAAACCTCCATTACCACCAGATTCACAGTGATTTAGCGGCATGGAACTCGCATTCAGCATATCAGCTAACTGTGTGCCTCCATCATAACTGCCGCTAACGAGGCCCCCAGTGTCTCGGTCACTCTTTGCTAAGAACCCACGAATTTGACTCACCAAAGGTACGCCTTCGCTATTGAGGAGAACAGTCACTAGACGTTCATCAGCTTAGAGAACTAGAGTATCGAAAGTCGTTGGAATAGTTTTTGGCCCTCAGGATTATAATGCCCTCATCACTGGGCAATTCTTGTAACATAACTACACATATTTTCTAGAATCATTCACATTCCTTGTAGAACTACAGATAATAAATTGTAAAAGAGGCTACTATTGCGTTTTGTATTACTCAGCTAGGAAATCGAAAACTCCACCCTATACACATTTGACTCCATTCTTCCCCTGTCAGTCTGCGAATATTGAATTTCCTGTGGGTACGAATTAAGCTTCTGCCGAAAATTTGTCCGATATACCACAAATTCGTTAATGTGAAAATCCAAAATTAATCTTCATTCATTTTCGAATAAGTTGTTGGAGCTCTTCAATTTTTTAAAACATCTTTATTTTCTTGTTTATACGTTTCACCCATGCAAAGTGGGCTTCATCAGCAGGTATTTTCTTATTATTATTATTTTTTTAAATAAGCAACAATCTCTCTGGTATTATCATTCTTCAGATTCAATTGTATCATCGTCAACGTGATCATCTAATTTATTTATATGTGTTACTTCAGTCATCTTTCTTGCATATATTTGTATTAACTTTGCAGCTAGCCATCCTCCTGTGAAGTACCTTGGCAACAACCTCCTCTTTCAACTATTCCTGGGTAAAGAAAAAACTGTTTCTGCTTGTTGACAGTTATGTAGAGATCACCTATGTTAATTGTACCGCTCACTAGGTGCATTAGTCTACATGTTATCCAGCTGATATGGAATAGTTTTATGTTAATTTGTTTTTTAATGTTAATTTCGAAAAAATTTGGGGAGTGTGATGTGAGGATGAATCCTCTACCCCAAAAAAACGTGTTCACTACCTGCTGATGAAGCCCACGTTGCATGGGTGAAACGTACAAACAAGACAATAAAGATGTTTTAAAAAATTGAAGAGCTCCAACTACTTATTCGAAAAGAAAAATGGTCAAGCCATACCCCACCAACTCAACTAATCTTCATTCATTCTACCTTGACCAAAATCGTCGTTGGAAACCGATTTTTGGTAGGCTTACCTGTTAGCCAGAGTTGTTGTAAAAGTTCTTACTTTATTAATTTTTTGTATTTAACGATTAAGTCTTAACCTATACAGCCGCATCTATTAATAAATATGAACATATACATGATCTTGTTTGTGGATTTTACAGTTCATTACAGAAAAGAGAGCACACCCACAACTTGATTCTACTGTCCAAAATGAATTTCACCACGTCACTGTAGACTTTAATTAACTCTGTCACAAGTACGAGCTCTATGTTGAATGGGTGAGGTATGGCTTCTTCGATTTTCTCAAAAAGAAGCACACTATAGTCTCCAAACATTGTACACACCATTATTAGAATGGTCGACATCCATCCATCTAATCCCCCCAGACGAAAAAGATAACTCTTAGTAGTTCAACTGCTACGTCTGAGCTTCCTAATGATCCTGCAGAAAGTTTTTGGACGTGCAGATATTCGAGAGTGTGCTCGTCGAGAACTCTTTGAGTTGCCTGCTTCAGATTTGAGCCAATGGATGAAGATTGAACAGATTAATAGCTGGAACGACTTTCATGCTAACTACCCCACTGGCTTCAGACATAAAAGGATGTTTCTCAAATTTTACCCAAAACCATGGTTTTCACAAACGCCTACCCGTCCAAGTTCGTACTTATACGCCGATTGTCTACCTACCTTGTTAATGATTAAGTCCCTTTAATTAATGATTAGGTCCCTTTTGATTTCGTTATTTCTTCTCATGTTCTTTTTTGGTTTCCTCTCGGTTTTTATTTTCATTTGAGTCTCTTACATGTTTCCAGTATACCATGCAAATTCTTTAGATTCGACTAAGGATATTAATGGATCAACGTTGTGAATTACTGCTCTACGTCTTGCAACTCTTAGGGTTGTTCTGTTGGCTATGACAGTTTGCGATAATCCTCCATTAAAAAACCATAATACTTCCCTCCTGGGAGATGAAAATTCGTTAATAGGTACCTGGACGAACTCGTGATGGATATGGTTAGTTGGCCCCTTCCCGATTTTAGAATCTGTCGCCTTGGGAGATGAATCAGACGCCTTCAAGCTCTGATTATCATTATCAATGCATCCAGCTCATCGGAAGGGGCAACTTCACCATTCGATCACCTCACAAACTCTCGCCTAGTGCTTCTGGATTGCTGCCTTGTGCGCATTTTGACGTATTTGCATTGAACTGACAAACGTGGAAGATGCTTGGAAATCTCTTCAGTTGCTTGGTTCCCAGACATTGTAGCAGTTTGAAAATTATTTTCTTTTGCTCGACGTTAAGTACGTGACGCGATTTGCTTTTTTGTAAGTTTGTAGTTGTTCAGTTAGAATTTTTCCGTCTACACACTGTCCACTTGAGTAACTTAACAGTACTGAAGAAACAAATATATCATAGCAAAACTACTGGGAAAGAGTCCAAAAGTCTTCTAACAGGCTAAAGTTGTCGATGATTATGGACTGGAAAACCCAGTACCGATTCGAATTCATGCTGACGAAGCTGTGTAAAGAGGATCTACAACATATTGCGAGATTCGATATTTGTAGGTTGAATAGAGGAGTTGGTAAAAGTAAGTTGGTATAGGGAAGGGATAGTTGAAGCAACGGAGAGGTTGGGTGGGAATAATTTAGAAACGAATAGAAGGACCGAAGAAGATCAGGGTTCAATGGAAGCAGGGTTTGTGGGTAATTTTTCTGTGCCGAATACATTACTCGACAGCAATGGCGAACCAAGTCTCGATGAAATATTCATGAAAGTAGGAATTTCTCGAGCGGCAGAATGATTTAAAGAAGGTTTACAAAATGAATGTAACGTCTTGGAGTAACGTGGAAAAAAATGTGTAGGTTTCGAAGGGAGACTCACTGAGGGAGAGATGATAAATGGATGATTACGGATCCCCAATGCAACAAACGTACGGGGAGCGTATTTCCTCGCCTGAGAAGATGAGGGTGCATGAGAGATGTTAGCAGTGCAGATAGGGTGGTCTGTTTCGGGTAAGTGGTTGGGGCGTGGAGCTAACAGTGTCAGGCTACTGCAAATATGGCAGCAACAGTAGATTAGGTCGGACGGAAGAGGAAATTCGTTCTATCTCCTGCTGTTTACCCTCTGGCTCAATCATAATACGCTGCAATCGTACATTCATGCATTTCGACAGGGGATCGAAGTGGGCGAGCATGTTATCGCTCATCTATCTCGCCAGAACCGTTCAGTTGATTCTGAGTTCATAGGTTTGAATCTCTGCAACCCTTCGTCCCATCGCATTACAACGGGGTAATGGGAAATAACCTAAAAGGTAGAACCGTTTTGAAGGTGATCTTATTCCACAATTTATTCCCTAAAAGTGAAAAAAATGAATTTCCCCACAAAAGCTCGCTAAGCGCGTAGGTACTCGTTCAAATGATTGTAATATCAATCTTTACAATTTATATACTTCCAACACATCGCTTCCGTTATTGGTAATTATGTTATGTTGTTTATTGACCACATCTCCCTTCAATCCATGCATCCCACAACTTATAATATCGGGAATGTACCAACTGTTCCCGTAACGGAGCCAAGGATAGTTTGAAGGTTTTAACGGAATGCGTTGAAAGTGGTGGCGTATTGCATTATTGTGCAATAACGTGCAACCATGATATTGGTCACGGATATAGGTTGATTGGTAGATTTAGTACAATATTGTATTTTTGAATTACTTTAACCTTTTCCGGATCGAATTTGGTTTCTTTGACCGACATCAAGTGAACTGAAAAGATAATTTCTTAGGCCCGTTTCGGATTTCGCAACATCAACTTTGATATCTACCAACTTTATCCAATCTTATAAAAATTATTTCAAGGTTGTAGATGCAATTTATACAGTCGAGTTATGCTTGACAAAAATTTTGAATTTATAGATCTTCGGTACGTCGCTGGTGCATATTGTAGTCCACATTTTAGAAATGCAGCTAGCTATATTTTAAAATTCCAGAAGGCGGAATGATCAAATGATTCACATAATATGTCTTCCTTTAGACATATTATGTCTTCCTTTTCCATTGGAACTTGGTGATATGGTGGAAATAAATCAGGTGGTAGCGCGTTCAAACGTCAGGGTCACCAAATTCGTAGCTATATGACAACGGAATTAATTTAGAGTTGTTAGAACGAAAACGTAAATTATTGCATTGCAATAATAACATTGATTTTCAATCTACACGTTTGTCAACGAGACTTGCAGAAGCGAATGAATTTCCATTATTTTTAACCGCATGGTCTCATAAGTAATCGAAAAACTCAAAATTCAAAAATTATGAGTGCAGAAACGGCGAAAAAGTGGAATACCATTCAAGTTTCATATTGAAGTTCTTTTGTGGTACTTATTTAATAGTTTATAGATTTTTTTTAAGTCTGCATTTATTGTTATCTTCTTGTCCAGATGACTTAATGAGTGGCGGAAGTTAACTACTAGGTGAATTTTGGAATAATTCCAAAAAATTGGAATTATTCCAAGTCTCACAATAAGCGATGGAAGTTGGTTATCATGGTACTTCCTTCAACTAGAATGCTAGTTATATGTGCTTTACAAGGCACTTACCCTATTTTGAGGGGGGAAACATTTCCGTTCATGAACCTTGTGATTTCCGTGATTACAGAAAAAAGAAAATTATATGTTTGAAAATTAGAACAAAATGGAAATTAACGTAGCTTCTTTATGATTTGTGAGGGCTTCCTTAAATTTTAACTTGGCAAACCGTACAATGCACTTGCCACATTTTACTTTTTGGTGGATATGGTTAGTTGATGGGCGATTCTTGAATCCGTCGCCTTGGGAGATGAATCAGACGCCTTCAAACGTCTGAGACATCATCTGAGCGTGGCGGAGCATTAAACCACATTCAGCGCAATGGAAGGGGCAACTGTACCATTCCATCACCTCTTCTCCCCTTGTTACAACTTAAAGTCACATAAGTGGTTCTGGGGGAGAGAATGTAAAAAAACTGATTTGTTAAGTGTTATGTCACAGTGTTTTATCCATTTCAAGTTTGCGCTGTGGTAAACCTTTGAGCTGGTTAAAGTTAAAAACATAATGAGCTCTTTTATGAAACTCAAGGAAATTTGTGATGTAGTTGCGGTTCATTTGCTGTTCGCTGGACGGAAAAACACTTTGGTGCAACCAACTCAACGTTACGTAACTGCTTTCAAAGTCTTCAACCATAAAAGAGATGCGTTTGTCAACTGTAACTCTCAGGTGGATTCCACACTGCGCCTCTTCATTCATGTTATTTCTCCATCGCTTTGTTCTCCCGGCGGCTCCGTAAACGTTTAGGTGGCTGTTGACGGTATTTTCTTTTGTGAGCTTCCATCCACTTATAAATTAAGCTATGCATAAAAATAACTGACTGGAAAAACAATGGTTCGTTAAAAGTAATTTGCCGTGGAAGCGTTTGACCTTATTCTCAACAAGCTGTTGTTATCTCAAAGGAGAACAGGCGAGGTGCAACCATGGGAGAAGAGCAACTGAATTGGATGATGAAAAACGTTCCGAGTGTTTTGTGAGCGATTAATATTTAAAATGGTTAGGTTAATTACATCGCGCGGTTCTTCAAAGAGCATATCCTAGTCGTTTAAAAAAAGTTTAAATATGTGTGAACTAATTTTGGTATGTTCTCAAGAGTACAGATACCTTTGTAATTTTCTGATGGAACCAATGTTTAACCTCTATCAAGATTTGATAGTTTACGTTCCAAAATATGTCGATTAAAAAATCCAATAGAAAAGTCATCTTATTTTTAATGATAATTATAATGAAATAATATTTCTCCGAAACAACTGGACCACAACTTATCGAATTATCTCCAAAAGATTTGTCGATAATCTCAGAAAATGTTTTAATTAATACCACCGGTAAATTTTATGGAAATAGTGTGTCCATGCTCTTGACTGATAGTATTGTGTCTTTGATAATTTCGTGGAGATCTTGAGAGTCATTCATAATTTGAAAGAAAACTACAATTTCAGTGCCAACGTTTCGTTCTATTTGTAGAACATCTTCAGACTTGAAGGTGGTACTTAATAGCTGAGAACTTATACCTAGGTACATGTGTCAGGATATCGAGGACAGATGAGAATTTTAATGTATTAATTACACCAGCTGGAAATATAGTTTAAAAAAGCATAAACTCGAAATCGTTCGAAGTTCAGGATATCTAGTTGCCCGATTTTGTAGCTATTACGCTGGTCTATAAAAACAATGGCAAACTGTTAGCTTCTGTTTACCTTTTCTAGGATTGCTGATTCCGAAAATGATACCCGTTTTTTCGATTGGTTCGAATAAGGCCTTTAACGAGCAGTTTTTGGGGTTTTTGAACCTTTCTTCACACTGAATTGGGGAAATATCATCGACTTCACTCAACCTCTTCAAAAGACTCTCATATTATGGAAAAATCATTCCAGATTTCGAATACATAGTAAATTTTAGTCTACAACCTTTTCGAACGTTGAAAACACTACAAAAATTAAGAAAACTGAGCAAAAATCGCGTTGTTAACTCTTCTTTTTTTTTTTTTTTTTTTTTTTTTTAATTATTTTCTCTACTTGTTCTAAAACGTCCTGGAAAAAAATCAGGGGTGAAGTTTTGTATGTTTAGACTTTTCTGAACAGGATGAGACCAAGCACGACTCTCAAAAATTAAAACTAAGGAAGCTATAACTTTTTAAAGTTCGGCCACGGAATTTTTCCTAGCGGCTATCGCAAGAGGAAAATCAACTTGAAATTTGTATCAGACCTTTTCCTCGTCAACCCTGATTACCTGTTTTTGCCTGTTGGACATAGAACGTGGCTGTGTCATTTGGTTCCGTGCTTACACACTTATTATTTGTTATTTGCACCTAGTCATAATGAAATATTCAGTCAGGTTTCACGTTTTAGTGAGAGAGGTTTGCGATTTGGACGACTGTGCGGCGTTTCCTTTTAGTGCCGGGGTGTCTGAAAGATAGATGATGAAAAAACGTTTTTGATTTCAGAACCTGATAATTGATAAGACCGCATAACTCGATTAATGATCAATACAATATTGTAATAAGTTTTTCATTGAAAGACATACCTTCAATGAATCGAATGATCCCCTTCGGGGGTTTCACGTTCATCCTTTCCCTCTCACTTTGACAGAATAAAAGAACGTTAACACGAATGTGAATGTGAACGTCTCTCGAATTTCAAGAGGAATTCTTGAAAATAAAATCCCATTGTATTAATTGATTATATCAGCTAAAATAATCATATAATATAATGGGATTTTATTTTCAAGAATTCCTCTTGAAATCGAGTTTTTCACAACTTATGTTACAGGTGTACTTGCGGACAGGTAGGAGTTTCACTTTATCTCTTTAAATTCCAGTCGTTCTTATCGTGAATTTCCACATCTGGGTCGTATACAGTAGGTATATTGCACCATTGAAGATATTTTGATATCAGTTTTTGTTACGTAGTTCACATGCACGGAGTTATATTTACGAAGAGGTTTTCCTCCTACCGTATTTGGAGAATATAGAAGTCAATTAAAATGAATGGGGGCACACTGATCAGCTGAAGGACTTGAGGCTGATTTGATTCATTATGAGTCAATGAAGATGAACTCTATATGTGCTCGTTTTAAGATACTAAAGATAGAATTACAAAGTATTGAAGCGCCGAGTTTAAATATTGTAGCACAGACTTTGCCTAGTAAGCATAGATCAGTTATTTTCGTAGAAGGATTATTGAATACAGAAATAATAAACTCTCGACCAATAACACGTAGCGTTTTCAAATATTATGAACTAAGAACATTAAAAATTGGTGTTTTTCTGTTTCAGGTAAGTCCCAGTTAAAATCTTCGTATTTGAGCGTAAGTAATGAAGACTTTACTAAGTACCTTGAATAAACGAGACCATAAATTCAATAATATTTACGGGTAAATGAACTACTTGATCCGAACCGTTCAAATATTATACATTTGTAATTGTACATGATCCATGTACTAGTATGTTCTTTGGGTAGACCCTACAGGTGATTTCGCTGAGATTCACACCCTCCGCTGTTTTTTGTGTGACGTGTCGGTTAGTCTGTTGTGATCAAAATTAGGTTCTCTTGTTCTAAAAATTTGAAATATTCATCCCCGTTCTCATTCCCAGAAAATACACCTCTTCATTTTTCACCTTTTGCACACCCTCTTTTCAGCCTACTCAGGTATGCAGTACCTCACCCAATCAACCTAAACTTCAGTTAGACGATGTTGAATGATGTTGATTGAAACATGGTGATATTATTATTATCAAATAATAATAAATTATTAAATATTCACAAATATTCCTTGCTTTACGTATGAAAGGTAAGGCCTCCAAGTTTTTAGTCCAATGATCATATTGCGCTGAGTTGAAGATTTGACTTAATCAAAAAGTATACAAAACATTCACTGGAACAATGATTTTGTACGGTCTATGTGTAGGGTTAAAGAAAAAAGTAAACAAGGAATTTCACCTTGGATTTTCGTCCGACTACCCGGAGGTGTCGCGGACGTCGCCAGCCGTCCTCTAGAGAGAATTGGAACTATATGTAGGGTTTGTTAAGTTTAAGATTCAGTTTGCAAATCTTATTTTTTGAAATGTGGAAATAATATGTGAAGAAAAAGGTTAATTTTTAAATGAAAATATGAATTAGACTTGTCGAAACACTAGAAATAAACAATAAGGAAAAACATAATTTGTCTGCTGGAAGTAGAGCTTTGGCATAGACAGTTGCTTGTAAACCGACCAATTTTTTTGCAATTATACTTATTAATGCAAATAATTACGCAAACCTAAACTTTTCTATCACGTTTTTAATCAGAAATTAAATTTTGCTACCATCATTTACCTATATCTCCAAACCAACTTGCAATATAGCTCGAGATTCTCCCAATGCCTGGCCGTTCAAGAAACCAATAGCTTCCTCTCGTGACATCACCTGCAGTTAAATGCAATGCGCCTCAATTCGCCAAGAACTGGGCACCTACTGAGAAAGTGGTGAACATCCTCACGCTCGTGGAGGTTACAGATTGTCCACTCTTCAGACTGTCTGCCCTGTAAGGCTTTGCATTGAGACACAGGGCTCCTGCTCCGATTTTAGATGCCCAGCGTGCAGTATGCTGGGGAACATGGTGATTTCTTCCACTGCTCACTTCATTGATTGATCCAGTTTTCGATACAGAGTGAATGTGTCAGATGTAGCAGCCCGCTCCTCGAAGCATGTCCTTCTGTGCACCTCAAGTGCCGACAAAAGGCTTTCCATATCCAATGGAAACATGTGAGCATTCGATTCCGCATAGCTACCTAGCTCAACCGATACAATTCTGGGGAGACGAGACTCGGACATTTTTGAAACCCTCAGCAAATATTCAAAGTGGGTTAAGATCGGTCTCCAGATACATCAAATAGTCCGGTGCAAAGCAAGGGAGATGACCAACAACAATTTCCTAATAAACGAATACTAATAGGTAGGTACGGCAAATGTTTAGGGTGATTAAGTTTAGGAAAGATTCAGATATAAATCGTATTTTTTGATATGTAGAAATAGTAAGTGCGTACGGTAGTAAGTGAAGATTGAAATCATTATTATTTACAAGATCGTTGAGGTAGGTTACAGTTTGCCATCGATTTCGACGGGCCTTAATTTTGTTTTTTATAAGACGTTTCATCGTCGTAGAAATATTTGGAACAGGGATAAAACCGATAAACGCGATTTCAATAGGGTGTAATTATACCTGAATGGATATCGCTTCACAGAAGACGACTAAGCTCTTTCGACGCCCCGAATCATAAATCACCTCATGGGAAAGTGGGTCATCACAACAAAAGTCGTTGGAGGCGGGAAAGTGTCTCATTAACTCCCATTAAGATTGTAAACTTTTTTCTCTCCAAATATCAGAGCACCACAGTGACGAAGCGTCGTTATCGTCACGTGACGTTGGTAAATATCGTTCAACGGACTGCCCTATATCCCACGGTACGGTCTGCTGCCATTAAACGTGGGAGTAATTAGGGATAAAACTCCACTATAATTACAAAATTTTTTGCCGTGTCAGACAAGATCTTTCAAATCATTGATGATCTATAAGCAAACTGATGAGGATTTGAAAGGTTCATAACCTCCTCTGGGAATCCTCTTTATTATCTAGGATATGCCACTCAACTTCGATAGCCAATACAGAGCAGACCTCTGGCACGAAAATTAGTAACGAAGGAGCTAATTCGCTCTAAAAGTAGATGTTGCAACGAAATTGTTCAGCTGGTGGAATAGGTCACTGTGCCGCATTAATGTGCAGAACGATGAGACTCAACATAGATACCTAATACATATCAGACCTCTGGGACAGAAATCAGTAATGATGGAGCTAATTCGCTATAATAGTAGAACCAGTTATGTTGGTGGAACACATCACTGTGTTGCCTTAATGTGCAGAACAATGGTCTTTACATCTACTTGGATTATTGATATTGACAATCATGTTCATGTTTGGGGGACAGGTTGTCCGAGCGAGCTGGGGCGTCAGTCCTCTAGCTGTTTACTTTCAGTGGGAGTACTGATTGCCCCGGTTCGAATTCGGCTGGCACAAATGATTAGGTCCAAAATCCTATCAAGCGTTGTATACCTGTCCTGTCGTTAGACAGTTCACCTCTGATCTCGATATCACGTGAATCCAAAACGCTCCCAACCCAGGGGCGTGAGGCAATGGGAAGCCACGAGCGAAATCGTCAGACCTAGTTCCGATCCTCTCTGGAGGACGGCTGGCGACGTCCGCGACACCTCCGGGTAGTCGGACGAAAATCCAAGGTGAAATTCCTTGTTTACTTTACTTACTTACTTACTTTTCATGTTCATGTTTGAGCTACCATAGTCAGGTACATGAAGATGAACAGCTAAAACCCGAAAATCAAGTATAATATCAAAATAACCTTGTAGCAGAAAGTTAACCAAATTCTGTTTCCAATTTGTACACAGTGCAGTTTGCGATTTGCGGATGCTGATGTTTTATTTCAACACCACTGTGGAGCTTTAACGAAACTTAGTATAGACCTTTAGATGTTCTGATTTGATTCTTTTCAGTAAAAATCCAAATAATTGAAAAACTACTTGTTCAATCATGAGAATCATCTTACAGGTCTCAGTACACCGTGACATTTGAATAGCTTTCTCCAACATCTGTCAATTTTTAGTTTGAGTAGAAAGTCCATGACTAACAAGCTTCGTGACATTTTACTTAGTGACTTTCGCTAGAGAGGGTTTTGTTCTGTAAGTCAATGGCATAGAGAATGATCTAAAATTTGCACTATGCAAACTTTGGAAAGCATTCAACCCAAAGATGAATTACCTTTGGTAGACTTCAATCGGAGTTATATTAAGGGAGTTTGACAATTGTGAAGGCCAAAATTCGTGATGAGGGTGGGTAGACAGTGTTCAGACTCGAATCAGTATTCAACAGTTCACTTGGTACCGCCCGTATCTTAGGATGTTGCGCCTCCCTTACTTTTTGGGGTTGTAACGTATTTTTGTTTGTTGTCTTCAACTCTTGACCCTGCAGATAATAGGTTGCTGAAATCCATTAAATTTCTGGAGGATGCAGGGTTTGAGAATTTCAGCATGAAAAGTTGAAAATATGCTGTTAGCCATCTTCGTAAAGACACCTTTTTATATTCCATCGAGTATGAGTTGGTAATAGTAGGGTTACTTACTTCGGAGTGAAGGTATTTTCCCCTGTTAAATGTACCACTGGTAGTTCCTAAACGGAGACTAATTAGCGTTTCAAAATGAGCTGTTCATAGCCATCGCCTTCTCCCATACCAATGAGGGAAGTTCTGGAAACAAGAATCTAGTCATTGTTACCGTCTAAAGTGCTTAACGATTCAATTTTCTGAAAATTTCCAAGTTTTTCTCGAAATTTTCGGTTTTGTAGATTTTATTTTGATTTACTGAGATCAGGAATGAAGTTCACTGTTTTTAAAAAACGCTGCAAATTCTTTCACTGGGGTTTATTATTCAATTTCATTCATTTGGCTTGCTTTCATGATTTGAATTTCTACTAAGCTTTGGAGTGTGCGTGTTTCAAGGTGATAGAGCGATTATTGAATTTCAGGAGGCACACAAATATGATCAACTGATCAATCCAAATAGTTATTTCGGTTGAGAACTGATTTAAGTGCTCTATGCATATCTCCTGAAATTCAATAATCACTCTATCACCTGTGAAACACGCACACTCCAAAGCTTAGTAGAAATTCAAATCATGAGTGCAAGCCAATTGAATAATAAACCCCAGTGAAAGAATTTGCAGCTTTTTTTTCAAGAGCGATTACAATGGAAATATATTCTATTTGAAAATTTTAAATTTCGTTAGACGGAGCATGCACATCAGAATGCTTCAACCCGTGTATCGGCTATAAACCCTTTTAGGGTTCACTCCAGTATCCAATTCACTACATCACTAGGTTACTGCGATTGAAAAAACCGCTGTTGTTTTTGTTTTGATTGCAGTAACCTAGTGATGTAGTGAATGTGGATGCAATGTTGGCACCATAAATCTGGCCATACATCGGGAATGGTTTGAGCTATGGACCTGGGGAGGGGCTCATTCGATTCCTCATGGAAAGTTCTTAAAAAAAAGTCCAAATTTAGGCCACCTTGACTTTTTTGAGGTTTTTAGGGATTTTACAAAACTTGACAACCCTTAAAGGGCACTTTAAATTAAGTGAGAGAGCTGGCTCAAGAATTGGGGCGTTGTCGGACCAACATGGATTTTTCCTGAAAATTTCAGATTTTTTGCTCCAGCAGTTTGGGAGAAATCGTGCGTACGGCGTACGGTGGACGGATGGAAAAATTTTATTGCAGATTTGGGTTCTACACCCTTTGAAACGTAAACCATGAAATTTTCAAGGGGGTTAGACATTTTTTTTCAAGAGCGATTACAATGGTTTATTATTGAATAATAAACCAAAAGTTGTTGCAGTGCTTAAGCCACTATTTCTGCACCTGGCTCTTGGACTGCAGACCCGTGCAGAAACCGTCGCAGGCATTGTTTTGTTTTATTTGAGGTTTCCAAAGTGATTTATAATCATGATCCGCTTTACAAGATTGGTTATGAGGCACTACATATTTTAAAGCCTAATTTGTCTGGGCTTATGACCCTTTGTGAGAAAAGATAAAAGATTGGCATCCCAGCTCTGACAAATACTAAATTTTAAATGGTTCCCTACTCTATTTTGAGCTTTTTCCAAGTTCCTCAATAATGTTCAAAATCCAGAAGTATTGTGTACAATACGTTGCCCTCCTATTTGACTTAGGATTAGGAAGCGCGATATATAGTTATTTTGTGTGGACAAAAGTAGGGAAAACGACAGTGATTTATTTAAAAAGGCCGAGCAGTCTGCAGAGAGCGATACGAAAATAGATGACCAAGGCATTGTTTTGACTTCGACGGGTCCCTCACCCATTTGCCCCTAACAGTTCAAGACGTTTATTTTGTTAATTAGAAACCTTCTACAAATGTTTGCCCGTTGAATTAATTAACAATTGTACGTAATAATAGGAATAACACTAACGAATCACCACTTATGACTGATTCATTAAAATATTTACTTATTGGGGAGTTAACTGTACTGAAAACCGGAGCATTTGATACATTTATTTAAAGGATCTTGTTAATGATTTAATATTTTAAGTTGATACAATTTGGACATTGAAGCGTCCCCCCATGTGCATAATCTAGATCAGATAATCCTATTGAGTTTGTTGGTGGAAACATTTACCTACACATGTACCTAATCCACAACGTGATAATGAATTGTTCCATTCAACACGGGAACTTATTCAAGCAAACAAATATTCACCCAATCTTCTATTCGATTCATTTCGAATGACTTTCCCGATACATACTGTTCAAAGGATCTCCGGTAAAGGCTAAATTTCGATCAGTATATGGAGATCAAATGTACAATAAGATGAAAGTAGCGGAAAATAACAAGTTTCTTTAAACGCGAGAATTTGAAATATTATTTTCAATGTTGCATTAAGCAGCATTTTTGGAAAAAACTACAAATACATACAATACGAATTTCTTGCTGAAATAGTGTATTGTAAGCCTCTCTCAGAAGAGTTCTTCCGTCGGGTGTTCAAATAATTGGTATCTCCAGTTACTGCATAGTCGGGGACAGTGCGGTCAACTCCGAGATAGGTCGCTGTTCTTGTTTAGACGGCAACTGCCAAAAAGATTACTTGTTGTAGGTAATTGATACTGGTTGATTGACATACCATAATTTATTGTCATGAAACTTAAGACTGGCTGTTGAAGTGGAAAAAGTTTACTGCTTTAGATGGTATGCAGGTGAACTAGGGCACTTGTGTTGTGGTTTTACCTGTTAGCCACAACACGAGCTAGAATCTTAGATTCATACGGCCAAGAGAAAAAACTCGAGTTTCTTAATCGGTTACCTGGAATGATCTATTCGGTAATGATCCGTGGGTGTAAAATGATTTTTGCTTCCGAGTTACTAAAGTAGCGGAAGCATTGTTTTCACTGCGGAATGTGAAAATGTCTCCAAAATCAAAAATTCCACTAGCATTTTGGTTTTAGACCTTTCTGAACAATTTTGGTTCCGTGTCTGTCTGTGTGTCTTCTGTCTGTCAGCAAATCCTAGTTACGGGCAAAACTACACGAAGTTATAGTCCGATTTTGATGAAATTTTCAGATTTATAATCAATAGTAGCTTACGCATGCGCAAACGTGATCTATTGGGAGTAAATTTCGATGAAATTTTCCCTTATTAGGGTTTGTTCAATAATTGAACATTATTTTGTTATGCTCCTGCACTTTTTAATTCAATATTTACTTCGCTTAACTGAACGAAGTTCTTTAGTTAATAATAATTTTCAATGATCTATACAGTCATGTTATGGATACGAGGAAGCTATGCCCACCCAAGAGGTTTTTTGTTTACCCAATACAGGGTGGAAACGGATAAGTGACGAAACATTTTTTCTGTTAATCTGCATCAAAAATGTAGTAAAACCCCGCCTGAACGAGTGTCCTATCACTTTCTGTTTGTAAGTTATGATTTTTTAAAGTAATTTTTCGACTGAACCCGACCTTACGTCATATAACCACTATTTCTCACTTGTGCGTCAACTTATCTCCATTTTTTACCTCGTTTTCGGATTCAGCATTAAATTTTCTATAGGAATGGACCATTTTCGGAGTTTTTCAACTTGATTTAGACTCAATTATTACAATACAAACGTTAATTTTTTCAGGAATCTAGAATTATCATGAATTTTCAAAAATTAGCCTCTCCGAAAAAACACCTAGAGGTCAAATTTCATAAAAACTGCTTCATCTAATACTCTTTCCAATGGTATAATCAGTTTCAATAATAGCTGTTTTCTTTGGTCTATTATTACTGAGCGAGAGATGAAAAACACGATATTAGTGAAGGAAGTAAGGACGAAATTTGGAAAACATGAGATTGTAAATAGTCTGTAAGTTGGGAGTGGGTTCCTGCGGGAAGAACAGCTCATAAACGTTCATGTAATTTTGGGGAATATGGTCCAGAAAGGAAAACGTGAAGCTATGCTCAGTGGACATGATGAACAGATAAGAAAGTTGTGGAGCATTGTCGTCCAAACAATGTGTTGAATCTGACAGCAATGATAAAACTCTTCTTCTGTATTAGTATGCTGCAATCTGAAGTTGTCTTCTTTGATCGGGGATCAGATGTATCAAACAAATAGACCCATAAATTGAAGGATGTATGTAAATAACTCTTCACCCTGATGCAGGCGCCAGGCGCCATCTCTGTCGGCTCGCTGCCGCAACTTTTAGAAAGAATTTATCCGGCGGTCCCTTACTCTTCCGCATCCGAGTTGTCTTGGGGCCTTCTATTGAGGCAAAGCTTCTCTCAGTTCTAATAGACATCGTATTCCATTCAGTATCCCGAGCTCTCTGTAATTACGATGGCGTGAGGACCCCACTTAGAAGAGGAAAAAGCAATTTGCAGTACATTCCTAACGGTTCCGCTGAATTCTTACGTTTGCATTCACCCTTTCTAGCCGTATGGGAATAGGAATCTGCGAGGCCCTTTCGTATGTGATATTTTATACTTCTTTGTCGGCAAATACCGTACATCCATGACTCCCACAGCAATAAACAACCTCTTTTTCCACTAACACAGCCTGAAAACTAAAGCCACCCGGAAAACAATTTATTTCTGGCCGCTAATATCAGATATCTTCAAATAAACGAATATGTAAAGAAATAATCTAATAGATTCTTTGTGAATTTTAATGTTTATTTTGCTTTTGGCTCTACTTATCGAAATGTTCACTCTCTTTCCTGTTTTATATCATTCTGACAACTTTGGTTGGTCAGTTTTGGTTGTCTGTTTGAGCACAAACCCTGTGATAAGCCAAGGTAATTCCGAAAATGCCCGTCCAGGTTTGATAAATATTTTTGGAAACGTGTGGGTTGTGAAACCTTCCAGTTTCATTGACCATAAAAATATTTTCTCAGCGCAGGGGCAAAAGTAAAATCCATGTTGCATCATTTTGGGAATAGTTGGGAAATTACGTTTTGATTACTTCATTTGAGATTCACCAAGATAATTGGTAGCTGCTGCGCTTGCGAAAGCTGAAATATAATCCGGGGGTCCCTAACTACCATCATGTGCCCTTAATCATATTTTTCAACTGAACAACTCTAGGAAGGTTTGAACATTTTGAAATCGGGAGTGGTCGGCTATTGTCGTGTCTATTCGGTTTCCTACCAACAAGTGCTTGTCGAAAAATAGCGAACTCTTTATTTAACACCTGGTGATCGAGTTTAATAACATCCTCATCTGCCATCCGAATGTACTCAATAGCCTGCAAACCAATGCCAGTCGTTGAGTGACTTTTTCGTCACAGATTTTCAGGATGAACACCTGCTTGTTGACATGTGCGTTTCAGGATGCGTGTCACTTACCATGATTTTAACTTTGAAGAACTAATAATAATAATAATAAAAGAGTCACCATTACTTTAATGGTTCCACTTTAAGAACTACCGAACAACTAAGGAGGAAGCGGGTTTTGGTTGTCATTTAGATGGATGTCACAAGTAGATAATGGATCTGAATAAGGGGGTAATGTTGGTGGAATCAACATTCGTGCGGGGTCAAGCATCAATAACATTCAACTCATGGAGAAAACAAAATTTGTTTATATAAGTTTTTATTATTCTAAACATGAATAGGGGAGTCATGTGATCTATTCAGTCAACTATTTAGTCTCTATTTAGTGTATTTGGTCTTTTCAGTTCCAGTATAATTAATAACGGTTATTAGCAGATTCTGCTACTAGAGAAATAGTAGCACATTGTGAGACTCATAAGATCCTCTCGCGATCAGTTTATTCGGACCAACTGATAGTTTCTAGGACGTTAAGATAATTGATGACACTTTAACATTCAATTTGGAATATTGTTGACATGAAGAGTTTCTAACTTAATATGTTTTTGATCCCCCAAACAATTAACTGTAAGGAAACATATAGGTATTGAAAATAGTCTACTCCACGTTTCTTTAAATTGAATTCATTTCAAGCAAGGATTTTATAATACCTAAAACCACGTAGAACGCATCTTATTTGAAAGATATGGGATGGAAATTACACTGGAACATAAAATTTTTGACATAATTTCGAAACAGAAGAGCTCTCATAAATCCTATTTAGTGTCTACTCATCTGCCTCCTCATTATATTTAACAAGGATGACGTAAAGTTTCTACAAAATTGCTGATGATATTGACGATTATGGTCAATAATTTTATAAAATTTAAGAGTAAAGTTACAGATTTAATGACTCCCAAAGAATTTAATGTTATGATTCTGAAGCTTACATTACATCGTCAGCACTCAAGTAGTCGAGAACTGCTACTACAAATAAATAGCGCGATAAGAAAATAAGCCCAAAGGTCAACTTACCACACGCGATTTGCTATTTAGAGCGAACTATCTGTGTATCTATGCTTTCCATCTGTTTTTTATCCACCTATTTCTAGTGACTCGCTACGCTCCTAGCTTAGAATACCTTCAAACGTATTTTAAAAACAAGGTACAATTTGGGAATTATTACTACCTGGTTGACATCCCTCGGCTATGTAATTCCCACCGGAACCAATGACAACAACTAAAGAGTACTTTTTTAAGTTTTAGCTTAATTTTCGACAAAAATATTGCAGGTTCCAAAAAAAAAAAAAAAAAAAAAGAAACTATACCCTTTTTAATACTCATCGGTGAACAAAAGAATCCACCTTCTGAACAGAATATCTAGATATTGTCTTTCGGATTTCATCATCAGAAAACTACAAAAATAGAATGTACTTAACTTGTGTCTAACCTAACAGTCCCTAGTTTTAACATTACAGTTTCCACTTCAAAAACCAATACAAAAAAGTTATAAACATGTACCCCGTGGACAAAAGCTTTGTATGAAAAATTTGTAGGAATTTCATGGCCGTATTTTCTCCTAAACCTAGTAATCCTAAGAGACAATACAATTTTTTTAGAAATCAAAAATACATTCAATGGTCTTTACTATTGCTTGGAAAGTTGATAATATCACAGAAATGTTCAAGTCATCGTTGATGCTACAAAAACTTTTTCCATTAACCACTGGAAATTTAAATTGTCCATTCAAATTCACTTAATTTTTTTATTTAATTCCATTTTACGTGTGCTGAACATTTTGAAAAATTAAAAATCAGTTAGGTCCCAATTATACAGGTACCATACTTTGGAAAATGGACAGTGTTGAAGTGAGGTAAAAATATTCTATTGAAAGAAAAATAATAATTTTGAGGGTTTTTTCCGCTCAGCCCTACTGTGCTCCGGCTTATCCTTGCTATAACCTTCATTCCTCCAGTTTCGATGCAATTTTGATGATAGTTATCAGGAATCTGCAAATTAGGCTGTAGAAAGTCTCATGCATGTTTTATTGTTCATTCTGTGAATACAATCGATAATTTTGGAATGACGGCTTGTTTACTTCATACGAGTCTTATCGTGATCGTATCATTACTCAACTCTACGTCAAAACTAACAAGCACGGCGTTTACAGTTTTGATCTGATTTCGATGAAATTGTCAGGTGTTGTGCGGAACGTTCAGGCTGTAGATGGTCCCCAATGATCTTCATCCATTCAACCCACTTGCACCTTTTGAAACACACTATTTCATTATGCAACCAATTTCCTCACTTAAGAAATGTCCATACTCATATAACTTGTGTCCCTTGTTCAGTATCGCTCTCACCGATTTGTGTTTCATTGAGTTTCACTTCGTTACCCTATTCACTAAACATACATACATCCTGATGAATAATTCATTCTAATGAGCTTGAAAGATTCGTAAATAAAAGCACGTCCCAACTAATTGTTATTCTACTCTGATTCGCGTCCCAACTATTTGGACTGATTACCAAATATAACTGCATTATGATTATCTTTCATACATAATGGTTTAGTAAAGTAGGTGACATTGGGGTGACCCTCTTAACAAATCATTTATTAACTACCAGTAAAACGGTATCCGCAGCGCTCGTTCATTGAATCATTCGCAATGAAATTCATGAGGGAGCATCTCGACATCGATCTCCAGAAGCTTTGAAATATGAAGTGAAAACGTGCGTCTCATATGTGAGTTGTTCGTGTTGGTGGCATTTCTCGTTTGCCCAACTTGTCTCAAGGGCGATGCAATTTTTATGAGGTCACGTAGAATACAATTCACCTAAGCCGAGACATCCCGAGATAAAATAAAATCATTATCAGCCAGTAGGACCACCTTTGAAGATTTCATTTCTTACCAACTTAATAAAAAATATTCTACATTTAGATAGAAATTAATACTGTTCTCCATAACCAGTGAAATGTATGGCTGCCAGGAACATTTAGGATATTTTCAATAGGGATATCCTCGTAGAAAACAGTTTTTGGCTCAAATTAAATTCTCATTTGATTTTCGTGATTTCGTTCGCTTCTGATTCAAATCTAATCACATGACAAACCTCGAGAGTTCGAATTTGGGATAGGTTAGTTGCTAGTGAATAGAAGGCAGAATTTCGAGAAATCATGGGTTTTCAGTTTCTAATCCTCTTTAAAACTAATATTTATTGTTATACATTATTTTTAAATTCAACTTTCGGTTTCGATGTTTTGTGATGAAATAACAAAAACTGAAAAAAAAAAAAAAAATGAAAATTATATGAAACTTCACTTTTATTATAATTAAGCAGAGAAAACCTTGATTGCAAGTAATTAAAGAACCAATACCAAGTAGCAAGAGAAACGGTTTTATGTTTACCTTTGCAGAAAGTTGCGATTATTGCAAACTGTAAACCCACCTAGATTGCAAGCGTTCAAGAAACTGCCAACATTCAAAATCGAGAATCTTTTCTTGATAACGGGGTTTGTGAGGAAAATGAACTGCAGTATTTTCCGAATCTCAACCTGGTTTCGTGATGCTTTTTTGATCGATTGCAACCATTTTTCGATCGAAGTACTCAATCTCTGTGCGTGATCATTCCCAGTAAATTTGAAATTCGGATTCCCTCAGGACCTCCATTAATCATGAAATGGATGTGGATTGTTTTTCCATTCCGTCTCTCGAAGCTGTTATCCCTGAGGATAAACATGAAGATTTTTAACTTTAGGGGTATTCCACTGATATTGAAGACAAAACGCCTCTTATCTTGGAATGGCAGGTTCTAGTCCATTCCATCATCTCCTTGTTATAATCATGATAGATCCAATCTTTCTATGTTAAGTTCACTTTAAAATGTAAAAGCAATTCATTCTTCATGATGATTGGGAATAAGGCGTGGGGGAAGTTACATAAAGCCTATTGTATTTAGTTATTCATGTTCATTGTATCGGTGACTCTGCCAGCAAAAGAATGATATGTTTCGTGTTTTTATCAAAATTGTATACAAACTTGGTAGGGATGGCCCTGTATTTTAGGCATTAATAATTTTATCGATGCTGAAGTCGGATTCATAATTACTAATTCAAATACCATACGAGCTTCAAGTTATTAAGATTTTTTCGTAAATGTGCATTGTAGTCACTAACGCATCACCCTGCATTTTGAATTCTGCAAAATCATTTTTATTATAATAGATACAAACAGCAATAAAACACAAACATTGTGTCAACCAAGAAGGTTGACGTGTATCTAGATTTATTAAAATTGCTATAATGAAAACTGATTTTGAAGAGGTTTCGCACTTCCTTGGAGAGCGCCGCAACCTTCATAAGACGGTGGGGTTGTGGTTTTTGCCAGGCGTTCAATGTGATCGATTGTTCCCGCGATGACTCTTGGCCTGTTGTGTTCTTCCGGGACTGAGGTCACCCACCCGCTGCCACCAGTTCAGTGGCAAATCGATACTATATGATCGGCCGGTCGGGGCAATAGGAAATTCTTGTTGGGTATCACCGACCTCGGATCTTGCTTTTTCACTGCCCTAAGATAAACATGTTGGTAGAGTAAGATGTCATGCATTACAGGGAAAAATCAAAGTTACGTTTGTACTAGCAAATGCTGCAAATTCATCGTTCATCAGAAGAAGATGAACAAGAACTAACTGAAACGTGTTGATAGGTAGAATTTTCCTGAGAGAGGATTGTAATCTGAAGAAAGTTTGAGAAAAAGTATTATTTTCCCAGTTAACGGACTCAACGCGGAAGGCACCACACCGGTGCCAAGCGGGTTTTCCCCGCTCACGAGGTGGCACCGGGGTGGTGCCCAGCTGCGTAAAATGCCTTCTCTCTTTCGAAAAATTATCCTTCCCAGTGGTTTTAAACTAGGAGGGATTTCACTGTTGCCAATGTCGATCACGCTGATGCCCGCCGTTTTCGTGTAGAGGGCGCCTAGTTTGAATTAAAATGAGGAAGGCTGTAGTGATAAGTTTCTCGCTCTTTCTCCTAGTTTTCTTATTTTTCCGAAAGGTTTCCCATTTATAGTGTTCATTTCTTTTATATTCTAGTTATTGTTTCTCCTCCAGAGCTTTTTGAAGGATGTCCGAGGTAGGTAATTCGCACTTTCGAAGGTCAATGCTGCGTCAACGAGCCTTTTTTGCTGTCCGCTCACTTCGAAAGTTCAGTTTCTATTTTCCTAGTTCCTATGATGTTACCTACGCATTTTTTCGCACTTATATTTTTCACACATATTTTGTTTGATGAAAATGGTAAATAAGTACCAGAAAGAATGGATAATGAACTTTTCTTCTTGTCCGATATTGTAAATAACTAAAATTTATTCTCGTTTGTTCAAAATGTGGAATAGCAGGTTGAAAATTTACGTGTGTGTGTGTGTTGGGTTAGTCAAGCAGCCCAGATACCCAAAAAATATTTTTACAAACTAAAAAAGTGTATTCTAAATGAATTGTTCGTCATACAGAGCAATCAAAGTAGTTAGTTGTGTGGGTTAGAATACCTACCTTCGGTCATCCCCGATCACGTAAGGCACCACACTGGTGCCATGGTCCAAAAAAATTAATAATCGACCTCTTAGGGATGTAAACATTTTTATATACATTTAGGAAGACATTATCGATTTTTCAATGAAAACCACACTAAAAATTTTTCCCGTCTGGTGCTAATGTCTTGGTTTTTGGTCCCGCGTTGAGTCGATGACAAGCCGTTGTTTCGATGACATTACGTCTGCGCATGCCCAGACCAGTATTTATTCATTGGTTACAACCAGAGGAGGGACGATTATGCTTGTTTTTAGAACCTGCGGAAAGAGAAATCCAACATTGACAGAGCAGAAAGTGATTTGCAGGGCTAAATATTTAATGCAAAAAAATATTAATGCGAAAGTTTTCAATATTCAGAAATTTTAGCCTTCCGATTGCACCGTTTAGGATTGAGTGGGATCAGTGCTGATAATTCAGTCCATACCAGACCCAAAATGTGATTTTTGACACCAGTTTCACCAACTTCTATTCCGTAGTTCCGGAGAAAAGCTCCTGAAGGCGTTCGGTGGATGGACGAATTGTTTAAAATTTGATTTCCGGATTCTGCACAACTTGAAACGTAAAACAGCAAATTTTAAATTGGCTTACAAATTTTATCTTGGTCTTTTACTGAGCTCCATTATTGTAATTAATAAACGAACAATTATTAAAGTAGGTGACTTGCTTATTGGTAATCAGCCTCAGCATCCGCGATCACTACATTTATAGCCAATGATGTTATTGCTTACATCCATTATCACTAAATCTATGAATCGATTAATTTCATGTAATAGAAAACAGAACACAATACTCTCTGTATAAATTTAGGTTGTTTCTACCGAATGTTGAAGGATTTTTGGGGTTTGAAAATGTGATAGTTATATTCTTCTTAGAAGCAAGAGGGATTAATTATTCAAAAAGAATTTTGTCTGTTACTAGTATTGTAACGTTTTGTACGGTTTATACCAATGTGAGAGCATGAATATTTCAGTAATATTCCATAAAAAGTTGAATAATAGATGAGGAATATGTAACGTTATTGCTTTATGACACCCGTTCATGATATTCGAGTGCAAATTTGCACGATATCGTGCAACCCGCATGACATAGTGCAGTCCCAATGCGCTGCATTCAGTTGCATCATCTAATGGAACCCGGCGCAATACGTTCAAATAAACGGCAATTGGCGTTACGGGTGGAAAAGTCGAGTTAACCTTCATTGACCTTGGTTGCAACTTCCCCTCCCACTGCCATCTCAAACGAGGGCCAATCCGGTTTAAATCTGGAACCTCCGTTTTGAAATATGGAGCAAACGCTCTCCGCATTCCAATTTACTAGATCATTTGTTCGTACACGTGCTCAATCCTTGCAGCGAACACAGAGAGAGATCAATCATTGATAAATTGGTGATTTCCTATCTGAAGTTGAGATAGCTAAAGGATTGTTTGATGGATAATTTGCACGATATTTCTGTCAATTTATTCAATGAGGAGGTTTAAAAATAGATGATAGCTTTTAATTCAATGACATTTTCATTGCGGTAATAAACAGAAAGTGGATACCTTCTGCCTCTAAGCCCCAACGAAACTGCTTTCATGATTGCAAATCGAAATTTCAGTTATTACTCATCTTGTCTTCCTGAAACGTGATCTCTCCCACTTGTTGAGATCAGCGATTAAGCGATCTTACAAAGTGATGAATTTCTCGGTAGAGGCAATGCTCGTGCCTAACACACGATCGGCATAAAAGCCACGGAGATCGTTTTGCAGCAGATTGTTGAAGTTATGCACGTGAAATACTACTCAAGTGATCTGTCATCATACTCTACCGATGACAGCTGGTTTGCATCGAATGAGTTGTGAAAATTAGATAGAGAACTTTGATTAAAAAATCCGTCATCACCGAATATATAAGATACATGAACATTTCAAGTATTTCAATATACGTGTACATCCATTATGAATACCTATAGATTCATTTACAGGGATACCTAATCACTAATGATTTACAATTTTGGAATACATTTTTAATAATGGAAACCTCGATTCTCTCCTCTATCTTTTCGACTAGAATCGAAAAAAAGCTCATTGGCTGTAAAGTGATTTACTATATCAATCACTTTCCAACCAAACTGTTTTTAGATTATTTAAATATATAATTCCCTTGTATGCCAAAATAATGAATGTGCAATTGTGTAGTTTCGAGAAAAATCGAAAAAACTGTGTTTAAATTTTGTTTAAATCTCACAGAATTCAGTTTGCTGTTTGAGGTACTTTTCATCCACATTCTGGTCTCAGACCTATCAATGAACAAGGGAAAAATAGTTTTATGACACTAGCCCACCCCCTCGCCCCACATAACACATTCGTGGTTTTGCCAAAAAAATTTGAGATGAATTATAATGAATGAATTATAATTAAAGAGGAAACTGATCACGAATAAAGATGATGGTTGGGAAAAACTGTCAATCAATAATACCAAAGTGGTTGAAAAACAAATTTGTTTTTCGATTCTTCCAAAGTTTTTTGATTTAAAGTTTTAAATTTAATTTCAATTATAACTCATACACGATTGGCAAAATAATTCCTCTTTGAAATTTAATTGTATAATAAATTGAAATATCAAATATATCATTTAAATAAATGAATTTAAATCAGTAAATTAATCTTCATCCTCCTTAATATCAAGTTCTGGTAGGGCGTCTATGATGTTTTCATCGATTGTTATGGCAATGAAAAAAATAATTATTAATATTAATGTACATTTTATGTACATATTATGTACATTCATGATTTTGGCGTAACCAAGGAAAGGTACTAAACACATTCATGGATTGAGTTCTGTCTGTTAAGCCGTTAAATAAACACCTGATCCCCCCTGGATCGATTTTCATCTACTGGAGGGGTCTATATCTTTCGTAAGTGATGCCTAACTCAAAAATCAATTTGTGGCACATTCATGGTTTTGGCATAAAGGGGACGTTCTAGCATGAAGGATATAATCATTTCATCATAGTCTACTGATGACAAGACGGTTTCACAGCGATTGCATCGAATGTGTTGTATAAAATAGATCCAACCTAATAGGGACCTTTGAAAAATATATCCACATTACCAAATACATAAGATACATGAAAATTTAATATTGTTTCAATGTAGGTGGATACCCATAATGAATATAAATTATTTGACATGGATACCCAATCATTCATGATCTATAATTTTGGAATAGGTACGTTTTGGATAATGGAATACTCCATTCTATCCTCAAACTTTCTGAAAAGAATTAGAAAGATTACTAAAGTAAATTACTAAATCAATCACATTCCAACAAAATGTTTCTAGATTACTTACTCAATATTGCTAAACATTCAGAGATACATCCCTTCCCGTTACTTACAGTATCTTTTATCTTTGAAACAATTTAATACGCATTCTGCTCGATAAGTATACAATCCTCAAGTTTCCTATATTGGTCGTGCAAGTCAAAACATTGACACAATGCCCATGACCACATAGTTTCAGAACAACTTCCTTCAAAACAACGAATGCAACTTTTACATTGTACTATTACCTTCGTCACCAATCAGTGTGCTGCCATCAAGGACTTGAAATTCAATTTGGAGGTCTTCCAGGAAGAGGTCCCAATGATTCACATTTTAGATCGTGATAGCTAAAATACTATGATTTAATACGCTTTGATTCGTTAAAAAACTAGGCAAATTAGAACTGAATTCAAAACTCACTAATGCTCACCATGATGCATGAAGATGCCTGAATACCTAACAAAGAAACAAACTTTGATTAAATGAAGCCAATGTTGTTGAAATAGTAAGAAAAGTCCTGAAATTATATTTTCTACTCTAATCAATGTAAATTAGACAGAAATACGATTTTTGTAGTACAGAATGTTAGGCTGAGGCAGATAACAGGTCAGTTCGAATGAACTATATACAAGTAATGTATGAAGTATACCTAAAATCATGCATATAATTGTATTTTCATGAGTTATGACTACAAATCATTGTATAAACAATGAAGGGTGCTGTAGAATGCGAACTAAAATAAATCGAAGAATGTTTTCACTTTCTACCATTTCTGGCATCGTTTCTGGGATCTCTCATTCTTGTTGGTATCCGTCCAAAACCTGTCATGTTTGACATTCCAACGTCCCAATTTGACCGTGACTGGGTGGAAGAAAAACTCAGAGGCGATAATTTTGCATTTACCGGATTAGTTCCCTAGAAGAAACTGTTCTTCATAGGTGAGTCAACATCCCCATGTTCCACTCGCACGTGGTACCTACACGTGTCTGTGCTTCCGTCGCACGTGTCTACTCCCCTCTCATTCGGAAGATACAGATGCAGCGTGGGCGAGGCCTGGGGTCATTAATTATGAAGCGGGCTCGCTCCAGTGAATAAATCGCAATCATCCGGCGAAACTGACTGTCCTTATATATTTCCTTGCGTGGTCGTACAATCCACGATTCATCAGTTTATGGCAATTTAGGAACGAAAAGGCAGTACCCACTTCGTTGAATTTGTCATGAAATAGCTAGAGGGGTGTGACAGCTCTATTTATCTCTTAATAATTGCATTAAGAGCAGCTACGAGGGATTAGCTTTCTTCGGGTGTACTAGTAAGGGGTTGCCTCAAATACTGCTTCGAATGAACGAGAAGAAAGCACGCTCGATTCCATGTTAGCTCGCAGTTGAAATGGAAACACCACTAATTGATTAGAATAGGAATGCAATAATTGATAACACGTTTTAATAATGAGTTATAACTCATTAGTGACTTAGGTACTGTTGACTATGAGCAAGTCTATTAGAACTCCATTCTTTCCTATTCTTCCTCTTCCCCGGTTATCTTCTAATCCTCACACATCCTAGGTGTATGCCACCTATACCAAAAAGTCTTCATTTTCAATTTAGTGGTTGGCAATCAAAAATACATTACCTTCAAAATTCACTCAGTTCATCTTTGTGGTTCTGTAAGCAATATTTTTTAATAGTGCCCATCTATTTATCAGTGGTCTACATGTCAGCGGTTCCGATTTTAAATACAAATAAAAATCAATTCCAAATCATTATAGGAGTTGGTATATTATTTTCCAAAATCAACCTTTGTTATCGAGAAAGAGAAACAAAATTGTGTACATCTCTGAAGGATTCGTCCATAATAATGGCATCATTTGTATTTAATAAAACCCTACAAGTGGAATTAAGGGTGGACGTTTAAAAAAAAATCTGTACTCAAATACTTTCAGAATAAAAGGTTTTTTTTGAAGAATTCAATACCTGATATTTTTTAATTTAACGAGACCACCCGGTAATGGTCCTAATTGCAATAAGACATGTTGAAATGACGATACAATTCAATTAAGTCCATTACCGGGTGGTCTCGTTAAATTAAAAAAATATTAACCATTAACCATTAAACAAAATATTACCCTTTTTCTACTACTAGTAGCTTTAAAGCACCAGCAGTTCTAGAAATTGTTTCAACTTTTAATCACATTTTGCCCAATTATTCAGTTGAGCGCTTTTGTGAGCGCTACTACGGTCTGTAGATAACAATCTTCCAACAAGCTATATATTTAAAAGTATTCAAAATGAATATTATTTGAAAGAAAAAGGGAAAAAAGGAATCCCTGATTTTGCATCAGTAGTTGGCACCCCTAATATGGAAGGGAGTTTTTCATTAAAAATCAAGATACACATTCCAATTATCAAAAAAATTCATTCATTTTGAAAACTTAGAAAACATCCTTCCTCAATTCTCAACTTCCATAATAACGCTTCCCCGTTTCAACTGAGAATGGTTAATGACTGATTGCAATGTTTTTGACAGAGGAAAAAAAAACTTTCTAGGGAAAAAATAGCTCCCATTGCTTGCATGTACAAATAAAAATATCACATTTTTTTAAAACATTTCTTTGTTAAGTAAGTAATAAGTAAAAAACGCTGCAAATTCTTTCACTGGGGTTTATTATTCAATTGGCTTGCGTTCATTATTTGAATTTCTACTAAGCTTTGGAGTGTGCGCGTTTCACAGGATAGAGCGATTATTGAATTTCAGGAGATATGCATGGAGCACGTAAATCTGTTCTCAACCAAAATACCTATTTGGATTGATCAGTTGATCATATTTGTGTGCCTTCTGAAATTCAATAATCGCTCTATCCTGTGAAACGCGCACACTCCAAAGCTTAGTAGAAATTCAAATAATGAACTGAAGCCAATTGAATAATGAACCCCAGTGAAAGAATTTGCAGCGTTTTTTTTTATTGAAACACGCACACTCCGAAGCTTAGTACAGATTCAAATCATGAACGCAAGCCAATTGAATAATAAACCCGAGTGAAAGACTACTTATTTACACCAGTAATAATATCGAATAATAATCCCCAGTAATAATATTTAGGTACCTACATATTATCAGCGTTTCATACATATCATGATGCTTCAACCCGTGTATCGGCTATAAACTACAAGTATCCACATCGGGTATCACTCCAGTAACCACATTCACTTCAACTCGACGCTATCGGCATCACTAGGTTACAAACAAACAATAATAAACCAAAAAACGCAAATGTTGTCACCATAAATGGGGCCATACATCGAGAATGGTTTGACCTACGGACGTGGGGAAGGGCTCATTCGATTCCTCATGGTATGTTCTTAAAATAGGTAAATATTTAGGCCGATTCGACTTGTTTTGAGGTTTTTAGGGATTTTACAAAACTTTTACAGCCCTTAAAGGGCACTTTAAATTGAGTGAGAGAGCTGGCTCAAGAATTGGGGCGTCGTCGGACCAAGATCGATTTTTCCTGAAAATTTCAGATCTTTTGCTCCAGCCTTTTCGGAGATATCGTGCGTACGGCGGACGGACGGAAAAATGTTTATTGCAGATTCGGATTCTACACCCTTTGAAACGTAAACCATGAAATTTTCAGGGGGGGTTAGAATTTTTTTTTCCAGAGCGATTACAATGGTTTATCATTGAATTATAAACCAAAACTGCTAAGAACAAAATGAACTAGTTAAGTAGGAACAAGTAATAAAAATGAAGCAGATCAATGTATTAGGGTACTAGCTAAGTATTGAAGTAGCTCTCTTAGGTAACATTAGGAGCCATGAAAATGATATATTTCAGTCCGCCCTTTTCCGAAACACAAAGGCTTTGGCAATTTTTCGGTCACATTATTCCGTGATAGGAAAATTTGCATATTATATACACGGATTGTGTCAGTACACGAGATACCTGGGTTTGATTCCCTGCACAATAAGATACATTATTTATCTCACTACAATAAATCATGTTTGATGAGGTTACCGTGAACCAGATTCAAAAATTAATGTTTAACTCATCAATTATCATTTGTGGATGCCCACTCGTGCGTCAGCATTCGTACCCACGTGTGTCATTGCAGAACACGTGTCGTGTACTTATGTATCAGGTCCTGTAATGCCCTAATACTGGAAAGGAAATGTGTGGTTATCTTAATTAATTTTTTTAATTACCTGACGGGAGTTGCTGTAGTTATACTTAGGTAATGCAATACAAAGTAGGTTAGCAAATTTTTTTACTCAAAACAGTCATTAGAACAAATTATAGCACATATTACCTATGAGAGTGTGTGGGTTCTTGTTTTTCTGATTCCACGATTGCTTATGAATTGGAAAAAGTTGATATTGATAACTAATATCGTAGGATTGAAAATAAAGCAGGCAAAGAGTAATCGATGTCATTCATAACTCATTTCTAGATGTTCGTTTGTTTTGCTCTGTCGTGACCGTGACCTCCAACAAAGTGTAGAGCCATCGAGATAACGATCAAACAGTTAAAACGTTTAGCTGCACCGAGGCATTAAGATCGACTGAAACGATTTAGAGATAAGGAAATTGCCTCATTTAAACTTTGAAAGAAGACCACGTTCGGTGCAATAGATTAGTTTAACGATTGTGAGGGGGTCCTCGCATCTGTTAGGCGCGCGATAGTAGAAAGCGATATATTAATGTGGTGGCGCCTATTTAATTGCTTGAATCATAAATCGGCTTTATAATGAGGCTCACGAGAGACATTTAAGATGCAGGAGCAACTTCTTCGATCTAACTGACGTGAAATTCTTCTCTTATATGTGACTTTTTGGTTTATTATTTTTAATAATAGACCTTTGTAATCGAAAAAAGAAAAAAAAATTGACACTTACCCCTCAAAAGTTGGTGGTTTTCGTTCCAAGATACTTGGATTTCAAAAATCGAATTTGAAAAAATCTGTAAGTCCGTCGTACGCCGCCTGCCGTCCGAAGCTTTTCTCCGAAACTACTGGACAAAACCTCACAAAATTTGGTTCAAAAATCATACGTCAATCCGCGATGTGTCAGTAATATCGACACCTATATCAATCAACCCTAAGGGATAATATTTAAAGATTAAACGATCAAAATATCGAAATCGTAACAACATTTGATAGAAAAGGGTAGTTTTTTGTTATATTCTGGTAGGACTCAGTTCCGTGAATGAATGGGATCAATCTAGTTGATGTACGGTATCGTCTTAAATAAAACAGACGAGAAACCAAAGTCTGTCTGAATGGCTTAAAGCTTAAATTACAAGTGCTGGGTTTAATTGGTTGAAATTTTTTGTTTCTATCCGGTAGATTTGAACATTGCTTTAGCTACCTATAGAAGCTTTAGGTTCTTGCTTTAGGTCCTAGTTAGAACTGGGAGTGATGGAATGTACCAGCCCCTTCAACGGACTGAGGCTTTAAGGCTGCATGCAACACAAAGAGCAGCTAAAAAACTGCAGTTTATGCTGAGGTTACTAGTATCAATAAAAGGGAAGGAGGAACTATCGAATCCGTCATAGTTTACACTCCAATACACTATAATAACTCCTCCGCGTTAAGCACAGATCTATGTATGTATATTAGACATAGTCTATGATACATAACAAAAATCGGTCCCCCCAGTATCCATAATAATTGCATTTTCGGTGGCAAAAAAGGGCCGCAATCACATTTCAGTTTGGAATGACTCTCACTTCTGCTATCATTGAGTCTCCATACCTTGTATTTCACTTCTGGATGCCCCAAACACAGGAGGATGATTTTGTCTTAATATAAGTCATTAGGACGAATGGCGTATGCACAAATTGGTTGCCATGCATTTAGCACCTTCCCTTTCCTGATGGACGCTAATCTTACAGATCTTATAATGTTAACAAATGTTTTAAATTATACTGGCTAACATACTATTATTTTCAGGGCAGCGTCTCATTTGCCGTAATTTGGGCTGATCTCACTTGAAATGCATGACAGTTGTTTGGGATCAGTGAATGAGCCGATACTCGTATGAGTGATGGGCGGTTAGCTGGCCGCGTTGGCGCGCTTCCATCGCTCCTATTGTTGATCCTCTCGTCTTGGGAGGGCGCATTGTGCTCCATCAATTTCACACCAGGGCTCGCTCCCCTTTCTTGCTTCTATGGGAGCAAATGGTGGAAAATCAGGTTTCTCGTTTGGACGTCTGAAGTGCCGGGGATGTTGGAGTGTTTTCTTCTATTTTGGGCTAAGCAATATTTCTAAAAATGATCCTTCGTAATCCAAGAGCGAAACGTTGTTACCCTTCTCAAATTTTAATAGTGGTTTAGTAGTTATTATTTCAGAATAGGTACCTAGTTACTTACTACTACTACTACTTGGTACTTTTCTGTAAATTGTATTTATTGGTTTCGAAATGTATCGATTCCGCCGAATATAAAATAACATATCCCTACATCGGATGTATCATATCTTAGTACTGAATTGCCTTTGAGAAAGAAGATTCTGATCTGTACCTCGAAATTTCTGTGGAAACTGAAATGTAACATCGACATTAAAAGCTTCATTGCTGATATTCGTTCAAGGAAACGTGAAATAAAATGTCTCTTGATTAGCAGCACCATTCCTCTCCTTATCAGACGGTTCTTTTCCTCACTCTTCTGCGACTACTTTGGTTGTATGAATGTAAGATATGGAATCCAACTGCAAATATTCAAATTAAAAAAATGCCATAACCTTGTACATCACATAGTTACAAATTACTCTACCTTCCGTAATGATCTTTACATTCCCTACGTCAATAATACACTAATTGAATCTTATGATAACCTAGCCATAAGGTTTTATAGCTTCCACAGAAACCCTCATGTCAACTCTATACTGGACGATCGGATCAATGTTGATTATTTGGCTGATACGTAGTATATGAACGAAGAGCAAAATTGGTTTTGTTCTTCAATCTGTCTGGAGGAGAGGAGAGGGGCGAAATGTTGAGTTTGGGTTTCTTACATAGTGCATTTTCCTTTTGCCATGACAGGCCACACAAATTAATTAAACCACAACTGATTTGAAGGTATTAAGACTGTCTACTCGAAGACATTAAAAATAGTCTCTCCATTCAGTTGACCCATATCGCTTTCACAGAGAACAAAGCCGTAACAATTCAAAAAATTGATTGAAAAAGTAGGTTTCCCCACGTATCTCCGCTGAATTTTGTTTTCTGAGTGTCCACTTTAAACCCCAGAATGTGATTCTGAAGTCAGGTTGCGCGCAAGCTTGCAATTTCGTTATTTCAAGTATTTTTCACTTTGTGTGCTGATGTGCAACGGCAGAACTGAGCTTTGGTTTGAATTGTTCAAGTTTAATCAATAATATTCCCTGACTGAATCGGATTCGGATCCCCTCCTGTGATACCTCTATATTGGAGCACAATAAACGAAATCGGTATTGAAAGAATTCCTTAAGATTAATTTTTGTGCCTTACTTATTACTCATTTTTTCTAACAATATTTAAATATATCAAAATATAGTGAAAAGACTAAAAAAATTAATTACAAAAATTGTTGAATTGTCACATGTTAGTTAAGTATGTGTTCGCTTAACCGAACATGCTCAATTAATCATTCGAATTTAAATTGGTGTCTCGGCCATTTTCATCTGTTTTTCCTTATGATTTTGATGTTGACTCATCTTACTTATCTGAAAAATATTATTGTTCTGAAAAATTCTGACCTGACAGTGTTGTTCTGTATTATATTCTGAATTTTGAGGTTCTTATGACGTTAAATTCTTTCTCTATTAGTAACGTGCTGTCGTGGTGGTAGGGTTCGAGAATCTAACAGTGGGGTTTCGAATCACGGACTCCCTGTATTGACTGTCCTGATACCCCTGTCACTTGCTTGCCTCCACAGGCAAAATGGTCATTAAACACTAAAAATATCCCGTAACATTTAAATACATAACCTGCCCTGTCATCTTCCGAGGATAACCTGGTGGCTTCTAGCGTCATGGTTGTCATATCGGTATTGCGGGTATTATTTGCCTTACCCATGGAAGGGGCAAATGTATCATTCCACCACGCTCCTTGTCAAAAATTCCAAGAGATACTCTTATTTGAAGCGAATTTAACCCCCAAATGTTTTCCTTCTGCTGAAAAGTGCTCCCTCTACTCTACAATGAATGGAACCAGAAGCTCATATTCTCTACGTAGAACTGGTAATTACTTTTTTAGTCGTTTCCCCACCTCTCTTTGCTCAAACAACTAATTATTAAACCGGTTTACTCCGTGACAGCTGATAGTTCCGCAACCGCTTATCGCATAGAGATTACCCGTTCAAGTCGTCCATTTAAGAGCACCAGGGTTTTGGTTTTTTTTAATCAGGTCCCGGAGAATAGACCCACTGCACCCCAATTACGAGTATTTGGAACAATTACTAACGAGAGAGGCCTATTAAACTCTTGGGCCGCTGCATCGCTCGAAAGTCCGCCCTGTTGGAACGATTTCGGAACAATGGTATCCTCCATCCCTTCCCCACGAAGGAGGAAGCCCATCCTCCCGGACCATCTCCGGGCTTGCGAAACACTCGGTAATAATTAGATACGGCATGTTGAACTGTCCGTGCCATAGTGGCTGACGTTGATGGGTTTATCTCTGTTCTGTCGTTGATGCGGCTCGTTTCAAATGCAGAACAGATTCCGTTTGCTCTCGAGGATCTAGTTGCGTTGCTTACTCATTCTCAAGGTTAAGAAAATGGCGAACAGAAGTCAGAAGTTTTTTTAGCATAGAAGAAGCCTTGGACTAACTACCCGAAAACCGTTAACCGAGAGTGGAATGGAGGAGTGCCACATATTACTTTCCCAATAGAGTCCATTTTTACTCTAAAGAGTCGAAAGGAATGTCCAACTTTTCTTGACAGGATGTCCATTTTTACATTGATTTCTCAATAGACTGTAAAGTATTTGTATTTCCCGAGCAGATTAGAAAGTAATGGCCATTTTTACTTTCCCAACAGAGTGGAGTGTAATGTACCTTAATGTGCACTGCCAAGGGCGGTGGGTTGTATAAATTCTCCCTGAAGTAAAAAGGAGATTGTACAAACTCTGCTAAAAGTGCTGCTAAAGCATGTGCATTGTTACTTGAATTTTAGCTATAGACTCTAAGCAATCGCACCCGGGGGTAAAGAGGGCATGACAAGTTCTGTTTCCCTCTCAAAGAAGAAGTATGGCAGTACCAAATTTTGTAGCAAGACATGGGAAGAACCAATTACACTGTTATGTATATTGAAAGATTGGTTGCCTAACAATGTCAGGTACAACATCCAAATCAATGAAGGAAACGTTCATGATAAATAAGTATTTCCTTCATGATTCACTTGAACTTGTTCAATGGTTGGACTAGTATAAACATTGTGATCTGATTGAACAGTCGTGAACCATCTTGAATTGGATCAAGTGTAATGGAGGGACAAATCCGTAAAGCAGGTGGACAAGGATCCTCATCCTGGCTGAATACGAGTTTGTTTCGGAACCATTACAGTATAGCTCCAGCTTGCTTCTAACAAACATTACAGCAGGAAGTGTAAAAATATTAAGAGGCCTGAAATGACAGCTGCACGAAGCATTCCTGTCTAACTTCAGGAGTGTCCGCTTTTCGCTTCCGGGTTATCAAAAGTTATCCAGTTTGACATAAATTTACCAACACCAGCAACGTCGTTCTGCTACTAAAACATGCAAAATAGTCTAACTTCACGATTTATGGAGATACAGTATCAGCAACTCCACACAACATAAAATTACAAGAGGTCAGCTTAGATGAGTGACCCTCGATGTCACTCACCCAGTAAAGCCTGCCATCAAACGGGAACCCCAAGAAATTCACTGAATGCTCCAGAAGACCATTGAGATGAAACTGCGAGGACTTAGCTGTGTGGTATACCTACATGTGACATAAATATTGTCTTTATTCAATGACAATGTGTTGCCCTTGCACCATTACTCGTTTAAACTGTCCAAATGATGGACGAAAGGTAATAAAACCTAGCAAGACGATTAGCTTTTTTGTAAGCAAGATTTACACCAAGATATTGAGTGTATTCATTAAAATTAAATTACCTACTACAATAGTGCAATAAATGTGATGCTCTTCGAACGTCTTCTGTCTTGCTGTTTATTTTGTTTTCTTTGAAAATTAGCTTAAAGAAATAAGAGATATTGGTTGTCCTTGATTGTCGATATATTATATTCCGTACCGTTTCGAAATCAACACTAACTTTGTGTATTTAGTTTGAGTGGAAAGGGAATGGATCGGTTGGGATGACCTGAGGGAAAGACGATTGGTTAGGGTGGCTCGGACACATTGAAGAAGGAAAGCTTGGAGTTGTTTCCGAAGAACCTTCTGTAGGGTTAGGAACCTCAATAAACCTTTATCTCTGTCCATAGTCGTTCCCTCGGACGGAAAGTCGCTATGGGATTTCTCAGGAGAGAGATGAAACGCTCTAAAATCCTTCTCAGGCCCCTCCGTTTCGGATGTCAGTCTTCCCTTCGGCGTTTTTCTTCGTCTCTTTTGGTTATTTTATCAAGAGAAGTTGAAAAGGGCGAATAGGGTGATCGATCAGGGTTGAAGCTCGCTCTGATTGGAGCCACTACATCTTGTTACGGAATACCGCACGTGACCGAGCTTGATTGCTAAGATGTGAGGAGAATAGATCTATGGGGATGACGGAGGGAGTAAACCAGGCTTTTGCCGAAGGCAATGCTGTTTCTTATAACCCACAAACGAGAGCCACACTTCAAATTGTGCTCAATACATTAGCAGCTACTATTGAAAGAATTAGTTTGGATCTGTAAGGCACAAAGGAGGTCAATAACTTTATCGGGATGGTTTTAACATAGAATCTTTTATGTAAAGTTAAGAACTCCTTTTCACTTGAAAATATTATTTTCTTTGTTGAGCACTTCTCCGTTTTGGCAATTTCTAACTTGTGGGGTCAAACAAGAGGCTTCAAAAAAATGGTAACCTGTTTGAAGCAGAACAGGGCTTGAAAAAAATAGGTACATCAAAGTTTTCATCATAGAATCGGACATGTATTATAGAAATCACTAGGAATCCGTCACTGCATACAACTCTATACAGAGAACCGTCACTGAATAGGTACAACTCTTCATCAGTCAGGATCGCTTCCAGTTTTTTCTACAACTTCGAAGTTTGTCAGGTTGGATTGGAATGATTGATGATGACTAACGTAACAGCTGATTGATGTATGAGGATTGACAAGTCATCTGAAAATGAACTAGAGGTGAGTAAACCCAGGTCACCTTAGGGAGTACGACTCCCAGCGGGTCACTCATTCCAAAGACAAGGTCAGTAGGAGAAGTTCACCAGTTCACTCCGTGAATTAATGGGATCTGCAGTTCACTCCGTGGCTGAATGCGACCTACAGGTCTCTCCGAAGTTTACCAGTTCACTCCGTGGATGAATGCGACCTGCAGTTTGCTCCGCAATTCACTTAGTGAATGAATGGGACCTCTATTATTTTCAAAGTACAGTCTGGGTTCGGTAGATGACAGACGTCTACTGTACTCCTTACAAGAGTTCCTCAGAGTAAAACAATGATAGGTGCCAAAACCGTCATTTTCCGAGTCCGCATGAATAAATTTTATTTGAACAGTAGAATGTGCTGTAAAGGAACGGCGACCTGCCCAGGTTGTTAGGTGGGAAGAGTGAACGGTTATCTTGAGCCAAGACTCCTCAGCAAGAGACGTTTGCGATCTGCAGGTCTCGGAACTTCACTTGCCACGAAAAGTTCGCGACCGTCTAAGTAGTCCGAATGTCGGCCACGGAGTGCCATGCTGTCGCAAACGTCTTGTGTTGAACTGCAGGTCTTCCCTCCGCAGGTCATTTGGGACAAGTTCACTTGAAAGAGAAGTTCTTTGAGACAAGGTCACTCACTCACTATCCACCTCTAAAATGAACTTCCAAAGCTTATATCAGAAGCTAGTAGTTGTTGGACTGTTCAGTATCAGAAATTTCCCGGTACTGGAGAAAGATTATCGTATATCAGTTTTATCCGCTATGCTATGAAGCGTATGTTACCATCGAATGAAGCAAGTTTGACTCAGCCATAATGAAGATAACTGATGAAGGTGTGAACTGGTAGCGTTTTTTTTAAACATCACTAGATGATATTGCCGGTCACAAACCGTTATCATATTGTATCATATTGAGGGCTGCATGGGTTCTGACAGAAAATGATTGATTTCTACTTGGATAAGTTGTAGTGAAACGACCAAAATCCTACATGAAAAGACCTAACCATTTTTCTCTGCAGTAATCGCTCCAGGATAACATACGTCTACTGCTCGAAAGGAACTGGTTTATGAGCATCACGACAAATCGTGACAACTCGTAAGTGTTTCAATATTTTGATGAGCCTGTCGACTTCAGTGACGATCTCACTTGGATTTCTACTCAATCCATTATTTCTATTCGAACTTGACACTAAACTAGAATAAGAAACAGAGAGTAAAAGAAGCAGGTTTATAAAGTTTAGGAAGAAGAATCGAAGTTATTTGCTACTGCCGAAAGGAAGTTCAAGACGGGGGAGGATGTGGGAAAGCAAGCACGCGTCGCCCCGCCGGGCATTTCGTCGGCTAATGGCTTCCCATTCCTCCCAACCCCAGACGGATAATCTTCCAAACGCACCGCGAGTCTTCCACCAAGCTTTATTCGGTACAGCTCTGCGGACCTTTTCAGATTCAGGAGCAAATTTCGTTTTAATGATCCGCTTACGATTAAACCCGCCATCCGGGTTTTTTGTCCGAAGATTACGTCTAAAATGATGGATAACCATGATTTTCAATGCTTGCAAACCGGACGTGCAGTCATTTGTTGAGTTATGAATGCATTCTTCACAACAGAAATTCGTCTTTGTATCTTCGAAGGAAATATTAATGCAGCAGTGGGTTGTAATAAATGGGCTGGGCATATAAAGTCAAATTCAATATCAACCTGTCAGTGTGACATGTCCATCTGCCGTTAAATGTGTATAATGTGCAGCTTCGTTTGAATCCCTTCCTCGGATGTACCAGATATTCGACTCCCAAATCACCACTTCCAATGAACAGGAATGAACCTCCGACTCTACTATAGTTATCAGGGTAGACGCTCTCCCCTGGTGGACCAGCAACTTATCCCAACTTTAATTTTGTCATTATCATACCAGGATTTTGGTCAATAATAAGTTTTTTCCAGGATTCGTCATGGATTCCTTATTCCATGGATCCATGCACCACCAATCTTCATTAGTATAGTTGGTAGAATTGTTTCCCCTTCCCATCTCAGGCGGTCTAGTGAACAAATAATGTTAAACTCTTCCCACTTTCTTCTCTGTAGCCCTCCCACAACTTTTGGGCCTAACGAGCCCCCATCCATCTTTTTCTTTTCATTTCAGCCTTTGTGCAATTATCTCTTCTTTTCTTTCCTTCTACTTGGCTTTGAGCAAGTATATTCATTCCATCTATTTCAATTTTGCTACCTAAGATGTGCAGCATTGTCTAAAACCAGGTTGGAGCTCAAATTACTGATTACTGAGCTGACTTAGTTCTGATTTTTCCTTTTTCAATTTCCCACTGCGTTCGCCTCTTTCCTGTTTCTACAGGTCCTGCTCTACTCTCCCTTACTTATCTTCCTTTCATTTTATTTTATTTTCTTATGGTCAAGGTTTTAGCTTAGTTTCTGGAGACATCCATCGGTAGCAACTCTGCTTTTTATCAGTAAGTAGGTACTGTTCTTGACAATTGGTCACCCATTGTCACAGATGTAAATAAGTAGCTGAGTTTGAAATTCTCCTTTCAATAATAAACCAATATAGAGCGAATTAATACAAACAATGAATGATGAATGATGAATATCATTCAGTTTGAATCAATGTTGCACTGCACAGTTCCTCCTGAACCTTATTAAAAAAAATTTAAACGCTCACAAGCGACGGTAATAACGATTGTCAATGGTGAGATAAAAATAGCGTTTATAGCTCGGCAAGAAAAGTAATTTACTGCGACGGCTCATCTTCTGGTGGATGCGGAACTAGATATCACCTCTTGTCAGCAGTGCGGATTCCCTTTTTCCGCTCTCTTGAATAGCTGACTGCTAAAAAGTTTTCCTCGAGCTAAAACACTGGTGGCAGATCACCACTGCCATTTAAAAATCATAATGTTCTGCATCCATTGAACTCTGTCAGTCAATATGAAAGAAGATTCAAGTTTAAGGGCGATTTGGTGAATATGCTTCCTCGCATTGTGCTTTATACCCGGAGTCCCATCTACATAATCTTGAATCTTGTAAATAAAATAACTACGGTGGTGAGATTCCCAGGAAATTTCAGCAGATTTAGATATACAAAATTAGTATTTACTTGGCTCATTACTACTGCTCAGACAGAATTTATCGAGGGTTTTTAAATAAATCATTATGTGTGCAAATGAGATATTTTGAATTTTCTTTGTTTAGCTTTAGTAAATTTATTTAGGATAAATAGTAAACCCAACTATTCTTGAACTCAATATTGAGGTAGATAGTTGACTCTTGGTGGCAGCATTGGCTACGCCTACAGCCACCAATATATTGACTGCAATTTATTCATGTTCTTCTCTCATATCTTTATAAATGCCAATAAATTTTCATTTCAATTTCAATTTCATTGAACTGCAACAATCTCTCTCGGTTCCATCATGGGTTTTGAGAAGGGTGTGGCAATCGCAGTTGTCAATTTTTCCCCGGAAAGGGCTTGCCGAAGCCGTACATTACTTTTGTGTCCAAGCTATAGTTGTCTTTATCGTATGGAGGATGTTTTAATAGCGCTTTCTCCAACGTATTGTAATGCGTTTCATTTGTTACTGTTACGATTGATACTAATGGTAAAAACTCAGCTTCAAAGGTCGTATGTTTAATCACGAGCAGCCATGAACGAATAAGAAAAACATCGTAATTTTTACCTACTTCAATGAGAAGGATCGATTCTCTTCGTTTTATTATGTTTGTAGGTTCGTTCGCACCCAAACCCCTTCGCGTTGGTCTAAAATTGCTCGCTAGAATCCTCCATTAGTGCTATTATCCTTTTGATATTTATAATAACTGGTGTTACATTTTCAGCACATTGAAAGCAGAGAAAGGGTTCGCTACAACTTTCATGTCTGAGTAACTTACAAACATTAGGCTTCAAAAAAGACGTTTGGATTTCCACATTCAACTATTTTCATGTGGTTTGAGTTCATTTTCATCATAAATTTTTGAATTAATTGGAATATGTTCTTCTCCTTTACAGTTGTAATACAAATCATATTCTGTAAAAAAATACATATATATGTTAGATTAACGATTTTTAGCTGTTACTCCTTTGGGGATATTACACAAACAAATTTATACAGGGTGTTTCTTAATGAACTGATATTAATTTAAATTCCCTCAGCGTGACAGATTTTTTGTCTAGGATGCAATTACGCCATTTTAAAATATTTTCAACTGGGGCATGACTTCAATTTCGTGTTTTTTTTTTTTTCATGAAGATGGAAAAATCATATTTTTTATTGTAGTTTGGGTTCTGCGGAAAATGTCATGAAAAATTGACCTCCCAATCGATTTTTTTTAATTGCCGGCAACCAGCTTAGTGAGCGCTCAAAGATGCTGAACCCAAACGTTTCGCCTAAATGCAGATGTACGAAGAACACAGAAGTACAGAAGGACGTGATTTTAGAGTGACACATGATAGTTTACCATATTTTACGCTGTTTCACGTAGTATTGTCTGTTTACTGATTTGGCTGCATTTTGGTCGAATCGTCCTCGAAAAATCAATTTTGTAAAAGCCAACCTGTCAACTTGACAACACCTTCTTCAGTAAATTCGTCTTCTCTTCTCTTGACGCGACATGATTCTACTGGAATCTGACTGTGTGCCTCTAAACTCGAGTTTCGACTTATCAAAAGGTTGGACCTTTTGTCTCTTCTAGGAGTTCGACCGGTACTAACAGAGATTGAGGATCGCTCACTGTTGTTCTCTTAGCTAATCACTTCTTATTTCTCGAGGTTAACCAAACCTCATGGGAGAAGAACCATTACACTGGAAAGTGGTTATGAATTCATATTCGAGAGAATAGGAGGAAATTTCACTCTAGAAGTTTCCTATTAAAAAATCTGATTTCTCCTTGATAATGTGATCCGAATGCATTCTAATCAGGAAAAGGACATTACCATGTGATTCAGCCAAAAAAATACTAAAAGATCACGTGTTGTTTGCTTTGTACCATCGAATTTTGGGAAAACACATCTTTGAGTTCTCACTGAGGCGGTTTCGGTTGAGGAGTCGAATTTTCATGAAATTTTACGTAGGATCAAAATTTAAGACAAAAACTTGGGCTCCTTTTTGAAAAAACGAAGTTGGGGTGCACTAGGCTAGCTTGCCCCAGAGGAAAAATTAAAATGGCATAGTTAGATGCAGGATAGTAAATAGGATATACGTATTTTTGCGTTCTTTTCAATACCCCTCAAACTAAGGAAATAAAAATAAATATAAATTCGTTGAGGACCACCCTGTGTATGTATAATCATATAAATATTTTAACTTTTTGCATTTTAGACAAAACTCAATAGCTCCCTCTTTCAATGAAGATTTGCCAAAATATACGTACAGCAAATCGTTCTGCACTTCACTCAATTAGCGCCAGATGATTCGAGTACATTCCTTGGACTCTTAAGTCACTTTCATGAGACGCGGTACCGCTAAAAAACGGTTGCAGATGTTTGGAAATGGAGCAAGCGATATTTTCGAGCGAGAGATCCCTCAAAAGGCTATTTTTACTGGCAAGGTACGTCCGGCCTCAATATAACACAAATCAACATTCTTTTTACATCCACGTAGTGGGCACTGTTCTCAGAGAAATAAACAAAAGTTAATTCGAGCTTCACGAAGTGCGGCCGGTTTTGAAGTGCGTTTCAGCGAAAATGGTTTATTTTGTAGACCGGATTGAATCAATAGTTGGAGATAAGCAGCTTCTATTTTGCAATGGTTCGAAAATAACGATCGAAACAATTGGTTTTGAGAAATACGAATGACGGTTTCATTATAAATAGAGTTGAGAAGAGGAGCAAAGACGTTTGACCTCAATCCGAAATAGTTTCTGTCCCTTCACCAGCTGGGCATGAAGATGTTGTTTTACTCACTTTAGTGCGGATCTTCTAAGGATATATATCATAGAATCTTCATCAGGGAAGCTGATTTTAGGAGATCAAGTTTCGTCTAAAAACGATCATCGAAAGCAGAAGTAACGCTGTAGGTTGGATTTTAATGTCAACCCCCATTCCGTCCCTTCCACTCCATCATACAAAACGTTCTAATTGATGGATAACTCCCAAACTTCGTCTTTGCTACTTTCTGAAATTAGCTCTATCGATCCATTTAAGCTCTGAGCCTGTCTGGAGCGTTGGAAAGTAGCAAAATCTCTATAATGCCGCATCAAAGGGTTTAATTGTCAGCCCTGTTAGAAAAAAACCTCTTTACTCTTTCCCCAGTCTTTATAACCTGTCTAACTGGAAGGCATCTGTTGCGTTAACTCTGCAGATATTCATGGATTTGTCAAAAAGAATTGAGAATTTGTCAAAAAGATTTAAGAAAAGAATACTGAAAGTTTTTACCATAATTTTTCGTATCATAGAATAAATGCAGATCGTACTACTTGGATAAAAAAGTCGGAAGTTCACGAGCAGGATGTATTGTATATCAAAATTTACGGTAGGTCAGGTGACGACGAAAGGGACAATGGCAGGTGACTCGTAACTGGAGTGCATCACCTCCTCAGAATTCATGATGAAATAGATCTGAGAGTCCAAAAAATAACGAGACGGTTCACATGATAGACTTGCGCAGTCTTGCAGAATTGTTCACAAAACCTTTCAAACATAAGTAGTGTGAAAACCAATGAAGGTTAATCATGAGAGATGGAGTGGCCACTTTCTTAAAAGTGTATTTCAGAGGCGATAAAATGCTTTATTTCCAAGTATCTGTTTGTTGTTTGCGTAAATTAGTACGGTTATTGGAAATTTGAACTTGTTACTACGAAATCGAACGTAATTATAGCAACCACGGATTTTATTAAACGCACTAAACACTCATTAAATGAAACTAGGTATTTTTGGATGTTTGACAATTACCTGTCTTACCTCAGTACAGATCAACTCGTTCAATTTGATGGCGAATCTTGGAGCTTTTCTCTGAAACTTCAAAACCAAAATTTACGAAACATCGCACAAAATCACATTTGAGGTCTAGTTGGGACTGACTTCTCACCATCTCTTCCAGTGAATTTTGAACAATGAAATTGAGGGGCTGAAATAATAAAAAGCCGAAATATCGAAGACTTGCTAAATATGAAATAAGTTTTTCTGTTTGTTATCGGTAGTTACCACTTCAGTGAATCAAATGAACTAACCCGTATTTTAGTATATTTGCTCCCCTTAAAGCAAAAGGTCCCTGAAAATAGTTGTTCAATTTTCCAGGGGCGTCTCATTCGTGATTTAATTTTACAAGTAATTTACTCCTCACCTATTAGTCCGATTTACAATTTAAATACTTTAATCTATACGTTAGTAGAATGGGTTGTAGTCCTTTGAGTTTGTTCGTTAACTCCAAGTTTTGAATAAAATTAACACTTTTTTCAGTTTCAAAGTTCTTCTTGTTTTCAAAAGTCTCTTAAAAGCCACGTGAAGCAACTTCTTCCGTGTTCAGTTGTGTTTTTAAACTTCAAACCGAATGATCATGAGGATCGTTCGCCTTCTGTTCAAGCAGAAAACCATTAAACCTGATTTTTAAAGAACCTAATATACCTGGACAACATCAAAACTGAATTGATTAAACTTTTTTTAAAAATTTGTTAAATAATGTGGTAAGTAATAAAAAAGAAAAGAAAAAACGCTTAGTATTCTGCCGTTTGAAACAAAAATGCCTTATCTCCGAAAACCATATTTCAGAAAAATCGTTTCAAGTTTTCTATAGAAATCAGGCTGTTGTTCCCCTCCAGTTTGTACTTTCAAGCCCATTTTTCAGAGACGCATCAATAGTCCTTAAATTGATCAAATTATTGAGAAAAAAAAACGAGGAAAAATCGATTTTCAAACGAAAAACTTTATACAAGGCGGGGAAATCAAATCGAATCGATTTTTTTGCCATATTTTTTGAGGTGAACCGCCTTAACTTGCATGTAAGGCGATTCACCATCAAGAACAACTGGGTTACCGACCTCTTGTTTTTTGAAGTTAAACACCTCAACACTACAGATTAAGCTAAACCAGCCGAGTGAACATTTGAAGGAGAAACACCTCGCAATTTTCGGAGATTCGTCTAATTTCAAATCTGAAGCAAAAAATAAGTTAGCTTTTGAAGGTAAAACCCCCGATTTTCGCTGAATTTAGGCGCTTCGCTATCAAAAATGTCCATGAATCAGTATTAGTTTGAGGAGTTTTTGAACAGAGTTAAGGGGTTTCACCTTAAAAGACAGTTGGATGACGCATTTCATCGTCAAATTCAACGATTTGTCGATTTTGAGGGTATGAATTACCTCAACAATTTGGTCGACCTTGGTGATAAGGCGTTTTTGTTTCAAACGCCAATATTGTCACACAAAGGTTAATAACACTTATATTACATATCCCATTTTCTTAGATCACTGGACTATAAATTTGATTTGATAATGCAACACTTTTGTTAATGCTAAATCGGCACGCTGATGTAGAAAATAGGAGAGCTTATTAACTGGTGACTTTGAAGTGGGCATCCACAAAAGGAAGGGGTTTGGAATTGGGTTTAGATGAAATAGTCTTGGGATATAGATATGTGATATATCCAATCCTGATACGAGTTTGAAGTGTGAATCGCTCTTTTTTTTATTGAATGTATAACGGATCCGTCAAAATGTTTTTGAACTCGGTTGGATGATGATCAGGGAAAAATACTCTTGTTTACTTTCTAGAGTTTCTGGAACTTCAATTACTTCGCTCATTGCTCCAAATCGTTGATGTTATTGATGTTTCGTAACCGTACCGTAATTATCACAAACTTCATTACTTATTATTCCACATTGCCCTGGAACCCATCATGACAGTTTCACAAAGTTCTTTGAATTTCCTTATGATGATCAGAATGAGAACCGAACTATGACCAGAACTGGAACTATTTGTGGGCTGGAACATTAGCAGGAAACAAGATAGCCAACACCTCTGAGTATGAGAACCATGAGAAGATAGTAGGTACCACGACTAAAAAGATCGTAATAGCCGATACATTCTAATAGAGTTCTCCATTCCAAAAATCTAGCTCCCGAGACAGACTTATGAAGGGTATGAAGTGTTTGCTTTTGTCTCGATAGTTTTCTGTTTATGCGTGAGTTTAATAATGGTGGTCCAGACTGTTGATCCAAGTGGAAGGGGTAAAAATTATGGAAATGCTAAACCTTTGTGTAATAAACCGCAACGTGCTGTCAAACCATTGCTATATCCCCGACAGCTCTTGGCCTTGAGAATGCCATGAACTTGAACTTGCAAGACGTCGGTTTGCAATAAAGTTGTTGCTTTTCCTCATAATAGTCGTGGAGCGTGGCGAGGAGGAAAATGCCATGCGCTAGACCGGAACACGCGAAAGCTAATGTCAACAAGTCATAGAAAGAAGTATTGGAATTACGGTCGACAATGATTGACTGTAGAAATGAAACGAACACGTACCGATTTTATCCAAAAATTATTTCAATCCCCTCATCAAATTGCAATATATTTGAATTCCACAGTCAAGTCATCGTTTTTTTTCTCCTATTTTCATCCTAATTTGTTTTGCCAAACCGCTTTCAAATCCTGCAGTACGTAATTACAGAGTCTATATAAGTAACTTAGACTAGGCATAGGTATCCCTTGAGATGATAACTTGCTAACATTACTTTAATCAGCTAAAACTAGGACAAAGTGACATGAGAGCACTAATGCCACCATGATGTAGATGATGCTAATGCTTTGCTGAGTCTACCTTACGATCTTCGGCTCTTTTGGCGTTGCTAAAATGGATTCAATAAAAAAACGTCTGCCAAGTGGGTGTGGCACATAGCTTCCTCGTATCCATAACATGACTGTATAGATCATTAAAATTATTATTGACTAAAGAACTTCGTTCAATTAGGCGAAGTAAATATTGAATTAGGGTAAATTTATTTGTCATGTAACTTGAGAAAATGAGGGTAGGCATGTTCAACTATCGAACAAACTATATAATATACCTAATAAGTCCTAACAATCCCTGAAAATTTCATCGAAATCGGTCAAGAACTCCCGGAGTTATGCTTGTGGCAAGGATTTCACGTTTGCGCATGCGCAGAGGCTACTATTGATCCGAGGGTCATGAAACTCATAGGGGACCATTTACACATCAAACCGAACAATCCCTGAAAATTTCATCGAAACTGGTCAAGAACTCCTGGAGTTATGCGCGTAACAAGGATTTCACGTTTGCGCATGCGCAGAGGCTACTCTTGATCCGGGGTCATGAAACCTATAGGGGACCATCTACACCCCAACCCGCACAATCCCTGAAAATTTCATCAAAATCGGACTATAACTTCGTGTAGTTTTGCCCGTAACAAGGATTTGCTGACAGACAGACAGACACACAGACAGACACGGAACCAAAATTGTTCAGAAAGGTCTAAAACGCAAAATGCGAGTGGTATTTTCGATTTTGAAGACAAAAAAATTTTCACATTCCGAAAGTGAAAACAATAACACATTCCGCTACCCTAGTAGACTCGGAAGCAAAATGCTTCCGCTACCCTAGTAGACTCGGAAGCAAAAGCCAGATTGTACGAAAACATGGTGAACTGTAAGTACATACCTAGTAAGATAGGAAGCATCGATGGAATTCCTTGTTGGTATTTCAATGGATCTTGAGAGCAGGATCCAAGAGTTTGTACTAAATAACTGAAAACTACGGTCTGCTTACCAAAAGAACCGAATAGTTTCGGATACATCGAGGTAAACAAGGAACGTAGACAGTGTCCGAACCCATATTCTTGGGGATGTCTAAACAGTACGACATATTGTCTTTGAGTCCAGCTCAACTGTATAAATTCAACCACAATTTGCCTGTGTTACAGGTACTTTATAAAAATTAGATATAAATAGTAAGAACCAACTCCGGTTACGCTATCCGTCTCGGTCATCGGTTATTATTCAACTGAAGAATGTAACATGTAAAATGGTGTAAAAGTGAGTAAGATCTACCAATGAATCTCGGCAGAAATAATCCAATATGGTTCAACATACATACAACTCAAGAACAACGAACCATATGGACTCAAGAATCATCCGAGCACATGAATTACATGTTGATATTTCAATCAGAAGTACGAACTCAACGATGGTTATGTTGGAAACGCGTTTTGTGTCAAAACGAATCTCTTACTCCCGAGAAAGATCGAATCTTCTTCCCGTTCTGAGTAATTTTGTGTTCGTGGGGCGAGGGTGCATAATATTACTGTTACGATCTTCAAATTTATACATTACCTCATCTCATTATGCAAAGTATCCGGCGAAGATATCGTTAATCTTGGAGTTACTTTTGAAGGGTCATCTACTTTGCCATTAAAAGTTATGAATAGCCCTAGAAAGCCCATATAGACCCCTAAATGAATGTGATATTGTTAATTTCGTTTTTAATTGAAACATTTCCGTCCTCAAAAGCGTGTTTTACAACCTTGGGTCGTTCGGAAGCAAAATGTTCCAATATCGTGGCGTATGACACAACACCACTCCTCCCCTACACATGGAATCCCACACATCGACACGAGCTGGTCTTTGTTCCCGCGGGTCCATTTCAATGGGGTCTCCCCCCCTCGTCACCTGTAAACATCCTCTGAATTATCGCGAGGGACCGACCACCTCATGAATGCCCGCTGCCGGCCGGCTCTCTGAGAAAACCGCTATTTTCGGACGGGGGCGGACATCTTTCGCCTGCCCAATGCCAAGTTTAAGGTTGGACGTTGCTTCACCGCTCGGGGATCATCTCGTCTGCGGCCGAGGAAATTTCGTTTTCAAACACCGACCTCGAAAAACAAACGGCGCCCGCTTGCAACGACGGGAATTGAAATCAATAGCTACATAGAGAGACGTAGAAAGATATTTATTTGTCTCAACCCATAATGTGTAAGACAATAGTCAAAATAACCTACCTAAATATAGAAACATACATAAAAAATCTATAAAAAGTCCTTATCTGTGGCAGTAGTTATGCAAAAATTTATCAGTATTTACATTAACAAAAACGCTGCAAATGAGCACGTAAATCTGTTCTCAACCAACATACCTATTTGGATTGTTCAGTTGATCATATTTGAGTGCCTCCTGAAATTCAATAATCACTGTATCACCTGTGAAACACGCACACTCCAAAGCTTAGTAGAAATTCAAATCATGAACGCAAGCCAATTGAATAATAAACCCCAGTGAAAGAATTTGCAGCGTTTCATGCGTATCAGAATGCTTCAACCCGTGTATCGGCTACAAAGCCTTTTAGGAGTTCACTCCAGTATCCACATTACTACATCACTACATCACTAGGTTACTGATATCAAAACAAAAACAATAATAAACCAAAATAACGCAAATGTTGGCACCATAAATCGGGCCATACATCGGGAATGGTTTGACCTACGGACCTGGGGAAGGGCTCATTCGATTCCTCGTCAAAAAGAGTACAAATTTAGGCCGCCTTGACTTTTTTTGAGGTTTTTAGGGATTTTACAAAACTTTGACAACCCTTAAAGGGCACTTTAAATTAAGTGAGAGAGCTGGCTAAAGAATTGGTGCGTTGTCGGACCAACATGGATTTTTCCTGAAAATTTCAGATTTTTTGCTCCAGCCGTTTGGGAGAAATCGTGCGTTCGGCAGATTCGGATTCTACACCCTTTGAAACGTAAACCATGAAATTTTCAGGTGGGGTTAGAATTTTTTTTTTTTTTTTCAAGAGCGATTACAATGGTTTATTATTGTATAGTAAAACAAAAATGATCGTCAAAGAATACAAAAACAACAACAAAACTAAAAAGCGATTTTGAAGAAAGCTTTTTTTTCTAAATTCCGTTTATGAACAGAAAGGATAGTTTGTATGTTACAAAAAAAGTAAAGTAATTCGATACTTGGAAAAAGAAAATACAATAAGTTGTGGCAGTCAGTGATGTCTATAATTTGAAGAAATTGTAAAAAATAAAATATGCTATGTTGATTTTACCGCTAGGGAATGAAACAAAATAAAAAATTCAAGATTCCTACAGAAAAGAAAAATCATTTTATTAGCAATACAAGATATATTGTACGTTGATTGATGAAGGAGGTTTAATAATGAAAAATCATCAGCCAAACCAATAAACAATTTCTGTATCGAATATTCATTAATACTATAATATTAATACCTAGTTGAATTTATTTAATTTTTCAACAATTTCAAAATGAGGTTTCATAAAAAGTCTAGGGCCTTAATACACTGCCTCTTTAAAAAATCACATTTAGGGTGAGGGATTGGTACCATGATGCCATGAACTTTGATGTAATATAGTTCGTTCATGATTGAAATTTTCTTAATTTGGCTTTCAAGTCGTTCAACAGGCTACTCACGAATGGTCTGAGAAAGATGATTGAAACAACGAGAACCAGTTTGGATAGGGTTGGTCTTTAGTGAAGTTGTTAGGCGTACCGGAGGATGTACAAATTGAAGCAGCACCTAGTAAAATAACCATGGTTATCAGTACCTTTCTGTAGGACGTCCCAGCTAATCATAATATATGACAAGCATTTATACACGTAAAGAGATGGTAAGGGTAAGGATTCTCATCTATTTAAAGTGCCCACTACAGCTGTCATTCCAGTTGAGCACTATCATGACTCTAATCGCTCTTTTTTAAAGTGATAATAATTGTTGAGAATGATATGCATTGCCTCACATTTATATTCTATAGTTTAGCTTCATCTGAAAGCATAAGAAATCAACTGTGTGCACAATGTTGGACGAGGCAGAACTAGCTAATCTTTGCAACATAAAATTGCATGTAGCAAGTCACCCCAGTACTGATGTTAAAGTGTTCTTCAAGTTTTAATAATCGTGTTATTACCTTTGGTTTTTATGGTCTCTCTCTTCATACGAACCTCTTCATACAAAATACGCGCATAACTCGTATCTTTCCACGGTGTCTCATTTGAACAATGCTGAGGGGTAGGATGTTGCTAAATCCACAGATTTCATTTCATAAGTTCCACGATGACAACGCATTCAGACTAATGCCGGCAGTCGTCAGGCACTTCCATCGAAACTTGCAACAACAACCAAGGCACCATCTTCATTTGTTATTTGTGATCCCCCAAACCTTGGAACATGAGAATGAGGTATGTGTAGTTTGTTAACACTGAGAAGTTGATAGTAAGGGACAGAGAGAACTTAGACGGAATGCTGTGAATACCAGTTTTTCCATCACTGCAAAGAGGAAAAATCCTATCCATTCTCCGTTCCTTTTACCATTCTGTTAGTTGTTGGTTTCTAGATTTTCTATTCTATTATATTTTTCTATCAAGGCCATATACTAAATGTCATTTGTTTGCTAACAAAAGTATAACGTGATACCAACAAACCTACCTTTATCCAAATTCTGAGTATAAAGTGATTACCAAAAATCAGATTACTGTGCTTAACATTATTTACTGGTTGATTCTCCCTAAGCAACAAATGTGTTCTAGTTTGATCTCTCTACTATGTTATTAGATATAATGATAATTTCATTATTTTATAATGATTTTAGCGTTATCAAGTTATTAGCTAATTGCATGAGAACTGACCTATCTTCAAGAGTGGATATTCCCTATTCACCATAGAATGACGTTTGCCTAATCTAGAACCTATTTAGACTGCGTCATATTAGTAGCCATTAATTCGTTTGGATCATTAAGTTAATTTGAAAAGAAATAGATGGTTTAATTGAACGTCACTGATATGCAAATATCCTCATTCGAATGCTTTTATTTCCCACCAAAAGTCTGAAAAGTTTATAGTATTTAATTCAATTCTTATCATTTTTCCCCAAACGGTCAATTATTGCGCTATCTACGTAGAAAGGGACTGAATGAAGGCACCACTGCACAAAAACAATCCAAGGCCGCAGAACCTATCAGTCACGCTTCGCGACTTTTTATTCCCCCATAAATTAGTTCGAGTTGTTCTCATCGACCCAGCTTTTTACCATCATTGTTACCACTTGACGTCCAAAAGATGAACGAGAATATTCACAACCAAACTTTTAGTTGAAAATACAGCTGGAACTCATATTCAGTTTTATTCAAGAACTCAGTGGTAATCCTTAACCAAACCCCTTTGAATACATGTTGTCCCACGAGTCTCCCCCCCCCCCCCCCCTCCTAAAATCGTCCAAATGGGAGTGAAGAAAAAAATTGTTTGAGGCGCCTGTTTTCAGATTTTTCACTTGATCATTTAAGAAGGTTTCAGTCTCCTATTTTTACATTTTTTTACTAATTAAAAAAAAAACTAATCAAGACAAAATTAATCCCCGTTGAAAATCTAAAAACAGGCTCCTAAAATACAAAAGAACACGAAATAACAAATTTCGGTCATCATTCCGCAAAAATTGAGTCCAATCGTATCACGTGAATCAGCTTTAAAAAAACAATGAAAATTCATGTGCCTCACTTTGGAGTTCATCATCATCCACTATTTGACAGTTTCTAATTCCTTTTTGTGCATTGACGAGCACATTAAATGTTTCTCATATTTTATGAGTTTACATCACGTCACAAATTTTGTGAGTTTACTCTCCGACCAGAATCAAATCGTGGATAATGGTGAACTTTAAAGTGTGGCATGTGAATTTTCATTGTTTTGGTTTATTATTCAAAAATAAACCATTGTAATCGCTCTTGAAAAAAAAATTCTAACGCCCCCTGAAAATTTCATGGTTTACGTTTCGAAGGGTGTAGAATCCGAATCTGCAATAACAATTTTTCCGTCCGTCCGCCGTACGTCGTACGCCGTACGCACGATTTCTCCCAAACGGCTGGAGCAAAAAACCTGAAATTTTCAGGAAAAATCCATGTTGGTCCGACAACGCCCCAATTCTTGAGCCAGCTCTCTCACTTAATTTAAAGTGCCCTTTAAGGGTTGTCAAAGTTTTGTAAAATCCCTAAAAACATCAAACAAAGTCGAAGCGGCCTAAATTTGTACTCTTTTTGAAGAACACTCCACGAGGAATCGAATGAGCCCCTCCCCAGGTCCGTAGGTCAAACCATTCCCGATGTATGGCCCGATTTATGGTGCCAACATTCGCGTTATTTTGGTTCATTATTGTTTTTGTTTTGATATCAGTAACCTAGTGACGTAGTGATGAGTGATGTAGTAATGTGGATACTGGAGTGAACTCCTAAAAGGCTTTGTAGCCGATACACGCGTTAAAGCATTCTGATACGCCTGAAACGCTGCAAATTCATTCACTGGTGTTTATTATTCAATTGGCTTGCGTGATGATTTGAATTTCTACTAAGCTTTGGAGTGTGCATGTTTCACAGGTCATACAGTGATTATTGAATTTCAGGAGGCATTCAAATATGATCTATGCAGCTCGTAAATTCAATAATCGCTCTATCACCTGTGAAACACTCACTCTCCACAGCTTAGTAGAAATTCAAATCATGGACGCAAGTCAATTGAATAATAAACCCCAGTGAAAGAATTTGCAGCGTTTTTGATTTTCGAACAGTCACGCGGTAAGTCATTGCAACCGTGTAATGTCAAAGGGTCATTCGATGTTGATTGTGGTTTTGTTTTTCTTGCCATATCTATGATAATGGATGTAATGCGACACGAGATCACTGCTGTGTGTAATATCATATCGGAGAGTTCTACTCATGATGTAATTCTTGGTCCCAGAACGTTCTCCCCCCGAATTTCCACCACTAAATTAATTGAACGCTAAACCTTATGCAAATCTACTCTCGGGACCACCTTAGGGGGAATCTCCCCTTACCAACCAATGCCTACCTCGACAGACTCGAAGCAATGAGTTCGCCAGTAAAGGACCGTTCAATACCGCTGAAGCGCTGCAACAATCGTATCCTCTTCAGCCAGGCAGTTTACAATGTATAACCTCCCTCTGCGGGTTTTGTCCCCCAAATCCATTAAAAGCTCTCAAACAAAAACCCTGAGTGCCCGCGTGAGTATTCCAAACACCTGTTATCATCCAACCACTTCAGGTCTATTTCATCAAACTAAGATAAAGTGGCCCTCACTTATCTTTCTACTCAATAGAATTAAAGAGCGAATATAAATAAAATATTTCGAAAGATATGTACATAATAAAGATGGTTATTTCAGTTGATATTGCAACACGTTGGTTTATTATTCTTCAAGATCTTTCCAGTATATGGGTTGATATTCATCATCCATCAAGCGAACTTCTCTCTGCTCATTATTGAGGCTCCCTGCCTTGTCAGAATTATCCAACAGTATGATATTCTTCAAATAGTAGCCATATATAGGGTGTACGGCGTGTCCGACCTCTCTCCAACCTGTTCTACAACTCATTTCTGACCAAAAGTGCCTATTAGAGATCGTTTTAGATACTTTCAATCAGAGTTATTTCACTTGTCATTACTTTACTTCACCAAAATCGCCACAGCTTCCTCAATTGTTACTAAAAATTCAAATTATACCGTTAGTCCAGTCATCTGGTGGTTTGGGCTTGCAAAAATTCCCAACTTTCCAAATTTGCAAATTCGCTGGGTTGTTACTACCCCCCTAGGGGTGCTACACCTCATTTTGCTTTTACTGTTCCGGGGCAAAACGAAAGTCAAATTTATAACTCAAATCTACCAAAATGTATGTACCTTACTGAAGTAGTTTAATGAGAAGTTTAATTCGTTAAAACTCGTTTAAATCGTTTAATTCGTTAAAACTCGAGTTCATTAAAAATCGTTAAAACTCGAGTTTTAAAACTCGTTAAAACTCGAGTTTAAATCGTTAAAACTCGATCGAGTTTAAATCGTTAAAACTCGAGTTTAAATCGTTAAAACTCGAGTTTAATTCGTTAAAATGAAGCCCAAAAATGGAATGTTGTCAAAATACCTAAATAGGTTTTCTATTTTACAAACGCGTTGCGGTTCTATTAGTTTTGTTCATTTTTAATAAGACATTGCAGGTTCCCTGAACAGGGCCTGAACACTGCGCCAAATGTTCAGCTTTCTAACAGACTGAAGGTTTAATTGTCCTCATTCAACTGAATTGATAATTTTTCTTGTTGAGAGAAAAAGAAGCCCCTGCTGGAAAGAGGTCCCTCAGAACATTGATCTATTTAACCATCTAAACTACTTCGTCCTAATATTCATTCCCGTGAATGATATCTGGCTCCAGTTGGACCTTTTGGTCCGTTTGGAAAGCCAAAAATAAAACCTAACAACTGCAGTGATAGAAACTACCCTACTACGAATGTTTAAATGTCTCGGCCTGTTTGCTGTCCCTTTAATTCAAGCGTCATTCCTTTTAACAAATCAGTTCCATTAAGGTAATAGCTAAGTGTACTCTACTTCAGTAAGGTACATACATTTTGGTAGATTTGTGGTATAAATTTTACTTTCGGTTTGCCCCGGAACTGTAAAAGCGGATGCATTCCCCATAGTGTTCTTTGAACGATCCAACATTCAGTACGGAAGTTATTAATTCCTATTGTTATTGAATCCTATCGCTTGAATTGTTTCTGAACGAATGAGAAAATGTGTTGTTTTTTTAATCACCTAGTCAATGTATCGATTTTTACTCTCAAAACCATGTTAGTTTGTTAGCAAAGGTAATTAGCAAACAGAATGTTTTCCAGAAGTATGCCATAAATATCCTTTCAAGTCCAAGTATGGGAATTTTTCTTTTCGCAAGTACAGTTTACGGTTTTTATCAAAAAACAAAATTCCGGGCGATTTTGAGGGTTAAACCTAAGCTACAACGAATCACAATAAGTTCTGAGGAAAAGATGAATTATAATCAACTTGTACGTGACTCATTGAGCTCTTACTACACTAGGAGTACAAAATTGTATTGTATATGATTATGTTTGACTGATAATGTTATTCGAATAATCATATCAGAGGGAATAATATTCAATTCTTTGTTACGTTCAATCTTATTTGTGATTAATAGTTTTTTTTTTTTTTTTTCAGGTAAATCTTGGAGTCAAAATTCTAAAACGACAGTGGTGTCTGTGAGTGTACAAAACGTATTCATCCTAACTATTCATCAGATAGGTTGTACAAACTATACTTGTTAGTATACAATACACTTTCTTCAAAGGATATCCATCTACCCAATTCAGGGCCAATGTTTTGCTCAAAAATCAAATTTCAGTCAAAAATATCAGTACGAATTTCGATTTATATGAACGGATGGAATTTGAAGGTTAAAATTACTCAAATTCCCAGTTGAATATGAATGATCTTCTGGTTTTCAAGGGAGCTGAATTTAATTTGATGTAAACAATGTTGATTCGATTATTTAAATAATTTAAAACATTCATTCCTACGGTACCCTGGTGGGTTGGTGCCCATACGCAACGCAAAACTTTCAATTCTTGGAAATTTAACAGAAATCGGAACAAAACTGTAAAAGTCATGCTTGATAAAAGGATTTGGGTTCGAGCATGTGCAGTAATAAAAATGATTCTCCTACATCTTTCGGGTAATAATCATGAGTAGGGTTCGATTTTTGCATATTTTTTCCTGAATCCCTTAGCACTCATAAAAGTACATTTTGGGTGTTTTTAGGCCACTGGCAACCCAAAACCCCGAAATTTATTCTGCATTTTTTGGTGTTTTCTGAATCTTTGCTTCTTTTGGAGATTTATGCAAGGTTTTTTTTGTTTGCATGTTTTGCGAATTCACATGCTGTTGTTTTAAAAATTTAATAACTTTTTTTTAAATTGGAACTATTACTTGTACCCATACTTAGTGGTTGTTTGTATGGAAGTTTTGAGTGCTAAACGGGGTGAGCAATCTACGATTGAGAAAATGCATACAAATGCATATAGTTTGGAAACCATAATTGTTTTGCGAGGATTATAACGGATCCCCTTCTAAACTGTGGCCTCATTTGAACTTCCAAGTATCGCTTCACTCAGCTCATACAGGAGTACTTGTTCATTCAGTTGCTGATTTTGAACGATGAGATCCTTGAAGGCTGAGAATTTAAAGAGGCAGTTCGGCTGAAGACATTGCTACCTACCGATTTTGTACGCATTGTGTCCTATGAGTCCGAGCGCTCTTTTGCTACTCTGAAGAGATTTCTAAGTGTGAGCAGGTTGCTAATTTTGGCAAAGCACTAATAGTTAAGTGTAACTTCAATGAGATGTTGGTGTTCCCGGGTTAATCTTGAACTAGGGAATATTGTTGTGCAGACTCTCATGGTAGTTTATATATCCTCAGTTACGCGATATACGCAAATCAATTTCATACGAACAAAGTCGAGGACTTCAATTTCCTTGATATAGGTTCGCCATCTGCTACCGACTTTTAATCAATCAAACGCTGTCTCCGAAAACCAATCAAAAGCTGCCGGCTTGTTATATACACGAGTCTCGTCGACCCCTCAAGTCCTATCGAGTAGGGGGAAAACGGGACATGAGGCCCGATATAGTGCTCTATAATAGGGAAAATCGATTTTATAAAGTTGGACAAAAGCTCCCCGAACGTCTGGGTGTTCGCTTGAGGAAGGGGGTTGACCCTATTGTTGTTCGAAATTAGTCACATGCAGGGGAGTTGCCGCCCTGCTCGCCCTATCTGTCTGAACATTACGATAATGACGTCACGTCGCGGGGGTCAAGTTGATATGAGTGACGTCGCTGTCTTCAATCGATAGTCGGCCAGCTTTTACCGCTCTACTCAAACTTAGACTTTATTTTTACTTCATTTGCATAAAAAAACAGTGCACATATTACACTGTGGTGTAAGAAAGCTTTATTAAAATACTCCTTCGTAAATCACTAACATATGTATATTAGACATAGTCAGTGGTATACGATTATCTGAGTACTGAATTCGATGCCTCGCTCCTCCATTTATTGTTTAAAGAAAACTGTTAAGTAGCTATCACGCATATTAATCAAAATTTGACTTGAAACTACTTAGTTTTGAGCGTTACATAGACAGACAGACAGACAGGCACGGAACGAAATTGATCAGGAAGCTCTAAAACGGAAAATGCCAGTGAATATTTATATTTTGGAGGAATAAAATGTTAGCGATTTCTTGCGAGAACATAGCCATCACATAAAAATACTCCTTAGTCTCTTTATTTATAGCTTTATTTTAACTGTTCGTTAGATTGCAGCTAAAATTAGCGTTGTTGTCACCTAAGTGTTTTCTTTGGCTTGGAATGGGTGTCTTTCGCTCCCAATTTGATTGCGTTTCACTCACAGTCTTCCTTCCATTTCCATGATAAGCTACTTGCCACAACGAATTCTACTTAACAAAGATGAAATTTAAAAATCATCTTCTCAGTTGTTCTAGACAACTCTTGCATTTCCTTGATGAACAATATGGAGGTTCAACCAATGGAAGCAAAGCCGAGCTATGCGAGTGAGGCTGGAAATAAGCTCTAAAACTGGACTTACTTAAACTTAATAAACTTGTATTTAGTTAGAACGGGCATTTAAACTGCTGTTCGTTTAGATTTGCAAAAAGGTTTAAGATTGATATTTTAACCTCATACTTTGGAGTTAACACAGTTAGAAAATAATGTCACACTTACATGCACTCTTTTCGGGGCTACTTGTAGGCTGTTTTGAATTGTGAAATCATCCAGAGCGGTTGATACTGCTACTGAAAAAGACACTGTTTCAAATGGTCTGGTCATTTTCTATTAGTCTGGTCTCAACCCACTTTATGTCCCTGGTTTGACTAGGGCTCAGATGATTATAACAATACGTCACATTTCATTGTCCCAAGGATGCATGTTGGTGGACGAAACGTCGGTTATGGTGGAATCATTTTATAGAAGGCCATTTTATTCATTGTTGACCATCTGGGATTGAACGGCTTGCATAAGTACCTAAGTCACAATTCGTTTTTAGTCCGTAGTACACTAAGTGGTACTGCATTAGATACCTAGGAACCATTCTTGCTCATTCTTTCTTCATCATCAGAAAATCGATTTTCTCCGTTGTTGCATCGGTTTGGGCAGCATGACATTTGGACGTAAATTGGGAGCTTTCGACTGAGTGGTGAACTTTTTGGGAATCAATTTGTTAATTTTTCACTGGTTAATTGTACTTGAAAACTATGGATACCATCGCCTGTCCTCACACACTCATACTGAGTAAGCTGTGGACTTCCTGAGGTGAGGGCAAGACTTTTTTTCCTACCTAGCGACCATCTTGGCCTTAATGAAGGAGTATATTGGCACTTTCTTCAATAAATGGTTTCCTTGGCTTGGGGAGACCCAGACTACCAGTGGATAAGCTGTGTAGAACCACCACCAGCCTGGCCTCCAGTTGAGGGTTGAATTGGGGAGGCAGTGGTTTGAATACCTCAAAATCCTCTATCCAAACATGGTGACTGAGGGGGAGTGCGCTGAGTAGCTTGTAGTGTTGCTTGCTTCGACACTGGAAGTTGCTAGGCTGTGCAAGAACTCTATCACCAACCTGCTCAGTTAATAGTGTGGCTGGATACAAGCCCAAACCTACAAGTTAATACAGGAGCATTGGTATATCCAAAGCATTGGTATATCCTGACTAGATTTTCTCCTCCTACGAGGAACTTCCAGGTGCGCGAAAATGGGAAGGAGGCCACAAAGACTCAAGACTCTTAAGATATCAGCATCGCGTCAGGTTTTTCCCCATCGGTTTTTGGTAACACTTTTCAATTTCATGTCCCTCAGTGAAGACATGAAAATGTCAAATATTGGAGTTTGTATTGTTCCATATTGAGAAAACTTGTTGATTTGTTATTCAATGAGACAAATAAAGTAAATGAATTCAGCTCGTTATATAGCAACAGTTCTTTTGCTAATGAACCGTGGTGCTAGGAGATTAGAACCATTTCAGAGTCATTGGATGAAACAGGGTCGCCATTAACAAACGTTATCGCGGACGTTTTCATTATATTTCGTTGAAATTGATGTGCGTCCCACTTACACCAAGCATTAACAAATTGGCCGCCACGAGAATCTCCCCATATTTAATAAATCTAGTCAATCTGAACGAAGACGCGCGTGGGAGTACGAATTCGTTCCCCCATTCACAAATTATATTTTGGCTCGGTTCCACTCGGGACGAGAAAAAAAAGTCAAATGGGAGACGATTGCGACATTGAGTTACGAAACCAAGTTCCCGTCGCAGTGTCGAGCGTCTTCTTTGATCCAACTGCGCACAAAGTGAAGTTTTAGAAGGGGCTGGGACACCCTTCAATTTCACCTAAAGGGTGATTTAAAGTTTGCCGTCTCTTACGGAACTTCTCATCGATCGGAGTGAGGGCAACATTATCGTGAAACTGCGTAGCGTTGTAAAGTATAACACTCCGAAACCTACCCAAACTTATCCGCTAGTCAATACAACTTTTAGCAGTACCGTTAAAACCTATAAGGTGAATAGATGGAGAGTATTGGTATCAAATAAAGTTGAAAACTGAGAAGTTTTTACTCTGCAAAAGGTTCTAAAGGAGTTAATGAGGTTTTAGAGCAAAAGATAGTGCATCCTCTTGAAAAAGGAAGACGAATATTCGACTTCACTTCAAAAAGTACTGTATCCATCAGCCAAAAGCTTCAGCTCTGAGCAAACAGTGCTATATCCTATATTGTCAATAGGGAATCAGTTCCCCTACTACCCGCACCTATAATTACCTGAAGCTTTGAAGACAGCGTTATGGATAGTATATTCGTATAGTATCCACCAAGCTCAGGGTGCTATCGCCAGCCAAACGTCACAATTATTTACATGGTAAGCGAACAGTGATGTTACAGCAAACCCTCTGGTCTCACTCAATAATTCACGGAACTGATGTCCATCTGGAACAAATTAAAAAATACAATCATAAATGTAGTATATTTAAATGCGATTCCGACGTAATATTTAGATTTCAGAGCACGGGAAACGTAAACAACGATAGTCGCGATGAAAACTGAACTGTATTGGAAGAAGGTGTTAGGTGAAGGTATCAGATAGGCACATAGTGTTTGAAATTATGGATTGTATTTCTTTCTTGTTATTTCTGTTGGAGGACACTTTTCCCGTGTATTGTACAAGTGCATGAAAAAAGGAGAAATTGCCTCAAGTATTTTTCCCGTGGTGTTGAATGTTTTGAATGGTTAAGGGAAGAACCTCTTTCGATCTCTTTCCGAAAGCCCTAGTTGATCTATGAGTTTCAAGGGGGAAGCCCCCGCTGCTCGGAAGAAATACAAATCTATTTGGGATTGACACAATTTAACCGCTTCACTTGACATACCATTGGAAAGCATAATATAGGTACGTACTTTCGAACATCTGGGCTGTTTTACCCAGTAGGCACTGAGTTTATGAACTGAACAGAAAGGTCCTGTGAAGTTAGGGGAAACGTAAATTAAGGCTGGGAGAAGCCTAAAAACATACTGTCGGTGGAAGCCATTGAATGGGATCTTGTTATCGGAAGCTTCAAACCGTTGATAATTTCCCGTTCAATGTCTTTTTACGACGGAGCGGCCCTTTCACGATAACGTAGAACATAAAACGTGATATCCCCGGGGGTAAAGCGGTGAAAATGTATGAATCGAGGGGGGGAGATATAATACAGACGTTTTCCTACCCTGTTAAATAATTGAAAAAAAGACCTACCCTTCTGAAGCGCTTCTAAGCCCTTAGCAGAATCACCCTCTGCAGAAACCATTACGATTTGAAGAGAAGAGCAATCATTATTGGTGGACTCAACCCTCGGCAGCGTCAAGTGTCTGCTGTGACTTCGACGTTTACCCTTCCCGTGATTACGATCTTTACAACGTGACGTGAATGATGAATGGACTTAAAATTGGAAACGGAACTGAAAGGAGTGACTAAAATGGAAAAAACTGGAAGGTGATCAATTATTTCAGCTGAAGAATTGAGTTCCGAAATCAGATGGATTCCGTCCAATGCTCTCCCTTACTTTCAACATTTCAATAGTAATGCAATATGTATATTGCTTTTAGAGAACAGTTACCGTTTTCAAGTTGCAAAAGTTTAAAAGGTAAAGAATTTGTTAAGCAGGACATGATTTACACTAATTTTTTTCCCTAAATAGCGACCTATTTGCCATTTTGGTTCATTGAAACTTGTCCAAAACACGCATTTCTCACATTTAAGGTGCATTGTTAATCATATTTCCACTTGCTATAAATTTAAAAATATCTAGGTACTCTTGATCGAACAGTACGAACACCACTTAAACTGTTCATTACAATATGAAATACTGGATACGAACAATAAGTGTTAGGGATGTCAAAAAAATCGATATATCAAAATATCCATATTCTTCCGTCGATATATCGATATTTATGGGCGATATTTTCTATTCCGATATATCGATATGCAGACATTGAATACACACCATAGAACCCGATATTTTTCAGCCGTAAATCATCATCTCAACCATATCCTACATCTTATTGCTCAAACTAATTGTATAATTTCCATTGAAGAATAGGGGAAGGAAATACATGAAGTTTCAGGTTGGCGGTAATTTTCTTGTTTTCACATCGTTTTTTGTTGTTAAACTGGTTCCTTTTAAATCTAGAGAGAATATTAAGCCTTGTCACTTGAGTTATGGTGCCTGTGGAGTCGGTTGTAGCATCTGAACATTGTAGCATGAACAAATTTCTCGAAAAATATGTCTGATGATCGCTCTTCCGGGATTTTGCCTGGTGCCGTCAATAGTCGGAAATTTAGTTCGGAAATTTATCAGGATTGCGATTGGTAAACCGCCCCATAATTTGTGGAAGACAATTTTAGTTGTAAGAGACTTGCAAAACTCGAACCATTGTGAGGAATCGTCTTCTTTGTGTGGTCCTGAAGCTTGAAGAATCGTCCAGACTTTGGGATCCTGAGCGATGATGTTAAGAGGTAAATAGGGTTAATGAAGCAGTTTCTACTTCACAGAAGGTCGTTCCGTGAGTTTCGGTCGCTGTGATTTCATCGCTTGTCAGACGATAGTCGTTTCCGCCACTTGATTCCCACTGGCGCGTCCGCATCGTTGTGAATTCCCAACGCGGAGGCCGTCAAAACTGTGTCACGCTCGCCGCTTCTACGGCCGGTTTCACTTTTGTTGTTACACGGCTGTTTGGTCTATTAGGAGCTCAATGTTGCACACCAAATGGGCATTCCATTCTCTGCAGTCAGAACTCCTGCGGTATCTCTGTTGAAAATCACCAAAATCTATTTTTGGTAGGTACCTGATCATATACAGAAAAACTAAATATACAAATAGATATTTGTCCAAACCTCACTTGCATATGTTTCAGTGAGGCAGCCATGATCTCATTGGAAAATAATCATAATTTGGGGTTAATGAACCTGTGTAATCGAGTAAGGAAATATATCCTTGCTATCCTTCCGATTTCACCTAAATTTGTCGGTTTGTTTATTTGAAAAGTACGTGCGAGCCCAATCACATGCATATAACAAGGACTAAAACTTTGAAAACCAATAATGATTGGAATTTGGTATGTAAGAGGTAGTAAAGTAGATGAGATTTTATAAGGAATACAGCGTTTAGCAGTTATGAATTGTGTCAAATATTAAGTAAAAGATGTGGAAGAGGGTGCAACCTGGGTTTTTAGTGTGAACAATGAATTGGTGAAAAAGTTAGAATCAGGGTTTATGGAAAGCAAAAGATTTGCTGAGCCGAGAAGTCTCACCAGGGGCTGGTTCATTAAATACTTTGTGGTCCAAAGGTTAATTGGTAAATTACGATTTATTATCTTCGTTCATACTATTTTCCTCGTATAAAATCTTGTAAGAATAGGCAAAACATGTTTTTTTTCTTCCGAATCTAGCTGTAGGTAGCGAAGGTAGTCAATGTAATCACTTTCGGGGGATGATGACTCCTTTGGCCATCATCAAAATGACTTCTCTTATTTTGAGTTTAACACCATTCAGAACAACTTTTTTTTGTGGTGGATGCCTTTATAATGAGTAGATACATTATCCAGTTGAACTGAACCTTTTCCAAAAAGAACTAAACCTTTCCCCAAAAGGATCGAACCATTTCCCGAAACAATTAAACCTTTTCCCAATACAATTATAGTTTTTCCAAAATAATTAAACAAACAGTAAAATATCAGTGAACATAAGTGGACACCACTGTTGAATCCCGAAGGGCGAAACCCTCTCCCATCGAAGAGTTGAACAATCAAGGCATTTACTCAGAAATTGCGACTTCTGGGATGACGACTGCCCAAATTTTCGTTAACTTTGTACGGGAACTCGAAACGGAACCTGATACAGAGGATGTTACACTTAAAATGGACTGAATTAACAACTGTACCTGACTTCATTATTCATTTACCCTTCATTATTCGTCCATGCCTTTGTTGTTCACTTTTCTGCAATTCGTTCAACCTAATTCATGATTCGCATTTCGTATACTTGCAATTCCTTATTTCCCCGCTAGAGGTTTAATTATTCAGGAAAAAAGTGTAGTTTTATTGGGGAAAGGTTTCATTGTTTCGGAAACGAGTTTTAATTCTTTTGGAACAAGGTTTAACCCTCACACTACAAGGTGCATCAGAATCCCATGTAGCACAAGGTGGGGTGCTCCGACACCCCAGGCATTCAACAGCAGATTCCAATTGATTAAAGCCTAATTACCGCTTATATTCTGTTATTTTTCATTGGGCGACACTCAGTCAATGCTCGTACGTACTTTTCGCACCAAAAATGCAATCAATTTCAACATATCTCTGGATTTTTTTTTCTCCAGAAATAAGGTGTCAACCTTGTTATTTACTACCTAGTGAACGAAACTTTTAACGAAAAATATAGCTTTTTAAAATCGGTTCATTATTAGTTTATACCCTTCATCTTTATGCTCTATACTTCGCTAATTATCACAAAAATGGAACATTGTGGACTGAATAGAAAATATAGACATATTATCACAAAAATAAACATTGTGGACTGCCAATGGTGAAATCTACAAACAATATTGATTTGTATACTAAAGCTAAGTTCGAACTTTGACAAAAGAGAATTAATTAAAATTTGACAGAAGAAAACTATGGCAAACTTTGACTTTCAAAACAATTTTTGCTAAACTTCACAACCTTCTCATACACTCGAAAAATTGGTTCACTGCACTCAGGCAACAGATCGTATCCCATCGTTAGATATTAATATAGGAAGGAATGAAATCTACAAACAATATTGATTTGTATACCAAATTAACAGAAATAACACCAGAATTCTATTAAAAAAGTATTTTATGTTCATATAAAAAAGTTACACCAAGGTGGGGGTCTCTTCGAGAGACGAAGGCCCATCAGCGGATAAAAGACAACGGAAGAGGAGTCTACAGGTAACCTGGGCCCCCTCCATTACCGTAACCCCCATCCGTTCAAAAATCGGTCGCTGAAGGGTTAGTAGACACCCCACCTTGTTGTGTGAGGGTTAATTAACTCTTCATATTAACCTTTATTTAATCAACTTCGAAATGCTATAGATAAACACGTATACTACGTGTGTCTGTGTGTTCATGTGTCCGCAGATTCATTCAACAAGCTTTATTCGGTTTTAGTCCGATTGTGATAACATTTCGGGGGATTGTGTGGGTTAGGTTGAAGATGGGCACCTATGAGTTTCATCGCTTGGAAATCAATGCGTCAGTCTGTGCACGCGTAAACGTACACTCCACCAAGCGTAATTTTCTCAGGTTCTAGTGGTGTAAACCGAGCTCAAATTTTCGGGGTATCCGCAGAAAAAATGGATTGATATACTCATAGCTGATATACTCAATTTCAAAGAGATAGAGAGAACGTGAAATCCTTGTAATTAGCTTAATTACTACAGTTTTCATTTGATCCTGATGCAATACTCAGTGAATGTCTGGCTGTAGATGGTCCCTATGCATTTTATCGGGCAGAAATCAATACGGACTAAGTCACTCTCGACGAAGTTATGGAAACCCATTTCAATAAAAACGGAGTAAAATAGAACGTTGTCTGTATTTCCACAAAAATAATGAGTTACACAGTTGAATCGATTTCGACGGTTAGGACATCATAAGTAACAAACATGAACTGAAAGTACATCACAGAAGCACATCTTATGCAGGCCCAGGTGGAAGGAGATTGAATCCTATCGGATTCAGGGAATTGTTAAGGTCAAGAAAATGTTCAAATGAGGTTATTCCTCAAAATATTTCATTATTAATGGGTTCATTCTTGCAATAAGTTTGACTCCTCCTCCCCATAATGTTACTGTTTGTGCCCCTTTCACTTTGTAAGCTTTAAGTGGCATCGGTTGGTCCTCCCGCCCCTTGCACTTCTCTGAGCCAATTTGATTCAATCTCCTTTCACCTGGACCGTAAGATGTGCTATCTGTGATGTACTTTCGGTTCATGTTTGTTACTGATGATGAGTAGACCGTTGAAATCGATTTAACTGTGTACTCATTATTTTCGTGGAAATATAGACAACGTTCTATTTTACTTCATTTTTTGCAGAAATCAAATACCTCACAATGCAAACGTAAAATCTATTAAGTATAATTTGTTTCAGGTTGTAGAGATCTGATATCAGATATTTGTGGGGTAGTTAAGGATGAGCTTTCTTATAATACTTATCATATGAATTTTAATACCATTGTACAATTAGTAATTTCTGCACATGGGCACGTCAATTCCATGTAACAAGCGTGATTTCTTCCCTTCTTATTTTATTTTCCATCTCAATAAACATACAGCACAAAAAAGGATGTAGTCATTTGCTCTTAACTACGTAATAAACAAGCAGTAGCACAATGATGGTTGGAATTCAGTTGGGGTATTCCGAGAATGCGACCGCTCGAAGCTGTAACTTCTTTTTATGGAGAATGCGAGGGGCACAGCCGCCAAAGGCTCCCCAAGAGAGCGACTGTTTCCATCCCTTCTGACCCTCCACCAAACTCCTTCACCGCCGCCGCCCCCATCCTGCCGCCTCCAGACGCTCTCACAACCTGCCAGCCAACTTCGAGCATCCAAGATTAACCGCCCCGTCAACCCGACTCCGGTTGCTGGGGAGCTCCCTCCAGGCCGATTCGATTTGTAACATTCAACACGGCCCCCGTCGCAGTCTCGCCCATCTTTTTCAACACCTGAAAAATTCAGTTAACACGGATATCATATATACTGAGTGAAAACACTCAAGTCTTCACTACATTTGTACCAGAAACGGCAGAAACAATTTGCATCAAATCCAACAGGGATCTACTATAAAAGTATAGAGCGAATAATACCTCGAGTACCATGGTACAAGCATACTGCTCTAAAAAAGGACATGGTACGCTCTATTTGCAGACTGCGTTCGGGTCATGCGATATGTGGGCCCACAAAGCAGATGATGGGGATATCGAGCACAGCGACATGTGAGCGATGCTTGGCTGAAATTGAGGATACTCATCACGTCACATTGGAGTGCCCAACACTGGAGACCCAAAGGAAAATTATGATAGACGGTATAACTGCAACCAGAGAAATTGAGCAACCATTCAACCTACCACTTCTACTACAATCTCGTTCAGTGAAAGTTTTCAATATTATATGTAAGTTTCTAACGGACAGTAATGTAAATATTTAATCAAATCAGTGAACATATTAATTACACAATTTTATTATACATTATCCTATGTAATTTTTAGATAGGTAGTAGGTTAAACATTGCAAAATGCAATAGGCTGTATGGGCACCCAATGCCAAATAAAATGTATAAAAATAAAAAAAAAAGTCTTCACTACATTTTAAGATTGACTCTAACTTGTTTGCAACAAAAAATGCTGTCAATTCAACCCAGCTTCCCAGTCTCGCTACCTGAAACATTAATTTAACATGACATAACGTTATGTATACAGGGTGAAGACACTTGAGTTTACACTATCTTCAAAGATATAAAACTAGCTTGCAACATTAAATGCTGCCAATTTAAACATAAAATTCATTTTGCTTTCTGCATAAAGTGAGGTTTTGAGAGCCACTTTTATGTTCAAAAACAGCAATTGTTTGCTCCCTGTGAATTTGTACGGATTTGAAACTTATCCCAGTCGGTCCTGCGTCCAAAATTACTAGGATTACTAGGAAAATAACCGCACGTTGGCCTATCCAACCTCCAAAACATTCCCGTTTTGGTCCCTTGCATCTGTGCTTGTGAGGTGATCCAGCTGGTTAGAAATTATGAACAACTACATCCTGTAGAGAGGAGACAATGTGCGAAAGAACGGACTTGTTAACCCTCCAGACCGATTTGACTTGTAATATTGAATACGACATTCGTCACAATCGCCTATCATTATCAGCACCTGAAAAATTTGGTTAGAATGAATAAAGTTTTGTATACTGGGTAGGCACACTCAAGTTTTCACGGACTTGAAAATCAAGTCTAAAACTAGTAGTAGGGAACTCAATATTTTGATTCGTCAACTATTTTACTTTCTCTTCTGAAGGATGATTGTGGTTTTGTCAAGTTTTGGTTAGCAGATCAGCTGGAGTTGACAAGGAGTATTTAGGAGGTTTCAGCTGGGGAGGGGGAAATTTTTCCTGGATAGGCACTTTTGAAGCAAACTGTATGCTTAAGATTTTTCAAATATTTTTCTTTCTGCATCTGCGCAGTTCACTTCTGCGCATACGGAATGGCGTCGGGAACCAAAACAGCTGTGGGAAAAGCGCGGGAAACGAGTTGTTGGCTTGTGCTAGGCCGATTCCCCTCCATCCCCTCCACTGCTTTTTACTACCTTCCCCTATCCGCATTTCCAAACGTTCCGGATGGATCTGAACCCTGCTTTACACTAGTTAGTAACGAAACATATTGATAAGTAATGCTTTCATTGCAGCGATGTCTCTTTGTCTTGTGATAATTCTTATAGACGTTTATGAATATTTTTTTAAACTACACCAAATTCTTAATAACGAAAAAAGGAGATATTTGGCTGAGGATTCTGGCAGGTGTGAGCAGCGCTTGAACGGATCGACCATTACCCCCTCCATCCCCCTTCCCGATCCATTCACATTCGTATTTTTCCAAAAATCTAATTCGTATGTATCCCCTTTTTCTGGTACGTAAAAATGGTCTGGTTGGGCTTATTCGATTGTTTGAAGGCCCGTGTTCGTATCGAGAAGATTAATTTATGCTTAATCGCCTCGAGCTGGAGATGCATATAAAATGAACAAACACAAGCTCAATATAACGTTGTTATTTGGTTAGACAATGTTTGTGTCGAGTTGTTTTCAAAATCGTTAATAATCGAAAAGCTAATTCAATAGTAATTTGAATTGAGAGGGAAAAGAGGGAAATGAATGGTAATGCGGTTTTCATGCATTTTATTGTCCGATTATGATTATGTCTAGTTTTTAAAAATATTCAATATGTGTTTGTTATCACGTTTAAATGTGTGACCATGTACAAACCAGACATGGGGGCGTCCCTGCAGATAAAAATTAAGTAAAGGGGATCCCTAAAGATGAATTGTAGGTGGCTCTAGCATCTCGATTATGTCAAATGCGACTCTGATTCACTATTGCCGAGTAGACGAGTAAGGACGTATTTTTATTGCGCGGTTCAACTCAAGGTTTGTGTATGGAAGGCAGATAATGCCGGTATGGGCAAATTACCTGTCCGCCAACACAGTGAGAGCGGGTGGGTTTGACTCATCGCGAACCATAAGAAAACTGAACGCCCACAACCGGTCTCAAGGACGCGTGAATATCATTGCCTTTTTCTATTCTGAACCTATTTTATTGAATGGAACTGCCATCCGACAGAAATCTTGTAACATTGCGGAAACCTGAGAGTTAGGAAATAATTTATTGTAAATCCACTCGTCCAAGACTAGACCTACGAACTATAAGAGACACACATATAAATATATGATCACTCATACTAAATTAAGATATTATTGAACCAATTTCTCATGTTATCTTGACTTTGTATTCACCATATACATATTTTTATAAGCATTTCAGTACAAAGTAAGTCGAAATGCGGTCATCGTTTGAACATTTTTATTCCAAAACTACAGTTACCGATATAAGTAAGGGTAACTATACCAGTAGTGGGACATGGCCCGGTAGTGGGACACATCAGTAATTTTCCTCAAATAATAAGAGCCCTTGTTCACTGACAAACGATTGACCTATATCCTTACTTTCAGCCACACTTCTTTTTCCTATTGACAGGTTCGCCAAACCTCTCAGTTTGATATTTATCTCGTGAAAAATCAAAGAAAGTAGGGGCAACACTGTGCACTCAAGAACATGGCTGTCTGCTGACTTTTGGGTAAGGGTTCCCTCTACAGATTTTAAGGCACTATTCAATATATTTTCGTGTTTCTTATTGATTCAACGTTGTTCTGACGAAAGTAACACTTTTTCTGGTAGAGCAATTAAAAATAACGATAGATTTTACTTTATTACTACATTTATTTCAAGTGACCCACCACTGAAACCTGTTGAACATGAATATTAGTAGTGGGACATGGTGTCCCACTACTGACATGTTTCCAAGATGTAATTACTTCAGAAGTGGGCCACGTAAAAATTGGTGTTTAGAAGTATTTTACTTTCTACTGTTCTCCAATCTGAAATTCATGAACTTGAGTATAATATCAGCCATGGAACCATGAATTTTCCTGAGAAAGATGCGCCAATAGTATTGGTGGCACAAAATTCAATTAGCGATGAAGACGGCCTTAATTTTTCAAGAATTGGAACTGATTTTGTGCAAGAAGTTGGTGTGTCAATAAGTACTGTCCCAGACATTATTCCAGAGGATGCAATGTCCCACGAGAGGTTCATTCCAACAACGACTGAGGCAATCCCCCAACAAGGAACAGATGAGCCTGAACCAGAAGCTACAAATCCAACCCCAGGGCCTTCCACTTCTTCTGGACCAGATTCACCATTCAAGAAGCATCTATTTTATCCAAAAGTAATTGCCCCAATAAATAAAAAACGAAAGACGGCCGAACAACGAATGCCAGGGGCCATTTCAAGTGATGCATCTTCTTCCCTAATCGGTTGACCCTGCAAAAATATAGATGGGCTCTTTTTATGCTATCTAGAATATAATCATAATTCACGAAAACGAAAAGTTTTGATAACATCACAGACTACGACTTTTAATAAACTGATATTTTAATTTGGGGATAGAAGCACAATTATTTATTTTGGTTGACGCTTAAACAAAAATCCCATTTTATGGTGATGCAACATATTTCAACGCCGTTCTATGACAGACAGCATCATTCCAGTATGGAAGACTTCGAATGGATTTTGTATTAATGATCACCGTTCGTGAACGCAGCGAAAAAGGCGTTGGCGGTTTGATGAGCTTTGAGCTGGTCTGATGTTCTGTCTGGACTAAATGACGGGGAAAGATTCGTATCGTGGCCCGCACTGACAGATCACATCAGAGCCTGGGAAGAGACCGCCACTGCTCACTCCAGACACAATATTCAAAGCCACTGCCTTTACAATCTCTTCATCTTTTCGAATCCGCTGTTTCCGAATTTTCGCAGAATGCTTAGCTATTTCAATGCCTTCCATATTAAAATGTCTTACAGTACATGACATTTATAGATTAGTGTCAGATCTTGAAATTAAAGCAAGATTGGGGGGGTTGAGACAATTATGTATGGTTACATTCCATAATTACGTATGCGCAGAATGTAGTATTGATTAGTGAGTAATGAAACATACAGGAGACGATCTTCTGTCCAACTCCTACATTCCCTGAAAAGGCATCAAAATCAGCTGACAATTGTAGAAATTATACTTGTAGCAAGGGTTTTCCGGTTACACAGCAAACACAAATACTGAAAGATACTAAAGTTGTTCGAAACGGTTCAATATGCAAAATTGATGCAAATTTCATCAAAGTCTGATTGTCTGAGTCACAAAGTAATGATTTGGTTTAAGTTTTAATGATTTGGTTGTATCAATGAATTGCAGCTTTTCGCATGGGCAAACATGACCAAAAGCGATACAATGTTTAGGGAATCTTACTGAAATGTACTCCTTCTGAGTTTTAACGACATTGAACCGATATAAATAAGAAGAAATCGATGTATCGAATTCACGGTTATGCATCCATTCAGGCTAATATTGAAATGACTCCAGGAAGATCTGTAACATAGAATGGGAAGCAGGATTTGCACAATGTCCGATGATTGCATTTTCATCTACCAAAAAAATAGTACAGTAATATTAAGGATTTGTTGTAAGAAAACAGACTGGCAGAAGAACACGAACTTAAACTGATCCATAAGCTCAGAAATGCAAAAAGCGATAGAAGATGTTGACATTACTTAGTTTTTTACCTTCGGTATTGAGGGAGCAAAATATATACTGCTAATAACCTAAGAATTTTGCATGTTATAGAGCTGGTATACTTCGTACTGTCTACATAGAAGATTTCCAAATTCATCTTCATATCTGAAAATACTCTTCCGTTTACAGTTGAAATAATTTCATAGTAGGAAGGATAGGGTTTTAAGCCTTTTTGTGAAGGTTTGTTAGTACAGTTATTATATCATTGTACGCTTATTGAAATGTGCAAGACATAATGAAGCCAGGTTCATGGTGTTCCTATTTTCCTGGTTTCAATTAGTACAGGCACATTTCGGGTTTCCCAGAAGCCATCGCCCACGAATCGTTACAATGAACGATCACGGGATTTATTGGAGCGTCACATGTGTGTCGTCGACGCCCCGTTCAAAGCCGCTCGTTTTCCATAAAGAATGGGAGCGTCAGTCTCGTCCGAACGGGTCAAGGTTTCAACTAGTTTCAACCATTCTTTCACCGCAATCGTTTTAACGCAAGGCCCACGGCAACGCGGGCCAGGAATCAAAGTAGGGAACTTCTTCCACTTCCAATTCGATTATGTGTTCATTTCATCAAAAGTAAGTTGTTTGGCCTGAGGTACTACATTATGTCATGACCTACAAGAGTTGTTAAAAATGTACTTACAAGAACCAAATACTGGTAGAAACTCAAAGGAAGTACAACTAAAAGTACTTGTTATTGTTCAAAGTTTAAGAACACAATTACTTGTACTTATCAAGATTAGTGCAAGTCAAGTACATCAGGACTTCTAATCGTTCTGGTGGCAAGTATTGGTAGCTAGTACTTGTTAATCAATTCTAACAAGTTCATTTGCTCTTTTAACTCATGAAAATGATCATGAATGGTGGGAAAGAATTGGCCAACAATTTAGACAGGAGCCCCGAAGAGAGAGGTGGTGATACCACGAAGCACTCCTGCCGAGATGGCATACTCGAGAAGTTCCGTGGCGCTTTTCCCGCACCACACCTCGCGCCATGACAAGGTCGCAGCCAAAAAACAGAATGGTTCGAAACGGATTTGTATTCAGTTATTTTCATTTATTTTTGTCACATGTTTGTTTTATATTACACCCCCCCCCCCCCATCACTTCTAATAGGAGTCTTTCTGCTGAGGATTCCTTGCTTCAGAGGGAAAAATATGGTCTAGAATATAAATATATATTAATATACGGAAATTAATGTGGTATTTTATATAAAATATTAAAAAATGGTATTAATAACGGTATTTATTGGTATTTAAGTTTATTTAATAAATAACTATTTTAAATCAACTTAATAGGGTTCTATTCATGTACTAGCCATCTTGTAATTCCACATCACTTAAGTTGTAGGTAGTGTTTTTCTATCTAGTTCTGTGAATTGATGCTTTTTTATTCGGACAATCCCTTGCCGTTAAAAAAATAAATATATAGACCGGTAATCTCCGCAGAAGGCCAGCGAAGGACGCTTAATTATTTAATACAGAAATGATTATACATCGTATGATCCTTTGGTGCGATAGTCATTGCATTGTTTTCACGCACTCCTGCGATACCTTGCGTGCAAAATTCTGACTCAACGTCCACTAACAGAAACGCGGGATTGACGAGTGATAAAGCTTGACACCCGCGATCTTTAAATATCGGTACTGTTAGCCAATACGAAATTCTCAAGATGAATTCACAACTTCTTTTTATTAATAATTTCTCTCTGACCTAATTCTCACGATCACAACTCTGCAACATAGCAACCAATGAATCACCTGAAACACTGAATAATTATTCATTGAAGTGACCCACTTCACACTTCTCCCCTCCCTCTCTGTAGGGATTCAGACGATCGTGGTGGATCACTCGCAGCTTCCCTTTGGTTGTCTTGATCCGGTAAACCACGTCATTCAAGGCTTTCACGATAGTGCAAGGGCCTTCCCAACTTCTTTGCAATTTGGGTATCATCCCTTTGTGTCGGCGTGGATTATAAAACCAAACCTTATCTCCCACCTTGTAAGTGACATTTCGGACCTTTTCGTTGTATCTTTTACGCATTCCCTCAGCCTTAATTCGCAGGTTTTGTCTAGCAAACTCATGTGCTTTGAGGAGATAGCTACGTAATTTTTCCACGTATTCGGGGACCGAAGTCTCTTCACCTGGTGGCTTCCCTAATATGAGGTGAACAGGCAAATGAAGTTCTCTTCCAAACATGAGCCTTGCCGGTGAGTACCCTGTGCTCGCATGCTCAGCAGCCCGATAAGCCAACATAGCTACAGGAAGATGCTCATCCCAATCCTGCTGATTGTCTGAGACCATTTTAGAGAGAAGTTGCCAGACAGTACGGTTCAGTCTTTCCACAAGGCCATCGCTTTGGGGGTGCAAGGGAGTGGCTCTGGTCTTCACAGCTCCAAGCAACTTGGCGACTTCCTGGAAAACCTCACCTTCAAAATTTCGTCCCTGGTCCGAGTGAATTTCCTGAGGAACTCCAAAACGACTGATGATGTGGTCCACTAATGCCTTCGCCACAGTCTCCGACGTCTGGTCTGGGAGAGGTATTGCCTCTGGCCACTTTGTAAAGTAATCTTGAAACGTCAAAATAAATCGATTACCCCGTCTTGTCCTTGGCAGAGGCCCCATGATGTCTATCCCTACTCGTTCAAAAGGTATTCCTGTGGTTCGGACTTTTAGTGGCGCTCTCTTCATTTTCTGATGTCTTTCTTTACAGGTATGGCAGGTACGGCACCAATCTTCGACATCACGATGTACCCCGACCCAATAAAATCTCTGTCGCAGCAATTTTACCGTTTTTTTCGAACCTAAGTGTCCCATACCATGGATGTCCTTCCACACCCTTCTTTTCCACTGTTCTGGCACAACGACTTGGAGGGTCTCCCATTTACCATCTGGGCTCTCCCATCTTCTATATAGGCAGTCGTCTACTAGTATTAAAGAGTTATAAAATATAGGAGCAGTTGTCTTGTTAGTTTCTATTTTATTTTAATTTCTATTCTTTATGCGTGGGTTCTCGCGACCTTTTGCTGGAATATCTTCCAGACGCCAACGTTCTTATCATTGGCGCATTTCGGTCTTTGAAGCACGCTTTTCCGTGAAGTCCTCAGCCTCCGCACCCGCGAAGCAAAGAATGAATGAAATGACATGTTTATTAAATAATTACATAAGAAATACAGAAAGCAGATTCAGAAAATACATATCAATCGTTAAATCCATGCATACAGATATGAACTACGTCTGTCTGCCCGGGGCATACATTAAACTTTGTTTTTTAATCAACCTATGCCGCATACAATTCAGTCCATAAAATAATTATGATTAAACAATTGAATTCCTCGATCAAAATTCTTCTGTACTTAGTGGCCACACTTCCATATCTTGCAAGTGATGCCTAATCTCCTTCATTTAACAAGTACAGTTCATCCTCTTGGCACAGACTCCATCGTCCATAGTGACGTATCCTGAACTCCTTGAGCTCAGGGCAAATTGCGAGAAAATGCACTTCATCCTCTGGGACGCCCACATTGTACTTCGCAAATTGCAAACAAGACTGATCCGGGGAGTCATATGCTAGGCAATTAAGGATCATCAAAGAGCCTCTTAATCTGAACACCCACCTCAAAGCAAGCAGTCATATCCTTTTGTTTCATCGTATCGACAGCAAACGATTTCTTCCTCCAAATCAGTGCTTAATACCCCTGATTTTGACAGCTGTTTCGCTCAGTACTGATTCACCTCTGGTCACAAAGTTTTTGTACCAAGTGCTTCCCAGGAAAGCACAATATTCCCTTGTGGGAATTATTTGCCTCTTCAAAGGTTCAGTTCACCAGAAAACGCTGCAATCCTCGCGTTGGAAGCAGTCATTTCGATCGTGGTCGGGTCGGAGCACCAGCGAGTATCAACCTCCAATCAACCAAGGTCGGGTCAAACCACCGCGAAGGGCACTAGATCATTCAAATTTATTTTGATATTATTTTTTCCAAGGAGCTCCCTTTTAATAGAATTATATTTGATCATTCCTGAACTTGTAATATGATTTTTCTAATCAATATTCTTTCATCAATCTTCCTCTCACATTCCCTACTCCATATTGTTAGGTATTTCGTATATTGAATTTGCTGTCACACATCAACGCATTTTACAACTTCAACCGAACAAGTCACTTTTACTGAATAACCATTATGATGTATTCTTTAGGGAGACAGATTTGGTCCGTAGTTTCTTTAAAACTGTTTATTACGTTGAAGCTTTCTACAATCTTCTAATTGTCATCATCTATATCTAAACAAAATTGAAAATGACGAGGTTTTACTTATCAGATTACAGACTAAACTAAGTGAGTAGTACACTAGAGTGGAAAAAGGACTAAGTGATAAAGGAGAAACATACCAAATTTATAGTGAATTAGATTGTACTCACCAACAGCAACAAGATGGTCTAGTTGATCGCCGACCAAACACCACTGGAGGCGATAACACACGTTGTCTGTTACCACCTGCAGGGTAGCCAATGGTTCACAAAAACCTCAAGGACCATCCAGAAGCTGCTGGTAAATACAAACTGTGTTACCAACATCTGATTTAAAATTGACAGTTGTTTCATCTTGATTTATATGGAATGCTTCTACAATTTAGCGTTTTCTAAAATGATGTTCATGGTCTATAATTTTAAAATTTTGGAAGTCAAAAGTGTGGTTCTGTTCTATGGCATGGATGGATAAAGCTGTGGTGGTTTTTTCTTCTCTATGTCATATTTATGTTGGTACATCCTCCTTTTCAGCCACTGTCCTGTTTCACCTATATAATTTGAAGTGCAATCTTTACAATTTAACTTATATACTATACCTTATTTATTTTCTGTTGCTGTTTTATCTTTTTCATTCCTAAAGAAATTTGATTTAATGTTATTACTGCTTCTGTGTCCTAATTTGAAATTTGGTATAATTTCCTTTATTACCTTTTGGATTTTATAAATAGTTTCTCCTAAATAGGGAAAGGCTATATAAATTGCGGGGGAAGCACTATTTGTGGAAGTATGACTATTGTTATTTACTGTATCATTCTTAATCAGATTTTCAACTAGTTTTCTGGCATAATTATTGTCTACCAGTATCTTTTTACATCCGGAATAAGTTCTTCATGATATTGAATGTCTGAAAGATTGAGGGTTCTATGGATTAAGTTTCTGGCACAATTTATTTTATATGATTTTGATAGCTGAAATAATTTAGTAAGCGTCCAGAATGAGTAGGTTTATGATGCATTGCTTCCGAGTCTACTAAGGTAGCGGAAGCATTGTTTTCACTTTCGGAATGTGAAAATTGTTTTGTCTCCAAAATCAAAAATTCCTCTCGCATTTTGCGTTTTAGACCTTTCTGAACAATTTTGGTTCCGTGTCTGTCTGTGTGTCTGTCTGTCAGCAAATCTTCGTTACGGGCAAAACTACACGAAGTTATAGTCCGATTTTGATGAAATTTTCAGGGATTGTGCGGGTTGGGGTGTAGATGGTCCCTATAGGTATCATGACCCCCGAATCAATAGTAGCCTCTGCGCATGCGCAAACGAAATCCTTGTTACGCGCATAACTCCGGGAGTTCTTGACCAATTTCGATGAAATTTTCAGGGATTGTTAGGTTTGATGTGTAGATGGTTTCCTATGAGTTTCATGACCCCCGGATCAATAGTAGCATCTGCGCATGCGCAAACGTGAAATCCTTCCCACAAGCATAACTCCGGGAGTTCTTGACCGATTCCGATGAAATTTTCAGGGATTGTTCGGACTTATTAGGTATATTTTATAGTTTGTTCAATAGTTGAACATGCCTACCTTTATTTTCTCAAGTTATGCTCCTGCATAACAATAAATTTACCCTAATTCAATATTTACTTCGATTGAACGAAGTTCTTTAGTCAATAATAATTTTCAATGATCTATAGTCATGTTATGGATACGAGGAAGCTATGTGCCACACCCACTTGGCAGACGTTTTTATTTCACATGGATTAAGAGATAGGGAGGCGCAAGGTGTCAAGTTTTGATGTCGTACCCTAGTGCACCTCGTTTATACATACTGATTTACGTAAAAGGACTATCTCATGCTGAGATAATAAACCAGAGATAATAATTTGCTGCTGCTTTTTTTTCTTCTTTCTCTGGCCTGCCCTGTCTACCAGTGTCGTACTCCGATATCGGATCGAACACAAGCTTGTTCGTCTGTTTTAGAGCACCAGTGCCTGCTCCTCATTACTTCCGACGCTTTTCTCAGTCGTGTTCCAGTAGATGCAGGGATCAACACGATTGTCGAGTCACGACCTCGTGCCCCGGGAACGACGTGGGATGCACCTTCTACACGAGGCCCTGACACTGAGCACCACTTCATCATTATATAGGTCAAACGGTTCCTTCCACTTCCTTCCAACTAGTTTCACTTCCAGTACTGTACATAATAGATTAATTCTAAACGTGACAATCTTTAGATGAAGTTCAAGGATTTCTTACAACCGGCATCGTTGCTGGAATGAATTACAGTTATTCGGAATATCTAGGTGTTAGGTTGGGTTTATGTACAGTGTTATATTGTATACATACCATAATGCGGTACTATATTATCATATAATAAGATGTGTACGTTATGTTTGCATTCATTATTGTTACCCCTATTGCATTATAGAACGCAATGATTAACATACAGGGTGTTACATCTACGCAACAGACACTGGCCGGCTACCAGTTCTAGAGACCATTTCCGATCGAAGTTGACAACATCTTTCGTTAAAAATAACCTAATTTGCGAGTTATGTGAAACATAAGACTACCTTCGTGTTTTCAATTTTAACTAACTGAAATTACCAAAACTCCGTAAATTGAAAGACCGTTAAATTTCTTAACGGACAATCAATATTATTCATATATGCAAAATTTGTGAAAAATGAACTTGAAAAGGGATAATCAACAATTATTTAAAATCTCCACTTTTCTCAATCGCTCATAGGTCCCTAAGAGCCAGAAGCAAATATTTGGCTCTAAGCTTAAAGTTGCTCCGACTGTCCAACGGTTTAATAAAATAATATCTTAATTGAAGTCGATGAAGAAATTGACGTTTTAATGCATAAAAACGAGGGATTTCACGGTGAAGTCCACATTTTCCAACCAAAACCGGTACTCCTATAAAACATAAGTATCTATTTTCACTAAATTATTTTGTAACCATCTCACGTCCTTGCTCAAAGATGTTATTTTCAATCCCTTTAGTTGGTCACAAGTTCTGACCTAATAGTATACTATTAATTGAAATGTTCAACTATTAATTCAGAACTTTCGATCAAGGGAAAATTGCTGAAAATATATTATTTGTTGAGCGACTAGAAGACAAGAGATTCTTCGATCGATTCAGCGAAAAAAAAAGGAAATTCCAGTGTCAAACTCATTTTTGTGTGTCAAGTCACATTTTGCTAGAAACACGTGGATTTCGCCGTAAAAACTCACGCTTTTCCCTATTTTAACATCAATTTCCTCACTTGCATACGTGGATATTCTTATGCACAATCCGACTCCTACGTGTTTTGCAACTCATTTCCGACCAAAAGTACCACTTAGCAATTTTTTTTAAGAGGCCTCGTTTCCGAGTTATTCGCGGTTTAAGATTTTTTCCGTGTTTTCGGTCTTATGTCATTAAAACTGTCATGTCGGAAAACATTTTTTGTTATTGCATTGAAGATGTGCGATTGCCGCGCGAAATGAAAGTATTGTCGAAATCTTGAAATCGCCTGTTTTTCATCTCGCCTAGCAACCTTGTCATTAGTTTTTGACGCAGAACTGTGCAGGCCCGGTAAAGCGTGCGCCGAAATGTCAGCTTTTGGTCAGTTTTGGTTTTTTTAAATATTTTTAGTTAAAGAAATGGTGGTTAACTGCAGAAAAACGTGTTTTCTGTTAAAATTGAGGTTTTTTCAAAAGTCTTGACAAGGGATATACTTAACTTTTTTCGCTGAATCGAATGGAGACAACGCCAGACCCCTCAAGTGACGTTTGAGTAAGTTTTGTCGGATGCATGAACCAGTTCGTTAGCGTCTACATTCTATGTGTTTCGGAGCCAGTTCAATTTTAAAAGCATTGATATGGAGTAGAAATCAGAAATCATGCTGTTCATTCCTTGAAGTTGTCGTCTCACACATGTTACGCCAGAAGTAACAGTTTTCAAACTTTCCCACCAAGACCCTTTTCCAAAACAGTGTTTATTACTTCATCAAGTTCAAAGATGAAAATGCTAGGTAAGCCGGTTCAGAAATAACGGCGGGCCTAATGTGGCCCGCGAGCCGTAAGTTGGAGACCCCTGCCTTATGGTATTGATTGAGGGGGCAAAACGACTATAGCCGTCAAAACAGCTTGATTGTGATACCCCTATTGAACAGAATCGAAGGACATTCGTAATGGAATTTTCTTTTCAACAAGAATTTTATTTATAAATTCTGCCATTACCAGTCGCCGTACGGGGATTTGTTCCCCTTTTTTTACGCCGCCTCCTACGGCACTCCAACCCCAACGATCCGACGTCCCATCAAGAGCTGTCAAGTGTCAGGATGCACTTACGTCCTGGCGCGTGTCACCAAGGGAGGAGGATCCTCATTGTCAGCCCTTCTGCTCAACCCCCTCAGCTGCCAATATCACAGGAAAAGCCCTCCCTTCGCTATCATATGCTTATAATAGTACCGCAATGGATTTGAATCAAGATGAAAGAAATTATGTTATCTTTAGGTCTCATCAATCGGTATATTATTCGTTTTGAACCATACCCCACATCATGTATTACACAAGTAATCGATATAACCAGGAAGTTACATACACGTAGAGTTCTAACGTAATGATTGCTCTCTCAACAACTTTTCACATTACAGCAGTATTAGATTGTGGTGATACCATGAGAACACAAACAACAGAATGCAGACGATTTAGACAGATTATTATTCTGAAAGTAATGATCATTTCGGCCAAGGAATGTCCAACGACTATGCGATTACTTTTCCCCATTCCAGGGCTTAGTGGGAATGGGATTTTCAATGCCCATTACGTTGAAGAGGCAAAAGTAATGGATGCTTTACATTACAAACACATAAAAATTCTCTAAGGATGTCTTGCTGCATATTTGGATTCCATTCCGCTACACAAAGCAGGTCTTTTCTCGTCTTGTGTTACAGCCATCGATGATTGGAATACAACTTGTCATCTTCCGTTCAAAAATATTTATCCAATACGCAGAGCCGTGAGGATTAATACACAATAATTAGTTTTTATTACATAATATCCACTTATTCTTTCATTTTTTTCAGATTTTCTTTTCGCTTGTTTTTACTTTATTACTTCTCTCAGGGAAACCACTTGGTTGAACATCGATTTCACAAATCAATGTATCGAAACATATCGGAGTTCCCACGTGTGAATCCGCCCGAACTTGCCATTTGATTTTCTAAGAATGTGTTGGTTAAGCCTTGTAGTACGTCACTAGTTTTTCCCTAATATCAATAATTTTCTAAATTTCCAATACAACTTAAACACTTCATCCGAATTTAAACCACCCGAAAAGTTCCCAATGCAACAGTATGCAACTGCTTTCAATTTTGTGTTTGCATTTTATGCTTAATGGTTACAATTCTTCACTAATTTCTAAAACTTTAGACACTTAGGAAGTACTCCAAATGTTGTGCTTCTAAAAAAAATTGACACCCAGGTTATATTTCGTTCAAAGTGAAAGTACCCTATAAATAAGATCCAAGCTCGAATTACACTAAAATTGTAGAAAACGGATTGCTTGATTTGGCCCAAATATTTGATCAATGCTCTTCAAACTCATTGGCAACAGCTTCACCTAACAGAGGGCTAATGAACAGGCAACTAAATTTTCATCGTTCTTCTCTGTTCTGTGATCAAGCTTAATTAACGAAATAACAGAAAATAACAGTGAATAACAGAATGTATACGGGGTGTCCCAATTAAGAAAATACCCGGCTAGGGATGGATTCTAGAACTAATTTGTGACAAAAAGTGCTACATGAAAATATTTTTGTAAAGGCTTTGTTTCCGAGTTATTCACAGTTTAAGATTTTTCTCGTGTTTTTGACTTTCTCAGAAAAACAGCCACAACTTCCTCAATTTTCAATTAATCTCTAATCTGAGGATGCTATTGGAAAAAGCATTAAATTACCTATCTTCTTGAAGGAAAACCAAAAATTTTTGTTTAGGTTTAGCGGGTAAAAATTAGCCTAAAGTGAAAAATGTGTCAAATCCGGGAAAAAGTTGGTCTGAAAGCTCAGCTTTCCAACGATATCATCAAATTTGAATTTACTCTGGCCAGTATAGGAGAAACCCCCATTTCCGAGTCGGAAAACGTGTTTTTAAGGCAAAATTAAGGGTTCTGGGAATACGTTGGAGGAAAAATAACTACCTCACGACGAGGATTGTTTTCTGGCGCAACCCTTAAGTGTGCACCCAGTACGCACACTTTTCTTGTGTTTGAAAGATGGTCGCTGAAACCTATTTTGAATAGGTAGAAGAAATTGTTTAACGTTGAAGGTTTATTTTGAATACTGTATTTATTTTGAATTTTTAGAAAACGGCATCAGAAATCGATATTGTACTTCACAAGAACAATGTGTAGACGAATGGCTTTGCATTAAATGATTCACAAGTGTTTGAGTTATTTTCATTAATTCCTCATGAAGTCGCAAATTTCTTGCTTTCGCCCCACAATTATCGTAGTTACCGCAGAAGATACCAATTTCTGTATCTTCAATTTGAAGAAATCTCTCAATAGAGAAGTTGATGTGGCCAATTTCCAAAGATTTCGCACCACCCAACCACCGTGGATTTGAGGCGGGTCGAACTGAAATCGTTCGTATTTGAAACCTACGTCGCATTGTTTATCGGTGAATACAACCGTGCCGTTGATGTTCTTAAAACGCACTGACGGCACTTCGACGAACATCGACCCGTCGTATATCGTCAGAGCGTTGAACGCTTTCAAACGTAGGCGCTCGATGAAAATCTTCATTTTACTGTTTATCGAATCCACTTTCAATTCGACTTTTCTCACGGGTCCGACCTGGTCGTGGCAGACCAGAGCGTTTCGTTGCTTCAAACCGCTCAACCTCAGGAAGCCCTGAAGGTCGTAGGTGATACCGTGGTGTTCAGAAATGTCGTGGAACTTACCCATTTCCGTCAGTTCATCTTCCAAAGTTGGGAACACGACATCCTCGAAAACGTCGTCCACTGAAAAACAATTCCACGTAACGTTTTTGGGATACACTGGAACAATCAACACCAAAATCACAAAGCACTTGTGCACCGTAGACACTATCCCCATTTTCCGATGTACCATTTACAGCACACAAATGACTCGACCACAATAAAGCAGATCTGTTGAATGATGAGTAACTACAAGAGCCTGAATGGCAACTAATGAAATTGCGCTCTTAACAACTCCTTATATCATTATTTTGATTAAACAGTGATAAGCTTTTGGCCACAATATTTCCTTATAATTCCACACTATCTAACTGAGATAATATTTGGTTTTCAAGCATCCGTACACACGTTCACAGTAATATCGTCTTTCTTTTGGTTAATATTTCGTTATCGTGCTACACCGCAACAAAGAAAGAAAAGAAGAAAAAAATGAGGGAGATGATTAAGAATGAATCTCTTCCGCAGACAATGGTTACGGGCATTGCATAGCAACTGAATTTAATCAACGTGAAGAATTCTACATTTGAGTCAGCCAAGAAGGATCAACCACTTCTAAATCCTAATAAATCATTTACATGAATACGAACATTTAAACATCATACACCGATTACAACTAATCCATTCAGTTTACATTTTAATTCTTAAATCAATAAACAAAGTTCTTTCTACTTCGATATAAAAGGCTGATTTATTTTTGGAAACCGTCAATAACTAACAGAAGGTACCCATTCGTTTAATATACTGGGGTTGTTGTCTAGAATTTGTATTCGCACAAGATCAGGGCGCAATACATTTTTTGTCTTTCAGTTTTGGTCAAATTCACACTGCTTTATTTATTATTTTTCTCAACCCATTTATGAACTATCGCGGAATTGTATGTCGTACCTACTTAACCTAGTGGAGGTACTTATCTAACTACATCAAAGACTTAACAACTACTAACCAATCACAACTTTCATTAGCATTTTTATATTGATTTCTTCTCAAATATTGCACTACCAAGACACTTTTTTAAAGTGATCCGTAAGTTATCACTATCCCATTTTAAAGAAAAAAGGGTGAAATCAAAGGTCTTAATTATCAAAAAATATATTTGTTGACAATTTTCGAATGTTTGTTCGCCGATTGATGTACGTCCCATCAACGAATCGAATGATCGAAGGCTTATCACTGTTCCGAAGGGTTGAAACTTGATCATTTTTTAAAATGAAAGAACGTCAATACGAATGTGAATGTGCTTGGACATAGTGAAAATCGACTGGTACCATGTGACAAGTGCAAGTTTTTATGCAGAAAAATTTTATTATTTAAATGATTAACAGGAGTACAATCCAGTGCTCAGCGACCGACCCGACAGTCCGCCCCCTCAACACTCCTTCAACTAACCTTCGGGTGGGCTCCTTCCGCCCTTTGTTATCCCGGCATCACCACTTTTCCGTCTGCCCGAGGGGGTCATTCGTGTGCCTGTCACCCACCCCCCCCCCCCCGTTTCATCTCTGTTTACTAGCTCCCCTTCTCTGAGCTAGAATCCCATATTTGTAGGTTGCATAGGCAATTTTTCAATCTGGCTGTAGAACCATGGAGGTCTACTGTCTCTTTTTTTGTGCATTTCATCATATAGTTAGATTAAAAAAAACAGATGTTTAATAAATAACTTGGAGTTTAGGATTAGTAATAGAATCAGTTCAACAACTACCTAGTATTGAAAAATTAACGTCTACCTACTAATCAACTGTACTTAACAAAAATCATTTAATTAAAACCGGTGGGGAAGTCGGAGTGGTGTTTCCATTTGAGACGCCTTGGATGTCTGGAAGAGGTCGGTCTTGCGGAATGCTGCTCACGAGCTGGTTCGGATGGGACGATGCCTTTCGGTATGATGAGTGGTATGTGGGGATTAAGTAATCTTTCACTGATGGTACCTTCAGGTCCTAATAGATTTCATCAATTCTGACAAACCAACCAGCGCCGATGACCATACGGAAAGCGCGATTTGGAAGAACTTGAATTCTGTTTATTTGGGTGTCCAAGGCGGGCGACCGCAGGCCTCCTCCGTAGCACCAGATAGGTTTGATCATAGATTTATAGATCAGAAGCATGTTTTTGAGGCTGAGGTTTTATTTTGCGGGGAGTGGTTTCAGTTGAGCGATCCTAAGGAGTTATCTGGTAGCTATTTCATTGATATGATTTTTCCTGTAAGACGTTGGTCCATAGTCACACCCAGGTACTTGACGTGCATCTTCACTTCGAGATAGGTAGTTGGATCTATTTCCACAGGCAGGCATGAGAAGTTTCGTTTCTGGGTGTAGATGCACAGGTTTGATTTTGAGTGAGGCGTTAATAATTAACAATTATTAATAATTATTATCATTCAGCGTTAATAATTATTATCATTCTCCATTGTCTCTCACATTTAGTGAAGTTGTTCGCAATTGCTAGAATCGACTCACTCGCGTCCTCACCAGTGTGGTGCTTGGTTAAGTAGTCGCAGTCATCGGCAAACTAAGCTGATATTGTAACATTATCGTTGTATATTGGTACATGATGGATGTAAAGGTTGTCAAGTAAAGGACCAATTACGCTGCCTTAAAGAACCGAGGAGAAAATGGGAAATTCATCACAGACGGCACCCTCCATACATACTTTGTAAGACCAATCCCAAAGAAATGATTCGAGTGATTTTGAAAGTGAGTATCGGTGAGGTGCGGGAAGTGCAAAGTGAAACATTTGCAAGTGAAATATTCGTAATTGCAGTGAAAATTCGTTTCCAAGAATTCTTTTTTAATCGAGTTTTTCAAACTTATAAACAAGTGAAGCATAGGCAGGAGTTTATTTTATTCCGTTAAATTTCAGTTGTCCTATTCTTGGATTCCAGCGTCGTGTTCATATTATGCAGTATATTGCACCATCCTAGGTATTTTGATATCAGCTTTTGGTTCGTACAAATTGGACAGTAAAGGTTGAAGGTTGGTGCTGTCTTTGGGGCACCTAGAAGTCAATTCCAAGGTATGAACGCACACTGATCAGCTGAAGGATCCATGTGACTAATTCCGTTCCTAACCTAACTACCGTGCTGAAATATGAACGTGGCTTTTTTTACAGCATCTAGAAGGCAGTTGAAAATATGGAGGCCCGATACCTTTTCGCTTTTCTCCTTAATATCTCGTTTTTTCTTCCTGAAAGTTTTCATTTTCAAGATTTGCGGCAATACTAGACTTCAATTGGGATCGAACAAGAATAGAATCATGAGAATGGTCCAGTATAAGTAGATCACTGATTTACATAAAAGGGTTGTTCTAGAACAGAAATTCTAAATATCTAGGTAATGATGCGTCGCGTTTTTTCAATGCTTCTTCGTCTCGACCACGGATACTATAAAGAGTATAGAATAGTATAGTAGAATAGTAAATATAATATATACTTTAGTCTAGTATCCGTGGTCTCGACCCAATTCCTTTCAGTTAAGTGTGAGAAAATACGAAACATGGTTCTGACTCAAGTTGGGTAAATATTGATTTTCAGAGATTTTTTGAAGTATTTCTCTGTAGCAATTCATGATTTAGGACCCTTAAGATATCTCTTTCGCGACCACTTGAATCTCATCTTATAATAGTAGGAGCTCATCGGTCTTGAGAGAACCTCTCAACAGTCGGGCCTCGTATAAAACCCACTCGTCCAAGGACCGAATCCTGAAGTGGCACAGAAGAAATACTTCGCCGACAGCCGCTGGGTTCCGCCCATGATTCTTCATTCACTTCAAGAGCCTCCTTCCGAAGAAATTACTGCAATTACTCTACAAGACTTAAAGCAAATTAACTGAATGATGGCTTCCTTTCAAGGAGGGTAATTTAGTTATTTGTCTGTTCAAGAGGTGATGAATGTTTTCAGACTGCGACAGTCTTTAAATGCAGTACTGCGTCGGCGTTGCGCTATGACAACCCCCCTCCACTGAGCAACCCATTGGATGACGACATTCGGTTAAAAAAAGGATTAGGAATGGTTAGGCAAAATTAAAAAGAATTAAGAAACCTCTATCAGGGAATTGAAGATGTATTAATACTAACAATTATTATTGTAACACTACATACAAATTTTCGACAAGTGAAAGAATTAATCAATTCCACACGATTGCTTACATCTTGATTTGGATTTGCGTAGTGTCATTAAGGAAGTTGATGTTTTGCTTCCTGGTTTTTCCAAAATAGCAGAAGCGTTTTTACTTTCGGGAGATGAACATTCGTTGTTTTCCAAAATGATCAGTTCTCCTTGCTCTTCAAGTTCTAAACCACTTTGAACAACTACAATTTCGTGCTTGTCTGCATGTATTTCTAAGGACTAGTTTTTGGCGCTGAACGTTCTGGCCACAGCCGAGAACACTAAGTTCTCCAGCACTAACTACAATAATTGTAATTATAATTAAATATTAATTAATTATTTATATTTCCAGGGTTCTCAGCCATGTGATCTATTCAGTCATGTGATCGATTACTGTATACAAATCTGTTGCTAGAGAGTTAGGTATACTGTTTAGTTCCGAAGATTGCTAGTAGAGTACATTGGCATCGATCATTCATTGCTCATTCCCGTACAAGATATCTGACATTCGTTGGCATTATGAATTCAAGGATGCGCGCCAGGATTGCTGAGAGTGTGTTCTACGTGGTGTAACGGCTCACTGCTTACAACCAGTCCGTGACAACGAATTCAAAATCTTGATGCGTTTCCTATTCCCATGCGACCACAAACAGAACTCAGAAATATTCCCAAGAATAATTAAAATTATTTTAATTTGGTGGTCTCGATGCTAGAATCTCAAAAATGAAAAATGTCCTTCTTTGGCCTTCTGTGTTGTCTTTCTACTATTATTATATCTCCGTTTTTACTTGAAAACCTGCTAATGATCTTAAAATATGTAAAATTACAACAACATTATCACCATTTTATTGGATTCGAACCCGCAATCCTGCTTATAAAATTGTTTGTTTTCCTGACTTAAACGGATGTCCATGGTGTTTGGCAGCGGCCAAAACGTCAGGTGTTTTAGGCAAGCTTACTACAGGATGTCTACTGGAGTTACATCGTAAAGTTCGCCCCACTGCTCTTGGCTAGGCTTTCCACCTAGTGTCCCGAATGCTTATATCCTCCTTATATGGGCTCGGCATCTCTCTCTCTCAGCCCATCTATTAAACTCCAAAGCGCACTGTCAGGCAGCAGTAGAGAACCGAGCAACTCGAAATGCATCTGAACCCAGGTCATTTGCTTAGTTAGCTGATGATCTGCATGATTCATTGGATGGTAAAGAACTCCAACAGTACTCGAATTCCGCACTTCCTCTCAGTAGTTGTAATGGGCTTCAGAGAGCATTGAGGCCCACAATTACATTTCCATTTCGGGTAAGTGGTTACATTCGAATAATTAGTAAGGTCTTCTTGAGTTAGTCGTGGTACTGACACCTTTCGCCTGGGCCTGTCGGGGTAAAAATGAGACGCTGTGTTATGCAGTGCGGCAGCATCCACAGACTCATAGTGGCCGCATTCTATGTCACGATCAGGTGTTTTGATCCAGTTGCTAAGAAATGGAAGGGGAGAGACTGTATCGAGTGACCAGGGCAAGAATCAGATATCTTTGCCGTCAATCAGGATAGGTTGTCAGACTGGGGGAGATAGTAAATACTTCACGTGCAGCAGAGAGTGGTGCAAGAAAATGCATCACTAGTGCTTCATGGTACCATCACCCTCGTCCTCTTTCCAAAATCGGTGGTCATTGGAGCTCTTTCCCAAATTTTGTCTCTAGTGAGAAACAAATCTTCGTAACTTATTCCACAGTTTTTATCCTTATTTGTTGCCATTTCCAGGAATGTGCTAGTTAGTTAGCTGGTTCCCTATGAGTTACATTGCTTACCACTCTGCGCAAGCGCAAACAAAGTCATCAAACATAATTTTCTCTTGTCTTAGTCATCCAACTGTTTCTTAATACAATGAAGAGTAGATGGATTGCCACACCACTGCTGATGTTGAATTTGACTTATCAAAGCCAATTAGGTTTGAATCTGTCAAAATTTTTAGGAAGAATATATGCAAAAAAGACGAAATGTTGCCCATAACATCATTCCGTTCCACACTTAATGAACCAATGAAGAGCTAAGTTGAGTGTCCAAAATGAATATATTGCCGGTTGAATAATAAGCGTTTAATGTAGTACACTTAGTAGCTTACATGCAGTAGGTTAAAATATTATAACTTGATTGGTTTGATGAAGATAACTATTTGATAATCCATTGAGAGATTCAATATCGATCGAAAAATTATTTACCTTGAAAGAATTGAGTAATAGCCGAAAAAGGTTATAGTCGGTTGAAATAACAGAATTTTATAGTTCTATGGAAGACAATATGACATAAATTTAACTTCTTAATTTGAATAGCGATTCCGCACTTTATAACCCAAGATGTTGGTAACGCGATAAAGTGTTAAAGGCAAAAAAGAAAGAGAGAAAAGAGCCGTAAAACAAATAGTTTATGTCATGGAACCGCACAATGACCCCAGTCTTCGGCGTCCACTGACGAATCTCGTATGGCTGGCCATCTGTCTGTTGATGAGTGTGTTTGTTACCGCTGACGCAAGAAAATGGAACTGCTTCAGCATCGATGCCCTGACCGAGGAAATCCTCCCGTCCTTACGGGGAGTCGTCGACACTAGATCTGGATTCCGATTCAAGGATTTGTTTGACAACACTTGGGACGGTAGCTTTGAGCTAATCAACGCAGAATCATCCGACTCTAAAGGTTGTACTCGAGAAATCGGAAATAAGAGGAGGTTGAAAATTCATATCGGCCGTATGCATTTAACATTTAAGCTCAACTGGCCGGAATATCCTCGAACACTATACAGGATCAAATCCGAACGGCTAACTGACTTCTCAATAACCGTCCGTGACTTGACTGTGGACTTCAAAATCGACAAAAAACGATGTAAATTCTCTTATGACTGGAAACACTCCAACTATTGGTGCAATTTTTCACCTAAGAAAAACAAGAGAGTCTCAAAAACAAGCGACGAAAGGAACACAAAAGAAACGAAAAGGATGTGCAAAATAATCAAGAACACCATTAAAACCGCTTTTGGTTTTGGTATAAATTACTACGTAGATGAATATTTGCGTCCGAAAATGTGTAAGAGTTTAGGGTACAATTAAAATTCATTTCCACTGCCTTTTTTCACTCTGCTTTTTATACACCCAACCAAAAAGTTCCAAGCTCCCATCGATGTGAAATTGGATCGTTGCCTCTTGTGCTAGGAATTGAACACGGTACAACATGACGCTTCATTCTGGCATTTGGTGAGTATAGAGAGTAATATTAAACGCACAGCAAATATTGCACAACCTAGTTATGCTGTATATGAAAAAACATGGGTTTATTTCAGAGATAAACCATAACGTTTCTTCTGCCCAAATATTGTCGACTGGCATTGTCCAGTCCTTAAACGGTCCAACCCCGGTGCACTGCGGTAGCAATATTCCCCAGGGGTGATCTGGTATTGTCCATCCATTGATATGTCGTTTAACTACCACCTCGAACCGACTTATGCAATCCGTGTCTCTGCTTCTTCATCAAACTCTACAAATATGAATGACTGCATCGATCTATCAAGAACGCTGCAAATTCTTTCACTGGGATTTATTATTCAATTTCATTCATTTGGCTTGCATTCATGATTTGAATTTCTTCTAAGCTTTGGAGTGTGCGTGTTTCACAGGTGATAGAGCGATTATTGAATTTCAGGAGGCACACAAATATGATCAACTGATCAATCCAAATAGGTATTTTGGTTGAGAACCGATTTACGTGCTCTATGCATGTCTCCTGACATTCACAAATCGCTCTATCACCTGTGAAACTCGCACTCTCCAAAGCTTAGTAGAAATTCAAATTATGAATGCAAGCCAAATGAATGAAATTGAATAATAAACCCCAGTGAAAGAATTCATACCAGAATGCTTCAACCCGTTTATCGGCTATAAACCCTTTTAGAAGTTCACTCCAGCATCCACATTCACTACATCACTAGGTTACTGCGATCAATAAAAAAAAAACGCTGTTGTTTTTGTTTTGATTGCAGTAACCTAGTGATGTAGTGAATGTGGATGCAATGTTGGCAGCATAAGATCATGCCATACATCGGGAATGGTTTGAGCTACAGACCTGGGGAGGGGCTCATTCGATTCCTCATGGAAAGTTCTTCAAAACAAGTCCAAATTTAGGCCACCTTGACTTTTTTTGAGGTTTTTAGGGATTTTACAAAACTTTGACAACTCTTAAAGGGCACTTTAAATTAAGTGAGAGAGCTGGCTAAAGAATTGGGGCGTTGTCCGACCAACATGGATTTTTCCTGGAAATTTCAGATTTTTTGCTCCAGCCGTTTGGGAGAAAACGTGCATACGGCGGACGGACGGAAAAATTTTTATTGCAGATTTGGATTCTACACCCTATGAAACGTAAACCATGAAATTTTTAGGGGGGTTAGACATTTTTTTCAAAGGCCTTGTAATCCTCTAACTTCTTGTGGAGGTGTTGGGCAGTTCTCATAAAAACTACAATGAAATGTAAAAGCTAAGCAGACTAATCAATTTTCCGTTCCAATTGAATTTTTAGATTAAAATCACCCGAAATCTACTTCCCAATTAGGGATAATTAGGCTCTCTTCATCCAGGTCGTAACGGCTCATTTACGGTTGTAAGAAAACAGTATCTTATTAATTCAAATTTACAACTGTTGATTTCGCCTTAAAAATACCTTATTTTCGCGCTAAGTGAACGCGTGAACGTCGTCATTAAGTTTGCCAAGAAAAACATGTGCCAAACTTTTTTTTTCTGGAAGTCAATTTTGGGTGAAAAACTGGGGTGGCTAACTTTAGCAAATCTGCGAATCTTGCTACAAAAACGAATAGCCCAAGGCGTTTTGAATATCGGCAATATTGGAATTTTGAAGAATTTTGCTTTTTTTACTCCATTTCCACTTCTCAATTCATCTCGAAAATTTTTCATTTAGCATTAAAAAGACAGAAAAATTAATATTCTTCATATGGTATCCTAAAATATGAATTGTTAGGTACAATTAAGGAAGTTGAGGAAATTTTACCGATCTAAGGTTGAAAAGAACAAAAATATTTTAAATGTGGAAGAAGAGGACCATGAGTTGTGAAGAGGCTTAACGTAAAACTAACAGGTCAGGAAAGATGTTTAAAATTTTTAAATTCGCCTAAAAGAAGACGATGAAGAGGGGAATTATGTAAGGTTCGTTAGGATAACAACATATGTTTGTAATTCACAATTTGTTTGCCAGTGAAAAGTTGTTGTCAGGTTTTGGAATAAGTTGAGATTGAAAGAGATCAAAAATGATCTGCGAGCAAGTTGATCTGCGTATTGTTATCTGGTTATTTTACTACTTCTATGTTTGTTGGCTCAGGTTTTTCAGTCATAATGAACTGAAAAGAACGGTGATTTATAGAGTGGGTTTTTGTTCTTAGAAAAGTTACAAATCTTAGGGTGATCATTTTCTTCGGTTTCATGCTCGATTCCATTCAAGTTGAGGTTTAGGAGATTGGTTTTTGGTGTTCTGGGATGTATAGGTTTAGGGCAAAAGCAAAATTAACTCTTCCGATGATTTGCAGATTATTTAATTTGGTTTCTCTTACAATGTTTCCTGATTAGGACAAACGGATAATGTGCATTGGTTCTTGCAGTTGTCATGAACTTTTGCAATGAATAATTAAATAACGCCTAATGAATTTAATGAATAAATAACGCCTTGCAGTAGAAGGCGTTCCACAGCAATATTCAACCCTACGCATTCAATTTTAAGCAAGTGGCAGAAGGATATTGGCACATGGCAGCCAATTGAAAAGGAGAAAGCTATCCGCTGAAATATAGATCTGAATCAAAGCAATTTTTGGACCTCGATACATCTTTTTCGTTTGTTAATGGTGGGTTTCTCGTCTGGCCACAAATGAGCGATTTGCTTCAAATAATCGAGTAATAATAATAATTCAACACTTGGAAAATGGAGGACTTAGCTGTGTACGGGATTTTGCGGGTGACAGTTTGATTTTCTTTATTTATGTGGATTAGGTCTAAGTTTTTGCGCCGATTTACCTCTAATTTAAAACTGAATAAATTACCTAGCTACAGTCAAAGGTAGATCGGCTTAATACTAGAGCGATACTTATACCAGAGGTAAAAAACAGTGTTATCACTCGAAACTTCATCTCGTTGGGTAGTATTTTGCCAAAGACTATTTTATCGCGCCTAGTAATTTACCCCATTCTTTACTGAATTGCAGGCTCCAGGATGTAGTGTGCATACCAATATCTAGGCTCCGTTGCCCAGGAGTTGCCATTGGTCCAAGGATGATTGGAATAGAACTCTCACTGCCTCCACGATCGACCCTTTGTTCGCCTACATAAACATGAGCCCCTGTTTACCATATAGTTACAGCGTTTCTTGCCGTCAAGCTATTGTCGTTTAGCATACTCAATGTCACCGTGTTAGGTAACCGATCGTCTATGCAGACGAAGTTTCACCAGGTTATTTCCACTAAAACTGCGGTGGTTTAATTTAACGACCACCTACGATTAATGGGCAAAAACAATTCCAGTCGTCATTGCACATGACTTAGAAATTAAGTAGTATAGCCATAACTTTTTACAATATCACGTGTTACAAAAGTATACCTAACGAAGAAGTAAAATGAACAAACGTCGTATTACAGTGCATTTGGAAGAGTCTACAATAGTGAACAGTTGATCAAATTACAAAGAAGTGTATGTAGAAGTACAAATTTGTAAATTAGAGACAGCTTCAAGCTCATGATCTCACTCAACTTCTGACTACGAAAACTTTCCGGATATACGTTCGGGAGTTCTCGGCAACTTTTGGCTGAATCCTCTGTCCCTGAACGCTTGTACTCATTTTATTAGCTCGGTACATGTACCTTCCTTATCCTTTTTTCATTCATGTAATAAGTTGGACGAGTAATAGAACTCATTCCAGTTTCAAATTTCATTATGAAAAGAGGTAATTTATAACGGATCGTAAAAGATTTCAAAACGTATGAATCTACTGTTGATGTTATCATGTGATCTATGAAATAGTTACCAATATGTTTTATTGAAACTGATGAGGTTTTGGCCGTATTTCTCGATGAACTTTTAGCACCCAAATAAGTAGAGTTCCTATAAATCTAAAGCAATAACCTTAGATGCTACAAAATAGCTTATTTGTTGTAGGAGGACGTTAAAGAGAATAAACGTTGAATAGTATATCTGATTGGTCACTTGGGAATGATTTCGTTGACAGCAACGCTTGGGAACAACTCTTCGAAGTATAACTTTTCATGTTTTTTTAGTATAACTTTATAATTTTTCAAAAATATTTCAGTTTTGCTGTTGTTAAGGACTAGTTTTAGGAACACAGCCCTTATTGAACTTTCCCTTTTTATCAGGTAATTGCTGGTATATGTGTGTTAGGGTACCTTCGATCGGTGTTTCCAGAGAATATCTGCCCTCCCGATCGGAGGAGGATTAGAAGTAATTTAGTCGGTGTTACCAGTACCGTACTGCCCTCCCGACTAAACCTCCAAGAAGTGTAGTTCGTCGTTACCAAGGAGAGATCTCGTTGCCCTCACGGTACACTGTACGAGGAGAGGATCCTTGACACTTCGGAGGTGCGTTACCGGATAGCTGTGATCCGCCCTTACTGCATCCTAGATGAAAATGGGAAGAAGGTACCAACTGACCTAGTTAGTAGGAGAAGTTAGGTTACGAGTAAGAAAGCAAGGTGTTCTGTTAATACTCCCAGAAGGGCTTCCATAAACTGTCTGACTTCTGCCGAAGGGCTGGTCGTATATATACCGCCCCGGCTCGCTTCCGCTCTTCCGGGTTTTTCCGAAGAAATCGTCCGTTGGGGGTCACTGCTAACGGCCGGGGAAAACTCGGCTTGGTGTGCTGCCGTTCTGGTACCTTTATTGCTTGAAATGATGAACTAACATGTGGTTCCCACAGCTGTAATATATAGATTGTCTTGTGGTAACTGTCTTTTCAATCGGCGGTTTGTTGGATGTGGGGGCAGGTTGGCTGGAATAGCTTCCATTAGCTGGATGATGTGATCTAGCATGCTGTTGCGTATTTTTCCATATATTTCTTTGATCAGTGTTGCAACCTTAGAGATGCCGAGGTCTTGATGGATCGTAGTGTTTCGGACATACCATTTTGATCCTGTTATGAGGCGAAGTTCACGGTTTTATGTTACTTCAATCTTGTTGATATGGCTTTTCGGGTCTGATCCCCAAACTTCGCACGCGTGGAGCCATTTCGGTCTAGCATAAAAGCCTTTTTGTGACCAGTGAGAACCCCAACAGTTCATCTAGCAAGTGCTTGATTTGGCTTGTTCTAACTCCACGTAGGTTGATGTATGAGACGCCTGGAGGAAAAAGACAAAAAGGTAGGAAGATGTCTCGGCGACGATGTGGAGGAAGATCTCTCCAAACTTGGTGTTAGGAGATGGAAAGAGAAGGCCAAGGATCGAAAAGAATGGTCAAATGTTGTTGAACCTGGTTCTTCAAGGACCGTAGTGCCATTTAAATAAAGTATTTGATATGGACCTCCCACGTCAGATTTGGATCTAGATGGATTCCTGGTTGATGACTGGAACGGACTTTGGGTTCTTCGGAAGTTGAGGTTGTATGGAAGTTGTTCGCGGCAGAGGGTAAAGAGGAATGAAAAGATCACGTCTAGTATTTCCGCAAATCGATGAGGCAATATGGCTCGAGGCTCGTAGACTGGATCCTCAAGAACTGTAGGAAACACTTGACCATCACTGCTGTCCTCATATACCACTTTGATCAATCAGGTTTGAGGAATGAGAACTAGGGGGTCAACTCCCTGAGGAACTGGAAGGGATAAATAGACGATTGCGTTTTTAATGTGAACGCCGCGTACACTTGTGCAAAAATAGGAATAATTTATAAGGTGAGTATCACGAAAATGCATTGACCTTGTCTTGCCAATAGTCCACAAAAGCAGGCTTCAACACAAATACGAAACATATTGTGAGTAGCCCAGGTTTTATCCTGATCACGGAGTCTCGTGCCAAAGTATGCGAAGTACGCATTTGTCATTCCTCATACCTTTCTGCTGATTTGATGCCAGCAACATAACAGAAAAGATCAGGAAGATTCAAAGTACTACTTAGTAGTACTGCCACTTAGTACACATTACGAAACACTATGTAGGATATTCAGGCTAAAGAGGACCCTGGAAGCCATAAACCTGGGATAATTGAAGTTTACAGAAGTCTGATGGGTGATTCATATTCTCAAACGTGTGGTTCACAGAGAAATTTCGCTCGATTGGGGGTGCCAACTCACATAGTCCGGATTGGACCGATTTTTCCGGTTTTAAACCCTAGATTCTCAAGGCAGGTTTGTACGAAAACTGGATGTGATCGACAGAAAATTCTAATAAATTTAATCTCAGCACGAAGAAATGCGTAAGAAAATAGTTTTCAATCATCAAACACCATGCTGACTTGTGATATCTACTCGTTCCAGTACGACCCATTGCATAGGCTCGACGTAGTTTCGGTTCTTTGGATTTCTCGACTGCCTTAAAGATCGTTTTTGGACCGTTATGAAAACTACTTGAACCGTATGGCGACTTTCTCGTGTCCTGGCCTGATGTTACTTACGATCCACCCATCATGAGTCTCGTTCTTTTGTCATTTTGATGGTCCCTCTCTGTTGCAATCCCCCCGGCGATGGTAGTCGGCTGCTTTCTCAGCGTTGTCATCCGCGAAGGAAATTTTATTGAGCCATTATCCTTCGAACGTCTATAAATAGACGATCGCTATCTTCCTCTCACGCTTCGTTCGCTCTCAATTGCCCGTCGTATAAACAACAAACCGCTGCAGGCTGTAAGCGGAAATATTTTCATGTACTAAGACTCGAATTATAGTTGCAACGTTACCATTTCGTTCACGAATGATAATAGTCGTCTTTCGCGAGAATGGACTTTTTCAATTTAATGTTCAAGTAATGGAAGTTTACTCGCTCTTAAAGCCATATCAACCTGTGACTGAGTCACTTTTACAAAACTCTCATAACAACTACTGGTCAAAATCGGGCAACTGAGAGTATATATATATATGGATATTATGCCGCTCACTACGGCTTATGTTAAGGTTATGGTTAGTAAAAGACGGCCTCAGTAACTACTTTGAGTTTAACGACCACAAAAACCTTCAGTTGTAAAAATAAAACTTAAATGGTCTGCCCTATTTATTACTTACTCATTTCGGATAGTTCAATTCGTTACTGCTATCAAGATTCATACCTCATAACTCTAATGGTGAATTTAATCAATGAACTGAATGGCAGTTTTATTACCTTTATTTTGTGTACGTACATAGATAGGAAAGAATCTCAGGCGAAGAAAAACTGTTGGCATTTGTAAGAGTTTAAGGTCTTGGCCTGAAGTAGTGTTGAACAGTTCCAGGCAGAGTTCCAACGTGGCAAAGGAAGGTGAGGTTTTAGTGGGTTTGGATCATACATAACCTGAAGAGCGGTCCCTTCTGGGTATCTTAGGAGATTTCAACCTTAGGATCTTAAAGATTTCCTCACCTGCCTACCGAAAAAAGGTCATTCCTTGGTATTGGTCTGAGGAACTGCTACTCGAACTGTTCCAAAGAACGCCATGGGAACCCACCTGGGTCCTCTCCCCTTATGTCTTCCTAGGCTTCTGTGAAGGTAAAACGTATTCTTACTGTGCGCTTAGCAAATGGTTATTATTCGTACCTTTATGTATTCATATCTATTACCCCCTGCTTTCCACACCCATCCTACCTCTTCCCTTACAGAGGGGTTCCTCATACCTCTCACAGGTATGTCCTATCAAGTCTGTGAGATAGATTGATAGAGGGCCACCTATACAACGAGCCGACAGCCTCGCGAAAATACGCATAGACACTGACACTGTATGAGAGTTCTCAATCTCCTGAAACCCGTACCCAACACCTTCAAAGACGTTTTGATCTTATATTGATACCGCTTGTCTCTCTGATCCATGACACAAGCATAACATCCACAAACACCGTCCAATTCCGACGAGATTACCACGAATTTGAATAGAAAGTCCACTATATTATTCAGGAATTACACAGTAATAAGGAACTCTGAGCACGGACGACTGTTGAATCCTGAAAAAAGTCAATCTTAATTTATTTTGTTATTTGCTACAAGCCTTAGATATTGTTGGCCTTGCTTAAGTTGGTGGTTGCACTATTAATACTTTCAACGCGGTGTTGTCAAATGACCATCTAGAATCCTCATGAGGTGGTGTTTCTCTTCATCAGTTCCCCATATACAATGTAGAATGCGTCGTTTCAACCTCGATGTGTTAATTTTATTTTACAAAAGACTCGTCAATAACATACTTTATTTCATATAGTTTGCCCATTTCTGCGCCCTCAATATGGGTAATAACTCTTCACAACCGAACAACGTGATTTTGGAGGAGTTTCAGAGTGTTTACCGCAAGCAAATACAGTCAGGAAGAACAAAATCGTTCAGTCATTGCGGGCTTGAATAACTCGGAGTTTCTTAGTCCACGGGTGATGTCATGTGATATCGTGCCTTGAAAATTGGTATCATCTCATTATTTCACCTTCAATACATAATATATACCCTAATGACCCAAAAATAAAGAGCCAATGTCAAATTTCCGAAATTGAGCACTCCCGTCAGGGGCGTTGGGTCGGGTATCTGGTCCCGCGTTGAAAGTGTTAAATTCTTCTTCAAGATGGATGCTGTTCACTATGGTTTGGTCTTTCCAAATGTCCACACCACTCTTACTCACATACAACTATTAGTGGCCCATCTTCGCAGTTAAACCGCCCTCAATACTTAAAATTATATCTTTTGTTGTTTTATCCTTGCCCATTCGGCTACATTTGACACTAGATTCTCTTCTGGAAGCGTTGTAACTCTACTTTCACTATCAGCTTCATTTGTGAAGAAATCGTCTTTCTATACATTCTCCATTTTGCCATAACGTTATAACCCAGAGCATTATGTTTTCAATCCTTCCGATTATTCCATTTCAATGAGCTGTACTAGTCAGATATTGTAAATTGAGAAGGAGACGTGTTTTTTACTACCTACCAACCTAGCAATCTTTGGTATAAGTTTGTGCATTTCTCTAATACGCAATTGGTTTTGTGTTGCAGGAGGAATGAAGTGATGTAAGGTAATGCTGTCCTACATGGTGCCCTCCACGGGTGTGGAGGAGAAACCACCGCCAGTACCAAAAGGACACCTTCAGCTGGAGCTGCAGGAACAGCAGACGCCTCAGCCTCTGACCAATGGCCACGCGCCCAAAAGGATTATCAAAACCCAAAGCAAAACCTCGACCATCTCCGCGGAGAGCAGCGCCTCTTCCATCAGTTCGGTCCTTAGTGAAGTGCCGGGCACACATTCGGGGACGCCGAATCAAGATCGGCCCAAGCATAATAAGCACATCTCAAATGGCCAGCCTAAACATCCTACTCTCAAGAGGTAAGTGTAATACTTAAGCTTAAGTAGCAGATCTTAGAACCAAAGCAGTTTAGTTGTGTTGATGTTTGGTTTTGAGTTGTGTTCCTGAAGGCTCCCCATTCTTCCCACTCTGACAACCATCATACCTAATACAGAGAGCATTCAACCATTTTTTAATTCTAAGCCCACCGCTCTTTTTAATATTACGACAATTGTGGTTTGAATGGAGGACGTTAGTTGCATTCGCTGACTATATGTCAACAGCCCCAAAATTATTTAAAAAACACAAAAACCATCGTTTTTAACATTTCAAAATCCTGCCTCATATGGTGGAAAGAGCTGCTTTAGTGGGTGGGTTGGTTTTGGCCTGTAGTTGAATCAATCAAATACAGACTCTACGGATCTTATTATACATTTGTAAAAACTGATCAAAGGAGGCCATCAAATAGGGAATCTTGAGTAGGGGTTTTATCAAAGGGATTCGTTCCACGTTCATGACCAACTTAATCACCCGCTCAATCAATTAATGTTAAATTAACTATAGTTTACTATGAATGTTGAATGGTAAAATTAATTACCAATGGTGAATCATTTACTAATAATGTTTCGCTAACTCAATTATTCTGAATAGTAGAACAATAGAACAAATATAACGATTTAGAAATATAGGCAAAAAAATTGAATCAGTAGGTATAGTTCCGAATAGAAATAACCTAACCAATCAACTCTATATCGCTCGGCGCTCATTAACATTTTCAAAATTGAACCTTTATCAAAACATATGTTTTCTGAACAATCCCAACATCTTCAACATGAGGGGAAAAAATTATTGGTACTTCCTCCTTAAAAAATTCACGTGGACTCTGCGTTCCTAAGGCACACCTAGAAACAGTGATGTAATTCACTGTGTTTCGAACAATTGTTGATTTAACCAGAGGTCGAAACTGCCCACCTGCCTTGGATTATATTATTCAAATTATTATATTCAAATTAGCTGGTGAAAATGAGTGAGGAGGAGAAAATCATCATACGTAAATATGAATCTAGCGGTTAACTAGGATTTTTATGTATAGAAGTGATTTCCGTGAACAACAAATGGCAGATCAACTTCACACCGATGGAGATTAGCAGGTTGTAACGGTGGGGGCCATGTTTGCCTACCAAACTTTCTCAACACTGCCACCACGATCGTATTTTCTCATTAAGCACGGTTCAGGCCAGTACATAGAAATGCACTAGCAGTCTTTCATTGGGTTAGAAGCCAGACATTAACTGGGAGTTGTCAGACAATACTGGGGAGGTATTTATTATACCCTATCAAGTACAAGCAACGGAACTCACGCCCATTTATTGATTACACATCCAAATCTGATTCATTCCCATAAATGAAAATGTCAACCGAACCATAAGAATGTTAGTAATTGGTGGACATGCTGACAAGTTAGTACTCATACACAGCCCAACGTATGAATTCTCCTCCGTCGTAATAAGAAATCTTGAAATTGAATGCCTTCAATCTTCCGTTTGGGAATATATAACTTGAATCTTAACCTTAACATTTCACAATGCTTCTCATTCCATCTGAAATCTTCATTCATGTTTTAGACATCAGATCTTTTAATTTTGCAGTGAGCAATGAATGCTTTTATTGACATCATACGACACTTTTCACTACATATTCGTATTTATGAGTTAGATGATACTCCAATATCAAATTACACTGTTGCTGGACATTATCTTTTACTAACCTGACTGATTTTTCACTTGGCGAACAAAGTAGTAAAGTAAACGAGGAATTTCACCTTGGATTTCCGTCCGACTACCCGGAGGTGTCGTGGACGTCGCCTGCCGTCCTCTAGAGAGGATCGGAACTAGGTCTGACGATTTCGCTCGTGGCATCCCATTGCCTCACGCCCCTGGGTTGGGAGCGATTTGGATTCACGTGATATCGAGATCAGAGGTGAACTGTCTAACGACAGGACAGGTATACAACACTTGATAGGATTTTGGCCCTAATCATTGGTCCAATGATGTTTAATGTCCAGTGGTATAATCCGATTGAAATTAAACAGCCAAAGGACCGATGCCTTAGCTCCCTTGGACAACCTGTCCCCCTCGTTTGGTGAAGATTTAAGCTGAATAGCTCACTTTTATGAAACTTTTCTTGGTTATCGTACACCGTACTTTCAAACTCTCGGTTTGATGTTTTTACATTCTGTCTAACATACTTGTAACTATACCACGTAATTTTGCCTATACAAGAATTGGGGGACTCTTAAGTCTTAGTGAAGGCGTTAAGGGCTGCGTATCTAAGTAGCCCAAAAGACCTCGGCCTTGAGGTCTTGGAGGCCATTCGACACTCTTGAATAAGTGAAAGATTGAATTGTATAATAAGAACATTGTCCTCAGCTTTGGGGTTGCACTTTCACGCATGTAACTACATCAATTTCATCTGAGAAACAATCAATTTTCTCCTCGTCTTTGTGTTAGGTTGATATTCATCTTCGTTATCGTTTTTCGCGAAGCTAGCGCCCCAGGCGGCACTGGGAGACCACCGTGATAAGAAAACGAGCCAGCCTACGGCGTGAATACTGATTGAATGTGTTGGATACGAGATGGGGCACGAGATAGCTTCCGTGCTAACAACTATTATTCACCGGGGGTCGTTTAAACGAATCATCGTTTCAATCTGGACGAACAAACTACTCACGATTGTGAGAATAACATTGTTTCACCTACTAATCGAATTCAGGTGACTAGCAGCGTTTTCAGTTCCATTATAAAATCAATCCCGCGAGGATGCTAACAACTACGATTCACTAATACTCTCCATCATGTTGTGCCATTCATCCTAGATCAATTTTTCATAAGGCAATCAAGAGATCCCATTAAAGAGGTCCTATCCTTTCTTGAATGAACTACTCTTCTCTAATAGGTTGTTCCATGAAAACAAACAATCCTATACAAAACATACATTTTGAAATTGCGAATTATGGCATATCGGTTTATTGCGGTTTATCACGGTTTATTGTTTACGACTATTAAAAGCGGTGCGAAGTGGTGCAAAACGCCCAAAGAGAGGCAAAAAACCCTTTTTCATTGGAATATATCGTGGAAACTTGTTACCCTAATGTTTTTCGGAGTGTACTATCCAAATCCTAAGACAGTTATTGTCTTATTGCAACCCAATTTTGTGAAGACGGTATATCAACATGTTAAAATGGGTGAATTCGCAACATTTTCCCGCTGTTTTTACGCTATGAGCAACCCATTTTATCAAGTTCCAGGGTGAGTTCATTGGGCGAGCCCAAACGCCCACGAATATGTGTTCCACATTTACAATCGCAGCCCCAAAAAATGCCCAAAATTGCATTGCTTTTCACAAGTGGGGCATGTAAAGTGTAATTTTGAAGTACTTTTCCAGCGCTTAGACCATTGCGACTGGTCCCAGATCTCTAAGTGGACTTAAATAAGAGAAATCTCAATTTTTAGCTGAAAAACTTACTGGATCATGGTAGGTTGGTCGTAATTTTAACAAGAAAGTTCAATAAGACGAGGGCTAAACGTATCAAAAATAGTTGTTCAACTTTCCTTGTAGGAGTCAGCACATTCGGTGTCGGATTTCGGGTACCCATTTCTTCTTGCCTTTTAGTCGGATTTCTAACTTAAAAAGCTTGTTTAAACTGTATGAAAGTACTCGATTATAAAGGGTTATTATTGAAAATAATAAACTAAAAGGAAATTGAAGTTGAACTAAGCACTTTTCAAAGTAAACACCTTCCTTCTCTCAGCGATGACTGATAATGAAGAATGTGGATGTAAATTTGGGATGATAATACATTTAATTAGTCATCATTAAGACTAAATCAGAGTTCGAAACATGTATCGACACATCATTCGAGTGAGTATTTAGTTTGTAGGCGTCTCTCAAAGCACTACATCGCACATACGGGATATGGCTTCAGTTAAGCCGCTTAACACGATATTTAAAGATCCGATTAACGTAGCAAACGGTCAATCATAAAAGTTGAAATATTCATCAACGGAGATTCATCAATTACCTGACATCACCTACACTTCGTATAATCACATCCCGATAAAATGATTTCGCCAATTACCGCACCGGAAGGCCGAATCTCACTAATTGGATGTTCTCCCTCCATCAGGAAATAACAATTTCATCAAATTCCCCCTCTCGCCGCAGCCTCAGCGATAATTCACGGAGGTAAAATCACCCGGGCATTGCATTTTCTACCGGGCCCCCCTAACTAATTGGATCAACTCGCCTAATCAACTTCAGGAAGCCCAACTCCTTTCAGTATTTGTCATCATCACCTCCGAACAAGATTAATCTATAATTAATCGTGGTGCGTGGAATGATTCATTTGAAAGCGCAGATAAGCACTTCAGAGTTAGAGATTTTCTTTATTTGTTGATTTGTTGATCATATTGTTCACGCGAATCTTCGTTTGAACCGACCAATTGCCAAGAAAACGGCGGGCATCGTCTTCGACAGGAACCGAACCAACGCGGAAGGCCCTCCTAGTTAAAAACCACCGCACCGGTGCCAAGCAGGTTTTCCCCGCTCACGGAGGGAACCGGGGCGGTGCCCAGCTGCGTAAAATGAATTCTCTCTTTCGAAAAATTATCCTTCCCGGTGGTTTTTAACTAGGAGGGATTTCACTGTTGCCAATGGTTCGGTTAATCCTGTCGATCACGCTGATGCCCGCCGTTTTCTTGTAGAGGGCGCCTAGTTTGAATTAAAATGAGGAAGGCATTGCTGATAAGTTTCTCTCTCTTTCTCCTAGTTTTCTTATTTTCCGAAAGGTTTCCCATTTATAGTGTTCATTTGTTTTGTATTCTAGTTATTGTTCCTCCTCCAGAGCTTTTTGAAGGATGTCCGAGGTAGTTAATTTCCACTTTCTAAGGTCAATGCTACGTCAACGGGCCACTTTTGCTGTCTGCCCACTTCGAAAGTTCAGTTTCTATTTTCCTAGTTCCTATGATGTTACCTAGTCATTTTTTCGCACTTATATTTTTCACACATATTTTGTATGATGAAAATGGTAAATAAGTACCAGAAAAAATGGATAATGAACCTTCTTCTCGCACGATATTGTAAATACCTTCATTTATCCTCGTTTGTTCTAGATGTGGAATAGCAGGTTGAAAATTTACTTGTGTTTGTGTGGGGGGAGGGGGTCTAGTCAAGCACCCCAGATAGCCCAAAATATATTTACAAACTAAAAAAGTGTATTCTAAATGAATTTTCCGTCGTACAGAGTAATCAAGGTAGTTAGTTGTGTGGGTTAGAATACCTTTGGTCATCCCCGTTCACGTGAGGCACCACACTGGTGTCATGGTCCAAAAAAATTCACAATCGCCCCCTTATGGATCTAATGATCCCCTAATGATTTCTTTACAATCCCACTTCTTTCACCAATTATATTCCCGATTCGTACCCTCAACCAACTAGAAGATTTTGATTTGTTTTGTGATTCGGTTAGTTCTCTAAGACGAGCTCTTGAATAATTTTCCTTTTTTTTTTGTAATATCCTGTATTTCTGTTTTGTTATAACACTACCGATTCATGTTTTATTGACTACCATGGTTAGCGGCATTATTATATAATTAATTTGTAATTGGGCTCTTGCCCGTGTATAAATGAATAAATAAATAAACATTTTTATATACATTTAGGAAGACATTTTTCGATGGAAACCGCACTAAAAATTTTTCTCATTTAGGGCTAATGTCTTGGTTTTTGGTCCTACGTTGAGTTGGAAGCGCGGAGGGAAGGCCCCAGGTCGCTGCCCTTCATCCGAATTCATATCCTAATTCACCAAATCCGTGAACCCGCAGTTCTCTTCCATCTTCGAAGCAATCAATCCGCTCTCCTCGAAACAACATTTTAACACGTGCGACTATTATTTTCGAACAAAATTTCTGATTTCGCCTGGTTTTCCGGTGAAATAGTCGTTCCACTGGTTGTAATCTGAACGAAGCTGTATTGACATAAATCCTATCACGACACAACTGAGGGGAAACGCAAAACTCGATGAAGATCGCCGAATTCTATTCGCCGCTTTTCTACTCCCTTAAGTGGGCAATATAATCATGCGTGCATGCAAATAGTTTTATATGAAGCGTGCGTATTCTGCGAAACAGTAAGTGTTAGCAGCGAAAAATTGTACTGACTGAACTAAAATATGAACCAAAACTACATAATACTGAAAACTAACTATTCCAATAAAATCTATTGTACTTATGTGCTACGTAACTTTTCTAGTCGCTCTTCAACTATTTAAATATTTGATTGTTCTAATAAATCACCGCGAAATTACCTCCTATCATACCAACCAATACTATAAAAATAACTAAGGAATCTTCAAAACTATATAGTCTTTTACACGAACAGTTATGCATAATACAAGACCTCAAGTTTGGTTTCATGCCTTGGCTCAGGTAATTCTACCCACATCATCTGAACATTCCTCCATAAGTAGAGTTTCTTGTTTGGGAATGTGAATTGCCGATTCAACCCTGTCAAGGAGTTTAGAGCTTAATTTATTTCGCCAAAATTTGGAGAATTTTCAAACATTTCTTCAAGTGGTAAGTGAATGTTGGCTAAGTCCTAATTGAGTTCCCTTTGATTTGATATAATCATCCCTAACAATTGTAGTGTAATCGAGATGCAAATTAACTACAAATAAAAGCAGACATCTGCAGACAAAAGTGTATGTGGAAGTCCAGATTGTCTGAGTACACATGAATAGCAGCAATCTTTGAAAACCGTGTAATTTTCTATCTGTAAGTCATCGATCCTCCTTTATAACTATGAAAAAAGGAAATGGAACAAACTCATTGTTAGTCCTTCGGGTTTCATCCTCATTGACTAAATTTATATGACTATAAAGGTGACTACATTCATAAAGCATCACGAGCTGCGTGCAAAAGTCTGAACAATATGGAATTACTGTGAGTGGTTCGTAATCATGAATGAAAAGGAGGTGATGGAATGGATTAATTACTCCTTCCAAGAGTTGATGCGATTAGAATGCAACACCCAAAGTGGAATCTGCATGGGTCCATATAGCCTTTACGGGAGTAATATCAGAAAACAAGAAGTACAACTATCCGTATCTGTCATACATGGAATTTAAGCAAAATTTCATTTAGTGTCCATTAATGAACTAACATTTGAGTATCTTTAAACTAATTTTATTTTAAGCTCTGTAAATAAACTACTCAACATTTGAAACGTACCACCTACAAATCCAACGGTATCCTCCTCCCAGGTAGTCACTGAGTTTAGTCACGGGTTTGGTTTTGTTATCGAAGGCTCGAAAGAACAAGGGGAAGTGAATTCAACAGTGCAGCTGCTGAAAAAAATTTTATAGAGCAAAATTGGACGTAATTCAGCCGAAATGAAAAATGCTTCTGTCAGTCAAAAGAGAATGAAACACAATAACTAAGAAAATGGAGAGTGAATGAACAAAAATTTGTCTTTAGTAACGAGTTGGCACACCTCGAGTTGAATGACTGCCTCTACTCTTCTCGGCATACTTTCAATGAGTGAACGAATGAAGTCACGAGGAACATCGTTCCATTCCTCAATAATCGCTGCATTCATCTGTTCCACACTGACGGGATCGTCACCGCGTGACCTTACGCGTCTCTATTTTTTTCAGCAGCTGTACTGTTAAATTCACTTCCTCTTGTTCTTTCGAGCCTTTGATAACAAAACCAAACCCGTGACTGAGCGCAGTGACTACCTGGGAGGAGGATACCGTTGGATTTGTAGGTGGTACATTTCAAATTTTGAGTAGTTTATATAATGATTGGTGTGAGCTTGAAAGGAGCAGGATGACGGTACCATGACAAGTAGGAAGAAATTAGCAAAGTTCTCTGTTACATGAAATGTCAATATTGAAAAAATAACGTAAGGCGCAGAGTCGTTGTTTGCACCAAACGTTCTGTTTGCTTCCGTGTTGAGAGGAAAACTTAGCGGGAAACTGGGTCAATTTAAGGGCCTTTCGTGACGGATTTGATGTGTGCTCAATCGGTTGAATCAACACCCGAACTTCTGCAACACCCGAGTGTTGAACTTGGAGAACGGCCCCAGCAGCCCAATAAACTCCGTAGCCCCACACAGAATAAATACAAGGTGAATGCTTTAACGATCGCGAAGGAATGGCTATTTGCTCAATTCCGAAGAAACGGTTCCCCAGAACCAGAAAACAAGGCGTCACTTGAATTAAATGTTTCCACCAAACGATATATGGGCGATTCCTAAACTAGGTGCAATTTCGAGTCTACCACCTGTGAAATTTCACTCGTTAGGCTTACGCTCTTGATTTTTTCCCTAATTACACGTTTTGATGGGTTCTTCAATAGCCTTTGAAAACAGTAAGTCCAATCGGTTTTTAAAGAACCGTAAATAGGTAATTTACCTACCTGTTCACATTGTCGTGGTTGGTCTAAAAGTGAAATAATCGACTCAGCAGTTGATTTTCATGCACCTATAAATTTTCTATGAACGCAATTTCATCTCGTCCCAACGGCCACTCATCGATTAACTGATCCTCTCGGAGATGATATTTCAGGTCCGTAGGTTTATTGTTGACATTGTTGTGATTGTATCTAGTTCTATTTTTTTCATGACCAAGATTCCGTCCGATGCATGTTTTCACAACTTCGTTAAAGGCTGTAATTAATGAGCATTGGAGGAGCCCTGCGACATGAGATTCTTGAAGTTGAAAATGACATTGTCGTGGACATTCCAAATTACCAAAAGACTACGGCAATGTCAGAGTGCCACAATAATTTTAAAATTAAGTAATTACCTTCTTTTTTACCAAGCTTATTATTTTAGTGTATCACTACCTGGGAATCCACCTACTAGTTCAGTGACTGCGCAACTTGTGGTCTTACAGGGTAAGCAGAATGGGGAGATCAAGAATTTCAGGAGAGGAGAGATTAATGAGAAAACGTGTTTCCGAGTTTTATTTTTCTTTATAGTTTCATATTTTGGTTAATGTACTCAGTTACATGGGGCTTTGGACCATAACGTCAGGAATGAGACAATTACATCTCTCCTGTTTGACTCAACACAAATTTTCATTTTCGTTACCAAGCTTTTTTCTTAGCGTGATTTTTGTAGGTTTACCTCTGAGATTTCGCAAAGAACCACATTTGGGTTGGGGATATATATCAGTGTAGCCACCATAGGTTTAGCAACCGTCCAAAAAGGGTACCCAGATTATGGTGTTGGTCATTGGCTGAAAAAGGAAAAACGGATTTCCTAAACCGAGGCTTTGGTATTAGGTTTTTCGCCTTATCTACTATAATGAAATGAAGTTTATGCACACACTTCAGACTTCTATAATAAAATCAACATTATCGAAATTAAAATCAACATTATCCTCGCAATAACGTAACATTTCTATACTTGCAGTGTTAAAAGGTCAACCATCAAGGTTAACGGAACGGAACGGTTAATAGCTGGTTATTATCTTCTTTTTTATACTTTATTTTTTTCTTTACTTTTATTTTTGGGTATTTTTTACATTACTATGTCTTGTTTTAGAATATTTTTTTATTAGAACTTGAAAAAAAAAAAAAAACAAGTTTAGGAAAAAACGAGCAAAATTTTCATATATGATGAGAAATATGACAACCAAAATATGATGTTCATTGAAAAAAAAAAAAAAAAAAAAATGTTATGACAGTTTCGGCCATATTTTTTCTTTTTTTATACATTATACTTTTTTTAAAATTATATTATACATTAAACTTTGAAGACACCAACTTCCAATCAAATTGCATCTAAAAACCTGTGCATATTGGGAAAAAAATATGGAAATTTGACCGAACCCGAACTCTTGTTATAAGTTCCAAAAGAGAACAAGTCAATTCAATGAGTTAATTTAAAAACATAATATGTTTTTATGGATAACAGTGGAACAAGGAACGATTGATGAGGTCTATATCATGGATGGGTTAATAGGTGATATCATTTTGTTACTATGTCCGAGACATACTAAGTTTTTCGGTGAAGGCCGAACAATTGAAAATATTGATAGGTACGTAGTTAATATACAATTTAAATTATCATTAATTTCTAGATGGATTAGTTCAGTTGCCAATTAAATTTCAACAATAGGCCGATGGTTTTGAACTGCCTTCTGACCACTAGATGTTTTGTATTGTCTAACTGAAGAATAAGATGGATCGGTTAGAGTTTCTCTTGTTAGGATGATAGAGAGGAAGGCTGAAGGAGAAGATAGGTGGTGGTTCCAAGTCACAATAAACAATAGCTGTCAATTTGACAGTATGCGTGGCCACGTTCCTCCTAACGGCCTTTGTTTATTTCCAGTTCACCGTTAATTTGTTTATACTTCTTTTAACTTCCATACAGCTTGTTCATGGAGAAATAAATGAAACCTGTGAGATTAGGCTAGGACACCTCGTAGGCCGATTCAAGCAGTTCATGTAGCAAAGAGTATGGATAATCTAAAAGTTTAATTGCACCAGTAAATGGGAGTTGAAGAGGAAAATATGTTCACCGATGTAGACCAATGTAGAGTAAGAAACTTGTTGCATATCCTGAAAGTAAGTGGGTACAGAAATAGTTGTTCGCTTTTCAGGAGGCAACCTATAGAATGACGACCAAGAGACAATCCAGAATATCCGTTGATATAGTGCTGGAATTATCTATGATAATTAACACTTAATTCTACCCCCAAAACCTAATTTACTATTTCAATAATGCTAATTTGAAATATATAAATTAATGGTGGATTGGGTATTTTTATGAATAACAAATCGGATTGGAGTTGATATAGGTTTATTTAATCTGATATAGGTCCGATATGAAATCAAGAGAGAATTTGAGTTATATTAAGGAAACCGCAAATATGGAGGTAGACTTATCAGTTGAAAGACGGCAAGGGATCGACTGATCTCTCAACTTGCCTCTCGGGGAAGAGAGCGCGGAGGCGGAGCGATGGAGTATCGGCTGCACTGTTAACTGTGATTGGGTTAAAAGACGTAGCGAGTTTTGTTATAACGATTAGGTAGATAACTTGGTCAAACGAGGGTCAATTGATGGCATACCAGTTGATATTCGATTATTCAATGACGATTTTTATTCAATCATTGGTATTATCGGTCTCTTTGGGTTAAAGAGTATGGAAAGGGCGATAAGGGCAATTTTATAAAGAAATTCAACCGGAACCGCCATTTTTGACGTGGCTTGCTGGTTCTACTTCAAATAGAGGGCTGATTGTTCAATTATGGTTGGGTTCAATGTCGGTTGCGCTGGAATGATGGACTGAGTGCTGCTTATAGGCAGAAGCACTAAGTCCCTTACAGCCCTTCATATTGCCAAGCGTGTGAGGGTGCATCAGGTACGTAAGAGCATATGGTGATGCTTTGCTCTGTGTATCAAGATAAGATGCTGATAATGTTCAATGAAATTGAGCCGTCACAGACAATGCATTCCAATCAAATTCTTGGAGAGAAATTTTTTTTTTTTTTTTTTTTTTATACTTACAAGTTTTTACAATGACTTAAGATTAAAAATAAAGCGTGTACGTGCTGCTTCTTCATTTATTGCATTCTGAGTGGGTGAACATATTTTAATTTTATAACTTGCAGTATGTTGCACGGGTAAATGTACCTGTCATTGTATGAAGCTAGTAAATGACTTTAAAAAAAAACCTCGGTGAATCTTAGTTGACGATGTCAAATCTAAGATATTTTACCTTAATTTGACGAGAATAAGAGCTGGAAACAAAAATACCAATAACTGCTCACTTAAACACCTTTTCAATACACAAACTTACCATGATTGCTACCATTGCTTGGAAGTTGGACTATGACAAAATTTGTCATTTAATGACGTCCATGTCGTTGACGATTCAGATGTGATTTCGTTGCACTCCCCGCACAGGACGTCATGTCACCATTCAATTCGAACACCCTTGTTACTCAACAAAACTAGGAAGTGTATACAGGAATCATTAACTTTCTCAAGAAAATTCTATATCCTTCTGAACTTGACATATTGTACTTCAACTCAGTGAATCTTGTAATTGCTAAATGTAGTTTCAATAAGTAGCAAAAATCATTAAAAAAAATAAAGAAAGAAAAAACCCTATGAATTCTTCAATCCAATGAATCATTAAAGTTCACGGGTCCTTGTCTTAGGTTCATATGCTATATCTTGTCGTGTTTATTCTGAATACATCTTCAGACATGAGGATAATACAGTGAAGTTCAGAGAAAACTTGTAAGAAGTAAGAAAACATGTTGCGAAGATCTTGAAGGAGATCGACAAGTTGGTAATCAATTTGAAAGCGTTTAAAATTCTGGTTTATTATTTCCGGCCAACTACGGTGGCTAATTACCTTCCTAACGAATTCATCTGAGTTTTCAACAAAACGTCTTCGGCGACTTAGAAATGGGGTTAGTTGGTCCCTTGCTTTTTCAGTTAGTTCCATTTAAACCCTACTGACTAAAATTAAAGGTTTAAACTGAATTACATTTATATGGTTAATTGCGAACGGACAAATTCAGCGGCCACCAGTAATAGCCAATGCTGGGTTGTTATAACTAAAATAACCTGAGTAATTTTGGCTATTAGTAATTCCAAACGCGACTTTTGTTGGGTGGAAAGTTATACCTCCTTAACTACGACAGGCTGTACGTGAGGTTCATTATATAAGACGAACCTTAGTGCCCAATTAGTATTTAACAGGTTGTTTGGTGCACCTACCTTCATTTTAAAGGGTGTTCAGAGCCAATTCATAAATACTACTGTTATTACAACGAATAAGATACCTAAGTAATGACGGCAGTAACTAGTGATTATCTAGAGAGACAACTAGAGATGAATTAACAGCATGAGATGTGATTTGCCGTGGCGCTTAACTACATATAAGCTCTCCAACGAACGGTGAATGACTTTTGAACGATTGAAAAAGAACAAGTTATAGTTCCCTAGCAACGATTCGCTGTACGAGAAAAATATTTGATCACCCGTATCAATCAAGAACAACAACATTCCATACTCAAATCTAAATCTCCTGAGCAACAGACGAATATTAGTTTTTAAAATTGCATGGATTATGTCAGCTTAAATTGCGAAGCCGTATTAAAAACGTGGTATTTCTGTTTGTTCTACGTCTGAGGAGTCCAGTTTTCCCAAAGCAATGATGCTACTAACCGACAGAAATGGGCGTCCTCTAATAACGGAATGGCAGGATTGGCTGGCAAAGTCTGCAAGTGTTGGAATAACTCATGATACGTAAACAGAAGTGTCTCTAAATTTATCATTGATCTCACTACATTTCCGGGCAAATGTCAAAAGGTTAGGATGAAACTATCGACAGAATATATGACACGAAGAGATGGTAGTAAGTGCGGCAGCTTGCACGAGTGACAGCCGTAATATCAGTGAAATGAAACAGTTAGGAATGTAACTTCTAGATAGAGGTAAATAAATTAAAATAATCTCATATTTAAGATTAGCATCGTTTGGATCTACGAGGGTGATTAAAATATAAACGAGAGCTAGCCTCCTCGCGCCAGTCAGTATTAGGGATGGGTATCGTTGAGCAAGTATCGATATTTTGTACCTATAATGTATTGGAAAGTTGGTATCGATACTGTATTGGAAGGTTGGTAAGCCTCGTTTACATTGGTCAAGTTACTTGAATCAAGTTAACTTGATTCAAGTCAACTTGAATCAATTTTGGTGTTTACACTATATGAACGATTTTTGCAAACTTGAATTCAAGTGGAGAGTTGTATCATTCCCAATAATTTTGTGTAATAATTGTTGATTAGTTTTATTTTGGCTCTTACCACATCCAAGGTGATGTCGGGAAAATTGGTTTTCAATTGGTCTACCAAACCTTTAAATCCGGCATCTCTTAAACCCGAGTTCCACAGTACAGGATAGTTTTCGTACACCTCCAGGAATTCAATAATTTGATCACTTGTCCACCTAACACTTTTTGAACTCATTTTTAGAAAGATGCTTTTAACATAAACAATAACAAAACAACACCACTCAACGTGACACTAGATTTTTAGGTTAATCCTTGAAGCAAGTGAGCTTGTATGTGTGTTTACACTGGTCAAGAGACCTTCCTACTTGTTTCAAGTGCAGCCAACTTGACTCCAAAAATCAAACATGTTCAACTTTTACTTGACACTTGAATCTAGGGGTCAAGCACTACTTGAACGAGGTAAAAATCACTTGAAGAAGCGTTTACACTGTTCAAGCACGGTTCAAGTTACTTGACTCCAGTAAACTTGATTCAAGTAACTTGACCAATGTAAACCCCGCTGTACCGATACTCCAAATATCGGTTAATCAAAGTATCGATATTTATAAACATCGAGTATCGTTTCCAACATAAATTTTTCGAAATTGAACTGCAAAAAACCTTATCGTATCTACTTAAACAGGACAGAAGATAAGACAAGATTTTGTTTTGATTTTTTGAACCTGCGAGAGGTAAGGTAACAGTGACAGTAGGTACTATCCTCCTACTTCCTACCTACTTCTTCTTATTATTTTCCTGTTTTCCATCTAGTACCTACTAAAGCCACTATTCTTTTACATTACAGATTCCATTAAAAAAGAAAATTAAGAAAATCAATTAAAAAAAAATATTGAAACCAATTTTTTTAAGCTAGTGGAAAAAAATTTGCCGATATTTCGAAATATCGGAATTGAAGTATCGATACTCGATATTATTGGAGAGCCCAGTATCGATACAAAAATATCGATACTCAACGGTAAAATATCGATGTTTTGAAATATCGGGTATCGATACCCATCCCTAGTCGATATCCATCGTGACGATGACTAAGCAGGAGGTATTCTCGTCAATCGCACAACGTATTGTGATCAAGTTTCTAGCTACAGAAGGATTTGAACCAGCCGAGGAGCCTGGAGAAGAGACATTATCGAGAGTAAGAGTGTTTGCATGGGACAAACAGTTTGGGAGGGCTTGAAAGTGTTGAAAATGAGAGCCATGACCACAGACCCCACACCAGCATTTCATTAACACGGTTGCTACATCTTGATTTCTTACAGGAGTTCAAAAAAATAAATTATGCTTATTACTGTAACATTTTTAGTAAAGTCAGAATTGTATATCGCTGCAAAAAGCGAGACCTGCTTGAATCATGAAAAATTGGTGCAACTGAGTTGGAAGACACTAGAACATGCTCTTATAGTCCATACCTGAGTCCCAACGGCTTCCACCTGTTTGATCTCGTTAAGGAAGCTTTGGTAGGTCATAAGTTCTACAGAGATGATGAGGTTGAACTCTATGTGCGCGTTTGGCTACAGAAACGACCTGACTCTTTCTATACGGAGAGCATTAGAAAATTACATAACCGCTGGAGAAAACGTCTTTTCAAATCAGGAAATTGCGTTGAAAAATGAAAATTTTAGTCTTGTTTATACTTGATTTACCCTCGAATGACAGTTTTGATCTGTACAAAAATAGCGGACACAGACAAACAGACTCGAAACCAAAAGATAGAATCATCTCGAAAATCGTGGTTCCGATTTGAATATAAGCGAGAGTACAATTCTGAATCATTAAGTTGAAGATGAACTGAAAGGGCTCCAAGTAATGTTTATTAGAATCGGAAACTATTTTCTCAAGCGTGTCCCCGATGGAAGCACCTGGCGTAACTGACAGCACACGAACCCTCCGAAAGCTTGTGATTGATACAGCTGGAATTGAGGGGAGAATACCTCACGCAACGTCTGGTGAACATGACTGAGAATCATTCGACTTTGTTCAACACCGAAACAGCTCATTTTACAGTGAAACAACTGATTTCGGTGATAAGACCTTAATTTCGTTTCGTACCCTAATTTGTTCCAGTTACATTCCATGGTTACATTTGAATTTGAGATGCAAGGAGTAGTTGAAGTCTTTCATTGGGGTCCGGACAATTGCGCCGCTTAAACTGAACCTACCAGTAGGCGCAACTGACATAGACCATTATCAGTACCATATCAATTGCCCCTATACACCACAACTGAAGTATACTATTGAGTAAACTTCGGGTCACGTGGAATTTGCAACCTTGGATCGAAAGAGTGGGGCTCACGACTTTTGCTGCATTGTGAATTGCGATTTCAAAATCAGCACACAATGTACGCCATGCCAATGTAGAGCCGTCGGGCAACACGGAGGAGCATGCATTAACTAGCAACTTTAAGGCATCTAATTTCTTGTCAACTATGAGCAAAAATACGAGTGGGATGTAGTGCCCATTCTCACATTCGTGCACGGTAAACGATTGTGTGAAGAACTTGGAGCTACACTTAAATGTTCCATCGACATACATTACAGTCGTCCTGGCCAAAAACTGCAAATTTTGCTCTGTTGTGAACATAATCATCCCGTCAGAAGCACTGTTGTGAAAAACGAAAGGCTCACCGTTATGTGTTTTTGGGTCCATCGCACCAACACATTCGTGCACTTCCGATGCATTTCACGGCAACTTTTAGCGTTTGTTGGATCGGGCGCGATGAACAACTCGGCTAATCTACAGGGTGTCTTCTTTTGTCTTGTTTGTTTTGTTTTTGTGATTGGAAAATCGTCTTCGAATGAATGAAACAACTTGCTTGGTCGTTCGTTGATTTGGTTAACCGACTTCCTCTTAACAGAATTACTAACTTGTTGGCGCCAAAGGACGGTCTGTTCGTCTGCCGTATGGTTGTGATCCAAGGAACTGTCGACAACGAGTAATCACCTAAAGAGTCATATTTCGCACCTTGCCTTCGTAGATCGGCTTAGTCATAATCCTATTACTCAGGCGCAACTGACCTGTACCCCTTTCTTTCCTTGGAAATAGGAAGAAAACTGAAAAGCTATTATTAATTCCATATTCGAGGTGCGTAGATTTGAGTCCTGAATGTTGTTCTGACACAAAGCGATAATATCATAACATAATCATTATTTGCGATATGGTGACACGTGAGGTTCTATAGTATATCCTGACTATATGGCCAGTTGCGTGTCGTTGGTGCTTGTTATCTATACAGAGAATAGGTTTCATAAAAACATTAGAGAATAAAATACATGTGATAGAAGTAGACCTTAGTGAATACTGACGAATGTTTTATGCTGTATGCAGGACTGAAGAAGTCCCCATAGCGGGACGAAACGTTTCCGAAAAATAAAAATAAACCTATTATACGCTCCAATCTGATGTCTTAAATGAAAGTGGTCACACCAAAACCAACAACCATGACAAAAACATTACTAAATTAATAAAATAACAGTTAAAAGACAGAATCACTCTTAAAATCAAACAAATTAATTTAGTGCCTCGATAATAATATTCTTACTCCATGAGATGGTTCGATGAACAGGATAACATTCCTACCTGTTCCCAACGAAATGGTTCCTACCCACGTGTCATTAGAGTTACATTTCATGGCCACTGGGTTCTGTGAAAAATGGTTCATTACCCAGTTTAAAGGGGCGCATAGCAGCTTCATCAGCGATCCAGCTCAAGGAAAATTCAAACTGATGTGAAAATAGGTTGAGAATAGGTTCTCTTATCTCAAGAACAGTCAGTAGGGTTGGCAATATAAAATTAATAAATATCGCTCTGGGTGACAGGTATCATCTCATCACGTTATGGTTTGAAAATCAATTATAGGGACCAAGGTCCTTTGAACTTACACCTCATACTGTCATATTGGAATGTTTTTGGAGAAACTACGGAGCTATTAGGCTGTTCGGAAACCACGATTTTTTTACACCAGGAAACTGTGTTTTTTATATAGAAACTTCCCTGGTTAGTACCACTAACAACACATATTAATAATCCTCTTCCCTTGGTAAATATCATCAGTTTTGTGAAAATTGGTGGTAAAGATGGATATCATCCATACATTGATGCAGAAGTACGAGTAGGTACCTGAAGAAAATCGAAATTGATGTGTTCTTATTGTAAAGGAAATACTGGTAGTCCATGATTACCTCGTGTAATGCGTTCATATGATTATTGATGCCCTCATTGATTCAGTTAGTTTGATATTTCAACACACAACTGTGCACTCGAAAGTATAAAATAATTAGATATCCAGATACCCACTTATCACGTTTTGTTTTGAAAATTACAGATATTTAGTGCTCTTTGAACTGCTTCTAGCGTAATGTTTTACCTTTTTTGGAGAAATGAGGGAATTTTTAAGTAACTGCTTCAAATCGCAGTTTTTAAGCCACACAAAACCATTGTATTAAATACCAACTTATTCTATTTAATTGAGACTCAATCAATAGTATGGCATGTCTGACTACACAGTTCACCTACTCTCCTTCCATAGCAAATATTATTCGTTTAAAAGAGTATTGGTACTCAAGATGAATATCATGGCCACGTGTACAGAAGTATTTGAATTAGCTAGTGCGAAGGAAATATCGGATGTCCAAGACTATCTCTCCATACCTTCATGGACATTGTTGTCCTTACATGATTCCGTTAGTTCCTCATGCTCATTCGTGTTCGCTAGGATGTGAGTTATACACAGGAAGAGTGTGACTCCCTTGCTGCTTCAGAAGCATTACCATTGGCAAAACCGCACACAAAAATCATGTCAACATACTCACTTGTGGAATACCTACTCAACTGAAAACGAATCATCGCAATCAATCGTAAATGAACAAAAACAATAGCTGTCTCTCGGATCTTCGATTATCCTGACTTTGGCTGGACAGCTTGGAAATGCCGTAGACGCTGATCACAAACGAACGTTTTCATTCATTTTCATTTTTCATTTTTAAATATTTATTTTTTAATTTAAATCTTAACAATCTTCTTTAAACTCTTTGTATGAACTCGATTTAAACCCCAGTATCTTACCATTGTCTAACAACTGGATAACATGTTCGAGTCAATCAACATTTTACTAAAACTGAATTTGGTCAGAAACAACAAATTATCAACATTGCAACAACCAATGCTTCAGCCAAATCAGATGGGGGTTGGTAATACACGGCACAAAGCAACCCCTCCTTCAAGACCGGGGGGTCGTGCGGGTCATTGCATATCCTTGCCCCTGACCAAGACAATGCCTCCTCCGTAGCTTTCGCAATTTTCAAACATTAGGTCTTTTTTAGTGATACAGGATGTCCCAGGACTTTCGCACAATCCGACTCCTACGTGTTCTACAACTCATTTCCGACTGCGATGAGTTACATTCATCTTCGAGACTTTTGGAAAACCTCAATTTTAACAGAAAACACACGTTTTTCTGCAGTTAAACGCCATTTTCTTGAAATATTTTCCATATTTTTTTAAACCAAAACGACTTTACCGTTGGAAAGCTGACAATTCGGCGCACGTTTTACCAGGCCTGCACATTCTTGTCAAGCATTCATGGGGTTTCTAGGCGAGATGAAAAACAGGCGATTTCAAGATTTTGACAAAACTGCGCGCAGCAATCGCACGTCTTCAATGGAATTTAAAAAACGTTTTCTTACATCAAATAGATAGAAAATGTAAAGCTCTTTCCAACGGTGTCATCAAATTTGAACTATCTCCAAAATTGAGGGAGTTATGACAGTTTTAATGACTTAAGAACGAAAACACGAAAAAAATCTTAAATCGCGAATAGCTCGAAAACGTCCTCTGGCAGATTGCTATGTGGCATTTTTGGTCGGAAATGAGTTGTAGAACACGTAGAAGTCGGATTGTGCATAACTCCTGAGACAATCTGTATATTAGCTTTTGAGGTCAGCGATGGTGGTACGAGGATTTATAAATAAAAACTTACCACCCCGTGCATCTCTTTATTCCCCCTCGAGCAACATCTTAACTTTCCAGATAATCGGGCCAGAAAACCCTGCAGGTCGCCATCTGGCACCCTAACTATAACCGTGATAAGTTTATTCCTTGGGAATCGCGGAAGCCATTTCCAGTAGACTAAAAAAGCCAGCCGTAGATGGTGAGAAATTATAAATAAACGAAAGCTTTTATTGCAGCCCCCTTCCTCAGTTTAAAGTAAAGCTCCTGAAATGGTATCTGTTATGTGAAAGTCTAATTGTTGTGAGCTCATGGAAAATTAAAGTAGATGGTTAAATTTTTTATTCACTTATGCTCAATTATTTAATTGAACGTTTTGAAGAGCTATACGTCATGCTTGATGTATCAGGATGTAAGTAGTGATATCCAATCCTATGTTATTTGAACCGAACATTGTAATATCGAATTTGTATTCTAGTCGAATTAATGAACCAATCGGCAGCATCTGGCAGCTTTCTGCCGTAAATATTGTGAAGTTGTAAATGGCAACTTTTAACTTGTAGTTGATATAGCTCAATAGCTCATTCTCCAGTTGCTAACGGTTGAAATTCGGAGTATCAGCTCTCATTTCCTCACCGGTAGTGACGAACGTTTCTGAAGATGAAGATCGGAATGGCAATGAGGAGAAGTCAATGGCCCAAGAGGTACACGATACATGCCAACGAACCTTCTAATAGGATCCATCTTCCGGATCGAATGGGTCTCTTAAGCCAACTCATCTCTATCAGGGTCACACCGCTGCTGTATTCATTAATAAGCATATCCTTGCACGCACGATAATATCCACTGAACACGTTCGTGAATATCACTCAAACATAAATGATAGATAAAGCATGTACAGGGCAGTCCTTAATTCCGATTTTCATACGATTTTAGTGGGAATATATCATGGTTTTGCTGAATTAACAACTGTATGATGGACTATAAACCGCTCTCACCATCATCACCATCACGAAATATGAATTGCTCTTATAGTGTAAATGTTTCCACTACGACGAAACATCTGCTTCGAGAAATAGGAAAGCAATCGAACACACAAAAAATCACAATAATTGATCGAGAGTACTGTAAATGTAACCGTAAATAGAACAGTTCATTTCTTACTGCATCACTCGTCCAAAATGACGGTCCAAAATTCTTGATTATTAGCACATCCAGACCAAACTTAAAAATAAATTACCTTCTTCATTTTTTGTACACAAGCAAATGAAAAATTCCCGAAGTTTGTTGCAAAACTAGATTAAAATTGAGATAGGACAAAATAAGAATCACGAAAGTCTAGGTATTATATTCCCTGTAGCGTCGTCAAAATTTGAAGAAAAAAAGTGGTATTTTTATTAATAATTGTAATCGCTTACTTCCTCCCCCCCCCCCCCCCCCCTGAAAATTCATAGCAGAGGGTGTCAAATCTGCAATAAAATTTTTTCCGCTTTTTTTCGACGTTTGTTGCATATCTAAGTAATTAACCCCTCCGATTCTTCTTGCCCAAAAACCTCTTTTTTCGACGTTTGTTGTATATCTAGAGTAAGAAATTGGATTCGAAATGAATGAAAGAATCGCATGCGATTTTTTTTTTTTTTTTTTTTTTTTTTTTTTTGTAATTAACCCCTCCGATTCTTCTTGCCCCAAAACCTCTTTTTTCGACGTTTGTTGTATATCTAGAGTAAGATTGGAATCGAATTATGAAAGAATCGCAAAAATCGCTAAAGCGTAAAGAATACAAATCGGTTTCAAAGACTCTTCCTTCTAGAGAGAGATGTCTTGAAAAAGTTCAAATAGGGAAATGGTTGATTTGACTTGAGATGATCCATTTCTCAAGGAAAAGTCGAGTATGACTTGAGGAATGGTGAATTTCACTTGAGAAATGTTGAGTTTGAATGAGAAAATGTGGATTAGGACTTGGGAAATGCTGAGCTTGGGTTGGGATCAACTTCAGTAATGATCAATTCCATTTGGAAAATGATGAACGTAGCTTTAGAAATGTGAAGTTTGACTTGAGAAATTACGATTTCTACTTGAGGAATGTTGAGTTCTTATTAATTCAAATTTAGAACATAACAATGAAATTTGAGTATGTACACTTTTCAGCACGATTATTTCCATCCTTTTTCAGGTTGATAAACTTTCTTGATCATATTCTGGTATAAAATATTAATTCTACGATCATGAGTTGATTTTCGCAATCTTTATTGATTGCTTATACTGATTTTTTCGATGTTGGACATTTTATAGTGCTCAAACAACATGGAAGCCATACGAAAGCTATTAAGCTGCAGAAGAGTTCACTCAAACTCTATCGGTTTATTATCACGGAAAGTTTTACGGTTCTTTTAAGATGATAAACACTTTTAATTTTACGGTGTGCCCAAGGTTGTCTATTCACTGACGTTTTAAAGGCGTTAGGTAATATTGAATCTTGAAATCTCAAAAGAGTCATTATAAATATACATAGAAAAGATTTTTAAATTGAAATAAGGTCTACTTTACAATACCTTAACTATTTTCAACTGGTACCATCAGTGTCTTGTATTATTGAAAGAACACGTGAAACATATTCAACGATGAACTGCAACCTCCTCATCGTTATCATGAACAACATTTGTCTGATTTTTCAAAGTTCTCTTCGTTGTCGGTAACCCGATCTAAATGTCAAACAAGCTAATGGTGGTTACTCTCCCTGAACCACCCAACTCGATTCTCTCTCGGCTTCTCACTTCTCTCATCATATTATCGATTTTTCTGAAAAGTCAGGCAGGAAACGGAAACGAAACAGGGCAGAGAGAGTCATCAGGTCGCTAGTGGTTCGAATCTACCTCCATGTAGATGATAAACGATGTTGCCGAAAGGACACGCGTCGTTCCTTCCACGTGGAAGCCACTGGGGCATTTTCCGTTGCAGAGATGAAATGTGAAGTCAATATCGGGCCCGCCGAGCTCTGTACACATCCCCACCCTCCTGGTTTTAACTCGTTGACTGAAGGTGGTCCAGACCAACAGAGGGCTGCCAGGAGTTGACTCTTTGTTCCGACATCGATTTATGAGCAGAAAATGGCGGTACGTCATTGCTACAAAGACTCGTTGGATTGACTAACTGAATTTTGGAGTACACAGGATACTATTCTCATGTACAAATCGCTTACGTGAAACTAAAGAACTGATTTACACCAATGAACATCCATATTTACCAACAAGTTGAATTTTAGGAAGGCTCGTTTCACACTTGCTCCGTTTTATCCGAAACGTCTTCGATTCGATCCGGTTTCGTTCACCGCGGAAATTCTCGCTGAAGCCCCACGTTTGCTCCATTCGCATTTGCCTCCAATCGGCCATCCGAACCTGGCAATTGTAATTTAGTTGCGCCCCCCGATAGGAAATTATAGAAATGCACTCAACCAGTACCGCCTCAGTGCCTCTGAATTCGGGTTGGTTGTACCGGGATTAGTGAAATGCAAGGGTTAAGGAATAGCAACGGATTAGTAGAGGTTGTTAACTCAAAGATGAGGAGTATCAACCGAGGAATGACTTTAGGGTTAGAGGCCAGCTTATATAGGGACCTGTAGATTCCCTTTCCCTTGCTGTATGGGTGTGACATTCTTAAGCTATCTTGTTAAATTTATTCGTAGAACGATTCTTAGTCAAATTGAAATAGTAGGTATCCTACAATGAGTTTTGAATTCGTCCTTATATCGCTCTTCTGGTTTATCCTGTAATAATGGGGTTTCCAATTAGTTTCCAGTTTTTATAACTTCCTTTGTCTTCAAACTTCAAGCAAAGCTCTATAACAAAACGAAATTGAAGATTTCAAGCTTCCACTGTTAAAAGCACAACTCGAGCGCCATCCAATGGTGATCGAACCAAAAGTGAAAAGTGCAGTGTGGAAGCTCCATTTCTTTGTTTACTCTAGACCAGAATCGTTGTCGTTTTGATACCAAGAGGAACTGATTCATGTTGACTGGGTATTCAGCACTAGGCGGTTCCCAACAGGTTCCTACAATGGCCATTTTCTTAATAGTTCGGTCGCAACTGAAACCTAATCGAACCTGAGCAGTCGTGGATACTTGTGTGAAACCCTCCAACCAAACAAACCAACGATTAAAACGGCGATGTTTGCAGCTCCGCTGAAACCTGTGCTGAACTCTTCAAGTTCACTTTGGATTAGGGCATATCAATTCCACCAATTTACTTGGGAAGACATAGAAAATGACATTGCAACTGCATCAATTTACTTTGTAGTTCTTGGGAGACAACATTTCAACTGCGCCAGTTAACTTCGTAGTACCTTAAAATAGGCACAAAAACTCCTTCGATTTACTTCGAAGTTCTTGGAGAACGGTATTGCAACTCAGGCAGCTTAGTTGGTAGCTTGCGGTACAGGAGACTTCAGATTCTCCAGAATATTTTGTGGTAACTGGAAATAGGCAATGCAACTCCACGAAGTGTGGGATGATTGAGGTATTCATGAATATTTGAAGTCTGAGACTGCTCCCAATGAATTTTATCACTTAAAACTTAATAGGTTTAGCGTCCCTATAATTTTCATGAACGTGAATATTTTCAAACGGTAATTTTGACTGATCCTGGTCAAATTAGAAGGATGCTTGGATCAAACGTTCGTTCATTAACGTTGTTTGGAGTTAACTTTGATGTTTGCATGAGCGCTTGTGAGGTCAGAAATGTTTGAATAAACCCTAAATTGTCGGAATGGAATCGATTACTGATTGATTAACTGTAAAGGTGATAACTGTAAAAGTGAACAACATAAGCAGATAAACACGAAATATATGCAATGGGTCTGCAAGAAAGTCTTCATCTATCGGAGTCGTCCAAACACTCAATCTTGGTTGTTCTAAAGCTGGTATCGGTCATGGTATTTTCCAAAAGGTGAAATATGGAGAACTATTTGTGAAAACGCCTACAAAAAATCGTGACTGGGCACCAAGCTCAGTATCTACTTTTTGGAAAAAGGTGATGTAAACTGATGATTTATGAAAGTGTTTTATCCAAAATTATGGTTCAGACAAGAACTTCCAGCCGAAATCAGATCAATAAGCGTTCCGTTAAATTCTCTGTCCATTCTGTGGGGGGAAATATACACTCACGACGATGGCCGGCATCATTCAACGCCCCTATCTGTACTCTGGCCGTCCCACGTGGACATTTTTTCCTTTCTTTCATTCAATTCCATTTGATTCTTCCGACGCTCGCGTGTCGCGAATCACTTGACGTCGTCGTTGATAAGGACGAGAATTTGTGCGGCGTCGCCGGGGCGATGCGTCTGTCTCGTCGCGTGCCGATGTCAACTTAACTCGGCCGACGGATGGTCCTTTACGTCAAGATGCGCTACTCCTACCTGTCTGCGCGGGAGTGGGTATCCCATTGATTCTTTCTTACTGGATAAAGTTCATTGAATATCTGTGTGTTTATCGGGAGCACGTCAAATAAGTTCACTCAACTTTAGGATGGAACTCCTTAGATTAGAAACAATTAGAGAAACTGAGAATTAGAGCAACACCATGGATTTTACTTATCCAGCTATAATAAAACTCCTGTACTTCAGGTATATCCTTATATCGAATATCCTCTACAAGTATGGTCCCCCACTTTCTCAAACGATAAGTCTGCGTTTACACTTGACAACCGACTGAAGGGATTACATAAGGTTCAAGTTTCCAATCGAATTGAGTGATTTTGTCAGATGCCCCAAACACATCTTGTTGCATGGACGAGGTCTTATTAAAGAATTTTCTAAAAGAAAACTATATGTTGGAGGAAATAATAATGCCTTAGAGCCACTAAAACCTCACTTTCCTTTCCCACGTTTAAACTCGGCCTGCAACTGTTTAACACATTACTTCACACCCTTGGGATGTATTTAGTCATCCAGGTCCATTGGTAGCCTCCTGTCTCTCCCGTTCTTGGGCGATCTTTTTCGGCAGGATGTCTCCGTTATAGACAACTACAGAGGTCCAATGCTCCTCTCCAATACTTGAGAGCAAGACATGGGTAAATGAGATTTTGAAGGACAGGGAATCTTCCGAATTCTACACTTTGTTACTCTAATTACTCAATCAACCAAGTCAAGTTTACAGAATATTTTGGGATGAGTACCGACACTCTTTTTGACATTGTGAGCGGTATCAGACGGCGACTAAAGAAGTTTTATCTGCTTTTTATCGATATTTTAATGAAATTCAAGTATAACAGTTCAAGTAGAAATAAGTAATATTCAAATTTCACAAAATCTTGATTTGAATAGAAAAAATAATTGAGAACAATTTTTTTTTTTTTTAGCAACTAAATTTACGATTAATCATTTCTATGCAAAGTGCTCAAATTTCAAGCCAATGTTAAAAAAAACTCCAACGTTGAGAGCGATTGTCTGGAATGACTCACACATGTAGGACTACAGATAAATATAGGTTAAATGCTTCAGATTCATTAATAATCTACAGAAATCGATGCTTGAAGGGGAGAAAATGCTCGGAGGATTTTGGCCGGAGAAAATAGAAATATTTAATTCGAAATTGTCCGTCCGAACAACTCGGCGGTACCTAGTGTAAACACCAAAGGAATAATGTTTAATTCCCCTATATCGCCAGATTACGGCCGAACTCGGCAGATTGAAAAATCGGCCGAATTCTTTTTCCTCTGAAAACCGGCCCTAAAGAAATTTGGCTCGTGTACAGTCAGCATCCCGGTTGTTTCAATAGTGGTGGACGGTAAGATGACTTTAGTTTCGATGCAGCACTCGCTAAATGTATTCCATATTATTTAGAACGATTCTCTGAAAAGGAACATTACAAATTTGCGTAAATCTTTGAATTCGAGCTCGTATGGTGAACAAAACATCGTTCGAATAATTTCCTATCACGTTGAGAGACGATCTTAAAAGATTTCGGTACAATACAAAACTGCCTCGTACCGATTTTGTAATTAAAAATCAAGATTTTGGGTATAGATGCTTTCAATAGATATTATCTCGTAACGCACATACGAAACAACTTTCTTGACATTAATGATTTTTTGAACGTAGTAATAGTGATAGGGTTTGTAATATGAAAGTTATTACGTTGTTGTGCTATTTGGTGTTCTGGCGATACCGGATCATGACGGACGACCAAAACAAGCGAATTCCTCAGTGATCAATCTTTCTCGATTTCCACCTACATCCATTTCGTCTAACATCTCCGAGTTGCCATCCCAATATCGTCCCGCTCGTCTCTTCGGATATTTTGAGTGAAAGATGATATTTTCAAGCCGGCCGACATTCACCCCGCGCTATGCAAACACTAAAATCGTTTTTTTCCCAAAAGATGTTTTGGCGTGATGAAAAAAACTAAGTATTTCTTGTGTACTATTGAGAAAGATCGCTCAAATTGATGTTTCTGTAAAAATTTGACGGTACACCTATTTGTTCACAAATTTAGGGGCTTAAGAATTGATTCGCACTCACAAATGTCTTTCACGAGATGGAAATAGTGGCAGCTTTCTATTCACACACATGGACACAAGTCTTCAGTTTTGTTTTGACGATATTACTATCTCATACTTGTTCCTACGTCCTTCCTAAACACAATTTTAGACGAGATTCTGGAACATGAAAACTTGTTTAGAGACAAAATCTGACGCCTACCAACGTTCCGGGTGCTGTAGAGCGTACAAATTCCATTTGTGTAAAACAATGACCTGCGTCGTGATCTGTACGTAATACCGTCGTTAGGCGATTTTATGACAAAATATTGTAACTTTGTGTTGGATAAACCAAGGGCTGGTATTGATCACCAAGGGACTGCTCACTCTACAAATTCTAATTAACACAGAATGAATATGAATGAACGTGAGGGGAATATACATATATTCACTAGTTATGTTACTTACAAACCGGAATATGTTATAAAATTAAAGAGAAAACATTCTTGTTTATATTGAAAACCCTTCAAAAACCCCCTTGAAAACCCCTTGTTTATATCTTTATGTGCAAAATAGATTTACAATAGAAGTTCGCACAAGACAAACAAACATCATGCAACTACAAAGGACCGCAGTTCTGAAAGGCAAGAGCTAACAAAAATTTTAATTTTGGAGAGAAACAGTAGTTGTGGCAATTTGTTCTAGCAAAAAAACTTTAGCACACTACTTCAGTAATAAGAAATGTAGCAAAGAGGAATGGATTAATTGCCCCTTACAAGGGCTGCGGTGATAAGCATTCAAGACCCAACACTAAACAGGGCATTCTTAGCAGTTTCAAGGAACGGAAAGGGATGGATATAATAAAAAGTACAACTCTTATCTACGAATTTTTTAATTTAATGATAGCTGAGGAGACCTTAAAAGGCTACAACGAATGTAGATTCTTACAAAAAAATATAACTATTCAATGGATTACGTTTGGAACGACGCATTTGAGTTGAATAACAGGACTAGGTAGCGGTTCGTATGTTCATGTAAGTACAGTTGGATGACCATCTACTTCCGTGGTGGTGCAGCGGACATCCTGCTCAAACCAGGGGAACCCTTTACGAAACAGGACACACCGATCCGACACAGATACCAAGGAGCATTTGTTTTAACAGGAAAACGCCTATCGAGATGAATGGAATCGTGGAATAAATGAACTTTAAATCCTGGTATATGAGTTTCATGCCAAGAATCGCTCAACAATGAGGGAGTTGATGATGAGTGGAAGTTGACCACTGGGGTCGTTTGGAACGAAACTGACCGTTAAGTAGCCGTGCAGATACAAGATCAACTTCCACGAAAATCGCAATATGCACGACGAATCGGACAGTCTGCATTAGCGTGAACTCAGTGGGGTCATTGGACGTTTGATGACGGCACGTCTGCCTGTAACCCTGGACAAAACTACTGAAACCAAAAACTTCTAACCAAAGTTTAACTATCAAAAATTGCATACCTGTACAGGTTACTTCAATGAATGGAATGAGACGAGGAGGATTGATTTAGTTCATTAATTAGCTCTCCCTAAGGGATAGAAAAAAGAACGTCAAAATGAACATGACTGTGAACTTCCGAGAACATACCAAAAGTCGCCTCACAAGCTATAACGGTCGAATCAGCTACACAACAATACAATTTCAATGGAACTCTCTCTACAGGAAATCAAGTTTGTAATCATTCTGCAATAATATTGACCGACGAGTGAAGGGTTGGTGTTTTATTTTCTAGCAAGCAGTTGGTGGGTGTCTACGTCCAGTCGATATATTTAGATTCTGATGTAATTGCTCGTGAATATCAGCTCTTTTTGCTTATAGAGGAGCTAGTAAACTCCTAGTTTTGTAAACTGAGGAAGATATACTTCGATCGTGCTCAAAGCGTACATATCAGTATTCAGCTAAATATCAGCGATCTGCGTTGATGGACTGTAAAGAATTGATAAGCCTTTAATTTTTAGGGTTTCTTCTTCTTAAGTAAAAGCCCATGAAACTTCATTAAAAATTATTCGTTTCTTCTCTGAGTGTTGAAAAGAGTGTGCAAATACACGCTCGTCGATAAATACGAATTATTTGGAGACGGTGAATGCCCACGTGTATTAGGATACATGATTTGAGAGATTTTTCAAAATGAATCATATAGAACAACCGCCTCATTTGTTTTAAATGTTCAATACCTACTAAGTTGAACATTACCGCAAAAAAAAAAAAAAAAAAAATCGTATTTGCGCATTGTGCGGTTGCGAGGAATATTAGGAAACTTACTGCCGTAAAGGGACAACCATTCTGGTAACAAATAACAATAATTGTTTTATAAAAAATCTTGTACAGCTTTGTTTAAAACTTTATTGTATGGGTCATTTCAAAATTTCGGTCACATTTGGGTATCGACTTTTCTAGAAAATAAAAGTTGAAACTTGATCAATTTTCTTGTTCCTAATCAATCACTGCGGTTCTCCCGGCATATTACCCAAGTGAGCACACATAATTTTGAACCATACTGCTGATACGCCAATTTAAAAAAAAAAAAAAACTATTGTAGGGAGTGAGGTATATACAACTATTATTTCTCCTCTTGAAATTCCAACCTCCATGGGAATCGCCGCTAAAGTGAAGTGGAACAGCACAAATTAGCTCAATTTTAGCTACAGTAAATACTACTACTTTCCTTGCCAAAATCTCACTTGCTACAAACAGATCTCACTCCTTACAATTTAAGGGGCTATTGGCTGGATATTGTAGGGAGTGAGGTTATAGCCTTTCACCGCCTTTACAGGCCACAAATCAATTAAAACTGGTTGAACCAAAATGTTGTCAACGTACTTCCAACAACTAGGTACACTGATTGTTAACAAGTGCGATCAAGTTTCACTTGCCACAGTCAGAATGTTACTGAAGTAGGGAGTGAGAGTTAAAAACCTACACTGCTGCCTCCAGGGATGGTTTTCCCGGTAGAACTGACTGGAAAGGTCTAGGCAAAATCCAACCACCAGCGTTAGGACCATCTTGAATAAGGGATGTCAACAAAACAGAAGCAACTTCATAAACACCCTTTCCTGCCTGTTGGGGGCTACTTTTCAAAACATTGTAGGGAGTAAGGAAAAACCGTGTGACACTGAAATAATGGGCTAATAAGGCTACTTGATTTGATCCAATTTTTTCCCTGAGGCGAATATCCATTGTAGATGGTATGTTCTTTCATAGTGTAAGTGGATATAACAGCCTCAAATAGTATTTCGCTGAGTAGTGACGATGGAAGTTGTATACCTCTGGTTAGTGACAGCTGTAGGGAGTGAGAGATTCGGACTTTGGTATTTTCTCCTGTGGGCACAACTTTTACATACTTTTCCATAGAACATGTACATCCTCATAGGAGAAAAATTTAAAACAGTTACAAAACTGTATTTAGTTGAAATTTGACAGCAATAATGATCTGTGACATAAATGTGACCGAAATTTCGTTATGACCCGTATGGCAATCCTAAAACTATTGTGCAACGACTGTATACAACTGTTCTCGTCGAAAGTGCAGATCTATTTTTTAGCATATTTTATGATATAATGAACTCTATTATGCTTCGGTTCAGTTAATGGAGGGGGGAGGGAGATCTGAACTTGCAAAATCCTGTACATCCCATTACAAAAGAGTTTTCTGGTGTTTTGGCCATCAGTTGACATGATAATCTGGATCTGAGTCCATCAACCGCTGAAATTGACTGACTGAAACCAAGCGTATGAGCGTTTAGACGTGAAACATATTTCACGCCCTAGTTCACAAGAAAACAAGGAAGTGGCCCCCGGTACGACTTCAAGCGACGCAGAACGGAAGATCTCCGTGAAATAGTAACTCAAGGAGCATTGGCTGAGCTCCAGCGCGCTCCGCTGTTTTATCTCTTCCCCTGAGGAGACCCCCCCTGAGGGGGCAGGGAACCGAGGAACGTACTTCACCGTGAGTCAGCCGTTTGGAAGGTAAACGAGCTATTGTTGTTCCGAAAATGGATACTTCGTCTTGAAATCTGCTGTTGCCGACCGCAATATCGCTCGACGAGCCAACGGCTCAATTTATCGAAAAACCTGCTAGTAAACCCTCGCGTTGCAAAATATGAATCCCCTTTTCATCAATAGTTAAGGTAAACAACATTACTGTTCTCATCATTTGTATAACATTTATGGAGCTGACCTACTGGGAATTGGCTACCAACACAAAATGGCTGGAACGACAAATGACTGTTTCACACATTTTCACGTTTTTCTTGTCAGTTCCTAAACCTAAGATATTATTAAATTAAACCGTCGAAATGGTTTAACCCTGAGTCAAAAGATCTTTGACAAATCTCAAACGAAAAAATATTTTAGTACCACACACGGCATCTCTCTTGCCAGGAATGCATCGCTCTTAAAACCAATGGCATTTTCAGATGCTGAACCAGTGACAAATGGTCAAATTTTAGTTTCTTATGAAATTGTAATACCTGAATATGGTCTCAATTAAGAATTTGTCATAATCTAGAACCTACGTTGTTTGTCTGGGAAAGGAGCAACATTTACATCTTGAATATGCTTACCTACAACTTTAGGGCAGTGAGTAGCAAGGTGATTTTGGTTTATTATTCAATAATAAACCATTTTAATCGCTCTGGAAAAAAATTCTAACCCCCCCTGAAAATTTCATGGTTTACGTTTCACAGGGTGTAGAATCCGAATCTGCAATAAACATTTTTCCGTCCGTCCGCCGTACGGACGATTTCTCCCAAACGGCTGGAGCAAAAGATCTGAAATTTTCAGGAAAACCCCATCTTGGTCCGACAACGCCCCAATTCTTGAGCCAGCTCTCTCACTCAATTTAAAGTGCCCTTTAAGGGCTGTCAAAGTTTTGTAAAATCCCTAGAAACCTCAAAACAAGTCAAGGCGGCCTAAATGTGTACTTATTTTTAAGAACATACCTCGAGGAATCGAATGAGCCCCTCCCCAGGTCCGTAGGTCAAACCATTCCCGATCTATGGCCCGATTTATGGTGCCAACATTTGCGTTTTTTGGTTTATTATTGTTTGTTTGTAACCTAGTGTGGTCCGGCCGATAGCGTCGAGTTGTAGTGAATGTGGATACTGAAGTGATAGCCGATGTGTATACTTGTAGTTTATAGCCGATACACGGGTTGAAGCATTCTGATATGCATAAAACGCTGGTAATATATAGGTAAATATTATTCAATATTATTACTGGGGTAAATAATTACTGGGGTAAATAAATATTCTTTCACTGGGGTTCATTATTCAATTGGCTTGCGTTCATGAATTGATTTTTTACTAAGCTTCGGAGTGTGCGTGTTTCACAGGTGATAGAGCGATTATTGAATTTCAGGAGATATGCATAGAGCACGTAAATCTGTTCTCAACCAAAATAACTATTTTGATTGATCAGTTGATGATATTTGTGTCCCTCCTCTACATCAGTGTACCTTTGGCTACATCGTTTAAATTTGGATTTGGGGAAGAAGATTTAACGCAATTCGAGTGCTAATTGACTTGATAAATTATAGATGTTTTTATTGTGGGGGGTATTGAGGTTCAATAAAAAACGCTGCAAATTCTTTCACTGGGGTTTATTATTCAATTGGCTTGCGTTCATGATTTGAATTTCTACTAAGCTTTGGAGTGTGCGTGTTTCACAGGTGATAGAGTGATTATTGAATTTCAGGAGGCACACAAATATGATCAACCGATCAATCCGAAAAGTTATTTTGGTCGAGAACAGATTTACGTGCTCTACGCATACCTCCTGAAATTCAATAATCGCTCTATCACATATGAAACACGCACACTCCAAAGCTTAGTATAAATTCAAATCATGAACGCAAGCCAATTGAATAATAAACCCCAGTGAAAGAATTTCCAGCGTTTTTAGTGGCAAAATTCGATGGTTGGGGAGAGAAACGACTGAAGAACAAAGCAATGTACGATTGTTTGTTGTAATGCAAATATTTATATTTAGGAGGTAATTTGTAATTTTTGGGGTGGGAACATGTTTTAGTTGCTCTTCCTGTTGGACGAATTTCGCCTAAAATTGTAATTAGTCAATAAAACCAGATGAAAATAGTGAAGAAATAATGATTTATGACAATTAGCGCATCCATTTACCCCCTTTAATTATGGCAATTCAGTATTCTGAAATGTGTTTGAATTCCAAACCAAAATCTTTTCAGAGCAAAATAAGAATAAGAATGAATCGATCGAGACTAATATCTTGAACAACTTTTGAAGGGATTGACAATTACCCCCTCCACTCCAACTTCAAGTAGTAAGAGCACAATATCTGGGGTTTGTTGCATAATAACAATCAATCAGAATATAAGAATAACAAAGACAAATAAGAATAACAAAATAAGAATCATGAAAATCGGTTCAAAATTATAACCTGAGTACTGTCGACAAAATTGGTCCTGAGAAAAAGCTCTTTTTTTCATTACCCCGCCAATTTTTCTCTTCCGTCGTGAAATTCGAAATTTTCGGAGTTTGTTGCACAACTAGACGAGAATTGGGATCGAACCTGAAATTAAAAATCGTTTTCATAATTGCATGAAAATGGGTTACGAATTTCTGGCTGGGCGGCGTCGATGAAATTCGTCAAATAGACATACACCTGTCTTTTTTACGGATTTAATCTTATAGTTGTCTGAAATGGGTTTGCATTGACTTTACTCTCGAATGTGCGTCCTCCCTTACTTCCCTGGGTTAATCATAACAGGTCTGCCTCCACTGACAAAGCCTTGGATCAGAGGGACAACCTAAAAAGTGAAAACTGTCCTATTTTATCCACTTTTATTAGCCCTCCATTTTGTATTCTGGCCATTTTGAGATGGCCGACAACTATTTAATGCCTCATGGGGCAAGGTGGATGAATATTGTAGAAGATATGTGAATAGTAAAGTCTCATTTTTATGCCTTAGACTCTTGAAATATCATTAAAAACTACTTATAGCAAAGTACCAGTAGTTTTAATAACTTACTATTAACTATATGTTATCGTAGTTTTACGTGAAACACGTCTCTCGGTTAAACTCTACCACAAAGTGTGCCCGTATTCGTGACTATTGTGGGAGGAGGGGAAAGGGGTCGGTAAAGGTGCTTACAGTTGAAGGGAGAAGTTTATTAAACATTCCTAGCTGTCACCCTCCTTGCAATAACTCTCGAGAGTCGAGTCTTCAAGGGGGTGTTTTCTGAGAGGAACAGGCCCGAGGTGGGTATAAGCTGAACTAAGCTACAGAAATACACCGCTGCTGTTATATTTTTCTTCGTCCTTCGATAAATCTTTTTGAAAAACTGTGTTTTTGCGCTTAGTGAAGCCATGCGTCTCGACAATGCAAAATACGTCGGATTATAACTGAACGTACAAGTAGAAAGTTGAAAGATAACACCTATTTTGCAATGGGTCAAACAGTCACACATAACACCACTTTATAATCCACACTCTTAATATGAATAACATTTGTTGAATGGATCTTGGCATTTTCCACACGAAGAATAAACAAAACACATTCATTAAGATTATTACTACCTATTCGTTTTTAAAATGAACCTGGTATTATTCGATAGCTCACCTGTTAAAGTTTGGTCCTCAACGGGACTTCGTGGCACTCACTTTCATCCCTGTCTTCATCCGGAATATGACCAGTATCATGCTCTCCGGTGATCGTTCATACGGGCCAGCACATTTAGGAAAACGTTATTTTTAATGGAATTATTACCTACTCCATCAAAAGTGTTACCTGAATGATTACCTACTCCAGAAATGTCGTGTTTTCGAGTTTTTGGGCGCCTAAAGGTGGATTCACACTCGCGGTAGCGGGAACGTCAGATCACAGTCAGGTCAGAGTCACGTCAAAGGGGCCACCCATTCACACTGCAAGGTCAGATCACGTCAGGGCAGGCCAGTCTGTTCCGCGCTGCAGCTGATAAAACGGCACGATCCGAGATGATAAAAAATTGGTATACAATCGCTAGAATTGGTATAAAATCGACCCGGCATACTTCAGTAAGAGTTCTGTATTAAGAAAGTATTAAGTATTAAGAAAAAAGGACCTACGTGAAGGACCTACCAATGTGAAGTTAGTGTAATGTTTTTATGTAACTCGTAACATTCCCTATTATTAATAACCAAAAATGTTATTATGTATTATTTTAGGCCTACTTACTACTTCTAATAAATACTTACTACTTTTATTATTGAACACCTACCCACTTTTGACACAACTACTTATAGTTTTGAAATACAGTAGGTATTTATACCTTCTGATAGGTAGGTATATTACCAATGTAACTGGATAAAAAATAAATTACAACCTTCCTTAAATTATTTGAGTGTTTGCCCTATTTACTGCCATTCCCTTGATTTCCTCTGCTCTTCCGAGTACAATGGTTGGGAAAAATCGTTAGATTAGAAAAGACTAAAAAAGAACGAATGCAACGAAATCAGCAAATCAGAAACTAAAATTAGACGAGATTTGACTTCGTGATTCACATTTTTCCGTTCCGTCGGGGGGGGGGGGGGATCACGTCAGGTTTTGATCGCTCGCCGGGCGACCAGACGGGAGGTGATTGGAGGAAGATTTGATCTTGACGGTACTGCTCCCGTGAGTGGAGATCACCCCGTATGGTTTCCGTGGAAGCAATCTTGACGCGACCGTCTCCGAACGTGATCTGACGTTCCCGCTACCGCGAGTGTGAATCAACCTTGAAACGTCGAAAACAGGAACTTTCTGGGCCGCGCGGCGACCACCTATGTATCCCTCCGCCTGCCAGCTCGTATCGGAGAGCGGCCTGCCTCGACCAGTCTTTTCCTGTCCGTCTTCGGGCGGGGCGGCCTCGACCAGTTCTCTCCGGTCGTTCGGGCGTGGCGGTCTCCGGCAGTCTACTTCGTTCCGTGTTCGCGCGAGTAGTGTTTCATCTTCGTCTATTCGGAACATGAATCTTCATGGATTGATGCAATGGAATTGATGGATGGAACATGCAAACACATAGGTAAGTACCCAGTATTTTCATACAAAATCTCTAATAAGAAATCATATAGGACGAGATTACATAGATAGGTGCCGCATGTTTAGGAAGTCCCATGCAATGATTGTTGGATAGAAGGATAATAGATTATAATAATTATAATCAATTATTGGTCTAGGAGAGGTTTTAGGACCAGCTAAGCCCAAAAGGAATAAATAACATGATACAAATCCGTTTCAGACTTTTCTCAGACCAAATTTTTGGAAAAAACCGAAGGTTTTTCTTTATTCTGATAGTACTCCTATTTTCTCTCGAACCATCTCTGTCCTTAAAGTTTTATTTTGCACGTACAAATTCGCTAGTGTGATTTTAGCTTACACTACCAATGAGTTTAACGATTATCCGTAGTTGAACACACACTTCATAACACTTCGGAACAGGCAGCATATCGAAAATAGTTCCCTGATCATACGTATATATTCCAACTAGACTATTCCTTCAATGTGCAAACACGTTGTTAAATAATATTTAAGTGAAGGAATACATATTATCTATTATGCACGTATAAATTCACTAGCGTGATTGTTGCCTACACTACTCATGAGTCTATAACTCATAACTCTATAGCAACAGATTAGTTGGCTGAACAGATCACATGAACTAGAAGTTAATTTCCGGGACAGCGATGCGCACCCCGACCTCCGCGCATCTCATCTGTATCTCGGTAGCTATACCATCACCTAGCTACCACCATCACCTTATCTTTTCCCTGTTGATTTCCTATTCTCTTTCCGTGCTGCTGTGTACTGTTTCGTAAATCAGATCAATCAATCAACTGTTTCCTTTGATGGTGTGATTAATTATTATAAGGTTAGTTATTTATTATTAGTTATTATACGGTCAGTGGCAGAGGTTCTCTCAGGGGGGGGGGGGGGGGCTATGACTCAGACTGCGTCATTGAAATTCTTGGAGGGGGTCCGAGAAAAACTCTTGGGGGGGGGGGGGGGCTAAAGTTGATTGAAACAGTGTTTAACGTGACGACATTCAAAAATATATTACATCACTAGAATGAACGTGCATGATAATCAACCTAGTAATTAATTTGAACATGGTTTGTTTTTCTATCTGAAAATGTATTAATGACAACGACAGTGCTCGAATATTGTCTGTGATTTTGGCGCCTTTTGGATTTTGTTTGGAGTTTTGGAAGTATTCGGTTATCTTCGGGAGGTGCGCAAGTGGTCAGACGACTCACACACGCTGCACCGCGATTAGGTATTCGTTGCTAATGTTATCACTGAGTTGTGATAATTATGATCTAATGGTGTCCTAAATTTTGTATAAGTTTTGTGGGATAAAAATGCCACAAAAACCAACAACTTAAAGTATTTAAAGCTTCTTTTAGTTTTGGATAAAATAAGGGGTGCTTACAAGTATTTTTTATGCGTCATGAAGCTTGAGGGGGGATATCAAGTTTGGAGGGGGGGGCAGAGTCATCAAGTTGGGGGGGTGCGTCATCAAGCCTGTCATCAAGTTGTAGTCATGGTTGATGATTTTGGTGTGCCTACTTTCATTTAGAACATCAGAGTGGAGCGTATATTAGTTTTATTTTGTTGGAAACGTTTCGCCCCACTACGGGGGCTTCCTCAGTCCTGTCATTCAGTTATAAATATGTACAGCCAACCAACACCATCCTGGTCATCATATTTCAATTATTGCAGGAGTAATCTTATCCTTATCATTGCCAAAAAGGTATAGATTCCAGATTGAAAAAAGAAAAAAAAAAAGAGATTTTTTGCTTGAAAACTCATGAGAAAAGAAATGGAAACCTACCAGTGGCACCCCTGCAGAAATAACAGATTTAAAAACTGCAAGGGGAGGCATATAAAACCATTAAAACATAATGCAGTGAGATACTTTCAAATACAGGAATTTATCTAATTTGATGTGTAGATGGTCAACTATGAGTTTCATGACCCCCGGATCAATAATAGCCTCTGCGCATGCGCAAACGTGAAATCCTTTTTACGCGCATAACTTCGGGAGTTCTTGACCAATTTCGATGAAATTTTCAGGGATTGTTTGGTTTGATGTGTAAATGGTCCCCTATGAGTTTCATGATCTCCGGATTAATAGTAGATCTGCGCATGCGCAAACAAATCTATATTACATCACTAGAATGAACGTGCATGATAATCAACCTAGTAATTAATTTGAACATGGTTTGGTTTTCTATCTGAAAATGTATTAATGACAACGACAGTGCTCGAATATTGTCTGTGATTTCGGGGCCTTTTGGATTTTGTTTGGAGTTTTGGAAGTATTCGGTTATCTTCGGGAGGTGCGCAGGTGGTCAGACGACTCACACACGCTGCACCGCGATTAGGTATTCGTTGCTAATGTTATCACTGAGCTGTGATAATTATGATCTAATGGTGTCCTAAATTTTGTATTAGTTTTGTGGGATAAAAATGCCCGAAAAGCAACAACTTTTCAAGTATTTAAAGCTTCTTTTAGTTTTGGATAAAATAAGGGGTGCCTACAAGTATTTTTTATGCGTCATGAAGCTTGAGGGGGGGGTGCGGGTTCAAGTCACCTATGTTTCATGGGGGGGGCAGAAATAACAGATGGGGGGGGGGGCGTCATCAAGTTGTAGTCATGGTGGTGGATTGTGTTGTGCCCAACTTTGATTTAGAACATCAGAGTGGAGCGTACATTAGTTTTATTTTGTTGGAAACGTTTCGCCCCACTACGGGGACTTCCTCAGTCCTGTCATTCAGTTATAAATATGTACAGCCAACCAAAACCATCAAGGTCATCATATTTCAATTATTGCTGGAGTAATCTTACCCTTATTATTGCCAAATAGGCGTGATGTATATTGTCTCAAGGTTCCCCATTGAAAAACAAAAAAAAGAAATTTTTTGCTATAAAACTCATGAGAAAAGAAATGGAAACCTACCAGTGGCACCCCTGCAGAAATAACAGATTTAAAAACTGTAAGGGGACGCGTATAAAATCATTAAAACATAATGCAGTAAGATACTTTCAAATACAGTAATTTATCCTGAAGCTTTTGTGTGAGAGGGGACTGTTGACATTTCGAATAACAAGCAGTGTTAGTAAGAGAATTGTCGCATTACCATTTCTATATTTTATAAATATTCATCACACCCAAACCTAGTTTTTGCAATGCATGAGACAGGGATGGGCAAAATCTTAATCATTAATAAGATTAATATTTTTAATCGCAGGACTATTTTCCTATGAATATGAATAAGATTAAAATCTTAATCACAGAAATCTGTGATTAATCGCTGAGATCAGAGATAAATCGCTGAAATTTGTGATTAATCTCAGAATCTGTGATTAATCACTGAAAGTTGTAAAAAATCATGACAATTTTTGGTAATTGATTGTAAGAATCCGTAATTAATCTGGTTATATTATTGCCTTTAACGTGGTAAATTTTGAACACGTATGATCTTGAAATATTAAGAGAAAAAATATGATGCTGACAATCAATAAAAGCAATCGATTTTGAAAAAAACTCAATGAATATATTAATTGTTGAAATAATGGATTATTTCGGAAACGGTGGTAAAAACGCTCAAATTCTTTCACTGGGGTTTATTATTCAATTTTATTCATTTGGCTTGCATTCATGATTTGAATTTCTACTAAGCTTTGGAGTGTGCGTGTTTCACAAGTGATAGAGCGATTATTGAATTTCAGGAGGCACACAAATATCGATCAACTGATCAATCCAAATTTGTATTTTGGTTGAGAACAGATTTACGAGCTCTATGCATATCTCCTGAAATTCAATAACCGCTCTATCACCTGTGAAACACCCACACTCTAAAGCTTAGTAGAAATTCAAATCATGAACGCAAGCCATTTGAATAATAAACCCCAGTGAAAGAATTTGCAGCGTTTTTTTTTTCAAAATATTTCAAGACCGAACCTGCTAAGATTTTACTAGGGAAAATTCATTAACCAGATTAATCACGGATTCCTGCAATAATTTACCACCAATTGCCATGATTTTTCACAACTTTTTTTTTTTTTTAATTTGCATTTATTTATTGTAAGAAGCTTACAACTTTCATATCTTTCACATAACTAAAATAAATTTTAATGTAAAATTGTAAGCAAAAACATCAATCACAAAGTAAAGCATTGCCAAAATGCTACACCCTCTGAAAGACAAGAGTCTTGTGTAGAGGGAGGAGCGTCCAGAGCTACATTTTACCAAACTAGTATAATAATAAAATACAAAGAAAAAACATCTCATCTATTAGGCATTTGAACAAATTTTTATATTCAAGAGTCTTATCTACAATTAACCTTCGTTCTCTAACTTAGTAATAGACAGCATTATAATCAGTTTTTGTTTTATTCAACTATTATAGCTATTAATTTACATTAATATTCATTTTTATTTCACAAACATTTTTTTAACCTTTCGTTTAAATTGCTCTAAATTAAGTTGGCACACTTTATTATCAAAATTAAGTTGGTTGAACGTTTTAATACCCGAGTAGTCATAGCATTTTAATCCTTTCTCGGTACGTCTTCTTGGCAGTTCTATTTGTATTGTATTCTCAGATCTAGTGTTATTTACCATTCTGCTGAATTTTCCTTGAAGTAAGTTGACAACTTTCAGTGGTCAATCACAACTTTCAGTGGTTAATCACAGATTCCAGCGATTAATCTCGGATTTCTTTGATTTATCACAGATTCCTGTGATTAAGAAATTATTCTTATTTATACGCTGTGATTATGATTTTAATCATACTCTTTTTCTGTGCTCAAGATTTTTTAAATCTTATTCATATTCATAGGAAAATAGTTCAGTGGTCAAAAATCTTAATGTTAATCATGATTAAGATTTTGCCCATCCCTGGTATGAAAGTTTTCATGACAGAGGCCACCTCCCGTGTGTCCGGCAAATTATTTATTTGTATGATAATTACATGTTCAGCACGACCCACCACATGCTAGCGCTATATTGAATTAATTTCCCAACGAAATGGATTTGCATCCAGAACGCTCATCCCGATTTTTCTGTTACTGCGATGTTGGACGTCTTCCCACTGTACTCATCAACCTTCCTCCAAAACCTCTAATTTAAAACGTCCGTTTTCATCTCGGGATTTTTCTCATTTCCTGCCGAGCGGATTGCACCCGGCGGACGTCGTGGAAACACCGGGTTTCATCTTATAACCATTTTGGCAAGATGCCTCTCCAATTTTACGCGGAACATAAACTTCGCTCGGCGGCCCAAGTCGCGGCGTTCCAGGTTATAATTACACCGGAGTAAATTCCTCCGTACTGTTTCTCGCCTCCCAAACAGCATCATCGGTCGAGTGATTTATCGTTCAGACAGGTATAGAAGCTTCTTATTTTCGATCTTCTGAGTAACCAATCAGATCATTGGTTTGGAGACATCGTGATTCCTACAAAGTATGACGATGCTGAACTGTTTGATCTTCAAGCAGTCAGCATATTTGTACGCTGTTACTCAATCGGAGTAATATTGGCCGGTAATAGGAAACATCTTAAATACAAGGTGTCAACCGTTGGCTCCTGCCGCAGGCCAAGTACCGATGATTTTTCATATTTTGTTTAAAGTTATCCATAGCTTTCCCAAATCATTTTGAGAATTTTCCAATCTAAGAAACTTTCACTACTAAAAAGGAAGAGGAAGTTTCCCAAACCGAATTGACAATTTTTTAAGGCAATCCAAGCCTTCATTGAAAACAAAATTAGTGAAGCAAAATGAAAGAATATCACTTTATGAACAAATTAACATTGAAATCAAAAAGACAAAATGAACGAAGAATGCATTGTAAATATGATATGAAAAATTGGGGTCTTGTTTAGGGGAAAATTCAGTGAAGAGGGTTCCCAGCAGCTGCATTGGTTAGCTGTAGGAACATATCCATCATCCGATTTTTTCTGTTCTTAACATGAGCGTAATTTCTATGAAGTATTCTTCGTCCCTAAACCCGTAACCAACTATTAGTTCGAAATTGATGAAAACGGCATTAAGTATTTTTTGCGATGCTACAAATACATCAAATCTTCAAATACATCTTCAAATACATTCTTGTGCCAAAGAGCAGCAAAGATTGAGCAAGCAAACAATACACGGTCGTCATTACACCAGGGATAGGTACATCTTAATCTTGATAAAAACATAAATCAATTTCCTTAAATTTGAATTAAGGTTGGGACTGAATATATGGATTTTCCATTTCAAATGAACATCTGGTATTTTCTTTCAATTTATGGGCATACGTAGTATACAGGGTGTCTAGTGAAACTATGGGACAAACTCAAGGAATCGATTCTACGTTTAATTTGCAATCGAAAGTGTCTCGTAGCATTATTCATTTCGAGGCATCGTTTTCCCGCAATTTAATTTCTAAGATTTTTTTTCAGACCTTGTCTCACTACGAGTAAAACAGCCGTAGCTCCCTTAATTTTGGTCTAAACGAGAAAATAAGGTGACCATTAGAAAGAACATAAAATTTCCTATTGCCCTGATATAAAATTAAGTTTTTTTAGCCAGACGTTATTGGTAAAAAAGATGGCCAAAGTTCAAACTTTGAAAATTTTTTAAAAATCATCGTTTTTCTTTCGTTTTTTTTTTGCTATCTGTAGGGAGGTTTTTCGTCGGGCACTCCTCGGGAAAAACTTGCCCAGACACTCAGCTTTCCAACGGTATACTCATTTTTATGTTTGAACGAACAAAATATTATAGTTCTTATAATATAGCTTTGGGATTGCCTGAGAGGATTGGGAGTATCACCATTCGATTCAGCGTGAAAAACGCTGCAAATTCTTTCACTGGGGTTTATTATTTAATTGGCTTGCGTTCATGATTTGAATTTCTACTAAGCTTTGTGCGTGTTTCACAGGTGATAGAGCGATTATTGAATTTCAGGAGATATGCATAGAGCATTCAAATCTGTTCTCAACCAAAATACCTATTTGGATTGGTCAGTTGATCTTATTTGTGTGCCTCCTGAAATAATTTGCAGCGTTTTTATGGTTAACAGAATGCTTCAACCCGTGTATCGGCTACAAAGCCTTTTAGGAGTTCACTCCAATATCCACATTACTACATCACTACCTCACTATGTCACTAGGTTACCGATATCAACACAAAAACAATAATAAACCAAAATAACACGAATGTTGCCACCATAAATCGGGCCATAAATCGGGAATGGTTTGACCTACGGACCTGGGGAGGGGCTCATTCGATTCCTCGTGGAGTGTTCTTCAAAAAGAATACAAATTTAGGCCGCCTTGACTTTTTTTAGGGATTTTACAAAACTTTGAAAATCCTTAAAGGGCAATTTAAATTAAGTGAGACAGCTGGCTCAAGAATTGAAGCGTCGTCGGACCAAGATGGATTTTTCCTGAAAATTTCAGATTTTTTGCTCCAGCCGTTTGGGAGAAATCGTGCGTACGGCGTACGACGGACGGAAAATTTTTATTGCAGATTCGGATTCTACACCCTTTGAAACGTAAACCATGAAATTTTCAGGGGGGTTAGAATTTTTTTCCACAGCGATTACAATGGTTTTGAATAATAAACCGAAACAATTAATCTTTGAATCATAATGTTACTGGTAAAAGTGAAATAAACATCAAGTTTGTGTAGCCACGGCAGAACATTTCTGGTTCATCTGAATTTCACTTACAACTTTGTTTAATTTAGAAAGTAACTAAAAAATGCTACTCCAATCTATTTTTAAGCGTAAGAACTCGCTTAAAAATACGCTTGAAAATATTAGCAAGAAACAGTTGCTTTTTAACATTCAGTGGAAAACAAATCGAGCAACTGTCTACATAGTAATGCGCTGACAAAGAGAAATGAACCTTTTACTTGTTTCTTCCTAACTTTTACAAGGAAGAAACTTCTCAGCAATCCCCTTTCCTCGCTCATCAGAAAATTACGACCTTAATTCCCCTGATGAACACTGCTACACTGAAAGGGGCGGCATCGGCAACCTGCCAAAGCTTCCTTGTTTACAAACTTGGGGCCCCCCTACTCGCTTGATAACGAAGTTGAAAGTCTTGGTGTAAGCCGACGAACTATGGCAGGGGCGGAGGTGCAATACACCTTTGACGTTAAGGTTTATTTTTGATCGGGCCCAGTCAATACACAGCGGTCGTATAATTTGAAACGATGTCTAATGTATCCACGTGTCTTCTCCAGTATTTTTAGGACTCTTTCTACTGGAGCAAAGTTACAGTGGGAAACTCTCGTGTGCTAGAATGCCTCATTTTTGCTTCCGAGTCTATCCATAGGGAGTGGGAGCTTTGTTTTCATTTTCGGGAGATAAAAATGGGTGGGGTTTAATCGCTCGCCAAAAAACCGTATGACCTTGAGCTATAGAAAACTATTTCCAACGACTGAACCTGCCGTTCCCGTCAGTAAGTAGTTTAGGAAGGTAAAATAATAAAATCAAAAGCAACCAAACCAAATCCAACGTCCAGCAGTGGTTCACGACATTTTTAACATTAACACGGTACGAATGCACGTCAAAGTTTCTTGATTAAAAAACGAATTTCAACGACAGTTGTAGGTATACAAAGGAACGAGAAATAGGTTAGCGTCACTGCACGAGTAGGGCCTTCTTTGCCTCGGAGGCCTCTATTTTGATAGCATTTCATGCAAGGAAATCCTTGTTACAGCCATAACTTCCACATTTTTCAATGAATCCAGCTCATATTTTGAGTGACTATGCGGATAAGGCCTATTAAGGTCACATAGGAATTTCATCTCAAAATAATCAGCGGTACGCTCTGCGCGTGCGCTAATGTAAAATTCTTGAAACAGCCGTAATTTCCACATTTTTCAATGAATTCAGCTCAAATTTTGAGGGATCATGCGGATAAGGTCTCTTGAGGTCCCATAGGAATTTCATCTCAATATAATCAGCGGTATGCTCTGCGCATGCGCTAACGTGAAATTCTTGAAACATTTATAACTTTCATAATTTTGATTAAATTTAGCTCACAAGATAAAGGATATAACAAGGAAGCTGCTGAGCCATCTCCTTGTCCATTGTCCTTGTCCTTGTCCATTTTTTTCTGGTCCACCTTTATGGATTTGGCTTCCTGAGCACTTCCACCGATCTCAACCGAATTCGCATCCCCGGGACGTGTTAGCAAACCAAGTACTTGGAGAAATATGGGCAACTGCAGTGGGATTCATCCTATTTGTTCGTGGATCGGTATTTGCCAGGTCCCGTAATACGACGATGGGATTCTTCGAACGTTTCCCATTTGCCCGTTGTGTCGTTATAAGTGGAAATGTATGCAGGAGTAATTCCGTTATTGACAATGGACGAATGTACGAAGAATGTTGAATGGTGTGGGTACTCTTGAGATTCAACCTTCAACACCTTCAAGTTTTGAACTGCCCATTGGTGACGGGTTCAAAGATTGTCACCTCGTTCGTAATCTGTCGGTGCCTTGGACCTTCAGATTCTAAGAGCCCTCCACAACCGGTCGTGGTGACGCCCTTTCCTGGCAAGCAATCTATCACTCCCCGATAAAAGTTGTTTTCACCAATATCAAAATTACCACTTGAAATTAGCGTTTTAGGCCCTTCTGAACAAATTTCGTTTTGTATCTATCTGTCAGTGTGCCTACGTCTCTTTGTCTGTACCTCCATCCGTAGGTCTTCATAACAAGCCTGATTCCTACAGATTTTGACGAAATGTTCAGGGTATGCGCGGGTTAGGCTCTGTATGGTCTCCCCTGAGTTCCATTGCCCATTTATTAAATCATCATGGGCGGACGTAAAATAGGGAAAAACGATCCGGTGAAGGTAATTGTAATCGAAATTCAATTTCAGCAAGATCCTATCATCATTTTATTAGCTTTAGAATTAGGGTGATAGACCCGGCATACATGTCGACTAACCGTTTGAAGGCGCTGAAGTATGTTGGAACATGCCCTGTGGCATTGCTGATCATTGAATATAATAACTAACTTGTATTCTACATCTTTACAGAATACCCTTATGTATTAGGCGTGTTGGGTTCTAAAGCTTCTAATGTTTGCCGTTCCAAATACAAATCTAATTTATCATTTGAAGGTCCGATCGCTCTCATATTGTCAGTTGATTTTACAAATTGATTTTTGTCAGATTTGATTTCCACAATATCGGACCATCATTCTATTCACTATGACAGTAACGCAACAGACCAGACATACCTATAAATGTCGATCAACCATTTGAAGGGGTTGCTTTGTGTGCTGGAACGAGCTCCGCGGTAGCCCCTGTGAATGCTGTAACTAGCTTATTTTCTACATCTTTCGAGATTATCTAAAACATTTCAAAAGATTCTATACGACCTATGCTAACTATACGAGGAAGCTCTGTGCCCCACCCAACTTGGCAGACGTTTTATCATTTTTCCTCAGTTGCTTCTTCAGGAGGAAGAAGCCTTATGTCTTAGGTGATAAATGGTCCAGCTTCTAAACTTTGTCATTCCAAATACAAATCTAATTCATCATTGAAAGGATTACAGTCATCATTCAGACCATCTACATTAATGATGTTTCGAGTCTTTCCATGACGTAAGATGCTTCAGTATAGATTTGGAAATTCAATAAGCATCAGTTTCTCAGACTGAAGTGGTCCGACCTTTCTAAAATTGTCAGTTGATTTTACAAATTGATTTTTGTCAGATTTGATTTCAACAAGATCGTATCATCATTCTATTCACTATGGAATTAACGCGACAGACCATACATGCCTATACAATGTATAGTATACATGTCCCTAACCATTTGAAGACGTTGCTTTGCATGCTGTAACTAGCTTATATTCTAAATCTTTCGAGATTATTTGAAACATTTCAAAAGATCTATACGACCTATGTTAACTATACAAGAAAGCTCTGTACCCCAAGCAACTTGGCAGACGTTTTCATCATTTTTCCTCAGTTGCTTCTTCCGGAGGAGGTGTTAAATGGTCCAGCTTCTAAACTTTGTCATTCCAAATACAAATCTAATTCATCATTTAAAGGATTACAGGCATCACTTAGATCATGCACATTAATGACGTTTTGAATCTTGATATGACGTAAGATGCTTTAGTATGGAGTTGTCTCTCTGGTATTCAGTTTAAGCGTTGTCCTTAATAATTCCAAATGACGGAACTACGCTCGTACCTGATCTCATTGAGGAGCAATACAATTGTTGCCGGCATACAGGTCTCATCTCTTCGGTAGGTACGGCGCGGAGGGACAATGATGCCCCGGGATATGTAGCCTTGCCCCTTTTTTTTGTCATCATCATTACGACTCTTCTGCCGTACCATTACATGATGATTGCTTCGAAGCCTCATCTCGCGGCCTTTGAATGGCCCAGGTGACATGAGCAGCTTTAACACTGAAGCCTATGGAAGGCTCCGCAACAATTGTGGGCGGCGCTCGTCAGAGCAAAGCGCATTTTGAATGCCGGGCTCCCTCAGGGTCCTTTTGTCGGCCCGTCACCATTCATTCGGTCGACTTTTTGTGGGAGGGACTCAACCAGTGTCTCGTATAGAGAGGATAACATTTTCGCGTTCCTTCTCAGTTGGTGCAAAATAATTTGTAGATTAGTGCAGATGACGTCGAGCGACGTTGAATAAAAAACGTGCACCACACAGCCTTCAAAAACAGTCATTACATAAATAATTACAGGTTGTGAACGAAGTGAGCTATGTGATGAAAAAAAAAAGCATAAGTAAGCCGAAGTATGAAAATTCTTGCATACAAGTCTGCAACGCATTAGGACATTTCATGTCTTTCCCCTCCCTCCTTCTTCCCTTCCATCTTCTAGCAATCTTGTCTTCCTCTGTGAATTACATTTTTTTCAATATAAAGAAAACAAAAATTAAACTCATATTTTTATTTATTATTTACATCCATACATATATCGTCGTGGGTAGTAAAAGAACGGTATGTTATATGTTATATGTTCTACATGAAAGTACATTAACCCCACTAACCATTAATTGCGTAGACAACAATCGACTATTTTCATATGGTGATGCTTGGGTAGCATTGATTACCTTGGTAACACTCAACTGTTTTCAAATTTGGATGCATGAGTGAATACTTCCATATACTTCAAGATTTCGGTGTTCCACAATGGCTACGAAAAAGATAACCAAAAAAGGTTAAGGAGGCCACCAGCCAAATTTCAGCTTTCCACAGTTGATAGGAAAGAAGTTAGCTTCAGGAGCCACTCTGCTGATCAAGACCCTCTGCACCTTATTGTTCACGTCCTAAGGAGGCTACCAGCCAAATCATAATAATCAAATAGCCAAATTTCAGCTATAATCATATAGGTACCTAACTACCTCACTTCTAAGAATCATAAATGCTTGCATAAGAGTCTGCAACACATTGGGACATTTTCTTCTGTGTATTCGAGCCAGACTACATCACCTACTCCAGTAGCGTTGTTGTTCAAGTCCTAACGAGACAAATTTCAGCTTCCTACGGTTGATAGGAAAGAAGTTAGCTTCAGTAGCCACTCTGCTGATCAAGACCCTGTACACCTTATTGTTCATGTCCTAAGGAGGCTACCAGCCAAATTTCAGCTTTCCACAGTTAGGAAAGAAGTTAGCTTCAGGAGCCACTCAGTTGATCAAAACCCTCTGCAACTTATTGTTCACGTCCTAAGGAGGCTACCAGCCAAATCATAATAATCATATAGCCAAATTTCAGCTATAATCATATAGGTACCTACCTACCCCACTTCTACGTAATCATAATAATCATTGAGCATATTTCGTTACGTAACGTAACGTGACATAACGACAATTTGGTTGTGTGCCATAGAAAAGACATGAAATGTCAAAAAGTATATATCATAAACAAACTTTGATGATATAAGGAAGTTTATATCAAATGGTGTTATCACATCGTCTTCATAATAAAATCCACCAATTAAAGGAACTCAATCCTTATTTTAAATTATATAAGATTAGTTGTTAAATAATAAAGTATTTTTCCTTCTTATTCAATCTTTTTCGCATCGAATACTATTCTTTCCTTATCAGTACAACCACTTTCACATTCAGTTCCTCTCTGGTGTTTTAAATTGATTGTGATGAAAATGAGTGAAGACTAAGTAAGAATGACAGGAGTGGTTCGGAAGTCTGATTTAGCGCGTCGAAAATCGAATTTTTTCATGATTGAGAAGAACAATTCTTTCGTGTTTCATGTATTGTCCTATATTTGGGGATCACGATGCAAAGGTACAGACCCAAGGTGTCAACTTGCTTGTTGACAGCGGGACATGACAGGTGAGTAAACGTACTCGGTTATCAGTTGATTATCTATTGGCTGTCTGACTGACAGCCTCACTCAGTCACCGGATGGCTTCTATGCGTGAGGTGAGTTCTTTTCAATAGTCGTATATTCCTTTTTTCCGCGAACCATTAAACCCTAAAAGACATGAGCTGGTACGTAGGAAATCCAGTTTTTATAGCTATTGAAGATTGTCAATTATTTTCCACCCCTTGCCACCCTTTCTGACTATTTGGTCCATGATCGGGATAATGCCCAGAACAACTTAGGGCCAAAGATGTCAACTGCCGTCACCAGAGGGGGTTTTCTTAATTATTTGTACAGGAAAACATGCGATTTAAACGAGATTATTCGCTTTTGTAGTAATAATTGCAAATCACTAACTTTTTCCACGAGTTTCTACGCTTTCTGGCTATTGTTTCTTCGTAAGGGAGAACCTCTTGAACAATTTATAATAAAGTCAAGTAGAAATATTTTCAGAAAAGGGCTCAATTGCCACTTTTTTACGGCAACCTTTTTCCTTTAGAGTATTTTTAAAAATATGTTGTACGTAAAACGTAAGTTTACGTTTTGTTTTACTATGTAACCAAATGGATACAAACCCGCACCACTTTCCCTTTATTTTCCTTTCTTTCCAACTTTTTTGTAAGGTATAAAAATAATAGTACATATTATATATGCTCGTCATTTTATATTAGTTTATTGTTAACTTAAGACATGGAAAACTTGAAAATATTTAAAAAACGAAGAACCCCTGTTTACAGTTTTTGCATATTCAAGTCCCATTTCATCTGCTCTTTTTTTTTTTTGTTCAGCATAACATACAATTTCAGGAATCGTCCTGTTCAGGCTGCACCTACAACTAACCACTATGTACTTGGAATGAGTTGCCTTCATCCTCTAGTCATTCCATTTAGGTGCCGAATAGAGCATTCTAATGGAATTTAAGTCAACTCTGTTGATTTTCTGAATACAAGGGATTTTTGGTCCTAAATCGGGGTCCTGAACCACTGCACAACCATGAGGGTAGGAGGGACATATGAGGGACAATAGATACGGGGGGAGGGGGTTTGTCCCGGAAAGACCTACAACAACTTTAATAGAAAAATAGTAATTTCATCATCTATTAAGGCGGAATTTTGAATATTTATTGGATTAAATCCAATTGAATTCAAATTCTTAATATTTGGTTGGAAGTGAAAGCACATTCTTTAGTTACACAGTTCTATTTTGTATTAGAATCCTTTATTGGTTCGTTTTGTAAATGACATATTTTAATATACCTACATACCTAGTTAAACTCGAAAGCGATCGGCTGATTAATTTGCATAGCCTACAAAAATTCAAAATATCCTGAATTGTCAGTTCGTCAAAATTGTCAGATTTGAATTGAAAGTAAATGAAGATGACGATTTATCACCATAACCCCCTCCAGTCCCCCTCCCGACAGGAAATTCGTCCTAAAATTTTCTAGAAAACTACAACAAATCTAGAACGAAAATCTAAAGGTATACAAGAAACAGAATTTACGTCATATTTTACTCCGATAATTGCTCAGGCCAAAAAACAGCTTTCTTACAAGTACGCAACACGAGGGACATTTTATGTCTTTGCGCCCCCCCCCCCCATTACACACACACCACGTATTTCCAATTTCAGAAGCTAGTTTTGATGTAAAACGCTTATCAAATTCAATGTCTGCGAGAGAATGAGGCGTCTCGATAAATGTATCACATAATTTCATTTCATTTGTGGATAATGTAGTATTCATGAGCATTTTTGCGTAAACGATATTCGCGCACTAGTTCCAACATATTTTGTATACCAGTGATAACTGTTCGGAAGTACTCGTTGATGGTTGCGATGTAATGGTTCCATCGTTTGGTCACTTCAAAACGAATGGTAAAAAAGACGTAATCATCGCCACTCACAGGACTGTCACAGTTTAAACAATATGGTTCCATCGGGTGGAATTGAATGTCCAGGGGTTAACGTAACAAGATTAAGTAAATCAACAGCTTTCAAATGAGTGGTGAACGAGTTGTACGATCACAAATGTCGAAGATAATGATCCGTAGCAACGAATCGGTTGTAAGCGAAAACCATCAGAAATATTTTCGTGATGCTGTCCGCGTTACATTTTTGAGTTTATGTAGCAAAGTGAAGACATAAGTAAAATGTCAAAAAGGTTCTAATGAAAAATAAAATGTCGTATTCATTGCGAAAACGGTTGAATTTGTTATAAAAAATGTTGAATCAAACAGGAAAATACTATGTATTTCTGGTACTAATTTCATTAACCGAAAATGATACGGAGGATTGAGTACCATCCTTTCCCAATATGTGATTTTTTATCCAAGTTTCAAAGATATTATAGGTACGTGTTGATTGTAAGCTGAATTTTGAATGGTCTTTAATTTATTGTAGTTTAAACGCTTGAATTATCAATTACAAAATGTGAAGACTATCTGAGGAAATATGAACAGGAATGATTTCGCGTCACTGATGTGGGCTGTATTTATTTCTGCAATAAATATTCCTAATGTTAATTAGTAACGCGATTCTGCACTTGGATCGTTAATTATATGTGAGCGTACAGTGAAGTGTCGCACAGGGTTGATTGTGAGTGACACGAGCTGGTTGAAACGCCCATTGGGAAGGACAGACGCAACATGTACCACACTGACTCCTGCAAATAATTGACTCCGTCAGTCATCATTTGGGGAGAAGAGCAAAATGAAAGATGAGCTCTTTTTAGGCTGCATATGGAATCAGTTGGGAGAACGTGTTGGATCAAGGACGTCAACCAACCTTCGTCATCAAGCGTGTTATTCATGTGGAAGGGCAGGAACAAGGAAATCGTTCTTCTGAATTATGGAGTATCAAATGGAAAAGCGCTGATAATTATTGTTCAGGGGGTAGTTTGTTATTTCTGCAATGGATCCCAAGTGTTGCATTAAACGTTCCCACCATCTTGGGTGCTCACATCAACTGAAAACTAGTGAGGTAAAATAATATAACCATCTACGATGTATTTGTCCCTGTATAGTTGTTTGAAGTTGGAAAAAACTCTATTTCTGGAGAAAAATATTCAATTGGACTTATCAGATTGGTAGGGTATACATGGCAGGTTGACTTTGTTCACACCGGTTCGCATATACGTACCTACATTGATGTTTTCTTCTACCAAAGTTCTAGCCCTCATGCAGAATATTGGGCAAGGAAGTTTCGCTGCTGCGTCAGTGGATTGACAGCGCTCTGAATCCAAAATTTCCTCCCAATGAGTTGTGTGGGCTGTACAGTGAATCGGGATCCACGACTACGGAAATTTTCATGCCCTACTCGTGGCTACAGTTTTTGCCGCGGTGAGGTGTTTTTCTAGGGGCAGGCGTGAGGACAGTAAAGACCCTTTGCTGTGCCTTTCGGGTTAAACATAGGAACCTGAATCGTTTGGTTCAGCCGTGTTTACGAAATGCGGTTTCCAAGCAGACATCAGGCGCATTGTTAACCTGCTGATTTTTTTTTTTTTTTTTCAAAGTTTATTTCTTTATTAGAATTGTAACAACAACTGAGCATGGCCATCAAGTTAATTTACTCTAATACAGTGGTTAACAGTGTGAAGAGTTAATGGCCCAACGGCAACTACTCTTTAGGATCTCTTTCACACACAAGACACATTACGTCACAAGGTCGAAGGGTTTAGTTTTATTCAGACGCTGGGGATGACGCTACTGTTGTCTGGAAGAAGTAGAGCTTGTGGGTTCATGTGCTCATGAAGCCTCTGTTCGTGTTTAGTTGCAAAGGGTTGAACCATTTCGCTGACAGTTTCCATCTTGAGGTCCCGATGGAGGTCATCATTTCGTACGGACCAAGGAGCATTGACAATACTCCTTAGAATCTTGTTTTGAATTGTTTGGATAATCTTGATGTTCGTCTTTTTTGTAAATCCCCACAACTGGATGCCATAAATCCATACAGGTCTTGGAGTTTGCTTGTAGATACGCAATTTGTTATGGATGGATAATTCGAAGTACCTGCTGAGTAACCAATACGTTTTTCTGAACTTGATTTTTAATTCATATTTTTTTGAATACGTGCTCCTAAACAGCCTATTAACAAGCTGATGATTTGGGTTTATCTCAATGGAGTGCCCTCTCCGCCTATGAGAAGAGCTTCGAAGTAAAAATTTTTTGACAACACTGGTTATACATGAAGGACATAATCACAATTGAGAAGCGGATAAAGCATTTTTAGCAACATTTTTTCTCTTATTAATACAGCATGAGTTCCGACTAAAGTATGTGTCAGTTAATAAACGTGTGAAAATAACTAACTTAATTAGGGATCCTGTTCATTTCGTCCTCTGCGCAGCGTTCTGAGTATTTACTTTTCAAATTGTGGATCTTGTCACGCGGGCCAAAATTTTAAACCTCTGACTGAGTAAACGGATAGAAGAACGACAGTTTGTACCAATAACTAGCAAAAAAACGCTATACTTATTTCAAGAGTCTTCGATATCCTAGTTTTGTGGAGGGTTCAAGCTCTTCAATTCTACCCTTCAAGATTGATCAAATCTGATTCTGAATACTAATACACAACTAGGCGTAATATGTGATTTATGATCCCAAGTTTCATAAATATCGGTCCAATACAAGACAAGATGTGGACGAATAATTGTTAGAGTTAATGTGATTTATGGACCCAAGTTTCATAAATATCGGTCCAATACAAGACAAGCTCTGGACGAATAATTGAAAATTAGAGTTAATGGGATAGCGTTAAAAACCAATAGAGTCACCTGACTGTTCAAAATCACCAGATGATTAATTATTTATGGGAAGAAGCTAGGAAATGGAAAGCTCCGTGTACTGCCAATATAATGAATTTAACAGCCCGAGATTCAAGCAATTAAGCTAATCAGCTTTTATAATGGGAACGTCTAGTTTTGACGATTATATTACCATTGACGGTTGTAGTTGAAAGACAAATCGTTTTAATGAAGGATTAAGCTTAAACATGAGTACTGTCCCATTAGTGCTAATTGTCTATTAACTCAAATGGCCAACTCTCATCTTTCATGAGAGTCACTTTTGTATTATTGTGTGAGGTTTTAGAAATACTCGTTTTTTTCATGAGGTTTCTTATGTGCAACAATGCTGCTCTCTAATTTAATGTTTCATTCTTTTCACAGGTAAGACACAGTGTCTGGAAGAACGCGAACAACTCTCACGGTAAAACGTTTTCTGTTACTCCTTAGAGGTAACGCGACTCCTTGGGGCTCCCCTTGGGTTCTTCGCACTGAGCCAACTCTATCCGACAATTCGGCGTTTAAACTCCATTCGGTTCCATTAGAGCGGGAGACCGTAATTTCTCATTTAGTGGCTCCTTCTTTCTCTCGGTCGTGTCTTCTTTTGAAACGTGTGTTGCCATTTACTTCGAAGGGGTCCGCGTGAAAACTGACGATAAACAATAATTAGAATCCATCAGCCGGGCACGTCTACCACAATCACGAGATTAAGCGATACGCTAAAAGTTAGAAACATCGCCCAATTAGAAACATCACTTTCATTTGATTTGATGAACTTCTTATTATAGATGAGATGCCATTATACTTTTATTACCTCAAACTCTTCTAAACAACCAAACTAACCAAATTAAGAAATCAGTTCATTTGAAATTTTACTATTCATTTATGAAAAGAAATAGGTGAATATTTTAAATCGGGGTGAATAGAAATCAACGATTTTATATTTTGTTTGTGGAACTTCTCTCAAACCATCAGTAAATACAATTTGTCACAATTAAACATTTGTAGGTAGTTTAAATTGTTCATTCTATTAAATCAATCTTTGGGTGAATTAAAATCACATGTGATACAAGACTTGAGTGAATTTTTCAGACATAATCACTCAGTACTGACATTCAAAACATAAACGAGAAAAAATGCAAAAACACCGAAACGTTACTGTGCTGAAATAATTCATGGGAAACTATGTAGTTTTGGTAAATGTTTCGGAGTTTTTCGTTGTTCGCTTCGCGAATATAAATTTATGCATATTGTAAGTGAAAAGTGACAAATTCACATTTTTGCACATGCATATGCTTAACTTCGTTGTTCGTGAATTTTACAAAAAATGAATGAAGCTTGGCATTGAATTTTTTCGGTCCCCGATGTTTGGAGAAATATTCGGTCTGCATGTGTCCAGTAGTGTTCTTAGTGAAGGTCCCCCCACTTCGTACCTGCATTCCGGCGCATTTTCTGGTTTATTAGAGCTCCTTCAATATTCTGCATTATTGGTCGCTTCGATAGATCAGAATGGGTTTTCATATACTGTTGGAAAAGCATATTGAACTGTGAGTAGTGACCCGATATCTGGAACCCCGGTGGTTCACGTCGAATCTCCCTCTAAATGAGTTAGTTGAGCTAAGCCAAGAGAAATCGTTTCATATCCGTAGTGCATAATCGGCGAAGTCAGACCTTGGCTTGAAAAGGAACGATTTCAGGTCTTGAGGGTTCACATTTTAAAAACGGTCCCCTGTAAAATGTGCAAATTTGATTAAAACCACTTATTTACTGAGGCGACAGACATACAGTAAGACGATTCCTGACCTTATCCAATAGTGTCCCTCACTCGCTGGCTGCGTGGAGTATATTCTTGAGAGTGTGTAATGCATGATGTGTCAGTACATTGGATCTGGAATAATGGATCACACACACAGGTTGTACCAAATAACCTTTGTAAAATTATATTAATTCTACTTAGGACTCAATAGAAGTCCATTATCGGACACAGGCACTACTCGAAGACCAAATTTTGGTATTCCAATAGAGCTTGATTCCGATAATTTTGGTCTTCCTGTAGTGCTTGCTTCCAATCACGGACTTTCATTTAATTCTAAGGGGACTTCAAAGAATTTGGCAGATTCAATCTTGGACACATTTCTTCATCTCTTCTATTCTCTTGTTCATCCCTGCTTTCTTCTTTTGTACTACTTACAACCATTTGAATGTTGTATCCAATACAATTAGTCAGCATTGCCTTCGAAATGGCCATTAACATTCCAAATGGAACCCCGTCCAGTCTCATTTTTCCAGAATTGTTTATTTGAAGATTAGGAGAGATCGTTTAGAATTTGTTCACCTCATCTTCTGGAAGGAGGCTGTTTTACAAGATGTTATTTTTCATGTCCTTGTTTTGTGCGTTGAAAATTGAACTTCTTTACCCAGGTGCTGAAGCAAAAAGATTAAATTTATTTGTAAAATGTTTAAATTCATTTGTTAGAAAAACTGAATTTACTTGTAAAAAGGTTAGTTTTACATTCAAAAACATTGATTCTATTTCTAAAAAGATTAACTCTATCCTGAAACAGTATATTTGTTAATCTTCTGAATCGATTGAGGGCCTGCAGATACAAGCTTTTCGTGAGAAATTCAAACATTCAGGGTTCATCGAACAAAATTTAAAAACTTATGGAATTTTTGGGTATAAACTGATTGTGATTGTGACTGGTTGATGTGATTAATAATGAAGGATAAAGATTTGTACCAAATCGACCATTAATAAAATAAAACATTTTATGAATCCCAGTTTCAGCATTATAAATCTGAATTCTCCTGAGAGACCGGATTCATTAGTCTTAAATAAAATCCCGCTTCAGTTCCTCAATTTTCTTTTTTCAGATGTGTTTGTCTTCAATTATCGAAAAATCCGTGTATCACGCATTTTTTTAAAACTTCATCGCGAACATTCATCAAATTGCATTTCCATCATCTACATCCCACAGGATCGCGTGTGTCCCTCAACTTTATTGCCAATTGGATTTACATAAAAGAATAACGTAAGGAGTCGCTTATATCAAATATCCCATTTATAAACATGAAAATGGTGAACGTAGCGTGAGACACACGTCCCACATGTACCAGTACTTCGGTGCAACAAATTATGCAGGACAAAGAAAGAGGTGTGGCTGGCTTCTCTTGTTTTCATACCTCGGGTGGGAGACTAATTAATTGGAGAGGAAACATAATTTTTAACGATGTGTTTCGTCGAACGAAAGATTGAAAAGTTAATAATAGTACGATTATGAATGTTCCATCATGATGGACATAAGTTATCGAGAAAAAAATTTCCAATTATGATCGTTAGAACGAATCATATTGCGTTGCATAGTTTCGAAATGTTATAATTTTGCGTGCTTTTTGATTAACTATCAATTTCATGCCAACAAAACTTATTCTAAATGATAGCTACACGGTTGATTGGAATGAGATAAGACTAATATTTTCTAATTATTACAATTAAGGGAACCCATTTTTATTACTGAATTATTATTATGACGTTGCGGAAATTGAATACACAGACCCAATAAAGTCGTTTCCCACTATTTGTTACACATTATTTCACGTTTTACTCAAAACTTACTTGGTAAAAATTCTTAAACCCATTTTTTTCCCCTATTTTGACAATTGAAAATTGCCGAACTTATGAAATCTCGTCAAACCTTACCGGCCGCCACAAATAAAGTAATCAAGGAATACAGCTGAAAATGGTGTCATACTTCAGGGACACAATCGACACAATAAAAACAATAATATTATTTTTATCAGTTTTTATCAATCAATTCAATCAATGTTGACAATCGAACTTTCCAATCGAGCGAAATTCAAACATTTTGGATATTTTCTGGACACACCTTGCAAAGTTACATTCAAAAAGCTTGGTGTCTGGTGTGACGAGCGGCTTTGCTTTTTGGGGCACATTGAGGCGATTGCAGGTAGGGCCATGCGTATGTTGGGTTTCCTTAAGCGGAACACAAGAGAATTCACTATATCCTGGCAATTGTTTCCCTGCATAAGGCGCTCGTTCTTCCAATTATGGAATATGCCTCCACCATATGGTCACCCCAGTACGCCGTGCATAGGCATCGTCTGGAGAGGGTCCAGCAAAAGTGCCAGCGCTACGCTGCCTTCAAACTGGGGATCCCATCTGCAGAGGTCGACTACAGTTCCCTGCTCGAGCAGTGTAAAATGAGCACGCTTGAAACCCGTCGTACATCTGCTGATCTCGCTGTGCTGCACAAGGTGATCAACGGTGCGACCTGCTGCTCTGCATTGTTCTCAAAGATCGGTCTCCAAGTACCACGCGTGGCCGCCCGTTCACCCCAACTCTTCTACGTACCATTTTCCTCTTCAAATTATCAGAGAAATCGTCCCCTCTATCGTCTACCACGCAGTGCAAATCTTTTTCTGTCCCTCCACCCAAATTTTGATTTTTTCAACTCCTCCCTCTCAAGCTTAAAGTCGCTAGTTTCCTCCTCTGATTTGTTGTTCAATTGACTCAAGTATTTTACATGAAGTGTTGACCTTCAGTGCTGAAGTGCAAACTGTCGTTCAAACGATAAACATATTATTATCGTTGTTTTATTATTAATGTCGAATTGGGCTTGCCCGTACATAAATAAATAAGTACCCAGGTGTATATTTAGTGAAATTGGTGGCCCTAGATGCAGTTATACCTGGTTCTCTGAAATCCTACACCTTGTCCGTATCTGAAACCTTTTAGTGACTATTTCCGGCTTCTGCCGTTTGACTCTGGGGCGGTTCACTCTTCCTCCCGCGTTTGAAACCGCGAGCCCCATCAGCGGAGTTACCCCTGACCTTCTACTGTCTGGTAATCTCTGGCCTTGGGACGAAACGGTCTTTTTCCATTGGGCCAGGTCGCGCTGAACTGCATAAGTGGTGGAAGGGGAGGAAGAGATGGCTATCTTTTTCCCCATGACGCCCGGGGGGTTAATCTTGTGCAGAGCTAAGTACGTCACGACTTCCACGACCCGGCCAGCTGGATAACGATTCCCGATGAAAAACCCCCGAATCCTCGTGCTCCCAGCTATTACGATAACGATTTCCGTTAACCCTCAGGTGGATAATCTTTCTCACAACCTTCAAAAATTTGCATACTCTCATGCGTCGTTCCATGTTCTCTCCCTCACTTCCTCTCTCTTTTTCGGGTTAAAATAGTGTGAGCCACTCTATCACCGAGGTTATCAACATTTTCTATCACAATTGTTATTTCGATAGATCTAATCTTACCTATTGAAACGTACAAACGAAAATATATACGACGGTAGTTCTTCAAACGAGTTCCCCAAAATCGCGCTTGCTACGTTCACATTCATCCCACGCGTATCTTAAGATATATCCAGGGGGGGGGGGGGGGCTATGACGCAGACGGCGTCATTGAAATTCTTGGGGGGGGTTCCAAATAATTTGGGGGGGGGGGGGGTTGACGCTAAAGTTGATTGAAACAATGTTTAGCCACTGCATTTCTAGACGACTTTCAAAAATAAACTACATCCTAGGTAAAGGATCCCCAAAGGACCTCAAAAAATATACACATTTTGTCTAAATAGACAATATTTTTGACTGGGTTTGAATTTTTCCCATAGCTATTATTTTAATTTTTGATAAAACAAGTGGTGTTTACCAGTACTTTTTACATTGGGGGGGGGGGGGGGGTCCGTTGTAGTCTTTCAACTTGCCCCATGAAAATTGCCTTTGACGCGTTCCCTAGAAGTAAGCGATGTCCACATTTTCCCGACAGGTTCGATCGCGGTGGAGTCAGCATAAGGTGCGAGTTTACTACTTTTGATAAGTGGAAAAGTAGGTCTTCAAGCTTTTAGTTTTATTTTCAACCCTTCTGGTGCCCAAAAGGCCAACGCATCAGCGTTTCAAGCAGTTTCGTTCGCATCAGACATTTTATAAACAACTACTTAGTTTAAAGGCCCTGCTTCGCAGGTTGAAAAGAAATAGGCGAATAACACAATAAGGGAGTATAAAATCAATACGCAAAGTCAAAAATTTATTCAAATAATTAAATTGTTTTTTTTTTTTTTTAATTTGTGACACACACATAAAAACCATATTTAAGTACACGGGAAACATTGACATAATTTAATTAAAACACATAACACTTAAATATTTGTATCACCCAACGTATAATACCACCTGAAAAAGGATTAAAAAGAAATAGATGCCGAGACTTTCACCAGGAACATTTGGCTTCGCAAAGTGAGACTGCCCAGGGTAGATCGCGTAGAGTTCTCTCTGCCTGCTACCCCTCAGTGCCTTTAAACACACTGGCGGTTTTTCAAAGGGCCGCACCTTTATGAATCCAATTAAAGTACTTCTCGAAATACTGCATTTCGAGTAAATACTTTATCACTGTTTTTTAGTAGTTTACCCTGTAAAGACTCCCTACCATCTGTACTTTTACGTCAGACTTTCGTCTGACTCTAGAGAAGGCAACACAAAGTTTTCCATGTCCGAATACGGATCTACGTTCAGGTAGATATATTCCTACTCTATTCAGAGTTTGTCCTTGTGACTTGTTGATAGTCATGGCAAAAGCAGGTTTCACTGGAAACTGCCTTCTATTTAGCCTAAATGGTCCAGTTGATTATTGTTTAGCTGAAAAAAATTATTGAAAACGAGCGGTTTCCATGTGGGGTATTGTGAGCAGCAAAAACATTTAAAAAATCAAAAAAGCAGAGGGTATTGTAGTTGCCAACGCATAATCAGCAGCAGTATACGTGTTCATGAGTTGACTTGAATGAAAGAAAAATGAAAAACGGATATACCTACTCTGATACTTTCATCTTTCTATATACAAAATAAGAAACTTGCACTACCCCTTCTCTTATCGTTCAGCACTCCCGTTCAACTCGGACGAGGCAAGCCTCTTGGGATTAAATCACGTGAGTCACACCTTGCGCTATCCTCTGCAAAGTGTAGACATACCTTTACAGTTCTTAAGAGAAATTCAACATTGCTGCTGCCAGTATATTTTTGTCTATACAACTGTTTGTTGGACTCTATTTGACAGCCTAACAAAAGAAGAACGAACGAACCACTGTTCTAACGAACATATCTGGAACAGGAGAGAACAGTGCAGCTTTATCGCTCACCTAGCTGATTTGATATCCTCCCAATCCCCTTCCCGGATCTCATGAAGCTTTGTAGTGAATTTCGGCGGTCAAAGAGGAATAATGTGTTCCCCGATTGGCTTAATAGTACAAAATAGTACTGGTACAAATAGTAGGTTAGTACTTACGAAACAACCGAGTCAAAATCGTAAGATAAACTCGTGATTATCATTGTGTAGCGTGATTCGTGCGAACCACAAGGTGATAGTAACCATGATCAAGGAAACTGGTGCTTTTTGGTTGATTCAGAAAATCTCCAATCGGGAAAATGAGGTAGAATTTGTTTTTCAAAATCAAATATCGACGATCTTCCAAGATGAATCACATTAGAACGGCTCAACTCACGGAAATGGTTTGATATCATTGAACTCGCATTAAATCTCCAATCGGGATACCTTTTCCTATGAACGAACTTCTTTATTCAATGATTGTCACCAAGGATGACCGATTCTACGATGTAGGAAGAAATTATAAGAAGATCTAATATATACAGGAGGCTTTTCTGGAACATGCTGATCAAAATGGATCAATCCACATCAAAATCTCTTCAACGGTTTGGACTTTACAGATGACCAGCAGACAAACTAGCAGTTTTATCTGGCTTCACTTTTATTTTCTAGGATTATGCTGAGCTTTTCGAATTTTAATAAATTAGAAGACATTGCTGCTCGTCCAATTAGACGTCAACTCTTCATGATAGGGAGTCAGCCAATATCTCGGACCTACCTGAATAATGTTTTTCCTTATTCAACCCCATTGCAATCTGCAACCTTTCCTAACGTTTTGGTCCACAAATCCAACTGTCATATCCAACGGTATGATCGAAAATTGTATTGTAACAACACGAAGATTGGCGCAGCTTTGCACTTCGGCACTGGACTGCTGGGTATGTTTTGACACTCGTAAATCACAAAATCCGACATTATTGCAAACTCTTATGCATCACAGAGTGTAGAAGATTCATGGCACCATATTTCTTCTTTAAGATATAAGACGATGTATGACTGCAGAAAACATAAGATCTATCCAAATAATTTGTTTCAAAGCGGTTTTTGATCTTTCTGTGTAAGTTATCTTACTAAGACAAATGTCGAAGTTCCCGATTGTGTGGGATATCTTGAAGCCGAGAAAAGAAGTTATGCGTTGATCAAAAGAATCTAAAGGGAGTATAATTTTCAACAAAGAAAGTGACTAATTTGGTTGATATGCCTAAGAAAGACGTCATAATATTTGCAGGCCTGATAACTGGCCATAAACCATGCCGATATCGCTTAAAGAGAATTTCGATAGTGAAACAGAAATGGAAGAACACTCATATGCTTCTGTGATGAACATGGTTGAATCAAACACAGTGTTGTTGGAGATGACAGTTGAAGATAAGATGATAACGTGATAAGGTTCCGGTCGGAACCCAGCGGAAAAGTTTTCTGAAAAATAATTAATTAGACTTAATCAACGTGACTTAACAACGTGAGTTAGCATGGTTTCTGGTTATATTGCTGGTTCCAGTACAACTTGGAGATTGACTCAGGACATACAGATATCTATCGAAATCTTCCCATTGACAACCATTTCATAATGAGTCACGGAAATCAAGTTTAGTATAGAACTCCCAGTAGTTATAAACCTAAATTAAGAGACATTAATGGTAATCATTTTGTTTTTATCTCAATTATCGCTCTGTTACGATCTTGTTGGGGTATCGAACATTCTAAAATAATAATTACTCGCTTTCTAAATGCTTACTGCCCTTTTACGACTGGGAACTAGGTTAATGTTGTAAAATCCTTGATGACCCAGGTGGATTTGTTTTTTGAGAAGTCTTTTTTTGCACAACTGGGATGTACGTGCAACCAGACCAACGAAAATGTATAAGCTCAGTGATAATAAACAAGAAATACAGTTTGTTAACGCGGCAATTAACTTACGTTTTTCGTTCCCCAAAGAAAGCGGTAAAAACGATTGGGTTCCTAACTCGGACCTAACAGCTGCAGCCTAGAATAGAACTGTGGTATTTCGAGGGTTAATTATAGCGAATGTAGCTTGTCCGAGGTAAACGTTGAAACTTGCGCCTAATGACCATGAAATATCCGTGTTTATAGAGTGGAGAGTTCAGAACTGAAATGGACTGAGACGATCTTGGATCTGACGGGCATTTTAATTTTATACCCGAAAGCGATAAAAAGGTAGAAAATACGTAATAGTAATCAACGAACCATGTGAAGTTAAAAAACGCTGCATATTCTTTCACTGGGGTTTATTATTCGATTGGCTTGCGTTCATGATTTGAATTTCTGCTTTGGAGTGTGCGTGTTTCACAGGATACAGCGATTATTGAATTTCAAAAGATATGCATGGAGCACGTGAATCTGTTCTCAACCAAAATACCTATTTGGATTGATCAATTGATCATATTCACTAGGTTACAAACAAACAATAATAAACCAAAAAAACGGAAATGTTGGCACCATAAATCGGGCCATACATCGGGAATGGTTTGACCTACGGATGTGAGGAGGGTCTCATTCGATTCCTCGTGGTATGTTCTTCAAAAAGAGTACAAATTAAGGCCGCTTCGACTTGTTTTGAGGTTTTTAGGAATTTTACAAAACTTTGACAGCACTTAAAGGGCGCTTTAAATTGAGTGAGAGAGCTGGCTCAAGAATTGGGTCCTGAAAATTTCAGATCTTTTGCTCCAGCCGTTTGAGAAAAATCTTGCGTACGGCGGACGGACAGAAAATTTTTTTTTGCAGATTCGGATTCTTTGCCCTTTGAAACGTAAACCATGAAATTTTCAGGGGGGCTAGAATTTTTTTTTTCCAAAGCGATTACAATGGTTTATAATTAATAATAAACCTAAACCGCAACAACAAAAAAACGCTGAAAATTCTTTCACTAGGGTGAAATTCTAAATTTTACAGGTGATAGAGCGATTATTGAATTTCAGGAGATATGCATAGAGCACGTAAATCTGTTCTCAACCAAAATACCTATTTGGATTGATCAAGTTGATCATATTTGTCGGACCAAGATGGATTTTTCCTGAAAATATCAGATCTTTTGCTCCAGCCGTTTGGGAGAAATCGGGCGTACGGCGGACGGACGGAAAATTTTTTATTGCAGATTCGGGTTCTACACCCTTTGAAACGTAAACCATGATATTTTCAGTGGGGGTTAGAATTTTTTTCCCAGAGCAATTACAATGGTTTATTATTGAATAATAAACCAAAATCGATCCGATGGATGTTTTGCTTCGATATTACGATGTTTTACCATCGATTCCACACATTCGATAACATCGATATTCCTCCTGTATTCGATGACATCGATTTGGTGTACTCTTCTCTCTCAGAACAAATGCCATCTAGTTCGCTTGCTCCCTATCGTGAAAAAAAGATATATTAAAAATTCTTTCAACTGCTGTAGTATTAGTTAATTCCCGAAGAAAAAGAAACTATTGTTCTCTGGAGAAAATATTTAAAATGAGAATTTTCAAAAAATGTGTTAATCAAAATCAGTTTCAAAGCATTCTAAATCCACTGTCAAAAGACACAAAAAACACATTCCAGACGACAACTCTCGATAATGCAGATTAAAAGATCGAATTTGCACCAAAAATCTATCAAGGCTTTCAAAGGATAAGTTTGAAGAAGGGCACAATGCCTCACTCTAAGGGGAGATTTGGGGTATCAAATGCAGGTGACCCTCTTTTATAAGGTTTTTTCACGCTGAACACGATGGTGAAGTCGGATTGGAGATATCTCAATTCGTTCAAACTGTAGCAGTTAGAAGATGATAAAACGAGGTAGATAGGCAAATTTACACCGATATCGAATATAACGATGTTTTGTCTCGATGTCCCATCCCTATCCAGGCGCAAAATGAGGCCGTTTCAAAAGGACTAAAGAGAGGCTCTGCTCATGCGCAAACGTTGATTTATCAAAACGTCATTTTACGATATCCCTCAGATTTAAATATTAAATATGAAGAAAGTATCGAACGTTTTCAAATATTAAATGGAAATGTAATAATTACATTACAATAATTAAGGATTATTCTCATTGAATTTTGTTGTTTTTACATTAATGGGAGCCACCGCTCAATTGAAATATCCTAGAGTAACTTCTACAATATTTCTCTGATTTTTAGGATTTGTTCAAATGATTTCATAGAGATAATATTACGTAGGCTACCCCCTCGATTGCACCCTATGTAATATATCGTCCATGGATCGATAAAAGGTGTCTGTCTTTAGGAAAACTTGAAATTCTCAACTCTATTGAGGTCTTCAATATATTTTTGATGTATATGCGTGTTATGTGCGTGTTTTTCTGTAACCTAAGACTAAAGGCTAGTCGGAGCTGGGATCCTTCCTCAAACCTCTATTCAGGCTCTTGTGTCTCTTAATATAGGTATTGGACACTTGGGACCACTATGCTCACTCAAGATCAACTATTCTTCATAGCCACAATGTATTTATTGACCGTCCGTGCCCTTACTTTCTGCTGAAATTTGAATGGTCCTTCCTGAGGAGTATCGGAAATGTGACGAAGGCACTCGTGTTCAGCTGAACAAGGGCTTTATTATGCCATAATCAGCCTTGAAAGTAGAAACTGAATCGTAGCCCGATGATTTGAAGTAAATTTAGGGCTTTCAGGAGATATACATGGAGCACGTGAATCTGTTCTCGACCAAAATACCTATTTGGATTGATCAGATGATCATATTTGTGTGCCTCCTGAAATTCAAAGATCATATCATGTTAAACACGCACACTCAACGTAACATCTTGGAAGATATGGAATATCACTCGGTCCAGCGTGCAGAGCTTAGTGAGCCATAAGTTCTGATATCAGCTTCTGTTCTGTAGAAATGCCTTAATAAATCTTGGTGCTCACGGAGTTATATTTAAAAAAAAATGTCATTCCAACTGTCTTTTTTTTTTCCAGGGACATTGGAAGTAAATTACAACGAATTGGGATCAGTGAACTGCTGAAGGCCCTTGTCGCTAATTTCGTTTCTAGTCGACTACTTATCAAAATTCAAGTGGGAATTTTCTTGGAGTCTCCCAGGTGAAAAACATTTTTAACGTCTTCCTCCCACTTTAGAAGACGTAAAGACTCAAATCAGAGCAGAACTCGTCGAATGTGCTAGAGAGCGACTGGAAACTTCAAAAATCGCCTACACCTATCTTGCGACTTTGTTTGGAAAGGCTGTGCTATTCAATAGCAAGGTTGTTTGGAAAGTAGCTGAGCTTTGTTCAATGGTAACAAGATTAATTTACAAGCCTTTTTGAAAAGTAGCGGTTGCAGTATTTCATGGGTAAAAGACTAATTTGGACGGATCGTTTGGAAAGTTTCAAATACTTAATTAAATAATAATGAAACTTGGTAGGCTGAAGAGAAAATTGTATGGTATGATGTGGAGGTAGGATGTCTTTCTTTCAGAATGTTTCACATTGACATCCCAAATTGTCCTCACCGTCACTTAAGCCAACGATTTGCCTCTTAAATACTATACAGGCTTCGTCGATAGTAAGTTTAATAGCTGAGGAGAGAGAAGTGGCTGAAGAGGGTTCTCAAATGATAATAATCGATCCAGACCTGGATGAGAAAAGCTTCTGAAATTCGGCTACCGTTATTAATGGAGGCCACGGCCAATTATCAATCTCCTTATTCACGAACAGGTTCGCAGTATTAAATAGGCAGCTGGGTCGTCCTTCCGGATGAGATGAGGATTTGATAGCGATGATCTCATATAACGATGTTTCTTCAAGCTCAGCGAGCTTCTTCATAGCATGGATTTTTTTGGTGCCTAGTGAAGGCAGGGGTGCTTCAAGTTAGGCAAGAAGTCGAAGAGAGTTTTTGCTTCAACATCAATATTTCCAATCTCCGCCTATGCGTCACCAAGGATTTGCAAGATCTATATATCAACACCCAACTTTTATGAAATATAGATAACTAGAAGTTATGTTGGGACTCGACATGAAAGAGTTTTGAAAAAGAGATGCATTTTTTGAATACGCAACTCACGAGTAACAAGGAATGGACACGTGTGACTTCGGGCAGCGAGACAACAAGGCGCTCGGCAGATGTTCAAACTTGGTTGTTACGTACACATGTTTTTTTATCCTTTAGTATTTATATTCTGAAAACTTCTGAGTTTTTATCATATTGATGGGTATACGCCAGTGTTTTTTGTTCGGCCTTTTGGCATTGAGCCTTCAAAAAGATGCGCTATGCAGGCCTAAGGTTACCTCAAGAGGAACATTGCTGAACTCTTTATTTGACCATAGTTAGACCAATAACGGACTGCGGCTCTGTAATATGGACATCTCTCTATCAGATATTTGAAGGATCAACTGGAGAAGGTTCAGAGAGCAATCTTGAGATACATTCTGTGGAAATTGTGTGAACCCTACGATGTCTTTAGCTCCCTAGCCGTCGCAGTTCATTGTGTTCTGATCCTACTTCAAAACATTTCGTGACGCAATGGACATGACGATTCTGTACAATCTGTTGAATGGCCAAATTAATCGGGATAATCTTTTCCCTGAATTGCGACTTCAGATACCTAATTTTCTCTATCCCTACTATTCACGTGAACCAACTCCCTCTGCAAACATCAGCCCAACCGAATACCGTACCCTGAACTCTACTAGAATCCTATAATTGATCAATCTCCCGTGTGATAATGGAGTAATCGCGTGAATCTAAATTCTTGATTTTTCTTCTTTACTTTTACTAAAGACGTTTTGGTTTATTATTAAATAATAAACCATTGTAATATCTCTTGAAAAAAAAAAAAAAAAAAAAAATTAACCCCCCTGAAAATTTTATAGTTTACGTTTCAAAGGGTGTAGAATCCAAATCTGCGATAAAAAATTTTCCGTCGGTCCGCCGTACGCAGTACGCACGATTTCTCCCAAACGGCTGGAGAAAAAAATCTGAAATTTTCAGGAAAAATCTATATTGGTCCGACAACGCCCCAATTCTTTAGCCAGCACTCTCACTTAATTCAAAGTGCCCTTTAAGGGTTGTCAAAGGTTTGTAAAATCCCTAAAAACCTCAAAAAAAGTCAAGGCGGCCTAAATTTCGACTCTTTTTGAAGAACTTTCCACGATGATTCGAATGAGCCCCTCCCCAGGTCCGTAGCTCAAACCATTCCCGATGTATGGCCCGATTCATGGTGCCAACATTTGCGTTATTTTGGTTTATTATTGTTTTTGTTTTGATATCAGTAACCTAGTGACGTAGTGATGTAGTGATGTTGTAATGTGGATACTAGAGTGAACTCCTAAATAGGTATTTTGGTTGAGAACAGATTTACGTGATCTATGCATATCTCCTGAAATTCAATAATCGCTCTATCCCCTGTGAAACACGTACACTCCAAAGTTTAGTAGAAATTCAAATCATGAACGCAAGCCAATAGAATAATAAACCCCAATGAAAGAATTTGCATCGTTTTCTTCTCTACTTTTACAAAAGCACTTTTTTATTTTACTTTTTTAATGTTTCCTTTACTTTCTAGATTTTTTTATTACGAGTACATTCATTTATAAATTCTACCTGATAGAAGAAATATATATCTAATTTTAATCTATATCTGGCTCGTTTCGTAAACAAATAAATAAATTAAAAGTACCACTGCAATTTAGGGTGTTATAACATTAACTTATTGTCAATCTTACTAAATAGAAAGTAGAAATCATTAGGAATTTTGTTCTTCCGTGCCTGAATAACAATTTCAGAACTGCTAACTTTTGTTGGCCTGTCGAATATTTTGGGAATGACAAGAAATATGTTTATAAAAGGTGCCGAGTAAATTCATGAATATTTTTTAAAATCCAAAAAAGAAGAAGATTCCTATTTGAAATAACCATGTTTGAAATGTTCACACTTGTGCGATGCTCAATTGATCGTACCTATTTTAATTTTTTGTAAGAAATTACGAAGAATATCATAAGCCTAGATTCTTCATGTGGTCGGAAGAGAGATGAAGGTGCTTTTGTGGACTATTTGTATACGCCGCGGAATCGGCTGGAATGTAATTTTGGAGAGAAAATATCAATGGGTGGAAGTGTTCCGTTAGTAGTGTCCGTTACATTGTATTTAATTGAGTACCTATTTAAGCCAAATTAGCGATGAAGATGTAAATTAGGAGTTTCAAACCAGCTAATTCTCCTAGGTGTTGAATGGGACTGGTAAGTAGGTCGACACTGCGGAGAACTGGGCGGCCAGGAGGCACTCGGGTGTACAACCGAAGGCGGGATATCGACCAGGTTGAGGAAGGTCCGGGACAGACCCGTGGCTTGGCCTCTCCTGTACCCCTGGTAAACATTTGGGGTCCTCAACCTCCCAGAGCTGCCTCTTTAGATCATTTTGACGATAGCGGATGAGAGCGATACGGAGCACAAATCGACAGTTGATGTTGTTCGGGGGCCGAATATTTGTGATAAGGATACAAAATCGCGTGATCACCCAGCTAAAGCAAAATACTCTTATCACCCGTCCTCATATCCTGATTTGGGTAGACCGATTGTTAAGGAAACACATTTCAATCGACTTATAGATGGAAAAACAAATCAAAAGAAATCTATAAGGCTGCATGTATGAATGAATGTTTGGATGTACGTATGTGTGCATGTATGTTTCTTGATGTCCCAGTTTGCAATACCAGGGAAGGCTAACGACAAGTCTGGTTCTAGGTATGATAAGTATGATAAAAATATCCTGCGGCAAAAGTAAACGAGCTGAAAAGAATGGTGTCGAGTGCCATCAAGGTCAAGGCTTTGTCTGAGTGTTCCGTGCTTTCCTCACCTGGGTCCTTTGATGCTCCTTCATTATCTGATGATAATTCCTCTCATTCATCGTAGGTTTTAGTTTGTTTTGCTAAGAGCCTGGATGGGGAGCTGATCCCGCTTTCCTTAACGATAGTGGAAGACTACTGAGCTGTCGAACTTACTAGAGCAAGACCACAGGTGCCATCTAAACAGGAAGAATTTGTACTATCTCATAGCCAGTTTTGTCCCTTAGAAAACTCAAAATGTATCTGCTTCCACAAAATAAAGTTATACTGTTTAATCACTCCAGACGGCCAAGTCATCAATAACAAATAACAACTGAACATACAATAGAGCATATACCTGTAGTCTCCGTAGAAACGGAGCTTGAATTCCATTGGTGAAGAGAAATGGGTGGTAATGCAAACAATCAAGTACAATCATAGTAAAAGGATGCTAAGATAAGAATTGATTCCATGGGGAGTAGCAACTGAATTGGTTTTAACGTTGTATAGGGCATAATTCCTAGTGTTGCAGAAATTCAGCACTCTTTATCTTTCAATTCAGGAACAATTATTAGATTTCTTTAGCGTTTCCACACATTTAGATTCACCTTCACTGTCCCTGAAATTCTCTTCCTGCGTTTTAGATCGTCCCTCTGAAGCCAAGCTTCATAGGTAGATGAAAAAAATAACTGCGTATAAATCCGTTTCAGATCGAATCCTTGATGAAAACGATAGGAGTTTGTTTGAGTGTGACAAACGATGTAGGCGCTGTCCGTTCTTTAATTCTTGGCCGATTTGAACGATTATTCGTTAGTTCGATCCCAATTTTTCTCCAGTTGTGCAACTAACTTGTTAAATCTTGCTTTTACTGACAGGAGGGGAATGTAGGGGGTAATGGCCAATACTGCAATGATCACATCGATGGGATCGTCAACAAAGCAATGAAATCTCTCGGTTTCCTCGAGATGAACTAGAGTACTTTTAAATGTTCACGCTACTGTACTGCTCTACTCAACATTGGTTTTGCCTATTCTGGAATACGCTCCTGTAGTTTGGTCTGTTTACTATGAGGCTCATGTTGACCAATTCGAGAGAGTCCTCCTGAGATATGTTGGTTTCAAGTTGGGCATCCCCACCACCGATTTGGATTAACGTCGCTGCTGGTGAAATGTGATTTGAAGCCATTCCGACCGCGCTGTTCTTTTCTGTGCAAATTGATTCGTGGCCGGCTGGATTGCCCCTGCCTTCTTTATATGATCAACTTCCTAGTTTCACAGGTTCGGACAAGGAATGCGGCTCTTTTCTCAATTTACTTTTCAACAACTAAGTACATGTACCACCGACCACTTTCCAGAATGTTTCGTGGTGTCAAATTATTACTTCAAACCAATACCGACATTGACATTTTCTCCCCTCCATTATCTTCAATGAAGCGGTGTTTTTATGATTAATTATTTTTGTACACTAGTGCCCCCCTCGCCTTTCTCCCCTCCCCTCATGCCTTTGGTTTAGTGTTCAAATATGTTTCAGTACATTCAATACTAGACGTACATGTGGATGATGCAATTTCGAAAATGAGCTGCTCGCTTTACGTTACACTCTCAACAATAGGCTTGGCCCGTGTTGTTGGGGAAAGTCTTTACTATTCATTCATGGATTAAAGTTAAGGTCATTTTGACATTTAAAACACTTACACATCTACCAAAAACACATTATGTACACATTAATATGATACTATTGTTAAATAACGTTATGGCTACAATGTCCTTAAATTTACAAGTTTAAAAGAAGATAGTTTCTAAACCATTACTGCACATAGATACTGTATAACACAGTTTTCCATACCGATACCCCTTTCTCTACAAGCAGGGTTACTTTCTTTTTTTTGTGTGTAATTTCGTCTTGTGAATCTTTTACTATTTTTCATACGATTCGCAACCGCTCTGTGTTTTATGTAAATTATGAATTTTGGATTGTGAATAGACAACTTTAATTCTCAGCCTAGGTGCTGTCACAATCCCTGCAATTACATACCTTGTGGTATACATCGGATTTCGTTGTGAACCTATCCTGTGTAGAACCGTATCGGATTGCAGAAGCAAATTTTTTAACATATAAACGTCTTATAGTAAACAGGTTAGCAATATCTTACATTACTAGGTGAAGTCCGAGGAGGTAAAGACGACATATTCTTGGGTTTTTTTTGGCGTACTTGTAATTTATGAAGATGGGATGAATATATCCCACCCCCAAGCAATTATTCCATATTGAAGAACAGATTGTAGCATACTGTGAAGAGACTATAGTACGTGAGATTATTCTTGGTGAAGAAGTTACAATGATATAAGGATAATATTGCATCCATGTGTGGAATGATTGGTAGGCATTGGGGGCGTGTCAATAAAATTTAATTTACTTTTAATTAATTTGTTTTGTTTTATTAATTTATTCTTAATTAAACGCCACAGACTTTGTTCAAACGTGGACCACTGATCTTTGTATAACAGTAATGACAAACCCTGTGATTCACAGAGTTTTTGTTTGATGTGTTCCACCCATTTTTTGCACGGATGTAAAATTGATGGGCGGAGGACCTGCGGAATTACCCGCAGCCTAGCGGGGGGTGAAGGAACCAATAACAGTTGAACAAGGTGCCGCTAGATTGTGTGGGAAGCGCCTTTCTCCTGGCAGAGCCGAGTGGAAATGGAAACCGAACTCCTTCATCTCTTCCGCATATCTCATGCCCCTCCTGCTAATTAGATCGTCCGATCTTTTGATTTGTTCCGTTGTTGTTTATACTCTCCGATGAAGTTATATCGAAACGAATTTATCTCGAAAAGTATAAACCAACGTTAGTAACGACGAACGTTTGACATTTTTGACAAGATTTCACGAATCACCCTAAATTAGAGTCCCTAATCTTGTACTTCGGTTGTTTATTATAGAGAAAAACTCGGCAAATTATTATTACGCAAGGGTTTATTATTTCTGTATTAAATGGCCCTCCTACGCGGATCACTGAATTACCAGAACTTTACTATACGACCAGGCACAACTCTACCTTGGTACGCTCGAAGATTCATGTAAAAAATCCAGGAATGAAACAGTTGAAATTAATTGAGATACAATAAAAGTACAGGCAAAAGAATACTTATACTTGTTCTCGTCAACTAAATTGAAGATTGGGAGATAACTCAGTGGACAGAATGATCTTGAGGCATCACTCGTGATATTAGGGCTGTCGCCAACCATGCTGTCTCGCTCAGACCTCCCCATATAGAACTTTAAGGCTATGCAGCGCGACTGTCTACTTGGCCCTCAGATGGTGAGCGAACGGAAGGTTTTGCAGAGTCTTATTGTTAAGTGTGATTACTATTGCTCGCAGAGCTTGATACATTTTGTGAAATCGTGCATTTCAACTTGAAGTTGTAAAAACTAATGTAAACATGAAGCTGTTGTCTAAACAATGGGATGTTAATATCATACCATTATGAACTGGTGGTTGGAAAACACAAATTGTTCTGATTTTCGGTAAGGATACAAGCAATTCTTGCACGGGACCATCTACAAGAAAACCCGCACATCCCCTGATAAGTTCAGATATTCATGATGTTATTATTAACAAATGATTTTTTCGATTTCACAAAATTCCATACATTTACAATTTAAATTTCAATCAGTATATGTCACCATTTATGGTGTTTCTAATACCTTGGTAGCCATTTTGGCTTCGATAATGGCTCAACCCTATTCACCAATGACGTATTATGTGAAGTACCAATAGACATTATTTCGTCTCCTACTTGAAAAAGCAAATTATTGTTGAAACTGTAGACACAATAACTAGATTGTCTAAACTGTGTGTTTTAAAGAAAGCACTACTCAGTGCCATAAAATGTCATTATCTGTAGAAGGAAAGAGGCGTTTGATATGGACGTGCTCAACACTAGATTTGTCCGACACAAAACTATCAAAACGGTTTTAACGATCGTTCCGTTCATAAAAAGCCTTCAGAAGCTCTAAATATAGTCCACCAACGAATCATAACACGGCACCAATTTACCATACGAGGGAGCAATCGTTAAGATCCGGGTGACCGTAATAAACTTCAAAGGGACGGAAAACCCGGGCGTATCACTGTAATAAACTTATCGGGGGAAAACGGGGGAGGGTTTATTTTTCAACTGGGGGCTACCGAATTAGGGCAGGGGATCAGCAACGACACGAGCTGCGTGTTACGTTCTCATTTTCAACGTCTGAAAAGGTCAATCGAAAATCGAATCGGACGAGGAAAAACCTCCATTTCGACCCTCGACGGGGTATAAGGACCCTAATTGACTTTCGAAAGGCGGTCGTTACCGAGGCGGCGTCCGTTTTTACCGGGTTCGGAACCGGCGGTTATTCGGAGTAAAAGGATGAAGTTTTTATCGGAGAGTTGTAAATTTTAGCCGGTGAAGGGCATCGTAACTGAGGTTGCAGCGAAACTGCTCGTTTCCAACGGTCGATGTTTTGCCCAATTTGCGGCGTATTCGTCCGTTTTGTGTTAAATTAGTGTAGACATACGAACCGGTATCTTTGCACGGACCGTCCGGCTAACTAGAGGTTTCGCTTGTACGGTAAGTCCCGGAACAGTTCAGAATTGAACTAGGTTTCTTCTGGGAGAACTGTTCTAGGAATTAGACGCTGATAAGTATTTTGCAACTGAGTGTGAACTGATCGTGAATTCGTCTTCATCTAAATCGTCCCCCTCAAAAATCCATACCATTCCATTTCATGAGAGATTGAAAATTCAGAAGATTCCCAACAGAAATAACGATGAGCAAATTATTAACGATTGATGAATGATTGATTGGATATTGATAAAACTGAATTGATAACGATAAAAGCTTCACTTTCCACCTCTGCGGGAAAAGTATGGGGCGGAACGTAAATAGCTTATAGCGCATGAGCTGGACCAGAAGTTCCTGCAAAAATCAAAAACTGTCGGGGACTAGTTCAATACAGTTCCGTAACTGCTATCTGAACAGCGAACTAACTAAATATCAAACTCGTTCTGTCACTATACGTTCAGAGAAAAAGGGTCGTGGTCAGTTCAGAGCCGTTCAGAGTTACAGTACAAACTACCGTAGGCTGAGCTGTGGAGGGAGAATCTGGACCCATTGGCAACATTCCCTTCATTCCTTCGTTCCTGGGCATCCTTTAAAAATAAAAATAAAATGAAATGTCTACGAACTACTGTAACCATATACCGTAATAAATTGTAAGCCATTTCGAGAGAGGAAAAAATATTGATTGAGGAGTTTTCCCCAAAAAATGTCTTAAGAAAATCCGGGCCTCCTCACAAAGGTTGGGTCCAGTGCCCCCCCTCTACGGGGCTGACCGTAGGAGTTACTCTCTCCCCAATCACTTTTACATACGAGTCTACCTATGGATATCGGAAGCATTATTTCAATTTCAGGAGGTGAAAAATTTGTTTGCTTTTCGATCTGTCGGGATAGTTCAATCTAGTTCTTTTACGGCTGTCTGAACAACTAACTAAAAATCTCCAACAATCCCCGAATCGTTCTGCTGCTGTGCACACGGTCAAAAGGCCAAAAAGAGGCGAGTTCCGTTCAGAATTTAGGAGCATATCGTAAGCATTATTTCACTTTCAGAACACATTACTGAACAATTTTTTCTCTTCAAAATTAGAATATCCACTTGCATTTTGTCTTTCAGACCATTCTGAATCATTTTTTCCATAGTTTCCGACCGATTTAATGAGATTTTCAGGGAATGGTCTTACGTTACATCCGTCGAGCTTCACCCACATGTTCTTCTACTGAATTGCCACCTAAAGTACCTTTTTAGAACCCTTTTTTTTACTCAATTCAAAATTCAACTTTTTTTTTTTAAATTTTTGTCGTGTTGTCGACCTTTTAGTAATTAAAAACGCCATATCTCCCTTAATACGAAGAGCGAAACCAAAGCTTAGCACACCATTGAAAAGAACGTTAAATTTTCTGTCTTCTTGACTCCTAACGATAATTTTTGAAAGGATCTTGAGAGGAAAAAATGAGCATGAAAAGTTGATTTTGTCAAATCTGGAAAATCACCTTTATAAACAACAAAATCACGTAACGAGTAGCTACTGCGCTTGGACTAACGTAAAATCTATCAGACATTATTTTACCACCCTCTATCCATCTTACATTTATCAAATTAGGTTACTGTAATGGCTTTTCCCATTTTACCGTTCAATGCAATCTTTCCAATCTTAGGTCAAATGCAAGTCGATCGTACAGTTATTGTAGTCGCCATAGAATAAACGCTTCAGCCTACAAACATGATAGCGTTGATGTATGAGAGAGCAATTCTCGTGACATTTTTGGTTCGTGTATCATCGTAACAAGCTTAATTGATAAATCGTTCAACATTAAGAATCTTTTAGCATTATTTTTAACATTTCAATGTTATTATATTATAAATTCATTGATCATAAAAAAGTTACAATACAAGAAAGTTATGTGTCAAAAAAACTTGAATTGAAGTTTTGTAATTTTAGAAACAAACAAAAACGCTGCAAATTCTTTCACTGGGGTTTATTATTCAATTGGCTTGCGTTCATGATTTGAATTCCTACTAAGCTTTGTAGTGTGCGTTTTTCACAGGATAGAGCTATTATTGAATTTCAGGAGATATGCATGGAGCACGTAAATCTGTTCTCAACCAAAATACCTATTTGGATTGATCAGTTGATCATATTTGTGTGCCTCCTGAAATTCAATAATCGCTCTATACTGTGAAACACGCACACTCAAAAGCTTAGTAGAAATTCAAATCATGAACGCAAGCCAATTGAATAATAAACCCCAGTGAAGGAATGCAGCGTTTTTTTATTGAATCTCAAAGCCCCCCCCCCCCCACTACAAAATAACACTATAATTTATCAAGTCCTTTAGCACTCGTATTGCGTTAAAACTTCCCCAAATCCAAATATAAACGATGTAGCCAAAGGTAGACAGATGTAGATTAGGCACACAAATATCATCAACTGATCAATCCGAATAGGTGTTTTGGATGAGAACCGATTTACGTGGTCTATGCATATCTCCTGAAATTCAATAATCGCTCTATCACCTGAGTAACACGCACACTCCGAAGCTTAGTACAGATTCAAATCATGAACGCAAGCCAATTGAATAATAAACCCGAGTGAAAGAATACTTATTTACCCCAGTAATAATATTTACCTATATATTATCAGCGTTTCATACATTTCAGAATGCTTCAACCCGTGTATCGGCTACTAACTACACTACAAGTATTCACATCGGCTATCACTTCAGTAACCACATTCACTGCAACTCGACGCTATCGGCATCCCTAGGTTACAAACAAACAATAATAAATCAAAAAACGCAAATGTTGACACCATAAATCGGGCCATACATCGGGAATGGTTTGACCTACGGACGTGGGGAAGGGCTCATTCGATTCCTCATGGTATGTTCTTCAAATAGGTAAATATTTAGGCCGATTCGACTTGTTTTGAGGTTTTTAGGGATTTTACAAAACCTTGACAGCCCTTAAAGGGCATTTTAAATTGAGTGAGAGAGCTGGCTCAAGAATTGGGGCGTCGTCGGGACAAGATGGATTTTTCCTGAATATTTCAGATCTTTTGCTCCAGCCGTTTCGGAGATATCGTGCGTACGGCGTACGGCGGACGGACGGAAAAATGTTTATTGCAGATTCGGATTCTACACCCTTTGAAACGTAAACCATGAAATTTTCAGGGGGGTTAGAATTTTTTTTTCCAGAGCGATTACAATGGTTTATTATTGAATAATAAACCAATAGAATAGAAATGACGTTTTTCCTAAATGTGCTGGCCCGTATGAACGATCACCGGAGAACAATGATACTGATCATATTCCCTTTCCTCTTAATTTCACTCAACAACGAAGATTTTTGGATTCATCGAAGATCTCACTTCTGAGACTTCGAAAAAAGAAAGTAATCGTTATTCGTATCTGTAATCGCAAAAAAGTATTCGTTAATCACGATTAATTTAGAAGTATTCGCTGACAAGGATTCGTTAATCATGAATACTTTTGTAATCGTTTTGCCAACGAATAACGATTGCTTCAAAAGTAATCGTTATTCACGATTACATTAGTAATTGCAAAAGTATTCGTTAATCGATACCTAGGACATGGTAATCTGTTTTCACGTTTTTTTTTTAAGTGTGTTTTGTGAAGTTGCGGCAAAAAGTTCGTGTTCCCGAAGTTTTCGGGCGTCTAAAAGTTCGAAAATACGAACTTTTCGGGCACCGCGGCGACCGCCTATCTCTCCGCAGGCCTGCTCGTATCGGAGAGCGGCCGGCTGCGACCAGTCCTTTCCTGTCCGTCTTCGGGCGGGGCGGCCTCGACCAGTCCTTTCCTGTTCGTCTTCGGGCGTCGAGGCCTCGGTCAGTTCTCTCCGGTCGTTCGGGCGTGGCGGTTCTCGGCAGTCTACTTCGTTCCGTGTTCGCGCGAATACCGTTCTATCTTCATCTTCCTTCTATTGGGAACATGAATCTTCATGGATTGATACAATGGAATACCGGAACATGCAAATACACAGGTAAGTACCAAGTATTTTCCTACAAAATCTCTAATAAAAAATCATAAAGCCGAGGTAGGTGCCGCTTGTTTAGGAAGTCCCTTGCAATGATTGATCAATAGAAGGATAATTGATTATAATTTTTATAGGAGAGGTTGTATGACCAGCTAAGCCCAAGAGGAATGAATGCGAGGACTAATGACTCGTAACATGATGCAAATCCGAGTCAGACTTTTCTCAGACCAAATTCGTGGAAAAAACAAAAGGTTTTTCTTCAGTCTGATTGTACTCCCATTTTCCCACGAACCATCTGTGTTCTTAAAGTTTTATTATCCACGTATAAATTCGCAAGTGTGGTTGTTTCTTCCACTACCTATGAGTTTAAAGATTATCCGTAGTTAATCACACACTCATAACACTTTGGAACAGGCAGCATATTGAAAATAGTTCACTGATCGTACGTATATATTCCAACTAGACTATTCCCTTAATGTGGGAACACGTTCTTAAATATGTATTTTGCACGTATTGTTTCAGCACTAGCGTGATTGTTGCTTACACTACGCATGAGTCTATATAGCATTAGCAAACTGAATTAAACTTTTAGCAAACTAAATTAAGCTTTTAGCAAATTGAATTAACCTTTTCGCAATTGAAATTAAACCTTTCGCAATTAGAATTAACTCTTTCGCAATTAAGATTAAACCTTTCGCGAATACAGATACGGAGGTAAAGTTTAATTCTAATTGCGAAAGGGTTAATTAGTTTGCGAAAGGTTCAATTCTAATTGCGAAAAGGTTAATTCAGTTTGCTAAAGTTTTAATTCAGTTTGCTAATGTTATAACTCATAACTCTCTGGCAACAGATTAGTTGACTGAATAGATCACATGAACTAGACGTTAATTCGCGGGACAGTGCTACCCCGACTTCCGCGGGGAACGCAGGAGGTTTGCATCTAATCTGTCAGAGTTGAGAGTTAATCATTACTTTGAGTAATGAATAATTTTCCGAATACTTTCATTGTAATGACGTAAATTTGGCTAGTAACAATTTCAGTTAAAAGGAGATTGAAAATCCGAAGTTTTGGGGTTGAAATTACTCCAGAAGTAATTGCGATCAACATTCCAATTACTGTAATGATAATCGTTTAAACGATTACTTTTTCCGATTACAAGTAATGGTAATCGAAAAAACGATTCCTTTTTCCGATTACAAATAATGGTAATCGAAAAAACGATTACGATTACTTGTAATCGGAAAAAGTAATCGTCATTCCGATTACTTTTAATTAATTCCGAGTTTAATTAATTCCTTACAAAAAAACAAGTCGATTTAGAAGGGAAAACACTTTTTACAGATGATCATATTTGTTATTCAGTTGATCATATTTGTGTGCCTCCTGAAATTCAATAATCGCCCTATCCTGTGAAACACGCAGACTCCAAAGCTTAGTAGAAATTCAAATCATGAACGCAAGCCGATTGAATAATAAACCCCAGTGAAAGAATTTGCAGCGTTTTTTTATTGAACCTCAATACCCCCCCCCCCATCCACAATAAAAACATCTATAATTTATCAAGTCCTTTGGCACTCGTATTGCGTTAAAACTTCCCCAAATCCAAATTTAAACGATGTAGCCAAAGGTAGACAGATGTAGAGGGGGCACACAAATATCATCAACTGATCAATCCAAATAGGTGTTTTGGATGAGAACCGATTTACGTGGTCTATGCATATCTCCTGAAATTCAATAATCGCTCTATCACCTGTAAAACACGCACACTCCGAAGCTTAGTAAGATTCAAATCATGAACGCAAGCCAATTGAATAATAAACCCCAGTGAAAGAATACTTATTTACCCCAGTAATAATATTGAATAATAAACCTATATATTAATAATATTTCATATATTATCAGAATGCTTCAACCCGTGTATCGGCTACTAACTACACTACAAGTATTCACATCGGCTATCACTCCAGTATCCACATTCACTACAACTCGACGCTATCGGCCGGACATCACTAGGTTACAAACAAACAATAATAAACGAAAAAACGCAAATGTTGGCACCATAAATCGGGCCATACATCGGGAATGGTTTGACCTACGGACGTGGGGAAGGGCTCATTCGATTCCTAATGGTATGTTCTTCAAATAGGAAAATATTTAGGCCGATTCGACTAGTTTTGATGTTTTCAGGGATTTTACAAAACTTTTACAGCCCTTAAAGGGCACTTTAAATTGAGTGAGGGAGCTTGGCTCAAGAATTGGGGCGTCGTCGGACCAAGATGGATTTTTCCTGAAAATTTCAGATTTTTTGCTCCAGCCGTTTCGGAGATATCGTGCGTACGGCGGACGGACGGAAAATTTTTTATTGCAGATTCGGATTCTACACCCTTTGAAACGTAAACCATGAAATTTTCAGGGGGGTTAGACTTTTTTTTCCAGAGCGATTACAATGGTTTATTATTGAATAATAAACCAAAACAATCAATGATCAATTACCATACTTTAGATGATGGCTGAACAGTTCAGGAACAGGGCCCTAGCAGGGCGGAGAGTCTCTCTGCCTTCTCGCTGTCGCTTGCTTAATAGTTTTTAAGATGAACAAACGAGAATTTAGAATCCATGAGTTTTAGAAATTAGAGTTTAAGATATTCGTCGAATAGCTAAGATATAAATTTTGAAGTTTAAAAGAACTTTTTATTCATTTAAATTGACTTCTTTTTCCTCATTCATTGTTTAATTTTGAATTTCAACACCGATCGTGTATGAAATGTCAAGAAAATCTTTCAGGCGTTCTGTTTAGTTGTGAGGGAGTAGTTTGTTTAGTTGTTTGGTTTTAGTTTTGATGTCGTTGTGTAGTTTAGTTAGTAGTTTTGTTTAATTGGGAGTAGTTTAGTTCTATTCAGTTGTGAGGGAACAAATCGTTCCATTGAGGGTCATAATAACTTAACAGATTTCAAGGATGCTGTAAATGAGCATGACAGAAGCTCGTATAACCTCATCGTCAATTTTTACGACTTTTAAAACGTCTTTTGCTAGATGAATAATTGAACGATGATGGTAGGTACTCACCGGTATGAAAAATGTTCGTCCTCTATTTTCCAATCAATGTGGCTGTGCGTGGAGATTCCATGGAAAACTCGTAATGATTCTAGAACGATTTAGAGGGTCCTTTATTCTTTCCACTGTTCCAATACGTTTCAGTTCTATTTGAGCAACATGTTCAACTTAGCATACACAGTGAGATAAGGAATAACTCATGTTGAAAGTATGTTCTAAGTCATTCAAAAATAAAATACATGTAATTCATTCTTCCATTCTTCGCTGTAACTAAACGGTATGAGGTCAGAAGAAAAAAAGTTGTGTCTAGGGAAAACTATTCTCATATTCCTCGGAAGAGTTCCATTTGGAACGTCACACCCCTGGCAGCTCTGATTCTGACTGATATGACTCATCTGCTCGTTTCTGCACTTAATCGTTTAATTTTAGGTTTAATATTTTTGATAATAATTATCAAAAATATTAAACCTAAAATTAAACGATTAAGCGCAGAAACGAGCAGATGAGTCATATTAACCTTAATTATTAACCTTTGCAATCTACCAGGAAAAACTAATGTTCAACAACAAACAAGAAATCGCTGGTTTCCATTTGAAATAAGAAAGTTAGTGTCAATTGCGCATGGTTGCGCAGTTGCGCGGAGTGCGCAAATATGATATTTGAGATCCTTGGAAAAAATATGAAGATTAAAAAAAAAATTGTTTTTGTTTACTCCCATTTTGACGATTTTAGGGGGGGGGGGGGGCAACTCGTGGGACACCCTGTATACTTCAAAATACTTATTTCTTATGTAGTCAGACAAGTAAACCCTCAGCCCTCACAACGGAAAAGAAAAAAAGGAAAAAATTAAACCGAACAAAAGTTTTAATGTTCAATTTTCTCAGAATTTTTAGTTTTTGCGTCATAGCACTTGTCTCTCCAATTGAATCACGTAATTGAAATGTCATCTCATTTCGTCTAAGATCGAGCCATTAAAGGTTTTTGTGTGGGAGCGGAAAATGGGGTCAAAATGTCCGTCTAGATGAGTTTCGCTTATAGACAGCATTTTTGCAGGTCTCGTCGGTAGGGGCCACCTATCGATTTGGGGGAATGAACTAACCGCACAATAGGAAGCCCGTGAGCTAGAACTTCCTGAACGTTGAAGTCCCCTTTTCATCCGCCCACGTCGCAACTAACTTACATTTTCTGGCCATTAGCCTTCGAAACCCCCCACCTTCTTCGTCGTTTCATGAAGTTATCTTTCACCTCTTGACAACCAAGTGCAGTCAGTATCGATCGTCAAGTCGAAACTCCAAGTCACTTCCGGGGTCTCTTCCGTTCACTTCCGGGTTTCTCCTTTGAACTCCCAAAACAAGCGGTATGCGCTACCCGCCTGCAATGGAACGTGCCTTATCTTCAAGGTTCTTCTATTACATATAACTTAATTGAAAATAAGTCCGAATTTCAACCTCCATTTACTTTCATAATGCAATTTGAAACTGAAATATGTTCAACAACTATACAGACTTCTTGATAACAATAAGACAAAAAACAAAAATCGGCTGAGAATTCTAGAATGAGCTTAATGGATCAAATGCTATGCCTTCCATCCACTTCTCACGGAAGAAAACGCGAAATCCCCAAGGTTTGTACCACAATCAGACTAAAACTGGAATCGAACTAATGAAATGATCGCGAAAATATGTGAAGAATTGAATATAACCTGAACAGTGTCAACAAAGTTGATAGCATGCCCCTTTCAGCTTCTTTTTTTCGTCAAGGATATTGGAATTCCTGAGCTCTGTACTTCAAAATAGTGAATTTGGAATCGGACCAAGAAGGAATCACGAATATCATTGAAAGATTGGCATTACACTGACGTATGCACACCAATATCCACGTGTGGTTTATTCACGGATTTGCCTTTAGACAATGATAATATTAAGTTAGGAAAACAATTAATATATAGTTAGGAAAACAGAAAATCAGATTAGTTTGGCAAAATCAATTTGAATTTTTGGCGTATTCTCAAATTGAAAATTTTGGCAAATTAATTTGAACCTTTGGCACAAATCAATCTTAATATTTTGGGCATCTTAATTTAAACTTTCGGCGACTCAATTTCAACTTTTGGCGTATCACTTCGAGCTTTATACTTTCCCCAAACCCAACTAATCCAATATTTCACCCCACATAATGATCAATAAATGTCTCTCTCTCTCTCTCTCTCTCTCTCTCTCTCTCTCTCTCTCTCTCTCTCTCTCTCTCTCTCTCTCTCTCTCTCTCTCTCTCTCTCTCTCTCTCTCTCTCTCTCTCTCTCTCTCTCTCTCTCTCTCTCTCTCTCTCTCTCTCTCTCTCTCTCTCTCTCGGATGATAATAGTTAAGTGGATCCGTATTCAGTTTTTTTTATCAAGCTTGAGTTATCCGACACTCCCTGATCAATTTTAACGTCCCTCTATTGACAAAGAAGAAAGTCCGACAAAATATCGTTAAAAATTTAGTGCAGAGGGAAAACTTTTGAGAATTTGTGAAATTAATGAAGTTACAATTCTCTGAAACCTGAACTGAATGAAAATGTAGGAATCAGCTTGTTGCAAGGCTTTCACTCTCTGACATGCGGAGTATCTAATAAGGCTATTGCTTTGAAATTCGTCGATAAGGGAAGGGATAAGGGAATGTGTTACACATGACTGCTTCGTATCCGTAACATGAATGGGAAGACGACCGCAGTATATCTAATAATCTAATATGATCCAAAACTGGCGAGCTGAGGAAGCCATGATGTTGAAATTGCGAAGATATTATTAACCGGACATCAACCACTACATGAGTTTCAGGATGGTCGGAGAAATACGATCTGATAACTTCATATAAATTCCGATCTGATAGTATCGTCAGCAGCTCAAGCGCGAACGTTAAATTCTTGTAGCAACCCCGATTACTGCAGTTTTCATCCGATTTTGATGACATTTTCAGGAATTATGCGTTATTTATGTAGATGCTGCCCTATCAGTTTCATTGCTCACAAATCAAGTCATCACTCTCCTCATGCTCAAATGTAAAATCCACTGAGAAAATTTGTTCATAAATTACTGGTAACTGGTAATGATCACATCACTTCAGTGGGTAGTAACTAGGTCTGAGTCGGTTGCTGATATGAGCAAAGGAGCAAGTGTATTAAATAAATTAAAAAAGATGGAAAATCCCTACTCTGAAGCTAGAAAACAAGAGTAGCCTTGTTTTGAACCAAGGTGCGAATGAGACCTCCCAGGGCTCTGCTTGAAGTAAAGTGCTCGAGCAGTTCGCTCGAAAAACCTGTAATTTTGTAAAAAGTAAAAACTGTAACTTTGTTGCGCCCCGGGCGTACAAGCTTTATTTTAATAATGATCTATGATTTCGTTATCAGAACGTTCTTATCGCTCAGTACATCACTCACTGTTCAGTTTTTGGTTCTGTTTTCTAAGTTATTTATGAGTGACCTGTTTACACCAAACGTGCATTATCGCGAACACAGTTCTCAGTGAATTATCAGCGAAATGCTGTGTGAACTGTCATTCTCGACAAACATAGTTTTCAAATCCTGCTAACTAACGGTCTCGAATGTCCAAACGAGTTGAGATAAGCCTAGTGAATATGTTACTGTGTAAGGTAAACTGATGGATCGTCTAAAGCAGGGGTATCCAAACTACGGCCCGCTGGCCGCATCCGGCCCGCGGAAGGATTTGGTCCGGCCCGCCGCGTAATTGTATGTAGGCATTTGCTCTCCAAATGGGAGAGTAAGAAGAGTACTGCCTGCTCGCTCCGTGTTAGGGGATAGAGGCAGGCAAAGCAATTCATTGTCTTTTCCATGAAGAGAGATAACGAGCTGCTCAGCCTAGGAAGAAGGGAAATACGTATAGTAACGGGGATCTTAAAGGGGCACTGTCCACTTAGATTCCATCTCCAGAAAATGGGCAAAACTGACACCACTCTCTGCCGGTTCAGTGGGGCAGAGGATGAGATTGCGTGTCATGTGATCTGCCACTCTGGTGGCAAAACAGCGTTTTCTAACCTGGGGACAGACAGACAGGATTGATCCTCGGGTTATTAAAACGGGAGAGGTTAAGACTCTCCTCTCATTCGCTTGGTGGGGAAGGTGGACCTTACAGTTTTGGCAGGGGTCGACGTTAGGTCGTCACAACCGATTGGGATGTCAATGCCTAACCAGTGATTATCAAGCAGTTAGTGCTTGGGTCCCAGGCAGTTCCTGACGATGGGTGCAAGTGCTGCACACTGGCCATATAGTGCTTGGTTCGGGAGGATTCCCAGGTCGGGAAATCAAATGTTCCAGGGAAGGAGTTTGAAATAACGACCTCCATAAGCTTCTGGGGCCACCAGGGCCTCAGTGGTTTTTCTTCACGAGTTAATTCCAGCGGAGTTTGGCAAAAAGAGCCATACCAATGTACTTGGCTGAATCTGCATAAAGGAAAATCTGATGTTGATTACTATAGGTACTACAGTAACCTCCCTATAAGTAATATTGATGTGCATTGACTTAGTTTCGTTGAATTTTCTTCTCCATTTTTTGATCAACTGAACGGATATATTTGAATATCCCCAATTTCAACCAATGATCTGAGATGGTAATTTACAGTTCCGACTCCCATTCCTTATAAGTGCTTATACTACCTGACCATTACCTGAGCATATTATTGTAACGTTTTGGGCTCAAGTGTATCCATGGACGTTGCAGGCTATGCAAACTATGGATATGGTAAACAGTCAATTCCATCAACTCGTTATAAACCCTACAGCTTTCTCAAAGTTTGACACTCGCCCTCCTAACCCTACATTTACCAAATGATAATAAACTCGTACAGAAGTAAAAGCGAATTCAAAGGCGCCGACTAAGCTCAGGGCAACTCACGACCCGGACTCCTCAGCTGCGCACCTATCGAAAAAGACCGGTTGTATTGGGCGGCCACTTGACGCATAAATGAAACACGTCGCCCGGAATTAAATTACTCGAAGACTCAGATCACGAGGAGAAATAAAATACGAATTTCAATCAAGAGCAGGAAATTGAGATTCAGCAAACGAATGTAAAACGAACGATCAAAGATAATGACTGACACCTGGATATCTGATACCAGCGACTAGGGACCGATGGTCTACCTAAGACAAATGTATCGATAGGAGTTAGTTTTACAAGTTATTCAGGTGTATCACTTTCTACATGAAAGATAAATATTGTTTCTCTCTTGTATTTGTTATATCTGAACTCCGAAATTGCATCTTATTACTACAAGAAAGTATTTGATATTACTGACTTTGAAGAAATAATGTCACATGTCGATTTAAATTGAATTGAATTTTAAATTAATGATTTCCCGCTGAGATTTTTCATTTTTTTTTTTCAAAATGGTATTTGCCGGTTTCGGGTTATTAGTTGTCCATCTTCAGCGATAGGTACTTAGTTCAATGGGTCTGCAAACGTCAGCTGAAAACAACTAGTCAATTGAAGTTCGTCAATTTGGACAGCGATGTCCAAAACTGTTTGCTCCTAAAATGAAAGTTTCTAAGCTCCGAAGTTACCAATATATTCATATCAATAAGCACATGAATGATCTTAGAGCTTGGTTTAATACCACAGCTGTCTTCTCAGGATAAATTATACCTAAGTGGAAAGCACCAGTAGTGGACATGTTAAGAAAATCTTGTGATTGTTTGTGTTACCTCATAAATTTTTAGCTCTCAAATTTTTTTTGGGGTGTCTACACGTTCTTCAGACATTTTTAGCTGAGTTTAATCAAAGGAAACACCAATTTCATAAATGTTTGAAGAAATAGAGTCAAATTTTGTGGAATAACAGAAAACACCAGTAGTGGTCAGCTAAAATTTTCTAGTGTTGATGTAGTGGGCACTTCAGGACCCAGTAGTGGACACGTCGTAGATATCAACAAGACGACGTAAAATCTCGTTTAAAATCATGTATATATCTAAACGGTAGTAAAACAAAAAGAATTCCATTCAACTTGAAGAATGAAGTGAGCACCAGTAGAGAACAATTCATGTATAAGTAGAAGATAGCTCATGGACTAGTAGTGGACATCTCTTGCACTAGTAGAGGACACCCCCTGTCCGCCTCTGGTCCGCAACACTATATTCATTTGAAAATCGTACCGAGAGCTTGTTCCAATACAAATGAACAAGTAGAAAGTTAAGAAAATATCCTTTCGTGAAAAGGGAAGTTGCACCAGTAGTGAACAGGGATGTCCACTACCGGAGCATCCGTCATTTTTGTTGTACTAGAAGTGGACATGCTTTAAAAGTCCACTTTATCAATATTAACGGAGTTAGGCGACTGGAAAATCGTCAATTTAGTTACTGAAGTATATATTCAAACCAATGGGCACAAATATTTGAAAATTATATGTGAACATTGCTTGAAACATAATTTCTATTCCTTAGCATTTTGCACAGCGTCCTGCTCAAAATCACTCCACCCACAGACTGGTTGTTTTTAATGTCAAGTTATTATTTTTCATTTTGGCCCTAACGTTTTCTTTTGGTTCATCACGTTTGTTAGGCTATTACTTTAGTTAATCCAAGAAGATTCAAGTGCCCTGCTCAACCCGAATCCTTATTCTACTACTTTTTTTCCGAAGTGTCAACTATTGGTACAGTGTTCACTATTGGTGCTTTTCCCTTACACCCCTTTGCATTTTAAACTAATCGTGGATGAAAAATCAAATATGCTTTTGACTACATGATGTGCTGGATCACCGGAATAGCTGCTAACCATGTTTTTCTCCCATCACAGTCCTACAGTTAGCATAACCGATTGATAGGAGGGCGGATGACTGGGGCATGGTAGTGATGAAGATTCGGTTTAGTAACTCGATAAACCTTGTTAGCCTCATACCACTGTCAGCTGCTCCTTCATTCACTGCCGGAGTCAATCGCTCGTCACAAACCAATTCAATCCAGATAGGATCAAATATTCATCCTGACCTCACTTCAATCCTATCCTTTACATTGCGTCACGTTTATCGCTAGTAAATTTAACATAGGCAATCGCCGAGGATTGGTTAGACATCATTATACAGGGTGTCCCAGGAGTTATGCACAATTCGACTCCTACGTGTTTTACAACTCATTTCCGAACAAAATTGCCTCCTAGCAATTTTTTGCCAGAGGCCTCGTTTCCGAGCTATTCGCGATCTAAGATTTTTTTCGTATTTTCGATCTTATGTCATTAAAACTGCCATAACTCCCTCAATTTTGAAGATAGCTCAAATTTGATGACACCGTTGGAAAGAGCGTTACATTTTCTATATATTCTATGTCAGAAAACCTTTTTTTGATTGCAATGAAGATGTGCGATTGCTGCGCGAAATGGCAGTTTTGTCAAAATCTTGGAATCGACTGTTATCATCTCGCCTAGAAACCCCATGAATGCTTGACGCAGAACTGTGCAGGGCTGGTAAAACGTGCGCCGAAATGTCAGCTTTCCAACGGTGTAGTCTTTTTGGTTTTTAAAAATAATTTTAGTTAAGGAAATGGAGTTTAAATGCAGAAAAACGTGTTTTTTCTGTTAAAATTGAGGTTTTTCCAAAAGTCTTGAAGATGAAGGCGACTCATCGCAGTCGGAAATGAGTTGTAGAACACGTAGCAGTCGGATTGTGCATAAGTCCTGGGACAACCTGTATCACTAAAAAAGACCTAATGTTTGAAAATCGGGAAAGCTACGGAGGAGGCATTGGCTTGGTCAGGGGTGAGGATATGCAATGACCCGCACGACCCGCCAGTCTTGAAGGAGGGGTTGCTTTGTGCGCCGTGCATTATCAACCCCAATCTGATTTGGCCGTAGCATTGGGTGTTGCAATGTTGAAATCGAGTTCATACAAAGAGTTAGAGTTTTAAAAAGATTGTTAAGATATAAATTAAAAAATAATTATTTAAAAATGAAAAATGAAAATGAATTTAATGATTGAAAACGTTCGTTTGTGATCAGCGTCTACGGCATTTCCAAGCTGTCCAGCCAAAGTCAGGATAATCGAAGATCCGAGAGACAGCTATTGTTTGTGTTCATTTACGATTGATTGCGATGATTTGGTTTCAGTTGAGTAGCTATACCACAAGTGAGTATGTTGACATGCTTTTTGTGTACGGTTTTGCCAATGGTAATGCTTCTGAAGCAGCAAGGGAGTCACACTCCTCCTGTGTACAACTCACACCCTAGCGAACACGTGGGATAGTATGAAAAAAAATATTGGTAGATAATATTGTTTAAGTCACTGATCCTTCTTTAACTAGTAAACTTTATGTTTTTTATCTACTACCTAATTGTTTTTTGTCACTAAGGTTTTGGTTATTACTACCAGCTATGTTCAATAGGTAGAGCGCACCATGATTAATGGGAATATGCAATAGGGAAAACCTCGCTGAAGGGAATACAGAGAGGAAAGAGACGAAAGGGAAGAGTTGGTAATGATACGGAAGCCTGGTTTGATAAGGGTCCATAGTGTCAGCAAAAAGATGAATGCAACTCATCGCAATCAATCGTAAATGAAAACAAACAATAGCCGTCTCTCGGCTCTTCGATGATCTTGACTTTGGCCGGACAGCTTAGAAATGCCGTAGACGCTGTTCACAAATGAACGGGTTTATGCATCCGACAAAACTAACTTAAATCGTCACTTGAGAGGTCTGGCGTTGTCACCATTCGATTCGGCGAGAAAAATTACGCCTTTGTTCGTTGAGAATTTTGAAATATCCCGCCTTTGTTCGTTGAGAATTTTGAAAAAACCTCAATTTTAACAGAAAACACGTTTTTCTGCAGTTAAACACCCTATCTAATGCTCTTGAATGGCTCGTAACGCTAAGGATTAGCTGCATTGTGGCCCAAATTTGATCTCTGTAACTGAATCTGTAGATGAAGAGTCATGTTCCATAATTTATTGTTGTTAATGAGAGTGTTTTGTCTGGACGTTTAAATCACCTCTGTAGGCAATTGAAGTTCTAGTATGGCATCGATGTCTGTCCCAATCTTTCTAGTAGCTACCGACAGGTCTACTGAAAATTGTTCCGATAATTCTCAAGCAATGAAAATATCGTCTTATTACCTGTAATGGCTCTTCTACTATCTGTAAACTGCCGCCCAGCTGGACTAGTCCATAAATAATGGGCGCAGCTTATTTGATATACCTCAGCCGATGCATATGATTCCAAAATTATCTGAAGAGTGTGAACAGATCACCAAGGCTTTTGAATGGCTTCAAGACGGATTCCAAATTGTTACTGTCAGGTGCAACCCAAAAAACAGACACAATCGAGGGATCCTTCATGATTTTCTGTACTTCAAATATGTCTGACAAAATACTTCTTATAACCAATACTTGCAAAGTTCTGAGGTAGTTGGATGCATCTGAATAATCTGATAGACTCAACCGAGTGTCATCCCTAAACGGCCCCCACAGCTATGGCACATTATGAACTCAGTGCCTGTTTAATTGTCTGTACAGATTTGGATCAGTTAGTATTGTTGCTGAGAGGGACATATGAGTTTATAGGGTGAGGTAAATTACTCTTTGTCTTCCCCCTCTATGACTGCGCCATTTACAAATCAGAGTTACGCTCTTTGCATACAAACCAACTCCCCACATTTGAAGCTTGATATCATAGTTTTGATCGTTTCTACGAAATGAGTAGGTATCTACCATACTTTTTTAAATACCACATTTATCAATAGACCAAAAACTAATGTTCGTCGATTTTGGTTGTTGTCGCTGTCTGGAGGATTTCAGCCCTAATTTTTTCCATAACTCCTAAACTTTTGATTTCGAAATATTGAAGCCAATTTATATAAATTCTTCTGTACATTTTTGCAGATGGCTACGTAACCACCTACCTGTATACACTTTTCATTAACTTGATTAAATTAAAATAATAAAAATCAATTTCTATGTGGCACCAGAATCAGAGTGTCAATTTTCGTTGTTAGGGGGAAAGGGACGGATGAATCGAGGCAGGATGATTTCCCCTGGGAAATATTGACAATGTCAGAAGATCAGGGGGAGTTACCGGTAAACTTGCGTAAAGCTAAAAGATGAAAAATTCTGCGCTCATCCTCTGCTAAAAGTTTCTACAATAAAGACGAAATCAACTGTCGTATTGTTGTGAGTAAAACGTTATTCAAAAGTATATTCATTCAATATTAAAATGACAATAGATGGAAGAAAAGGTTCTACAAAAATACATAATTAGGGAGCTTTCATTACCCTCGAGTTGTATTACAGATTTTCGGTTCATTATTTCTCTTTAAGGTTGTTGTTTTACTTTTCAAGATGAGTAGAATCCGAAAATCAAATTTAAAAAAGTTTGTCCGTCTTTTTCCCGAAACTAATGAACGAAAGTTAATGAAAAGTGGGTCATAAATCACATTTGAGGTCTAGTTAAGACTGAATAGTCGGCATCGATCTGAGTCAACCGTCAAAGGTTAAATCGATGGTCAAAATGTCAAAAATCTTGATATCGGAAACTTTCGAAACAGCACCATTGTTTTTCTGATAGTTATTGATAGATGTGCGTCCATAGAATCGAATGAGCTCACCTGGACTGCTTTTCGTTCAACCGTACGCTTTCACTTAGGGCTAGAACTTTTACAGAAAAGAGAAGATCAGCATTAATCTGATCGAGCTTGGAGATAGTAAAAATCTATTAGTATCATGTAGCATAGCATCTGTTGATATCGCATATTGCTGTGGAATTCCGTTTCCTTTTCCTCCCCTCCTTCTTGAAAATTCCTTTGGAAATCGAGTTTTTCAAAAATCTTGATATCGGAATCTTTCGAAATAATATTATCCTTTTTCTGATCGTTATTGATAGACGTTCCATCAAAGAATCGAATGAGCCCAGCCACTTTTCGTTATTCCGTACGCACTTCCTAAACACTAGAACTTTTACAGAGAAAAGAACTTGAATGTGATCGAGATGTGATTGGAGATAGTAAAAATCGACCAGTATCATGTAGCATCGCATCTGCTGATATCGCATATTGCTGTGGAATTCCGTTCCCTTTTCCTTCCCTCCTGAGGGTTCCTATTGAAATCGAGTTTTTCAAGCCTTAGATATTTTAATAACTATATTACACGTACTAACCTACTAACGAGCCCACAACTTTTCCACAATTATTGTTATTGTTATACCTACACATAACATGGTAGTTGTTTTAATTTTTCGGGTAAAATTTCAGTTGTCCTACTCTGGATTTTCACGCCTTGGCCGTATACTGCACATTGCACCATTGACACTCCACGTACTCACTTCCATCTGACCCCAAACACTCTTGTAAGCTCGTGCGTCACGTAAAAACTGTAAATGGTATTTTGTGTTCTAATTAACCTCGAAAGATTACATTTGAATGGTAGGTTCTGTGGGGCGTCTGAACTCTGACTAGGACGCACAGTGAGTCAGGAGTGGAAAAACCCTCAAATTGCAAACCTCTTTCAAATCCAGTTTTCGTTATTTTTTATTGTAATCAATATCCCAATGTATCATGCAGCAGCAAGATCTATCTAAACAGTTTCCGCTCAAGGTTGAAAAATGCTTAGAGAGGATTGAATATCAGCAATACACACAAGTACATGCAAGTTTTTTTATAAGGCAATATTTGATCGATGGGCAACTTGAACATTTTTTAGTCGTTCTTATCTTTAAGATACTGATGGAAAGGTATGTTCTTCGAGGAATTCATTTGAAAACAATTCAATCCTGAATACTGATAATGTTTGCTTGCATTCATTTTCAACTATTAGCTCCACTCGCCTCTCTTATTTGGTCAGATAGTGGGCACTATAAAGGTCACTTTTTCGCAGAGAACACCACCGGAACCTTTGGAGAAAACAGGAATTCAGTTGGATTTCAGTTCAATGAAAAGCCGTGAATTCTAATTTGATAAATTGTGATGAAGTAAATGTTGACTTGACAAGGAGTACCTGCCTATTCTTTAAATGTTTCCTAAACGTTCTTCCTCGTGGTACTGAACTAGTTAGACTGTGGAAGGAACTCAAGTAACAACCGCAATGATTTTGGTTCTGTTCAACGTGATATATTCCCTTCTTTCCTGTGAAGATGAATAGACGATTTTTGGGCACGATTTTGGACATTTTATGCTCTGGGTGCTTTTAATTGGCTCGGGAGGTGTTCTAATCGATCCAACACCCAAAAACATGTCAGACGACACCTCACCTACCTATATCGATAATTGGGTCATTTACGGAGATAATTATGAACCTTTTGGACCTTGGCTTTTAATGGGATCGGTACAGGCTTCAATCGATTCAGTACCCTAAAAAACAAGTTAGACGATACCCCTCCTCCTCCTCCTCCTCGGCGCTACAACCCATGGAGAGTCTGGCCCTGACCAACGATCCATTGCAACAGTTCGCCAGCGGCGAACTCCAAAGCTTCGTTCGTAGTACAATTCCGGACAGTTCCAGAACTGTACTACGAACGAAGCTCAAGTCTCCGTAGATCATCTTCCACTCTATTACACTAGCCCAGGCGTGGTCTTCCACGAAGTCTTCTCCCTTCTGGCTTATTGGTGAAGAGTTTGTGTGCAGCTCTGCTGAATACGCCAAGTTCCATCCTCACATACCGCACCATATATGTATGCTTCGCAATACTTTTCGTTCCCTCCGCCGGAGTTGATCCTCCTCCTTGTTGGTTATCGGCCATGTTTCGGAACCATAGAGAACAACTGGCCGTACAACCAAACGGTATACCCTCACTTTAGTTGTTAGACGATACCCCACTTGCCTACAATGATAAATTAACCTTCTTTACCTGATTTAGGTCCTTTGGGCACCTTAGGTTGCTCCAATCCGCTTTGTGAAACGTTGATTTCTGTCCCAATTAACTTATAAAGCTGAAATTGGAATGGTATTCTCAAGTCCTAATGACCCATCTGAGCAACATTTTCGAGGCAGTAGGGGAAAACGGTATCATAACATCTGATAAATTGCATGACGATCAAAACATTTTTATCCGTTATAGAATTAGCGAGACAGACCCGTAATACACGTCGACTAACCATTTAAAGGCGTTGATGTCTGCGGGAACAGGTCCCGCGGCATTTCTGTCCCACGATTCGTTGTATCGTGATTTTTTCTACTTCCTTCGAGGTTACCTAAAACATTTCCATACGTTCATGTTACCTAAAGAAGGAACCTACGCGGCACACCCAACTTGTTCTGGAGTAAGAAAAACCTCTTGATAATGTGATGACAGGTTGGATAAATGCGACAAGAGAAATTTGTAGCTAGTCACGTCACTGACCTAGGGGATCGTAGAATAAATCACGAATTAATTAAACGTTCCTTTCTAGAGAACTAACTGTTGGAAATCGGATCGTTCGTGACGACCGAGCTCATTAGCTTGAAACATTCACTTACAAGCAGATCGTGGTCTGTTCACAGCCACCGTTACGTCGGAAGGTCCAACTTTCGTATCGAGTGCACAAAACTCTTTTCAAAATATCAGAGTACCTCAATAATATTTATTAGTAAGCAGTATAGTGAATTAATACGGAATATTAGTACAATAAGGTTTGATCTAGAGTCCCATATCTAGGCCTGGACAAGAAGGGAGCTTGATAAGATTCCCTTGACAAGAGTTCCTCGATGATGTGACCCTATTCCATCACAAAAGAGGCGTTTTTCAATAATGAACCTTTGTAACCATCGAGAAAATACATTTATTCAACCCTTAATAACCTTGGTTGCAGTTTCAAGACACGTTAAATCCAAATAACAAATTTGAAAAAATAGAATAAGTGAACAACAAATCGAGGACGCCAAGCGATTTACTCCAGTGCTCGTTCCTTTAGTTGGTTAAGTGCAACATCAGTGAATAAGTAAGTAAAATATGAAGAAGAATCAAGGAAATGAGTACGACACAAAGATTAGAAGATCCGCTGGCAAAGGACAACTACGGCTCAACCTCAAGTAGTTTTTCAAGTCTGGGAAATGGGAGTATCTTGTTGACGATTAACGGGTTAATAGGATAATGATCGTGAAGACAAGTTTATGACACTTGGGCAAAAATGACAAGAGGGGTGTATTGGGGTACTTCTCACTGGGTTCATGGCACCACTTTCGATCTGTCCAATAGGAATACTGAAAAATCGAAAAGAATTCGGAAACTTCGAAATAAGTGAAGTGTTTCATGTTTGTTATTGATAATGACCAGTACAATGAATCGAATGTGCCTTTGACCGAAATGAGAACGTAAACACGAATGTGCATGTTATCTGGTGTGAATGATCGAACAGCTGATAATGGAACAATATTATTGTAAAGGAATTCTCTCTCTTCAAGAAGTTGAATTTAAAATCACTTTTGTGTTATGTGCGTGTATATGGTATAACGAAGCGTAGGTAAGGTTTTATTCTATCTCGCTGATTTTGGTTTATTATTCAATAATAAACCATTGTAATCGCTCTGAAAAAAAAAATTGTAACCCCCCTGAAAATTTCATGGTTTACGTTACAAAGGGTGTAGAATCCGAATCTGCAATAAAAAATTTTCCGTCCGTCTGCCGTACGTCGTACGCACTATTTCTCCCAAACGGCTGAAGCAAAAGTTCTGAAATTTTCAGGAAAAATCCATGTTGGTCCGGCGACGCCCCAATTCTTGAGCCAGCTCTCTCACTTAATTTAAAGTGCCCTTTAAGGGTTGTCAAAGTTTTGTAAAATCCCTAAAAACCTCAAAAAAAGTCAATGCGGCCTAAATTTGTACTCTTTTTGAAGAACTTTCCACGAGGAATCGAATGAGCCATCCCCCAGGTCCGTAGGTCAAACCATTCCCGATCTATAGCCCGATTTATGGTGCCAACATTCGCGTTATTTTGGTTTATTATTGTTTTTGTGTTGATATCAGTGACGTAGTGAATGTGGATACTGGAGTGAACTCCTAAAAGTGCTTTGTAGCCGATACACAGGTTGAAGCATTCTGATAACCATAAAAAACGCTGCAAATTCTTTCACTGGGGTTTATTATTCAATTGGCTTGCGTTCATGATTTGAATTTCTACTAAGCTTTGGAGTGTGCATGTTTCACAGGTGATAGAGCGATTATTGAATTTCAGGAGGCACACAAATATGATCAACTGATCAATCCAAATAGGTATTTTGGTTGAGAACAGATTTACGTGCTCTATGCATATCTCCTGAAATTCAATAATCGCTCTATCACCTGTGAAACACGCACACTCCAAAGCTTAGTAGAAATTCAAATCATGAACGCAAGCCAATTGAATAATAAACCCCAGTGAAAGAATTTGCAGTGTTTTAGTTGGTGCCTGATTTTCCTTCAAGTCTTTATTTATATTCCGATATAGCGTAGTACTTGGATATCATCGCTTGTTATGCTCATCGGAACTAGTAAAGTTCAGATGTTTTATTTCATTTTTCTCGATAGGTCCCGATCTGTGTTCAATGATTATAAATCAGTGTATCGTTGAAGGAAGAACCTCTTCCACGCCGGCTGAAACTGTCCCAGTAGCTGTAGCTGTCCCAGTATGGAATATCTCTGAGATTACGGCTGAGACAACACATGTCCCAGTCAATGAAACTATCTAGAAACTAAAAACTGCATAAACTTGAAGTTCCCTCCATTTTCTTCAATGGTATCCTCAGTTGTTGTAGGTACTTTTCAAGCATTCAAAAATATTGCCTCCCTGGTGTTACCAACCCCAAAACGTTCCTATTAGTTTTCATAAATAGTTATTTTGAATAAATTACATTTCTAAGATGTATTAGTTTCAAGAAAATGGCGACTTTTTTAATGAATTATGTGTAGACGATAGGGATTACAAACTATTGTTCACCAGAAAATTGCTAATCTTAGCTCCATTTTCATTTGAAAAACTGATACTAATTCATAGCGGACGACCTTCAGAATACTTGGAAAACAATTCTTGGAGTAACACGAATAATTGAATCTTAAGGAACCTCTCTCTAGACGAATTAGGATCCAGTATGTCCACTTAACACCCACAATCAGGTTTTTGAGACGCTCTCTTCTTCGATAATTTGCTGATGATGTACCTATACCACCTAAATTATTACTTAATACTAAATGCGGAGGACGTACATTGCAGATTCGTAATCTACGGACCTTGGAACGTAAATTGACAAAGTTTGAGGTTGGGGTTACAGAAAAAGTTTCCGATAGGATCACAAAGATTAGCAATTATTAGCACTATTAGCAATAATAAAACAAAAAGAGGTTAGGATGAGATGGCGTATTTAGGGGTCGGAATGGGGTAGATGTGTGTAAATTGGTGAATTTGAGAGTTAGCCATCAACGAAAGTAGATTTGTTGGCTCTAGCATTACGGCTGGGACATTCCCTGTCCAGGATTTAAGGTACGCTAGGTTTACGGTGGTGCATATTATGTTGTCCCACCAATTTTGTTGTTTATTTGACATGAAGGCAGTTTTTGGCGTCTCCAAAACCGTCAGCCTCCAAGCCCGAAAACTGATTTCCTCTTAATAATCACCTGGTGAAATAGACTAGCTGAGGCGCCACCAACTGAATTTTTAGCCGTATTGAAAGGGTTAATACAGAAGTAGTAAACCACTGCGTAATAATTTAGCATTTCAGCTAATTACTTGCAATAATGAAACTTTGTAATCAACTACGATTTCAAACGGAAACTTGTTGTCGAAGTGCACCATCTGTGTTGTTGTTACGTGCTCGGTTTGATACTCGCGGCTCAAGTCTCCCATAGACCGTGAACTCCACCAACTCACGGATAAGGGATCAGCGTCCGATAGCATTGTGAGCTATCTCCACACAATGGGGTACCTATTTCTCATTGTTCCTCGACATCTGTTTCTCGTAAGCTCTCACTTCATTATCGCTGATGTATCCGGAACATTGGAAAGCTTGTTGCTGACGGGGCTAGTATACGAGAAGTCATTAATCAGGACTTTTCGGAATATGAAGGGGCAGACATCTATTCGTAGCTGCAACCCGTCAGCAGGATGTTCAAGGACCATAATATTTCGATGAAATTTGGCAAATCCATTTGTAAGTCATATAACCCTTGCTGGGTTTTTGATTTACTACCGAATCCCTCAACTTTCTCACAATGGAATTCCATTTGGGACTTATAAAAAGTGGTGGATCGATTCAGCAGCTCATGGAACCAGATTCAGCAGCTTTTATTCAAATTTTTCGAGATAGTTAGATAGAAAAACGATTGCTTCTTAACTCGATTTGTAAAGTTAATCATTGAACAATAAACCAATTAATTTAGTCGTTATCCACCAGGAAGCAGGGTGTAGTTTCACGAAGGCTGGAATCTACACCCTGCTTCCTGGTGGATAACGTATAAAGTTTAAATTAAGGCTAACAAAATGAAAAATAAAAATTAATTTAGTAGTATTAATAATTATTTAAATTTATAGAGTGTAACGCGAGACGTGTCTACTCGTCTACGTGTTCTTCTTCTGCGGTTTTTTTTTTTTTTTCTCAGTTCTGTAAAATTGCTATAACTTCTTTGATTTGAACAGGTCTCTGTATACGCCAAAATAGAGGACATTTTGAACAACTTAATTTGTACCAATAAATCACCAAATGACTGCAAATTTCAATTCTATTCAATTTCAAACCTCCGTCCTAAAATCAAATAAAAATCACCAAATACCTTCCTGTTCGTCAGGGTTCTTAGGCAATCGGAGAGATGTGAGAGTGTCCCCATTCAATTCCAAAAAACACAAGAGTTAGCCTGCAAAAAACACGTATTTTGGCATTCAAACCTCATTTTTACTGTGAAATCCAATTACTACAATCAATTTGATTATCCCATTAGAAAGCTGACGTCTTGGCGCAGTTTTTAGGCGGTCTGCAAGTCCTGCTTCAAAAACTAATAGGATTACAATAAGTTTAAAAAATTGGTAAATTTAAAATTGTGACAAACTTCAATTTTTAGACTCTTTTTTGAGCCTCAATTCTGCTTGAAAAAATTAAACAATAAACTTTTTTTAAGAAAGCTTTTATTTAAATGCCCTAAAAAGAAGGAAATAAATGTTTACTTACAAATGTTAACTGTCTACTTATAGCCTATATGCACAATTCATAAAATCTTAAAAGCTTGTCGCAAGATTTAGGTTTGTGTAAATTAACTAGTTCCTAGGTACCTATTTCATTGATCAACTTAGTATCAATCAATCGATCTAGTACCTACTTACGCAAACGTCGCGACAAACTTTTATGTCGAGCAAAGTTCAAAATTTGGGTTTGGCGTGCGACTACAAAAATAATATGGAAGTTGGCAAATACCTCAGAACGCTCTTCGGCTACGACGAAGAAGTGTACCTACATCACTTGGGATTTTATATTAAGGTAGGTACCTACGTCCTTGTTTTGGCGGTCGGGCTGTTCTCATATAATGTGCAAATTTGTCCGGTTTGTGTTTCAAGATGTGTAGATTCCAAAAATGCGTGATTTGTGTCAGCGGACGAGTTGACATCGCTCGAGTTGCGGTGTATGTCTGATCACCCGGAGGGTAGGATTAACGAAACCGGACGAGCTGACGAACCCCCTATCAGACGAACTGACACTATTATCGGACAAGCACACCGTATCCCATACATACATACATTGCAAGTTAAATAAAAGCTTTTGAAAAAAGTGTTATTCATAATAAGACGCTTGCGCGTGTTATTCATAATTTAACGCTCTTTCCTCAAATTTGAACTTTTCGCACCCCATCAGACTACCACGTGTTCTTGAGTCTGAAGATGCATTTTGGTTCATGTACATAAATACATGTGCATCAGATGGTACATGTATACATAAGATTTTCACTCCCTTAATGGCTTATTGTACTTACCCGAGTATTTTGCATTTGACTAACAACACTCAGTCCCCTTGTGAGGGGGGTGAGGCCCTTGATTAATTTTCCGCTTTGAATAGGTCTCATCGGGGTTTCAGCCCCAAAGAGTTGGTCTCTGCGATGGGTTAGCGCAGGGCGCTCAAAGATTATGTGCGATGTTGTTCGTCAGTCCCCTCTCATATCCTGCATAGGGTGAAACTTCTTGTGGCAATGTGGACGAAACCATTGGGGTGCAAAGCCGGATATGAGGTCGACCATTGTTTTTAGTTCCCTCCAGTGTTTCGTGAGTAGCCCTTCAACAAGTTTGCTGTTAGGTTCTGCCATCATGAGTTTACTGCGGTCATGTCCTTCAACAATGGACTGTCTTCTTGTGGTTTGTTTGTTGACCCAATTGTTAATGGCCGTACAATTTAGTACGCATTTGGATAGGAAAAGGTTTGATTCGGACGAGGAAGTGAAACTACAATCACCAACAACCTGGGAAAAGGAATCTCAAAAAGTTTGTCGAATCTAACGGCGATCATCTAGAAAAATGACTGAGATCCACAGCCCACAGGCATGTTAATTTGTTTTTAACTTGTTAGAAGTACTTTTAACAATTGAGGAGACCTTTTTTCTGGCTTCGTTTAATAATACTGTTGTTTTAAAGTATTCGCAAAATATCAAGTCGTTACTAATCTTCCAGTTCCATCTTAGGAAACAGAATACAATGTTCAAATTCTCAAAGCCATATAATATTTTTCAGCTGAAAGGGTTTTCTTAGATAACTAGCAATTCTGTAGAGTTGATCATTATATTTAGTGTAGATACCATTCGTAACATTGGACGTAGTCGGCTAAAGTTCTTATTAGTAAACATTCGCATTATCTCAATCCCACCCGTGGTGTTGGATTTCGGCATCAATTACATCAATATTTGGCAGGTACCTACTTCAAATTTTCCTTGACCGATTTACGTAAAGGCCCTTTCGATTTTTCTCTCCATCGAATAACCGGTTTAGTCGACAATGTGGACGTTGTCTCAGCCGGTATAACCTTACCGGGGCATCGTCTTCTTAACCCAGTTCTTCTCTTACGATCCGATAGCCGCTTCTCTATATAAGGACTCCATTTGTCTTCGGCCGTGTTTTCCTGCTTGATACCTCCCCAACATGGAATACAGATCAACGAAAATCTAACTTGCAACGAAGCTGTCAAGTGAATGTCGATTCAAAATTAGTTCAAGAATGTCCAATTCAACAATGTGTTGAATCCATTTAACTTGCACCAAAGCCGCATGAACCTGTGAAATAAATCGCTGTACGAGACTCTTTCATAGGAAAGAATGTACTTAAACCAAACGAAATTTGTTAGCTATATTTAAAAATCCCTCTTAGACTTTTACTAGTCTAGCTTCCTTCTCGAGTTATTTCATGTTTTCAGATTCGTTCGTGTTTCCGACTTCACACCATGCAAATGGGCACAACCCCCCTAAACTACTCTCAGAATTAGATTTTGAGGACACCGTTGAATCCTATCTCCTAACAGTAAAACAAAAATGACTATAGACAGTGAAAAATCATTCCGATTATCAAATTTCAAAAATTACGAAAAACTACTTTTTTTCATGTTTTCTCTCGCTCATAATAATAGGTTTTCAACTCCCACTCTCCAGGAAACACTTCCCTGAATTTGAGCTTTCCAACGGTATAGTAAAAAAAGTTGAAATGACATTTCTCATGCACTTTTTTGAGGAAATCACGCTTGAATTCGAACAACTTGGACTACACCGTCGATTCGACGTTTTTCACCCCAAATAGACTTGATACACACAAAAAAAAAAAAAAAAAAAAAAATGGATATTGGATTATATATAGGTATCTTTTTTGCTGAATTGAATGGCCACCCTCTCAGACCTCGTCGCTCATTCAATAATGAATTTTCAGACGGAATTTTAACCCGGAAACTTTAGTAAGATACCAGGCAATTCAATATCTATTGATTCGGCCCTTCCCAACAAAGGAAAGGGCCTGAAAATCGTTAATTAGTTTATAGAGGAGCTCCAAGAGGGACACCGTTCGATTCAACATAAAAAGATTCACAAGATACTATGCCTAACTTATTTTTTTAGCATGTTAATGTTGCTTGAAAATCGTCTATTTAACAGTATCAACCCAATATTATCCGCATTCAAACGTGATTTCATTTGAAAAAATTCGACGTGAAAATGTTTTTTTGAAGTTTTCATGTCTTTGCTGTGGCACATGAACAAAAAATCGTAACGAAAATTGTTCACGATTAGTTGTCCTAGCTGCGCGTTACGGTCGCCCTAGATACACAAACACAAACAAAACACCTAGAATTGTAACGTATGATGCTAAAAGGACCCTCCACGACCAAAACTAGTTTAAACTTCATGAAAATGTCTCAATTTGTTGCGGACTCGTACGCAAGCGTTTCATAAATTGAACAAATTTATGAATGAATTTTCAAAATGATCCTAAAGTTCCAGATTTTTCTTAGACCGTTCGTGAGCTAAGATTCTGGGAAATTTTTTCCAGGATAGGGAGTCACAAAACCAGTTTATTAAAAACATGAAAAAAAATCGTTTCTCCTCAAATTTTTATCTTTTAATTAATTTGTCTCCTTCTAAGTCGTATGCAATTTTCTTATTTGCTTTTTAGGGGATAGAAAATTGAACGCTCTTTCCAACGGTGTCTTCAACATTGATTTTATCAAGTAGTTTAAAGGAGGGTCATTTTAGTGATGTTATGTTCGAAACAATAATAAAATGTTAAAAGTGAAATAACTCAGAAACGAAATTCTAAAACAAAGACTAGAAGGGATATTTTGTTGAAATTGTCCTCTAAAGTCGATCACTGGATTTTTGAAAATTAGGTTTTTTACATTCTGTATTATAAGGAGGGGATGAAATGTAGCCCCTTCCAAGGGCTGAGGCGATACACCTGCAAAGTCCAAGGGATACCCCTAAAGCTTACTTCGATACCTATACCTGATAATCACGTTGAGCGTCGAGATTCTATATAAAAAACGAATAGCGTTTCAGAATGAATAGCAATAATGCTACAAAGTGAAACATTCCCACGGATTCATAAAGCGCTTCCATGCTACATCATTCATTTCCTTGGTTTACTTTATTGTTATTTTTTTCTCACGAAATAAAGTCGCTTTGGAGTTGTTAAATTCATCCAATTTGTTGACTGCTGTCTTGGATAACGGAAAGAAAACCGAGGATGCTTGCTCCATGCATTTTATATTCGCATGCGTCGAGTGAAGCATTGATTTGCAAACAGTACAACTGATAGGCTACCATCCACATCCTGACTCGCAGATTCTCTGAAAGTGTTATACAAATCTGTGGCAGTTAAGCTTGTTTCAAGGGTTTGAAAACCTATAGATAGACAGACAAATTCCTAAACCCACACAGACATGAAAACACACATTTGTTCAAAATGGTCTGAAACGGGAAATGTAAGTGAAAATTTCAATTTTGGGAGAAAAAGAATTCATTCACCGAAAGTTAAAACCTATACGTAGATTTGGACGCAAAACCTGGAGTTCTTCTCTTTTTCATCTTCTTACATCACCCGGCGCTAATAAACCCGAATCCAGCGATTCCGTAATCTTCCTCTTATCGAACGAAATGAACCTTATCAATCTATCAATATCTCCCGCTTTTTTTCAAATTGGATCGATCTTTAGTGCGAATTCATCTAATCAAATAAGATGTAATCGCTAACAACATAATAACTGACAGATAGAGACAAATTTATTTCGTCTTATGACTGATTGACATTCAAGAGAATTCGGTTCTGATGAAACTCCTTCACACCTAAAAATAAAAATTATTTGTTGTTTTATCTTTAGTGCATTCCATTGATCGATATTTTCATGTTATGGACACGAGGTGTTAGTGTCAGATTCAACTTGGCAGACCTAATTATTTCCTTCCCGACCACTGACGACGAAATTGCCAGTCTACCCTTCCTTTAGGAAAAGATTTGAATTGAATTGAAGATTTGGATGTTTTGAATTTGAATTAAAAACGATTTTTCGTGATGGGGGACGCCAATAAGGATGAGGTGCTAAATGTACACGCCACGTTGCATTTAGTTCTACAAGGTAAAAATTGATGAAAAATCAAAGCTTTACCGTCCCTCATAAATATTAGCCTTATAAATATTTCTTCACACTAAATGATGACATGGTTATGTGAGTTAACCCGAATTCCTTTGTTGCAGGGTGTCCTTCGGCAGTTCAAAGGGATCGATGGTCGAAACTCTGATTTACGAAAGCCCTCTGCAAGAGGAGCCCGAACTAAGCCCGTCCGCCGACCAAGGTTCTATCGACAGTGCCGCAGGGTAAGATTTTAATCAAATATGTATATAAATAAGGAAGTGGCTCTATAAGGTCTTGTAGGCATTTATACACTTTTTAGTCAAGGATAGTTAACGACACAACACTATATTCCAGTTTAGCCTTCTTCGAAATTGGATCGGTAAAAAATAGCTTATGGGATTAATGATGCTCAGACCAGGAGGATAGTAGGCACCCAACACATTGAATTGAGCTTTTTCCGAATGAAGTAACATAACTTTGGTTTTCTTGAGATTTCATTTTTTTACAGTTTTGGTCACACACTAAGGAAAGTAGGGGGGGATAGAGCGCCAGGCGCTGAATTGGAATCCTCAGGGTAGTCGACGAAGAGGTAGACCTCGTACGATATGGAGGAGGACAGTGGAAGAGGAAATACGGATGGTTGGCAAGACATGGCGGGAGGTTGAAGCCCTGGCACAGAATAGAGAGGGATCGCGTACATTCATTGAGGCCCTATGCTCCTGACGGAGGTACAGGATATGATTTATTGATTGATTGATTTAGTGCCACACTCATCGAAAGTTATGCACTGTGGCGGCTCACAGGCAAATCATTAACCTACCAACTGATGCTCTATGATTGTTGACTCTTGAATTGACTTTGGTCTTAGTCTTTTGCATTTTTACGAGTTAGGATTATTTGGGATGTAAACTTTTCAACAAGTATTCATTAAACTTTACAACGTCTTTTACCACAGTTGAACATACCTCTTGCAGATGGTGCTGTCTTTCCAAAATATGATCGATAATAGAAATTGATGGTACTTCAGGAAAAACCTTTTAGGTAGTGGAATTAGCTAAGAGGAGTGGTTATAGATCTTTTAGAATTTTATTCAACTTCTCAAGAACGTTATCTAAAGAACTTTTTCTTCATGTATGATATAGTTATATTAAATTATGAATTTATCATTGTATGTTACACTATGCATAAAAAATTAGGTATATGGAAGACAACAAAACTAGAAAAACTGCTGTTTCAAATCAACGAAAGTACAAAATCGAAGTATTAGCACGACTTTGGTATGGACTAATAGAATAATAAAAAAATATTAATTTTACAGAACATCTCATCGCTCAAATCGTTTCATTCATAACGAATTTCCAGTAGAACCGACGCCTTTTTCGCATGGAAGTACCTTTTTTTATTCAGATTTGATTGTCAAACTCATGGCTGGCATAAAGTAAAAATCACATTTTACATGGCCGGTGTTGATTGACCTCCTACCACTCTCATTTTGGGACACATACCATGAGTCGGATACATGAGATATCTTGTGTGTGGCTCAAAGTACGTTGTGATCTATTAAGTCAACTGATTGATTACAGTCAACTAATCTGTTGCTAGAGAGTTATACTGTTTAGTACCAAAAATTGCTAGTAAAGTGCATTGGCATCGATCATTCATTGCTCATTCTCGTACAAGATATCTGACACGTAACCAGTATGGTGTGTGTTTCAAATTGGGTTGGGAGGGAGGTCAACAACGCAGTCATGTGATCTATTACAGTAAACTAATTTGTTGCTAGAGAGTTAAAAATGTTTAGTTCTAAAACAGGTATGAAATCCACCGTTCTCATACTGCACGATCATCCGTTCGCTCACAAATCGCAGGTCTGTCTTTAAAAGCGTAGAATTAATAACTTGGAGCATTCATTTTGCGTGATGGATGCTATACGATTTATTGCAGTCATATCGCCGTCTCCGATTGTGTTTTTCGCAACTAATTTTTCATAGGCAGGTGTTTTAGTTTATCTAGTTAAAAGTAGTTTTCATTTTAATACATTGTAATACATTGCATTTTTTTGAACTATGTTTTACGTCATTTCCCACTATTGTCAGCTGGTCCAAAAATGATGTAAAACAGTTACTTTATTAATTTGGAGATGGTATGTTGTTGATGTACTTTGTTTTTCTGTGAAATATTAAATATGTTCTATTATCCGGCAGAATCGGTTATCCGGCATACCTATGAAAAGTTTTTAACTAATAAACAAATTAATTAATGTAATTAATCTAATTTAATTGGCCTCAGAAGTTAATTTAGACGCCCGGTTAATAGATCGTCTACTGTAGCACGGCTTTGGTATAGACTAATAGAATAATCAAAAAGTTAGTTTTACGGAATATAAGTCACTCGTATAGAATACAAGTCAGTACGTGAACTCATCGATTCGGTCGTATTATGATTTCTCTATATTGCGACATTCCATTATAACCGAGAACTCACATCTGGAGGGAGCCACTTACACTATAAATAGGGATTATTTCAGGAGGAATGTTGCGTCTGGATGAATAAATAAGGCCGCATTCCTGGCAGACATCCCATCATGGGCATACTGTAACGGGTCTATTACGACCATTCTAGACACCCTTTCCAGCACCATCTGGAGCAGTGGCTACGTAGTTTGTACTAGAAGAAAGTTTTGAAGCGCTTCTTGAGTATAAATACGGAGCAACGCGAGATGAAATTTGTTAAGAATTAAAAGCGGTATAACGTAATGAGTTTCCAGAACGCTCACAGGTCCGGTCTTCAATTAATTTCTCTCTTGGAGCAACGTTTGGCAACGTTTATTTAGCGTCATCAGGGCATAGAATAAAAGCAGATAATGATAGAATAACATTTAAAATGGAAGGCACAGAAAGAATCTGTACCTATTCTCATTCTACAAAAGTGTTATTTCATCATAATGTATTTCCATTCCAAGCCCTGAAGATGCCTTAAAATCTAGCGAAACGTTGGGCCTACAAGAAAAAGTTATTTGTCGACCCAACCTCGATATATCTAAAACATACCTGTTAAAAGAGTAGAAATTATAGATATGTTACTGTAATAAATTATAGATATGTTCATCTTTTATGATGAACATAGTAGAATTTTTCGAGAGTGATTTGTGGAAGGGATTTGGAATTTATTAAGCATCATCAAAATGATGATACAATTATTGATTATTGAGTGTGATACTACCAAAACAGACCGTACGAGTTGTGAGGTGATGGAATGGAACAGTTGCCCCTTCCATTGAGCAGAATGCGGATATAATGCTCCGTCACGCTCAGAAGCGCTTGAAAACGTCTGATTCGTCTCCCAAGGCGACGGATTCTAAAATCGGGAAGGGCCAAGTAACTATATCCATCACAGAGTAAAGGCTAAACTGCTGGGGAATAGTTCTAATGTTCTTTTCATCTGCATAATTTGGTGTTATTTTAACGCAATTGAACTGTTGATAATTAATTACACTCCTTCTCTGACTGGGTGATGACTCCGGGATTTTAAGGATTTGACTACAAACTGTACCTTTTAACGAAGAGGAAGATGGAATCTGAGATCTTGACTGGTGAGATAGGAACTGCCTTGGAATCGGAGATCTTAGATTCTTAGTGTCCTTTATGTGCTCGATCATGTCGCCCACTAACTTGCCTGGATTGTGTAGGAGACTGGAGTATATCTCTTTTGAATAATCTAACCAAAGCTGTGTAAATAGAGTCTGCGATAGAAAGCATTGTTGGTCGGCTGATTTAGGGGCCACCGAATGCTGTTGAATTTGGTTGATTCAAGCCAACCAACTCCATGCTGAGAGTCATTCTTCTTTGATGATGTTTGCAGTGGTGCGACTTTAAGAACAAATAGGGGGCAGGATGAAGTAACTGTTAATACCACGGTATCTAGTGAATCGTTCAGTGTCAAATCCTAGAATTACCTAGTGATCCATTACTGCAGAAAAGGAGCAACTTCGAATCGGTGACCTCGGAACACAAGCGCCCCTTTAGAAGTAGAAAATTTGGCTCGAAATTGGCACCTTCGTGCGACAAGCGCTCTTTAGGCACTTTCACCAATCATGGCTGTTCGGTTGGTTCTGACGTTCGCTGCCTCATTAATTTTGAATTATAGTTATTTAGTTGATTCAAGCAATCAACAAAAACTGGGAATCAACGTTATTTTCAAATACCACACTCTTTTAGCTAATATAGCACAAGATGAAGTCATCTTTCATTTCTAGATACCGTGTGTGTAGTTCAATATCGCATCTCGGAATTATTAACCTCTCACAGCCGGAAAGGAGCCACCTCGAATCTATGGCAGGAATGTCAAAAACATAATAATAATGCATCGATACCATTTTTACACTTTTGGAACTGATTTTCCTGAAAAGCTCAAAAATAGATCCAAGACTGGACTGTAAACAAAAATTGGTGTGCCTACCTGTCTCTCACTAATTGACCGAGTAGTTTCTTCTCGTTCATCCTTTCTAAAAATCAAAACTAATTACTGTAATCTTTGAAATCTCTTTAGTCTGCGAGGGAATGAAGCGTGGGCATTGATACGATAATGGAAAGGCCATTTCTTGCTATTTAGGTGGGTACCATTTTCCTTTTAACAAAAGGCTAAGAATTGAAAGAATCGTGTTACACATCGTGGTGAATTTAGCGAAGAAAGATTTTTGCTTGTCGACCACTGAACTACAATTTTGACTTGTTTTGAAATCATAATTGAAGGCGTTCCTCAACCTACATTCGTTTACATTCAACCTAATAACCCAATTTTATTCTAGATTTTCTGGAAATTTGAACCAAAAGCTGATCGGCTCACGTCGTTTTAAATTCGAATATCGCGGATTTCTACAAGTATTGCAGCCTTAGTAATGTTTGCCATTACAATATTGAATATAAATAAAATGAACTACTCAATTGATATATTCTCAATAGTGACGTTCCTATTGGTGGGTTTCTCGTGATTTCACAAGCTGTCGATAACCTTCAAATAATTGAATCAGTGAGAATGACAACAGTACATGTCCCCAATCAGCTTATCGAGATATCATCTGTCAAAGGTTTGGTTCTTGTATGAATCACTCTCAGTGTGTTTAAGGATTGATCAATTTATCAGATATTCTACTTTCAGGTCCTACCAACATTGCCACCTACATTTTCAAAGGAAAAAATAACTTATGTGGATAGAAGGTTAAAAAATAAATGACTGGACTTGTACTGTTTTTTTTTTTTTCTAAACAAAATTGAAGTGGAAAATATTGATTTATTTCAGTGCAATGTAACGTTAAATAAAATGAAATATAACGTAATTACTCTGGTTACCCACTAAGGTTAACGTAAGACACAAAAAGTTACTCGTTTTCTTCATTTTCTTGTCGTTCGGTAGTTTTCCATTCTTGGATACTCAGGTAGAACTCTAGGTAAGGATGAGTAATGTATTTCATAAGTTTAACAACATCTGCGATCTTTTTGGAATTTATTGCGATCATCATAAGCTTTTTGGGAAGGAAGATCTTGTGAGGCCCCTCTTTCACGAATTTGAAGGTTGAAGAGGAGAGTGTCGAGTGATCGATGAAGTCGTATGTTTTGACATACTCAGGCATGGAGGCGTCATATTCAAAGTCCCTGTACTCGGAAATTGCAAAAGGTTAGTTGGATCCACTTATCGATTTTGGTGTTTTCTTATAAACGGATGGCCACCACGCTTTGAACTCGATAAAATAGCCGTAAGAAACATGTTTTACAGAGAAATGAGGTATTTTCTTTTTGCTGTGTTCGATCATTTCCTCATATTGTTGTGGGAGGTATACACGGTCTTGCTTTTTAATGTGCCGTTTTACAACTCTAAAATCCCGGTCACATGGTAAAAACGAGTGACCACGCATAGGAAAATAGTGGTACCTACCCCTTGTCGAAGCGCCCGGAAGTTGCCACTAGTACCATTAAAAATCTTATAAGGTTAAGATTCCACTGTCCTGGGCAAGAATCTGAAAACAAGTTTCCTTGATGGTATCTGGAATGTTATTAGTTATATAATCAAAGAGAAAAGAAGGAACTACTCATTAGGACCTTTGTGCCCTTCTTGCCCTTCATGATAAACGTAGAAATTCCCTGAGCCATCTTTAATGTTGTGAATCTCAAATACGTTCACCTATAACTGCCGGTAATAAAATACTTCCTGAACCGGAATGTGTGGTAACGGCAAATTCTGGATGAAATCTACCGCGAGTACCTACGTGTTGAGAGCAAGAACAGTATAAGTCCATGGACTCGTTCTGTTTTTTCCTTCAATCATTTTCATTTAGGCTCTGTTCAAGCTTACCGAGTGTTGTTAGCATACTGTTCTCGTGCTCAATGCGTAGTTCTACTGGTTACAACCTACAAAAAGGCATTTTTCAAAAATCGTCAAAAATGGACTTGTACTGTTTTTATTCTCATCGATTCAATTGAACCCTTCAAGAGTTCTGCTAGGTTAGCTCACTATTTTAGGTGTGTTTCCAGTCAAACTATCCTGATTCGAAATCTTTCTTCCTATATTTTCATTGAATTTACTAGCTATTATTTGTTGTTTGAATGCTGTTTAATTTTCTATCAATCGTTTTATAATTTCCATCCTCCATGGACACAGTCGGTACAAAAAGTGAGACACCCATAGTTATTGCAACTTTATGATGAGGAAGTGAGTGTACTACTGATTGTGTTTTTCGTTCAACTTCCAACTAGTTCATATTTCAGGTTGCTCATAGTTCTGGTCGACAATGAGGTACAGCAAGTGGGTCTATTGAAGAAGTATGTGCTTTCGCAGTTTCTAGTTCTAAATACTGCAGTCAATGGAAGTCAGCTTGGAGGCCCAATTCGCTCCAGCCATTTACATTCCCTATTATTCTATATCCAAATAGTATTCTGGTATTTGATGTTTCACAATAGTAAGAGCACCTCCATGTTTCTCATGAATACGCGACAAAACGTTTTAGCGACAAAACGTACCACCCGACAAAACGTACCGTGGAACCGACCAACTACCTGTGAAGGGTCTGAAAGTAATTTAAAGATATTTTGGATGCGACAAAACGTACCACATGATAAATCGAAAAGTAAATAGATAATTCTTTAGTAAATATTAAATTCATAATAAAGTTATTACTGATTCCCATCACACTTTATCCAGGCTGTGGACTGGCAAAGTGATTGTAATACAGTAATACAAAAATTACAATAACTTTGGCTACGATTACGATTCTAAACTCAAACAGAGGGTGTAAATACGCCGGGAATTTCCAAGGGTCAATATCCTTCGCCTACATATTTCAAGTGGTACGTTTTGTCGCATCCAAATATTTTGTCAGACCCTCCCCAGGTAAATACCGACACGAGTGGTACGTTATGTCGCGAAAAACCAAGTGGTACGTTATGTCGCTAGTACGTTTTGTCGGGACACCGTTTCTCATAACTTAACTTAAGGTATTCGAGAACGTCAAGTATTGTCACTACAATGGATACGTCATTGCGGCTGCTTCTGACAATCACTGCCATGTTAATTTTAAATTACTGTTAGGTATTTAGTTAATTTTTTGTTTTTTAAATTTAATTTATTGGCATTACATTATGTATACAGCCATACATGTTTTATATTACAGTGTTCATACGTAATGCTTCATTTTATACTACCAATCTAATTCTTTCTCTACATTTTTATATTACAATTGTACAAAAATTTATAAAGTTCTTCATAAATTTTCAGGTTTTTTGAAGACAAAATGGACTGGTACTCAAAACTAACATTTGTTCTTCTCATCACATAGCTTATAAGTAAATGTCTTTGGTTTTCATATTCTGGGCATTCCATAATGAGATGTTGTAACGTTCCGTTTGCATTTCCGCATTTCTCGCATTCTGGGGAGTCCCTTCTTCCAATTTTATGTAGGTAGGCATCGCACACCCCATGGTTCACTCTCAAGCGAAATATCGAGCGGCCCACTGATTTATTCAATTTTTTTCCTGCAAACCAAGAGGAGCTAGGTGGTAGGGGTTGTATTATTTTATACGATTGTCCGTTGTTAGATCGAGCATATTTATCTTTCCACTTTCCATAATATACAAGTTTTAGTATGTATACGGCTTCCTCTACCATCATAGGAGCATCCAGTTCCGTTCCCGTATTCGCGCCTTCTTTCGCAAGTTCATCTGCTCGCTCATTCGGGCTCAGTCCAGCATGGGCTTTCACCCAGATGAATGTGATTTCCTGGTTGTTGATTTGACATATTCTCAATAACTGAAGTAGACGGGCGATCAATCCATTTTTTACTCTTCGAAATCCATTCGCTTTAAGGATTAGCATGGAACTTAGCGAATCAGAGCAAATTAGGTGTGGTCGAATAGTGGTCTCTTGTCTCACAACGAACTCTACGGCTTTGATTATTGCATGTATTTCGGCATTATAGGATGATGTTGTGGAGGGTAATCTGTATTTTTCGCTGTAATTTGTTTGAGTTTCATGGAAGGCGCAGCCTGTTGAATTTCCAGATTTTGACCCGTCCGTAAAAATAATGATGGCGTTTGTCCACTCGTTGCATACAAAGTTATAAAATTGTTCATTTATATTCAAACGTTCCTGTGTTTTATATGGAAACAATTTTATCCTAACAGGTATCATCAACTCCTCATAAGTCAATAGGAATGGGCTTGGTTTTTCATAACATTGAAGTCTGGAATAGTCGACATCTTCTTGTGTGAAACTGTTAACTAATAGGGGCTCATTCGTCCTAGTTGTTGAACTAAGTGTGCATACTTATTTAGTTAATTCAAGCAATCGATACAATGTCCGGAGTTCTACCAAGCAATACCATTCCACGCATATTCTTCATCTCTGACCTTTCAAGAGGTGCCACTTTTAGAGCAAATAGAGGGCGGAGTGGAGTCACCGTTTAAACCGAGGCACCGTGTGAGACGTTCAATATCGCATAAACCAATCACTGTCACAACTCGTAGGTGTTACGACTTTACCTCGCGTCGTGGGAGCGTCGACGGAGAAGAAGTTCGCCAGGTGACCTCATCGATATATTCACCTCAAGTAGACTCGGAAGGTGCGGCTCGTTCTAATGTTTCCTCGACGTTTAGGCATCCCAAACAAACTCGAACGTTACCTGCATTTCAAACGTGTTGCAGGCGATTTGACTTCCCGGTGACCGATGGTGAAGTAATTCGTAACGGTGTCTCCGAATTTATGTCCTCCGACTGTCCGACTCACGTTTTGGCTTGACTTGGCCCGACCGATGAATCATTCATTGGGGTGACCATTGAGAACTAATATGAATAAAGATTCAAAGTTAGTTTTGGGTTTGAGATGTTTTTTTAGAAAATGAAGCAATTTACATAGCCTTAAATTTTGCGAAATGGCACGAAAGGGTCAGACCTTAGAGAAGTCAATCCTAGATTTCAAATGTTTAGAATATCACTCCTGGCAATTGAACGAGATTTGTCAAAAAAACGCTGCAAATTCTTTCACTGGGGTTTATTATTCAATTGGCTTGCGTTCATGATTTGAATTTCTACTAAGCTTTGAAGTGTGCGTGTTTCACAGGATTATTGAATTTCAGGAGATATACATGGAGCACGTGAATCTGTTCTCGACCAAAATACCTATTTGGATTGATCAGTTGATCATATTTGTGTGCCTCCTGAAATTCAATAATCGCCCTATCCTGTGCAACACGCAGACTCCAAAGCTTAGTAGAAATTCAAATCATGAACGCAAGCCGGTTGAATAATAAACCCCAGTGAAAGAATTTGCAGCGTTTTTTTATTGAACCTCAATACCTCCCCCACAATAAAAACATCTATAATTTATCAAGTCCTTTGGCACTCGTATTGCGTTAAAACTTTCCCAAATCCAAATTTAAACGATGTAGCCAAAGATAGACAGATGTAGAGGGGGCACACAAAATTTGTGCCCCAAATATTTAATATCATCAACTGATCAATCCAAATAGGTGTTTTGGATGAGAACCGATTTACGTGGTCTATGCATATCTCCTGAAATTCAATAATCGCTCTATCACCTGTAAAACACGCACACTCCGAAGCTTAGTAAGATTCAAATCATGAACGCAAGCCAATTGAATAATAAACCCCAGTGAAAGAATACTTATTTACCCCAGCAATAATATTGAATAATAAACCCAGTAATAATATTGAATAATATTTACCTATATATTATCAGCGTTTCATGCATATCAGAATGCTTCAACCCGTGTATCGGCTACTAACTACACTACAAGTATTCACATCGGCTATCACTCCAGTGTCCACATTCATCACAACTCGAAGCTATCGGCCGGACATCACTAGGTTACAAACAAACAATAATAAACGAAAAAACACAAATGTTGGCACCATAGATCGGGCCATACATCGGGAATGGTTTGACCTACGGACGTGGGGAAGGGCTCATTCGATTCCTCATGGTATGTTCTTCAAATAGGAAAATATTTAGGCCGATTCGACTAGTTTTGAGGTTTTCAGGGATTTTACAAAACTTTTACAGCCCTTAAAGGGCACTTATGCAGTTTTTTGGTTGCAGACCTGTGTCATTAAATATCATGAAAATGTGCATAAAGACAGACAAAAAAGTTGAAATTGAAAAAATCCAAAATCGAAATCAAAAGAATTGAAGAATATTACCTATTTACAACAATTGTTCTCGAATTAAACTGATGGAATTTTTTTCCATACTTTCCATTATGAACTTTAGTTCACAAGAATTCAATACTATACTCTTAGAAAATTCGCTCATACGATTATGCTGCGTGGCTGGAACTTTTCTTTTTTAATTATCGTACGACACTGATTCCAATCACTCGATCATGTAAACGGTGATTCCGGTGTTCTGCGAGAGGCTCGAATACAATAATGAAATTACAACAAGGTTTTGCAAAAGAGAGTTATGATTTATAATCTCAACTTTTAAGGCTCACTATATATCAGCCCACATGAAATAACCATTTAAAAATACCGCTAGTCAATTTGAAATTTACAACGCCGCGTCTCGAGCGTACTAAACGGCGTGAACAGTTAGTTGGTCGCATTCTCGAGTCGAGTAGGCCCTTATATTGATCGAGGTTTAATGGATTATACAGATAACTATACGATAAGCCTCCATCTACGCGAGGGTTTTTAAAACGTCGTAGTAGTCGTACGACCGGCACATAAAACCGGTAGACGGCATTTGCCGATCTAGTATTAAGGTGCTCTTGAGGTGGTGGAGCTATGAGGGTGTATTTATGACAAACGCTTGCACTCCGTTCAATTTTATACCCGGTATCGATTCTAAGACGAGGCTGCATATTTAGCATCTTTTTCTGAGCTATTACTGAGGGTGTTCAAAAAACATAACCCTTCTCCCACCATTTAGTTTGTTGGGTTAGCTGTTTAAAAACACCGTATTAAGGCAATCTTCTCAATTTTTACCGATCACCTCATAGCCTGATAGTATGGTCCAAAGACTAGCCAAAAAGTGCAAAAAACGTGGTTATTCACTGTTTTTACTTATAAAGGCTTGTGAGGTGTCGTTAGTAATTTTAGACGTAACATCTACTGCGTTAAATTTTAGATCCGCGAAAATTCCCTTAGCAAATAATCCCAATCTCCGAATCTAGAAGACACCTCCTATACCTTAAAATGACAAGAGCAATCACGCATTAAGGACAGCATTTCTTAAAATCTAAAGTTGCCCGCTTTTTCAATGGGTTTTTTTCTAAAAATAAAGGATAGGTCACCATGGTTGTACAGTATATTTTGTATGTGATTATACAATCTTATTATACGAGTGAATAGGGGTTTAGGAATGAAGGGGGCGGGGGTTCTTATACAGTATGTAACATTACATACTCAAAATTTGTGATGAGTACGTGAAAACTTTTAAAAATTCATCTAGCTCTTGGTAATGTTCATTTTCATGTTTTTTAGCTATGCATTTTTTCGTTTCATGTTCACATCTTCGCCTCAAAGCATTATACCGCCTTGTTGAAACCTCAAAAGATTTGACATCCGTGAACGTCAAATCTAATCGTTAATTCGTCGTTTATTCTGACACTTAAAGCTTCCTCGAGTCCTGAAGAAGGTTTGAAACAAACCGAAAGCTCGGCGAAGAGGCGTTTCCATTCAGTTATAGCCCTAATCCTGATGCCCTGGCAGCTAATACAATTGTGGGTTGATCACCATGCTCTTTCCCAATCACAAACCCAACTTCAATCGCCATCCAGGGTATATATTGAGCTAATTCGTGCTCAATTGATTTTAACTTCGTCTTCCCTAATAGCAACTTCCTTTTTAACGAATTTTCTTAGAAGTTAAATCAATTTTGGTACCTGCAAACATATTAAATGCCGTTGTTGAAGCATTGCGAAACGATTCCTGGATTCATCAAAGATGTGTCAGCGTGTCTGTGAATACCTGTTCCTGACGGTAACTCTCCCTCGGATCGATTCAAGAACTTCATTCGTTCGCTGAAAATTTTGCATTCCGAAAAAAATGTAAAGTTTGTCGGATACAAGTTTTTGAGAAAGATAAATTAATCAAACCTCGAAAAAAATGGCAGATAAAACCACTAAAAATATCAAAAAACTACTGACTATCGACTAATTATATTTTTTAGCAGAATATTATGCAGGAGAAGGTGATCAAACATGAACAAGGCATCCCTGCATAAACTTGTACTGAAAAACAATACCAAATATCAATAAAATAAGCTTAAAACCGTTGAGAACACTAAAAAAAGGAAGACTTTTAAAAAAAGGCGCGATTGGTTTATTAACGGGATCCGGTTGGACACCACATTTTGAACTGTGAACTACAGTAACTCCGATGACATTTGTAAAGGTGCTACAACTGTTACGTATAGTATCCATTACATGGTTTAAAACAGAGTCGGCTTTCCATCGTCCATGTTGGTACTTACAAACCTGCACACAAAACATGCTAATAATCGAAGTTATTTGTTTCTAGTACGGAATATTCCCTATTTAGAAGAGTTTCGTTTTCTGATTAAAGTTGGAATTTAATTTTAAAATTCATTAAACATCAGTGCTCCAATTGCTTAACAATTTAACATAATTGTAAGAAGATAATATAAGAAAATTTGATCTTACGGTCAAGCTGTATTACCAGAACTTTTTATTGCGAATTCTGAATTCTAACAGAGGTTGAAGAATCAACGAATTGTTACTCGGTTGTTTTTGCCGCGTGCATCCCTGAAATTCCGTCAACATTGAACGTCGGTGAAATTTAATTTTGTCTGAGCACATCACGGACTTTATTCAAGTTTATAGAATGCTATGTTAAGAAGTTAGGGTGCCCACCGAATTGACTTTGGTTCGCGGATCATTCTGACGGTTGACAATCGGACAGCACTCAGTATCCAACCAGCTTGGGAGCTCCAACTTGGAATATTTAGTAGCCGCGTCCATATTAGGAACGTGACCTCTCTCAATCCTGTTTGCTTTTGAACCTAAAAGTCAGTCATGGCCATCGAACCCGAATTAACAAGTTTGCATCCAGACCTGCACGGCTACTCGGGGGCGTAGCTCCGACAGAGTCCACCGTGACGTAACCAGGTCGGCGCACTGGTGGGGCTTCCACCTTAGTTTCAGTTGTGTTCACGCATTCTGTTTACCTTGTTTGTCAAAACCGGGGCCTCACCATTGTGTGGAAGGGGAACGGCGGCATTTTCGAGGTGAGTTTTCCTTCGGGGTTATCGCGGCTCAGGATCTTTACACCCGAGACCCGACCAGTCGGGTTCGTGTTGTCCTTTGAAGTCGAGATAACAATTTTTCGGCGCCTTTTGCCTTTTTAGTAAGAGTGCGGTGCGTGGCCTGGCGAGGTTCTCTGTATTCGGGCCATATTGTTCGTCGGTTGGAAGGAAGGAAGAACGTCTTTGGGCAAGAGAAAATGGGTATTGCATCGATACAGTGAGTTAGTCTTCCTTTATTATTGGTTTTATATATCAGATATCAATCACCTGAAAATGGGTTGTTAACCCTTTCCCATAAGTTAACTTTTCCATTGTTCACTCGTGAAACTCGACAATACCATCCGTTCAGAATGAATTACTTGATAGCAATCACAATAAAAATTATGACCCAAAGTTTATCTTGTAAGCTCTTTGCCTGTGCTTTCTCCTTGAAATCGAAATCTTTGTTGGTTATCACAAAATTATTCTGAATGATAATTGTCAGGGTTACCCAATTAAATTGGTAATACCAAATTATTAAAAGCCTATTTCACTTTTCCGTGGTTATCGTGAAATTCAATAACACTAGGTTGTGATATGAAATATATACATACTACCATACTCTAAATAATGAAGAAATAATACAAATTAAACTATCCAAATAAACGCAATAACAAACGTAATTTTCAAATATTCAGTTGCAAAAACAATATCATAGTACGAGAAGAATTGAAGAACAAATCAAAAATTGGGTTGTTACTACTAGTATAAATAATGGAACACTAAAAATAACTTTAGTTTTCTGCATCACACTGTTATTTTTCATGGAAACACTTGATATCGTGTTAGGTAATTACATTTTATAATAATGATCTGCAATTCGTTAAATGTTGATAGCCATTCTATGTGGATCAAAACAATGAAATAAAGTAAACCCGTTCAATAAGAAAACTACAACTAGTATATCAATGTCTTCGTACGTTGATGATGTGAGAATTGTACGAATGAACTTAATAAGGCTTTGTTCAATGAAGTAGAATTACTTTATAATTATAGAAATAGTATAGGAACTATAAAGCAGGAATTTGCGAGAAAATCACAACAGGTGTACGATATACGCATATAACTAAAGCTAGAATGAGCTAGAATAATGTTGTTGATATCAGAGCATGACAGTTGGCACATCATAATCTATGTGTGTCTGTAAGGACTGAATATTTACCGAAATGAAATTGAATACCTTTCTTTCCTTCATTACTCCATCGTTATGCAAAACGCATTGTGTTTAACTGATGAAGGCATCTCCATGTATTACCTTTGTGGACTATTGACGATGATCTGCAGCTACAATACAATACCTCCACGACATCCCACGTCAAATCTTGCAATACAATATCTTCGAGCTAACAAGTCAGACCCCCAAACTCATTATCATACGCTAATGCTCCAAGTGACAGAGCATCACTCGTGACAGCGCATCTTTATGAGCTCTACGTTTCCAAGACTGTTTCAATCTGTCAAAATATGCCCACCTCACAGTCAATCCGCCTAATACGTTTTGCACTGTACGTGCCCTAAAAATTTCCTCAACTTTAACAGAAATTCCAGCGTTGCATACAATTTTAGAGCGGATCTCTGGTCTGCACTGGCTTTATTGGTTTTGTATTGGTGAGGTAGAGAGGTAGGTAGACCTGCATTCACCCTGAACTTGAATTATTATTATCAGTAGTATTAGGGTCATTCCATACCCAGACAGACTCGAAATGTACCGACCCCTCCGATTTTGTTCATACTTGGTGTACTTGCTTCTATTAACGAATAAAAAAGGCCTGCCAGGTCAGTTCCTCCAAAAATGAACGGTTTTGGAAGCTATAGCAGTATGATATTTTGACGATTTTTTCGATTTTTTATGACCTAAACATGGTTTTTTGACGATATATTCGGTTCTAATCGATCAAATTAAACGTACGCGGTCTGAAAGTCTTCGTCGATAAAGTAAAGAACACACAACGAACCCTAGGTCAGAAAATGGTGCCCGGTATGAGCGTCCGTTTTGTTTGTCGGAGTGATAGGATAACGTCCGCAAATCTTAAAAACGCGATCAATATTATTACTGGGGTAAATTATTACTGGGGTAAATAAGTATTCTTTCATCTGTCGCTCAGTAGAATTAGGCTTTCGAGGTCTTAAAATGTTTGTAATTACTTGTTCTACAATGCCCCCAACGGGTTTTGTGTGTTATTTTCATTTGACGGAGTTATAACGATTTTAAGGGCTATGCACCGCCATTATTTCGCCTTTTATCGATGTAAAGCTGAATTATCTCGAAAACCGTTCGAGATATCGGAAATTGTCATTGAAGAAAAGTTGTAGCTCTTGAAATTTCCAATCGGATGGACTGCTTCCACTTTTCCATAGCTCCAACCGTTTACGAGCTATGAGCAAAACAAAGTCTGCCCATTTACGGGTATGGGTAAGAAGGTAGCAGTGGCAAAGGGAGTTTCATAGTCAGTACCGCTCTAATTCTACCCATGAGGTACAACACCAGTTTGACCCGTAAAACATGTACTTCGCTAATCGCGAAGGTTTATCGGAACAGCAAGGGGTCACGGGGTGGGGGTAAAAAAAAATTTAGCATCTTAAGAAAGAAGCCGGTCACGCCGCTCGGGGAGAGGGGCAAGAGGACCGTTCCGTTTTAAAGATGAAACGGATGAACGAATTTAGGAGCACTTTATTATTGCAGCAGAATGTACTGTTCTCTGATCAACTCAAGTCAACTGGCTTAGTGTAGGTACCTACCTGAATCCACCCTGAATTGGAACGTGTCTATTAATGGTAATCAGAGTGGTATTGGGGTTACTAGTAGATAACCAACAAAAGGCGAACGATTTTAGGCTGTTTATTATTTCAGTAATATATACCATTTTACCGTGTCTCTGGTCCACGTATGGGATAGGTTTGCTTAATACAGTTCCATCTTACATCAGTAGGACGTAGCAATTCAAAATCATAATCATAATGCAGCATCATAAAGTAACGATCAGGTAGTAACCCAGGTTACCACCATGTCCAGCAGAAAAAACGTAAGTTGTGCGCAGAATAGAAGTAGTACAAAATAGCTGAAGTCGACCTAACGCGGCACGGTGTGAATGTTAAAGATTGTTACATGTAAAATCTTACAAGATAAAAACCACAATACCATGATAAATTGTTGGCTACATATAAGTTGATGACTTGTGCATGGTGATTTTGACAAATTAGTGCTGCCCATTGAAAATCATGTTTGACGCTGGTTTTCACGGAATTGCTATCAATGCACTACCAGAGCTGGCTATCCAGTTTATTACCATATAACGGAGTTTGAGGAACAAAGTTTTGATGCAGAAATTGAAGAAGTTACAGCTTTAACAATTGTTAAGTTAGGACAAAAGATTTACATAGCATCTGGTGTCTGTGTTTGGCGACATGAGCTGAACGTTAAAGAATATTGCGTGCTGAAATAATCGCCAAGATCGAAACCTCAAAACCGCAGACGGGTTAGTGAATAATGCATAGCAATCTTGACAGATCATTCGCTGCCCATTGAAAATCATGTTTGCAGCCCACAGGCATTTACCTCGCTGTTTCGGCATCAGAATTGCTAATAACATACTACCCGGCAGACTTTTTTTTCATCTTTTAATACCGCGACTTCTCGGCGATCCTCAAAATACTCGTAATCCAACAATATCGACAGCGAGGATCTAAAATACCAATTAGTCTCCCATGGCCGGAGGTTATTAGGTAACGTCTCTTGCGATATTGCTTACCGCCAACGTATTGGCCCGATCACATAAGATTTCTTACATGCGCATTGGAATCTGAAATCCGCCTGCGGGCATCGTCCGACCAACGTCCCACGTTAAAAGATTCGTCGGTTACGAAAATTTTGCGTATGAGATGAATGACACTTGGTTCTCACAGCTCTGAATTCAGAAAACTATAAAATTGACAAACAAATAATGTCTACCAGGATGACAGGTGTAACATTCTTGCTAATGACTTTGTTTTGAAGTTAGTTCATTGTCATCTACTGAAGCTCCTGGTTGATCTTCCAAAATTTGCAAAAAATAAGTTAGCCATGGCATGGGAACGTACCCAGCTACTTCTTTGATGTCATTCAATTTGGCTGATGTAATGGGTACCGGACCAGTGTACAATTCTTCCAAATCTGCTTTTGAAAAATTCTGTTGCAATGTCTGAGAATTGTATATTTGACCCCTACTCTTTTGTAATTTTATTGAAACTTCTGCTGAGTCCAAATTGTAGGCTTTATGAATGAAAAACCCAGCTTTTTAGTTGTGGGTGTGTGAAAAAATGTTCCCTTCTGTAAATTTTGCTCCAGCCAAAGTGGTTTTTGTTACACTTTTCTTGAGGTCTTTGGTTCTCAACAGATACTGTTGCTTCATAGGATTTGAAGGCCCTCCGTTTCTTTCACATTAAGTTTTTACAACCTCAAGGGCGAATTCTTGTTACCTGAATGTACCCATGAACAGTAAAGACTCTTTCAGACAGGATTCTAAAAATGAAAAATAACAAAATCTACTTTTTTCAAATTTGCCCTCCGGGTTCTGAGCGCCTCATACGTTCTTGGTCAACTTTTAAACATCGTTATTTGTAACTATCCGTCTACACTCTTTAAATTTTGAGGGAATATGAAGATTATAGGGAATCCTCTAGGTTTAACCCCACACAATCCCTACAATGTCCATATTGACCGACCTAGTAAATCTGTGACAAAATTTCCTTTTGCCGTTTATGCGATGGTTTTATCTATTTTTTAAAATATGTCAATCACACTTAGCTGATTAGACCGGCTACATGATCCCTTCTTGTTACAAATGAAAGTTGAAAGTTAATTATCGATATAATTGTGATAATATTATGTCGACAAAACAATCAAATTTAACCAACGTCAGGGGTTATTGAATAATTCTATTCAGCTAGTAATAGTGTTTTAATGTAGTTAGGTTTACTGTTAGCTTTAGTTTATAATTCTGTATTGAAGTCGGGTATTGATGTTGTTATGACGGGAAAAAAGTTCTACTCTCTGATATTTGCATCGATCCAGACATTTTTAGAGGCTTACATCACCACGACCTCAAGTTCTTTCGAAAGAGGTGATTGCCGAAGGATGAAGATGACGCGAGCCTTTAAAATAGAAAAGAGCCAAACACTTCTCTGTACCTGTTATTAATTTTGAAATAGGATCCATTTACAGCACATGATCGTGGATATAGTAACATTTATTGAATTTAATTAGATCACAGTTTAATTAGATTTAATTAGGTCACAATTTTATCGGAATCGTTCCCGTGCCAGTTCAATGCCTTTTGAATCCAGTCTGTTGTTGAAATACATCAACTTTTACGACCTGTACTTGTTTTTGGATAGTGGATTATTTTGTTAGTTTGGATGATGGGTCTATTTCAGGAAAAGGACAATTAATCAAGCTCACAGCATCTAGGTAGGTGCTATTCTCCTGACTTTTTATAATGCAGCAATTGCCGATATCTCAATCGAGAAAGAGAACTTCGAACACTTGATCGCTGCAAGTTAACGCATCATCAAATTTGTTTCATCTTACATCATAATGCTACTGCAGCAGTTGCAGCTAAACCTGCTTTTCTGTTCCGTTATGAAGGTTATTATGTCACAGCTTTCATTAGACGGTGACAATTCTCTAATAGTGCATTTTGATGCAGGACAATAATGATAATTGCACATTATGCCACAATTTTCACTTCAAATGTCTCCACTTCTCCATTTAGTTTCTGCCTGTGCCTCCCACTCTTATTATCCTCTCCAACTTTAAATAAAAATTGTATATATTAAGTACCTGCTGGTTCGAGCAGCATTGCCCTTGTAAGGATGATGGAACACTCGCAGGCTTCACGCTCATCATAATCCCACGAAAGTCCAGCTGAAGTCGTGTTATTCAATCAATAGTTTTTCCCTCAAATTTGTTGGTGATTCGTTTCTAGCCGTAGTGTGAATGGAAACAACAAAAGACCTATAGACTCCGAATAAAATGTTAGTATCATTAGTGAATCGAAAGGGATGATTATTAGGTTCAAGATTATGAACTAGAAGTGATGGTCTGGGCTTGATTAATTACCAAAAGTCTATGTACTTACCTGTAATTAACAATTTCATCGATACTAACAGATTGACTTTCAAATTTTTTAGCTATTATTTACAATTTAAATTTTATACATACACTGAATTTTAGGTAGATTAGTATGTTAATAGACCATAGACGGTTTGAACCAACTGACCTAAGTCTGAATTACTGATATACTTATTATCAAACCACTTTACAGAATAAAAACAATTTCATGATTCTAATGTCACCACGATTGGGTTCCATCCGTACCTATTTGATTTGAATATACCATTTCCAACTTTTTTTCTGGGCTTTTCAATGCGTAGAGCTCTGTTTAAATCTCATATTTTTTTCCAACGGTAGTCAGTAAAGATGTAGATTTCTAAAGGTGAGAGAGTTCTTAAAATGGGTCGTGTAGTTTCCAAGTTGAACCGTGATGAACGAAAAATCAAATCCTGCAGTAGGTATAGAATAGTTATCTGGCAAGGGAATAAGGACACCAACCCGCTCTAGTAAAGATACTCGAGCCAAAACAGTTTAAATGGTAAAACGCGTCACGATTCTAAACTTCTCATATATGTGACAAGTTTTGTAATGTGACCCCCACCTTTCCTCAGCAGTCGGCTATATATTAGCGGACAATTCATCCTCCTCTTTCCTCATGACAATTCTCGTCAGACGTGACTTCGTTTGATAACGCGAATGGAGGAACACACATTATAAGGGAGGTAGTCTCAAGAAGAGCGGCGAACCTGCTCCCGAGAAGCTAAGCGAATGAATAAGTAAATATGTGAAACCCGAAGGCATCTCAACCTCCAGAACCCGAGTTGAACTAGCAGGTACATCAGCGATGCAATCGATGTCTAGTAGAATACAGAATGAATATCATCTTCAACCGTTCCACCCTTTTTACACCTTCTCCATGAATGATAAAATCCAGATGCCAAAAAGTTCACAGTCCTGCTTCTTGACACTTGATGACGAAAATGAAATGCTACTGATTATTAGGTAAAGATTCATTATTTCTGTAGAAGAAAGCATTTCTACGAAGATCAGGTCCATAGATAATGTTAACATAATTTGTGTTGCATCCAAGTCTAAAATATCATCTGCATCATCCTGAAGAATAGAAGCAGGACTTGAAGGACAATATGCTTTTCCTCATCAAGAATCGGTGGTCCATCACCATTCGATTTTTGATGTAATGCAGCTTCATGGATGAATACCACTGACTAGTCTATTACCAGATAATTCCAAATACACGGCTGGTTCAGTCTTTTGTGTAGTTAGGTATATGTGGTTACGTATATGCCATTGTGGTCTACTTCGCTAAAAACTATACTACATGGTTTTATTTGATATTATATTAGCGTTTTGTGGCTTCACTACCTACATCATCACATCAATTGTGGTGTAACATCAGCCAATTGATTGCCATGCAGCTTCATATCCAGAGATGCAGTGTAAAAGCTGACGAAATGTAAATGTTTTTGCCGTAGAGTTCATCACTTTTTCAGTAGATGGTACAATGGTAAATCTTCATTAAAAATTGTATAAAAAGCAGAAGGTTGACGAAAATTCAAGTTTGGGCTAGAAAAAACCATGTACAACGCGACTTGAGAAAACATTTTATGGAATGAAGATTAAAGAAAATTCAACGCCCTTTTCAACGGTATATTTTTAAGTTTATTGATTTTGTAAATTAAGGGAGTTATGGCCATTCAAGTGAAGGAAGGTCGAAAAATACGAAAAAAAAACTTTGAAGTAGAATAGACAGAACTGAGGTCGTTTAGCTGTGTTTGCGTATGGTACAATTTGACTTGAAAAACATTGATAGGAGGTTTCGTCAACCCCTCCACATCAAATTCGTGAGAATAACAAGACAATAAAATTCTTATGTAATTAAATAAGAGGACCTGAATTTTTCAATTTGTTTGAAATATCCCAAAAAATATTTCTTTTGAGAACACATAAACCAACAAAAACTCTACTTTATATAGAATTAATTCCTGCTAGATGTCAGAGGTGGAAAAGAAGGCGACAGCCATACAATTTATCATGCAAGGAAAGTTCAAAAATTTCTCTTAATCAAAACTCTTGTCTATAGTTGAAGAATCTTACCTTATTTTTATACGCGAATAGTGGAACGAATTTCAACCACCTGTACTTGAACAGGGGTTGTTATGTCTGGCTGGTGAAAGTATTTTCAAATTGCTTGCGTTGGCAGCAAGATCGGTGGCACTGCACCTACTGAAAATAAATTAAGAGCCTGTATATACTGGCCTCTCCCAAACCAAATGAAAATGACCAGAATTAAATCGTGTATGTCTGTCATCCATCATATTGAAATGTAAAACCTCCAATTTGACGTGTAAAACCTCCAATTTGATATAATAATATATATATATAAAGGCCGGATCAATTAAAGGTAGCATGGAGCTTCATAACCAGAGATATCGATATAAAATTAACACTAAACCATGTTGGCGAATTGTAATACTAATTGGGGCGCCTGGTTTCATTGTATCGTGTAGTTTGGTCGTTTTTGCTTAACCCTTTTGTTGCCCACTTAGCAATTTACTTCGCTGAAAACAACTTGGTTTTATGTAATGCGGTTTTCCATTTTATGAAAGTCAAGAGCTAATGTATTTCGGTACAGACCAATACTCCCGATTTTGGCTTACTCGACGTTCCCGGTGCAAACCTTCTTAATAACTTGCAATGGGTGAGATACAGACAAATACCTTCATGGAATTTTGATCTATCGAAAGAATCGTACAATATACACCATTTAAGAAATCAGTTCGATCGCATGTGATGGTATCTGACCATCTAATACTGGAGAAGGGTATTTAAGATTCCTCCGTGCGGTTAATGGACATTGATGCCCTCAATTTATCAAAAATCAACTATCACGCCGATAATCGAACCCGCTCACCGCCTATACCTTGATTTTCGCCTCCCAGTTTCGTTTATAACAACTCAGTCTGTAGCACAGCTTCCCGAATCTCCCGTCGGGCGTCGTGAAGCGCTAGCGATTTGCCCTTCCCTGCACGTTCCGTTCCCGCTCTCAGTGCTTACTAAACTTCAAGCCGTGTGGACCTCTATTACGTCTCTCTGCGCGTTTCCCATAAAGTTTGAGTTTATTTTGATTGAATCGACAGCTTCTAGATCACCTGGAGACCCATCCAAAGGTAAATCACAAATTCTATTACGTTAAACCCTCTTAGATGTATCCATCATCACGTGGTTTTATTAAACATTCAAATACGTATCATTTGAATATCAAAACAATATGTTTCATTCGATCTACACTTATTCTCATTAATAATGGTCTATAGCAATAACGTACGAGTGAACGTCGCTCTACAAGATGCAGAATTCTCAACAAAACTAGGTATATCGTACAAACCTACACCCATTCCCATTCATAAGGTTACGCCCCTTTCTTCAATGACGACTTCATGACTGTACCCTCATCTCCATTAATTCATCCGTCTAGGAAGTTCATTAAAACGTCTCCTCCCACCGTTTGATCGTATCAAGCACCCCCGAATATTGTCATAGGCCTATGTCGCTAGATGCTTCAAACTCTGGTATTGATCCAGCCCTCAGTTGTGCCCCCCTCCTCCAAATGCTTACACCCCCAACCTAGCGTTATTTTAGAGGATTCATGCTTTCGCACGACCTCATCTGTCCACTCAATGAGACATTCATCGCTAATTTCCAATTATAACTTGCCCATTTCTTCTGTCTCACAAACAATACAGAGTAAGATTCGAAAATTATTTAAACACTTAGATACCACCTAAACGTCACCTATCACAAATGTCGAAATATGACTCCCTACTTATATTGTATATTGTTCAACAAAAATGCTTTCACAAATCGCTCTGAAATGGCAACAGAATGTGACCCATTCTTAATCTGCCAAAAAGTGAACTACATTTCAAGTCAATTATCAGAGATTCTTTCTTTTATTAATAAACTAATCGATATTGGTGAATGAAATTGGTTAGTTTTGAAACTTCAATAGTGATTCTTTCTAATTTCCTGCGATAAAAACGTAGCTGTCGTTGATTTGGGCCAGGATACGTGTATATCGCTGGGTCGATCGGCAGTGGGTCACTAGTTGATCTCTATTGTTTATGCGTTCCCTGGCAACAGCACCTCGTATCGACCAGGGCGGTGCATCGTGTACCCCTGCTGGTGCCAAGTGTCCTTTCGCAAGCCCCTTTATCAGCAGACGATGTTTTTAAACTTCTTTTTCATTCATCCTTCTTCATCTGGTTGACGTTATAAGATCCACATGTGTGTGAACCCATTCATCCGGCCAGCAGAAGCCAAATGGCCCAGTGTAACCATTCAAGCCAAATGGTTAGAGATGAACCGTTTTTGTTTTTTAATGGCAATCGTGGAGATAATCCTAACATATGTCACTCCCCTCTTGATATGTTCACGCGTCTACCTATTTTGTTCAATATGGCCTTTTTCTATTGACTTCATGTGTGCATTGGTTGTTATCTTGTATCATTCTTACTTCTTATCACTAGAATCAACCCTATTCTAACTCATGTAGCTTGGAATGAGTCAAAACTATAGATGATGAACTAAATAATAACAAAATCCGAAATACGGAATCCGTTCAGAAAATAGTAAGTACTGTGAAATGTGGGTACCTATTTACCCAGATAAGTGTGATAGGTTAGTACAGTGGTAGGGGTACCATTTATAAGCCTAGTTGTAAAGTCTTCCTTGAAATTAATAATTCGAACGGGGTTAAAATAAAAGCAGTCCACGTTACAACTATTGTACCTACAATTTTAGTATTTTGTCAAACATCTTTAACAAACATCTTGATTTCAATTTGACACCCTATTATCGAAGATTATTCTTAATCTATGAATTTACAGTCATTAATTAAGTTCCTTGATAAGCAGAAGCAAATCGTATATTCGATGTAGTTGCCTGAAATGGTAATTCATTGATTTGGCTACCACAAAATGTAAGGAAATATCTACTAACGACGAAGAGTTTTTGCTTCGAAGACAGGATAGCTGTTTTGCTAACCAACTTCACATCTAGGCATTGTGTTTGATCCAAATGATTGCTGAAATCTGAGCTGTCATCATTTTGCGTGAGCCAGATTCATAGAGGAATGAAGATAATTGTTGCTGATATCCACTTCTTTTTCGGTTTTACCATGGATGGTTATTGTTGTTTTATTAATGCTATCACCAACCTCATTTATGGGACTCGCTTATGAGCGTCTCCTCGCTTTAACTTCTGTTCCGAAATGAGCTGTAACGAGGACCCGCTACATACCTACGTTAACTATGTGCAGATATGGGCAAGACTGCATACATGGACTGAACTAATTCACCATCGCCAAATGCACCATCAAACTACCAATCGAGAAACGTAACTTATACAGAGTGTAGATCGGTAGGTACCTGTCACAGGCCTGGTATCGATTTTACAACTCTGTGTACCTACAACAATCTTTGCAAACTTATAAATAAGATACCCTATAACCTTTTTTGTTTTTTAAATATCCCTCAGTTTTCTAGTTTTCAGTTATGGTATTTGTTCATGTTTTCGAACTTAACTCATTAAAATGATCATAAATCTCTCAATTGAAGAAGTAACTTCTAAAATTCGTTTATATCGTATAAAAGAGCATTTAATTGCCTATCTCCCTGATGGAAAAAAGTTGAATGGATGAAATATGAACATGAATACCACCCGGAGTAACATGATTACTAGAGTTCGGATTCTATCATATTTGCATATTTTTTCCTAATAGCATCGGTTGCTAGAAGTAATTTATGGCTCAATAGGTGTCTTTAATTTGGAATTTATACGTCATATTTTGGTTGGTTAAGTCATATTCGGTTCTAATTTTCCAAATTTTTTCGTAATGGAAAAAAAACACAATGCCTCGGCTGTAAAATTTGGTTACCTAAGCACTAAACCATTCGCGACGAAATAATGGAAACCCATGTCAAGAACAAAAAACACAGAGTTAGTAGAAAAAAATGTAGTGTATTTCGGCAAAATTAAAAGAGTTGTTAAATCGATTTCGACGGTTAAATCAGTAACTATTTTTCCCCATGCAATTCTTTGTTGTCAAGTTCCTTGGTAACCGAAGAGATGCAGTCAGAATTTTAATTGTCATTGTTGTACCTACCCTAGATTGACCAAAATTTAAATTCGGAAGTTTTGTTGAAATAGAAAATAACGTTTCCGCTATATTATAGAGAATAATAAGAATGCACTTTCAATCTATTCAAATGCTTTAATGGGCCATATATGAAGATTTTAGATCCTTTTCCAGATCACTCCTATTCACTGGGGGTTTTCATTTATATTCTAAAGATGTTAACATCATATCGATCCGAGCAATTCCGATTACTGCACATGTTGGAGTGCGTGCATTGAAGGCGGAACGTGACATCACCTTGGCACAGTCCGAGTTCAGCGCAGGTGAACACAACCTTGACCCTTTCCAGCCTCCTCTGCTCCGGCTATTGATTACGTAGGTACCTACTCCACTCCTCCCTCTGTTGACACCAGTAACTTCGTTCCGCACTTTTTAAAACCTTCGATTCCTCTTATCTTCGATCCCAGTTCGTACGTGTCAGGAGGTTGTTGGGTGGGTTCGTTGGCTTTTGGTCGCGTTCAAAATGATCGTCAGAAATGTGAACTTGGAATTATTTATATTATCATAAGGACTAACATGTCCCTATGGTGCAGCAGGATCTTCCTAGCAAATTTCTACCGTTTTCAATGAATTTGCATGACTTTTATGGTTTATTGTTGGCAATATTAACCCTTTGTAATCGTATAAGAACAATTTTTTATAACCCCCCCCCCCCCCTCCCCCTCAAATGTTGTCATTTCAAAGAGGGTAGATTCAAAATCTGCAACAATATCCGCCATATGGGCCACAAAAGGTTTTGGAGTTTGTGTAAGAAATCCGTTCTTTCACACATATACTACTTTTGAGGTCTCTGGTCCTAACATCTAGCGTCCCGGTGGCCTGGTACGCATAGATGCTATGGTCCAAAAATAGTGGAAAACGAAGTTCTTCGAGGTTTTTGAATACATAAGCTGTTTTGGATGCCGAATCGATTGAGATGGGTCCCAGACTATTCCGAGCTCATTTGGCCTGAAAAATCGCATCTTAAGGATGAAAATGTGGAAGGAAATGAGTGTATTCTTTCTAGTTTCGAAGACTTAGAGGCAAAACGTTGATGAGGGGTAGTATGAGGTTCAAAAATAATGAATCTTGGTGAAACGCGTTTTCAATTGTGTCCTTAAAAAAGCGTTATCGTGTTTGACATGGTTTCGTTTGTGCTCATAATCACGAGCTGTCAGCGAAAAATGTCGGCATGAACCGAGAACTTTCCAACGAGTGGATAACGATTTTCGAAGAAAGGTTGCGGACTGATTTATTGGTCTTAACCCACATATTCATACTTATGAAATCAACTATGTGCAGGACCGTCTGCGTCTTTTGTGGCAAAAACTGCAACTAGCACAAACCTTGAAAATCCCATCAGAATCAGCTGTACAGTAAAACAGCATGTTGTCATGAAACACTTATATGCTCATGAAGACATTGATTCCGTAGTAGAGGAATCGCATTGGCATTTTCGCAAAATCAGCTCGAATTAGAAGTTTTGCGGGTTTTATGAGTTTCAAGCTTGCCTTTCTTTAATATTCAACATTAATGATGCGCTATCCCTAGAAATTACACCGAGATTAAGAAATTTTCTGCTTTCAAGGATTTATCGCTTTTGACCGAACTAGTTTTGATATGATGGGATGATTCTCGTCGTTATTAAGTATCATATATACGACCTCACCCATTAAATTTATGTAAATCGAGTCGGAATCTGGAAAACTTTGAAAGAGCAGATTTGTTTACTGACGGTTGTTGTAAACAGTTCTGGACTGACTTTGTATCATCTATTAAACTGGATGATGAAAAGGATAAATTCCGATGCCAATCTGCTTTACCAAGTAATCATTTCGGCTTAAGCATATTCCTTGCTCTATAATTGTAGCCGTTCGACAGCAGGTTCGGGCAACGAAGTCCGTCCATGAGTCTTCTGCAAAACATCTGACTTCTGTTGCCCCGTTCCAAATTAACGGTAAAGAAAATACAAAAATCAACTTTTGCCTTCTGAGAACATTCAAGCCACCTTTTTGCCTGTCGTAAACTAGATAGTTTACCACAGTAACTATCCTCGAAGACCGTAAAAGCTATTTACAGCAAAGAGCTTTTGCTGATTGTGGAAAGAGCTTTAACTATCGAAACGTTAAGACTGGCTACTTCGGTTACTAGATGGTAGTCACGGTCGTTTAGCTTCAGGTTGTAATTAGTCACCTTTCAGTCTTCGAAGAATGAAACTTTGCTTTACGAAGTAATTGAGATCTGAAGACGAATACTATTCAACAAAAATGAGATAACTGTAAGATGGGAATGTTATTCTCAGTTCATTTGTACTTCTTTTTAAATAATGAGCATAGTGTTGAGTGAAGTCGTATCATCAGCATGAGCAAACTTTGAATAGTCCAAATTTTGCAAGTTTGGTGTAATACAATTCGCATTTGGCGGTCGCAGAGTTTTCCAAGCTTTTTGACGAACCACGGTTGGCCATTGTCAAAAAGGACTTCCTTAGCTCTCCAAATCAACGCCCCAATTCCATTACAGTTATTTAAGTCCAATTATTTTTCAAACTAGAATATTTTTCTGTCTTGATAACTATCCTGCAAACAAAATTAAAATCAACTTCCTTCGGCTGTTTTTTGCTGCTATCAGTTTCAGGCATTATTTTAGTAAAAATTACGACATTTGACCATTTAAATGCGTTTATAAAGTGCTGACCTACAATCTCATTCTTAAGATTGCTACCTCAATTTGAGGGTTCGAAAGAAGTATTGGTTTACTTTTATGGCAACATGATTCAATAAGATAAATCAGACGATATTACTTCTGACGTCGGAGATTGTTGTCAATAATATAACATGTCATAACTTTTCCTCCTCTTTTTATAGAAATACATTACTGCACTACGCAATGATGTGCAAAAATGGAATTGAAGTTCCCTTTAAGGGAATGACAACAAAATTTATGAGAAATTCCACACAGATAACTACAGTTCTACTATCAAACGTCTTGGTCATGGCCTTGATTCTTTAGTTCTGTGGACGACCACTTATTACAGGGAGAGTTATCTTACAAAATGACTTATTTTTATATTCTAATCAAATATCTTGAAAACGCTTAACTGCAAAACGTCAATAATTCTCGTCGATAAAGTATCTGCCATATTAGACCAATGTTCAATTTGTAACTATTTGTATTTGAAATCCAGGAGCCCTCAAAAAGAATCCCCACAAATAAAATTTAATATTATTTCATACGAAATTTCGATAAATTATTCACTCATCCGCTGCTTTTGGTTGAGCAATTTCTGAATGAAAATGAAATAAAACATGCGGTCTATGGTAATCTATTGCTCTATAGTAATCACTTGAAATGAGTATGTGTTCATATTGTAATACAATGTTAACTGCAAAGCTGAATAGAGTTTATCCGTCTTGTAAGCCTCGTGTTGGGAATTCTGAATCGAATTCTCGGGGCCGACAGCGCTTTAAATAGGAATGACGTTAAGGTGTTCGTAAAGAAAAAGTAGAAGGAATGGACTGATGGTTTCGAACGAGAGGGGGAGTGTTAGTCCTTGACCGAATACTTCGTTAGTTGAGCCAAGGTAGCGCGGCCGGTTTTCGCTCACAAAGTGACGTGATGCGGTTTTTTTAAACTCGGGAATCACCGGCCGGCTATCAATTATTATAATGAGTAACACCTTACTAATAATTTTTTTTAGATTAATGAACTTACGCTGAGCCATAATATTCCGTGGAGCTGTACATGTAGACGTGTGGTACATGTTGATCTGATTTCCACACCAATAATTACAACCCATTATACCATCACCGCCATCACACCATCACCATGTACCATTAATCATAGCTTGTGATTTCAATAACCGCAAATCTGTTATAAGTCATGATGATTCGTTAAATTGATAATTCACACAACTATTATAACTGAACCATGTTAGGGAGCTGCAAGCACCCTGCATTGAGATGGTACAGCTCAGACTCTCAAGCATTGCAATTTATCCTGGTTGAAGACGTCACAATGGACTAAAGACGGTAGATGTAGAACTGCTGTTGAGTCCTGGACTTAGAATCAAAGATCGAACCATTGATAATGATTATCGCTGCAAATAAAGATAGATAGAATACATCTATGATAATCTTAATTATTGAAGATGCTGATATTGCTCGTTGTTGGAAGTTGCCACACGTGCCCTAGCTAAAGATGCAGAAGCTTTGGAGTAACTCAGCAGTAGTTGTACTAATGGCCGTTAAGTTTGGAAATGTGGGCCTCATATTCCCAGAGATATGATTGTCATGATGAAATGACCCATCTTCTCTTATTAAGGTTCGTCTGTCTATTCCCTTGTGATCTCCGAGCCAGCTCAACCGTCCTATAATGAGAGGAAAAGTCGTTGGAGTTTTGTCCAGTGCTGCAGACGTCAATTTGCCTTTGGTGTCTACAAAGAACTCACATGTTTTGCCTACTTTAACAAACCTAATTTTTATCAAGCCAAAACATTCCTCTAACATCAGATTATGCTAAGCTAAAGATTCATTACTTTTTTCAAGATGTCAAAAGGTTCTTGCCCAACTCAGGCTAACTGGAAATTATTTTGTCATATGGCCTACAAGTTGGATATGGCCTACATATTACTAATAGGCGCGGAACCATAAGTTTCCCATTTCTTCACGTTATCTTTGTGTGTGTTCATTTTCCTCCCACACCGAAAATCTCTGAATTACTTGTATATTGAATACTTCATTTATACGTCCCACAGTGTTCTCGAAAGTCGCTGAATTTGTAATGGTCTTCCATCCCTGTACTCCTAGTTCTCTTAGGGTAGACTTCGTAGTCGTGACTTAAGGGTTGAGTAAAGATGTTTCCTTACTTGAAGAAGTAGAGAGGTGTGACTTAGGAAATGCTTGAGGTACCTCTGAACCTAGCTTCATTTTTCACGTACTTGCTTTACCCATACTCTCATAGTTTACTCTTCACAAAAACCTTAACGTGACAAAATATCTGCTTTGCTTAATCTATTCCGACATCTCAAAATATGACGAAGGTTGGTTGAAAGTTAAGTACTCCCTGATTTACACTCAAATTAACTTTACCTGGTAGTTCAAAGGAGTTAAGTGGTTCCTGCAGTTATACCGTGTTTCGGATTTTTCCCTCGCTCCTCACCTGGAATATTCATGATGAACTCGGGTCATTGCCGGTACATGGGTAACAAGGGAAGGGTTTTCCACCTAATAGCCCCCGTGCAGCCGTGTAAGCTACAAAGGGCATCCAAGCATCATTAACGCTTTACTAACGAAGTCAATACTCTCTTTTAATCTTAACTCATGCAGCCACTTGATGCGGTGATTGGGGAGAAGTTTAAATCACAATGACAGAATACTAAGAAAACCGCTTTGATGTTCGTTGGCGACTCTGTACATTGAATTGTAAATGAGAAGAAAAAAATTAAGGGAAGGTTTCAATGAAAGGCTTGGGACAAATGTAATTAGCTGGACCAGGGCACCATCCATTACAATTAGGTAAAACTAATAAAACGTCTGCCAACATAGCTTCTCGTCTGGGAAAGCTGAACGTATAGATCTTTTGAAATGTTCTTGATGACCCCGAATGATGTAGAATCTAAACTTGCTACAACGATTCACGGGAAAAAATGCAGTGGGACATGTTCCGCCATGCATCAACGCCTTCAAAAGATTAATAGACACGTACCGCAGGTCTGTCGCGGATATAATGATAATACGATCATGTTTACATTGATATACAATTATTTTATCGTTCTTTTCAAACTGTTTTGAAAAGTGTCGGACCATTAGAAACTGAGAAAATTGTATTTGACATTTTACGTTTGTTCAATCGACGTATGGTGGATTGATTAAATAGCAACTCGTAAACCGTTTATAAGGACGGTGGACACACGGATGAACAGACATACAGACAGATTCGAAACGAAAGTTGTTCAGAGTGATCTAAAACGCAAAATCTGTATGGAAATTTTCGTTTCGGAGAAAAATGTTAAGTTTTTGAAAGTGAAAAAAAGCTTCCGCTAATTATATTTGGACTCGGACCCCAAAGAACTAACATGTTTTGGGAAAAAATATGAATGTAGCATTGATAGTAATATCACCAGCAAAGCATAATGAAAACTTGTAGAAAATATGAAAAGGATCACGATAGTATCAGTTGTCCACGGAATTGTATGTTTTAATCATTTCATCTCTAATTTTCCCTACCCATAACATTAATATTGTAGTTTTAAGTGAGGATAATTTTTAGAACTTCTTGGTAGAATATTATGATTTTAACACCAATTATCGATCCGCTACATTTACTGAATTCTTTCGTCCGCCGTTAAACTTGTTGAAAGTAGAATACCTGATGAAAAGCATATGGATTGATGTTCTTTGAAAAGGATGGGTTTTTAATTTGATTCTATTTTTGAAAAAGTCCAGCAAAACAGGAAAAGCTGTACATGTAATCAGTAATCTTCACTAATCTTCTACACGATGTGTCATTCGCAGAAACCGTTATCGGAAAAAGCGAAGGAGTGCATCTCCCTTCGTAACCATCATCCATCAATCCTACTCAGCAAGTTCCAATCATTCTTTTCAATGAATGATCATCCACTTTGAACAATCATTCACTGTCTGATCGTTTAAGGTTGGTGAATCATTCAACAACACGACTGATCTCATTGGTGATGTGAGTTAGAGATCCAGATTGCACCGAGTCTTGCCAAGCCGTATATTTACAAAGACAATTCGCGATTTGCTTGAAGAAAGCTTCAGGCGTTGTTTGCAGTCACAGACGGCCCAAGAAGTGCAAAATGGAGTCGTATTTCAGATTGCTGACTACCAATTTCTTCCCACCTATTCCACTGAGTGTAATTACAGATGTCTACGAGTCTGTGACTTTTTGGCAGGTCTATCCACTGTTATGGTAAATTACCACGAATGGTGCGCAGCTTGACAATACTTTGTTCATTAATTTTTATTCAACGAACACGAATTGATGGCTATTGGAATTGTCACAACACGCTAATCATTGTTTAAAATAGGACCAAATGTATTCCATAGTAACTTTCTAAGTGAATTTGAAACAACTTCATTCTGTCTCCGTATATATTCACTATAATATTCGGTAGAACTTATGAGCACGTATGAAGACATTTTGATCATTTTCCTTCAAAGCGGCGGTCGTTAAATTGTCGTTTGTCCCAACCCGCCATTTCTCGCCTCATCGTCCCTCCCGAGTCATTCCTCAGGGGGTTATTGAAAAACGCTCACGGGACCAGTCGAACCCTCTCGACAAATCATTCGAAACTCTTTGAAAATATGAATTCCCCGCATACAAGAGCAAGTGCGGACCGTAACACCCTTGTACTCGTAACTGTAGATGGTTTCTTGTTTTCATAAAAAGGAGTCTCCTTGACAAAGGGTGGATCATTTGAGGATCTTCTGGTGGCAGATGTGTCTCCTCCCCTGCCGAGCTCACCCCTGGGGTTGATGCTTTTTCCCTAATGTTTCGCAACAATTGCCCCCGAGCCGATTTGCTTTAACTCAATCAGCTACATGGGCACCATCCCTCCTTAAGGGGAGGGTTCCATTTGGGCCCTACCCTCGTAAAATCCAGTCCCGTCTCCGGCTTTCATCACCTATAAATAGCAGCTACATTGATGCGGAAGACTTGAAACAGCAATCCTCCTTCTGTTCCTTCAATAAAATTAATTCTATAATGATTCATTTTCTGTTGAGTTTTGAGACAATCCAAGTGAATCTCAGGGTGAGTGAGGTAATCACCAATAGATACTGATAAATTACTATGCGAATATTGGAAATTTCCCAAACACGCAATAAGAGCAAGACTTATCAGTTCAGTTAGTTCGACGTTCTTTGAAAGTCACAAATAACAGTCCCCAGAACCGATTCCTGTTATTGGTCCAGAACTGTTACAGTTTAAAGTAGGTAAAGGTTTAAGAGACTTGATATTTCCCACTGTTATCGATTGACGATTTTGATATCAACTATTTGGTTTGAGTCCATATTCGCATCTATATATCGGCTGTCTGAGTCCTAATTGCACAAATATTAATCGCCGGAACGCTTTTAATTGTGAAACAATTTTGACTGCCTTCCGTGAATCCATACAGGACCAGGACTTGGTTGTACAGAGTTACTTTGTTTTGAAAGGACAATGTTGATCGCCTGCCAATTAACCAGAAAATTTTCCTGAGTTTGAGAGTCTGTTGTGTTTTCAATTACGATTTCCATCTCAAATTGGCATCAAACGTCATCATTCATTCATTTGCATAAGCGATGTCTTTGCTATGGGCTAAGTGTGCAAGTAGTTGATTTGAAAGCTCCAGAAAAGTAGCTCGCTGAAGACGTCAGACGTTTAGTTTTTAGGTTGTGTCAACACTATACCCGAAGCATTTGAATAATTATTATTTTACCCTCAGATATAGGTTTCCCCTGGGTTGGCAAATGTTCTGCCTACTGGGCTCACCACATCAGAGTTTGGTCAACCAGAACTTAACACTCAACCTTTCCTGGCGATTTCATAATAAATTCAAACTCTGGGCTCATATCTCAGGGGATTGGATGACGGGATTAGTGCATGATGGACAGAAATTAAGGATTAACGACTGAAATGTAACGAGCAGTGGGGTCGAAATGATGATAGAGGTAGCTTTAGGGCTAATAGATCCCTCATCCGGCGCCCCATCAGTTGGGCTTCCCGTCTGAGCTGGGATCGCAGGGCTTAATCAAAATCCCGTTTGTGCAGAGCACTGGGAACCCTTCCCTAGGGAAACGGACGTTAGAAGCTAATATAGTGAATCTCCCGACTTTCCGTGGAGAAGTTACCGTTTCGAACTGAGGTAGGTACCATAAGCGTGACTGATGTCCTCATGGCTGGCGTCGTACTGTGAATCCCTTTATCTCATTTAGAAGGTATTTAAATTATAGAAATACTCTTGAAACATGGCACACCACACAAAATATCTACTTCTATCAATACCCTTATTATACCTATCGATACCTCCCAACTGCGGTGCATTTATATTGATATCTTAATCGCATTAGCAATCCAAAAGCGTCTACCAAGTTAGGTAAGTAACATGAACGCAGGTAGCTTTGAAATGTTTTGAATAGTCTCAAAGCTGTAAAACGTACCCTTGTTACAATGATTCAAGGGATGACAATTCCACGGGACATGTTCCCGCAGACGTACAGTGTGCTAACAATCGGACAATCGGAGATCGGACCGCAGGAACCTGAGAAAATTATGCTGAGTAGATTTTTGGTTTGCGACTTGTAACGTTATGTGTTGTTCACTTTTAGGAAAAGTAGATTAAACAACGACCTTTGGAAAAATGAAGCACACAATTTTATTAAAATTAATAATTTCTTCGAATAATGAAAAATAAAACTAAAAACCTACCTTGGCCAAGGGGAAAAGAAATATAAATAATACTGTTTGTGAATGGGTGCACCCTTTCTTTCGCACGTCCACGCTCCTTCTTCGGGCCCAGGAATGTTGTAGGCACTTGATCCCAAATATATTTTGGATCGGGGTATTCGGAACAAAATCACGGAGGAGACGACTCGCTCTAACCACTCCACGTGGGGAACTGACTTCCGTGCGCAATTTGTCCCTTGCTGTAATTGTTCTGGGTTCGAAAGGTCCATGCGACGAGTAGATTGTTTTGTCAACAACTAACTCGTCGCAGACTGATGTATTGATTTGTGGGCAATGAAATTCGTAGGTGATTACCTTCAGCCTAACCCTTACATTATCTGAAAGTTTCATCATAATCGGATGAAAAAGGAAGAAATGAAGCTTATGACAAGGGTTTGTTGACGCTGACATACACCAAACAAAATTTGTTGCATGTTACCAAATATTATTGTAGTTGTTGATACCTGTAGGCAGGCTAGGAAGCGATTACAAATAAAGATAGGATCCAAAAGTGAAGAGCATATTTCGTTGGAAATGGGTACTGAGGAATATTCCCTGTGGATAAAACAACAATTCGATTCTTGAGCCGCCTTTCCAGCTAATTCAACATGGGAACCATGTCATTGTGAATCTGATATCAGGGAACGAGGACGCTGGGCTTTTATTCTGCACGTCTACGCCTTATGGGTGGGGTTGCCGCAGAAAACTCACACTTAGGAATACTTCATTTGAATTATCATATTATTGGTCTATATTTACACTTCACACAGATTAATTTGACTTTAAAAATTGAAACTAGTAATATCAAAAGGTTTGATTTAAGAAGATCAGTTTACAAGAACAGCTAGGAAGTAAGTCATTTTTACTAGATATTTCAAATTAACTTCACGATGGCCTCCAAAAATGCACCTTAGAAGGGGTAGTTGACGGTAAAATGGGAAGCCAATTGAAACTCGTTGTGCACAAGGGCAAGATCTAGCTAATTTTCACAAGGGAAACCCCGGAGTTCATTGGTTTCTCAAAGAATGAATGAGAATGAGTGGCTTTAACCGAATGCAAGGAATTTCCGAATTGTATGTTATGTGCTAGTATAGGATAAGGAGTTGGTTAAGTGGTGAAATGATTAATAAAAAGTTGACCTGGTGATTTTGGAAAAAAATGAGGAATGACCGGTTAACAGTTCTCACGTACTGTAAACGTAACGATGAGCGAAAAACAAGGAGTTTTAACTGGGTACAGGGCCCTGGTTTGAACACTGCAAAAAGGCGGATTTCTATGAAGGATTGTGTCAAAAGTAAATTCTTTGGGGTTGTACTGTTGGGTGTTTTTAAGCTCAATAAGTAGAGAATTGAGACTGGCTTCACTTTCATTTCCATCAAGTTAATATCAAAACCTTGCTCGCGAATGCCATGAAGCGTTAAACAATAGTGAACTGTCCGTATACATGATCGTCGTTTGTTCTAGATGAATATCCTCATCCTTCTTCCTTCGGGGGTTTTGAACTGAGATTGATGATCCGTCCAGGTGTGGTTCCTGCCGGCAGTAAGGAAGCCCTTTTGAAACCTCCTCTTTCCCCCATTTACTTTGACTTCTCTTGTAGCTTCCCCTAACCTTCAGGCTGGTACCGCATATTCAACGCGCTTATCTGCTAACCGCACCTTCACTCCGGAGGAGGGGTCCCAAGCGATGTTTGGGGAGGCTGCCTCGTAAAGTGAAAACGATAAAAGATAAGGAAAATGATTCCACGTCTCCCATAGAGGTTTGCACAGCTTTTATTTTTTCAAAATAAAAAACTCCTCATTCATTTGAGCAAAATGATAAAGATATTCAAATGAATCACATTAATTCATAGATTAGGTACGATAGTCCACACAATGCTGGTTTCTGTAGATAAAGTGTATGTAAAGTATTCTGTTGGTCACAAACTCGTATCAATGTAATGTCTTACAACAGTCCAGAATCGTCACTGGATGTTAGAAAAATTGCTCCATTAAAATGCCATTGCTAATTAACAGTTAAAGATTGATGAAGTCCATCCAATTTAATTGCACGAAAAATATAACTTTCTATTGTTTATTCGTCCGTCAAATGACTAGACATGAAAAGCTTTTCTCCTAACCTGTCTGATGCCGCATTATTGACACCAGAGCATGTAAAATGTCAATACAGCTTGACAAATATGATTAGCTCTTAGATTTATAGTTACTAGGGCCAGTGTTGGCTCCAGCCCTGAAACTCAGGGGGTGCACCGAGACCGGACAACCACGAACGGAACGTGAGACAAAAATCAGCTTTTCTCAGCCAAATACAAATTTCAACTACCAATACGCACAGGAGATAATTCTTTTCCGCTTTCTCTGAAACAAAACTCAATCCTACCTTTAAAAAAGTTTGCTATTAGGAAAGTAAATTTTGAAAAAATGAAAAGTTTGAAATGATCGTCGAACTTCGGAAAACCGTGTTTCAACTGTTGAAGTTCATAACTATCCACCAAAACCTTCGTGTAGGTGAAAGTCAAATTCCATCTTTAACCAAGCTTCATTCCTATTATTGCAGCAAAGCAGACAAGCGAAGCAGAAAAGTTGATTACATACATCACAATGTGAGGATGTCATCCGCAGAGCCAATCTATCTTTTTGAAGTATTGAGGGTTGAACTTCCTGTCCCGTCAATTATCAATCGTGCATTATCACTCCTTGTTAAATTTTGTAGCACTTACTGTATTCATTGCAAAATTTACAGCTAACACAGTTCAGTCACAAGGGTAGGGGACAATCAATAGATGATAGGGTAAGAGTGTGTTTAGGTGGTTATTTGCACGCATTCTATCAGGCGAGCAGACTACTACGAGCGCTCCCTGAAACTTTGGGCGCTGTATTTCTGGCCCTCTCATTGGTTCATTCATCGTCCTGGACAGAATCAAACGCTGTGTTCTCTGTGGAAGGTCCACCCTTTTGGATCGCTGCTGACTTCAGCTCCCCGTCAGCAAGCCCCTCACACCCCCCACCTTCTCACCAAACTCACGACTCCCCTAACCTCTCACCCATCCAGAGGCGTGGATTTCGAACTCTTCTGCTCTCCAATAAGGATTCATGGGGAAGAGTTGCAAAATAGTATGATAGTATTACAATATTATTGTTATCGGTTATCTTTTTCATTTTGGCCAGGAGATGCAGATGCTGTCACTAGCCGCCCCTGAATAAGACAATAGAACTGTAACAAACATTGAACTGTTTTCTTGAGATCGAAAGTAGCTGCGATTTCTGAACAAGAGAAAGCAATCTACTAGTTTGTAATTTGTGTGAATGGGATAAATATGTACCTCTTCAAGTATTAGTACCATGCTGCAGTACTGATTGTAGCTTATATCAATAGTTGAAACTCCATAGTTAACCAAACAAGGTGTTTTCACGCCAGCTCAATCATTTCGTGGCCTTCGACCTCTACTTACCGCGGGATAGGTTATGTGGATTAGGTGGATCCTGGAGGGCACACCCGGTTACTGCCGGTAATTCCATCTCGGGCAGATCGACGGAGAGAAAATCACCACCGCCCGAAGGGAAGATTGCTATCCTTTCACGCTTCGTCTGAAAACTTGACGAAACTCGTTTTTCCAGAAGCTCTTAACGCTCGTTTTGATCGAGGTGTTCATGCAAATCTGCCTCCATCAACCGCAAAAACCGCAAAGTTATCGCAACCCACGGTTTTCGCTAATCATCGAAACAAAAGCAAATCCTTCGAGGGCAAATAAAATTCCACGCTCAAAGACGATACTGAGCCGCATTCTGTAAAGAGATGTAGAAGAACTAGTTTGGCCGATCATTTCTTATTTGGTTACCGTGACTTCGACCTAGAACGAAGATTGGGGCATCTCCTTTCTTGAAAGCTGTTATTAAAGTTTGAATCCGATTAGTGTCCGTCCTTGTAGAGTCGGCTTTTTTTTCGAACGGTGAAAGGATTTCGTCGTTTCTGTAGGAGATGGCGGTTTACTTTCGCGTTGAAGAATAACTGAAAATAAGTTCTCGGTGCCCATTTATGAAGTCATCTCTTTATAGTTAGAGCCCAGTTCTAAGACTCCGATGCTTTCAAGAGTTTCAGTGAAATGAGGTCAACCGTAAAACGAGAATGACAAATCATCAAATTCAGTTTGAAGTAAGTTACTGAGTCAGTGGAAGGAGTTTTTCCGATAAAGTCAAACTTGTCCACCAAGCCCATTTTAAAGTCGGGAGGTGTTAATTTTTGTCCCATAGCAAGTGAGGAGTGCTAAATATTAGTTGTCTGATTACAAGAAAAATCAGAGAAGAATAAAATTGAACCCCCCCCCCCCCCATACCTAATAATGAGTAAAATTTAAGTTTGCACGCCATCAAAAATTAAGGTAGGAATCAAACAACTCAAATTAACTCACCTTTCATTCCATTCGGGACATTTGAGAATTGTCAGTTGTAATATCAATTTACCACGGACTTCTTCGGAACCTTCGTAAACCAAGGAATTTGGAGAAGTAGTTAAATGGAAGATGTTTCTATTACCATACGATGTTGCAGGTTGCTTGAGGATGAAGAAGTCAAGTTTGGATTCCTCGCTGTTAATCTTCACCTATGTTATAGACTTGAGTGTTTCTGTAAAGAATAATCCTCATTTTTGTATATTTAAACACCCAACCTAGCTTTATTTTAAGGAAGGGAAGCATCACTACGTTAATTACGTATAATCTCTCTTAGCAAAGTGGGAGGCTACCTATGTGTTCAAGTGTTCAATAGTTATTAGCAAAAAAATACCTCATCTCCAAGTAAGCTTTTGCTTTATGCCACTTTTGTAGCACCTATATTATTCTTAATAATTACTCCAGTACCTACTACTTATCTCGTGGATGTATACTCTTTTAGAGTGCGTCGTCAATGGTGCCTAATGAACAGAAAAAATACTAGCAATAAACGACCACCAAGTAGAACTGTGAAGAAGCCAAACGTGATCTCTTTATCCTCAATCATCCAAAAAAATATTTTTCTTGTTCAATTACGAAAGTTCCTTATTAGAAATAATAAACCGAAATCGGGCGTTCGTAACCCTTCAAGTGAAAACCGGTATTTTGCAGCCAGAGCGATCTTGACTTTTCGCCTGGGCAGGTTATTAAAAAACATATTAGCAAGTAGTGCATACTCTACAGGGACGTATCTTTGGCGTGTTTTAAATGATTACCCTTATAAACATAATTTCAAACACTTATAATATCATAAAAAACTAAAGCAAATCCTTGATCGAACAGAAAGCTTGGAAAATTGTCGGGGAATTCTAGTAGGTGTGAGGAACGCATCAATGAATCGGCGGTCACTCCGCCATCGCTATCCCCGATATCATACCCGAAATTTCTGAGGTTTGTGGTACTAGAGAGATTGGTTAGACGGAAATTCTGACCGAAAAAAAACTAGACGAAAGTTAGTGAAGAATGTATATCACTCATTACCCATTCATAACCTTCCAAATTAAATTAGAACGATCTGAAATAGGTTTAAAAACAAGACTTAAGTCCTTAATCGAACAAAAAATAATTTAAAAAAAAGTGAAGCTGCTAAATGGATCTCTATTATCCTCAACCATCCCAACAGACAATTCAAAATTTGCGAAGGTTTTTACATTAAATAGACCAGAGTTTGGGTCGTACAATAAACTTTTCATGTCTGATGAAATGAAATCTCATGAAATCAGACGGAAATAAAGAATAAACCGAAGTCGGGCGATTGCTCCATTCAACGCCTTTCATTATGAAAGTTGAATGTACCGAAACATATTCAACTACTAAACCAAAGTGTTTATTGAACAAAAAGATACTAGTCGGTCAAAAACTCTTCCCTTAAGGAGCATTATAAGGATTACCCCTCCATTCCCTCTCCCGTCAACAAGAGCAACATGTTCGAGGTTTGTGCCACAACTCGGCTAGAATTGGGATAGAACGAAATAAGAATCATGAAAATCGTTAGGGAATTGCAGTCTGGTCACCAATGAAAAGATTTATCACAGACACATATACACCTATAGTTTTTCTGCGGTCCTAGGAAGGGATTTCTATGCGGTTGTTATTTTTTTCTCCCTCGTTAAGGTTGTCCCACACCCCTGTAAATGTACTCTAATAGGCGTCCTCTGCTGATCAGGCCTTGGTTCAGAGAGACGTCCTAAAATCTGGGCTGCAACCGGACCGGAACCGGTCACCTCAACCCGGGGCGAACCTCACGGAAAACGACGTGAAAAGTGGATTCGAAGCTCAGGCGAGCGGCGAGAGCTCTAGAGCAGTTGAAGCGATGACTCCATTCTCTGGCTCTGTCACTTGTGTCACCCCCAGTTCCCCCGAACAATGTTCGGCGGATGACGGGTCGAAGTAGCCATCCGGACGAGGGCCCTTTTCACAAAGTTTATGTCAGTGCTTCATCATACTCCCGGATTTGTGGTGGAAAAATCGCTCTTTTTCGTGCGTTCCGTGAAATGAACGAGGCTACCAATACTGGAGCGAAATTTAAAAAAAATAATCCAGATCACTTAATCTATATACCGTCCCTGAAAATAATCAAACCATCTCTGACAGCAGCTTTGTTAGTTGTCAAGTCCAATTTAGTACTGACCAGTTGCACTCGAGAGCGTCCAGTTTCATCATTGGTCCAGACAGAGCTGAGCGGTATATATCAACATTGATTGAATTTTCTGTGAATCCTCCTGGGAATCCCATCTTCAAAGCGGAACTAAATTGAGTGATTAATGCATGGTATCATGCTTGCTGTAAAGTAAACGAATCTCATGATAAACTAAACTACGGTGTAAGTATACCACGAGTTCTCAAGCCCATTAATTGAAACCAACTGGATTGTACCGGAACAGCGAGAAGTTTCACCAACATCAAACTACTATTTGTGGAAATCCCACCTTAATATAATGCCAACTGCTTTATTGCCAACCTCATGATAATCATTACCCTTGCCAATTAACTAATAACCGAAATAGGTTCACTTACCTGTCGTGAGCTAGTTGCCGTTTAACAAATTCGCACGTGTACCAAACTTCGAGTTTGGGGGCTCGATGGTTTTGGCCTTTGCTTCATGATCCACAAGTATAGCATTTACAAGCCAAATGAAACCTTTTCTCACACCAAATGAAACATTTTCCAAATCAAATGAAACTTATTGAGAAAATGAGTGAAATGATTTACCTAGATAGGTAGATACCCTGCAAAATACAGGTAGTACCACAGGTACTAATACAGTTTGCTATTGTACCTATCTCTTGCAAAATTCTATGAATTTTAGGCATAGGATCAACTATCTCTCCTTAGTAGAACAGAAAGAGTAGGTGAAAAATTTGAAAATTCTACTATAATACATACCGAAATAGGAATTTATTTTCTCAATCATGAAAAAAGTCCTTATTTATTGCTCTAAATCGCTGAGCAATGTGAGTATTTTCATTCCATAATCGCCGCTCAAGTCTTTCAATTTCGGTGAGTGGAACAGCACAAATTAGCTTAATTTTAGCTACAGTAAATACTAAGGTTTCCTTGCCAAAATCTCACTTGCTACAAGCAGATCTCACTCTCTACAATTTAAGGGGCTATTGGCTGGGTATTGTAGGGAGTGAAAGAGAAGGGGGTGAGGTTATAGCCTTTCACCGCCTTTACAGGCCACAAATCAATTGAAACTGGTTGAACCAAAATGTTGTCAACGAACTTCCAACAACTACATTGTCATCTAATTGTCAACAAGTGCGATCAAGTTTCATTTGCCACGGTCAGAATGTTAGTGGAATAGGGAGTGAGAGTTAAAAAACCTACACTGCTGCCTCCAGGGATGGTTTTCCCGGTAGAACTGACTGGGAAGGTCTAGGCAAAATCCAACCACCAGCGTTGGAACCATCTTGAATAAGGGATGTCAACAAAACATAAGCAACTTCATAAACAGACTTTCCTGCCTATTGGGGGCTACTTTTCAAAAAATTGTTGGGAGTGAGGAAAAACCGTGTGACACTGAAATGATGGGCTGATAAGGCTACTTGATTTGATCCAATTTCTTTTCCTGAGGCGGATATCCATTGTAGATGGTATGTTCTTTCATAGTGTAAGTGGATATAACAGCCCCAATAAATATTTCGCTGAGTAGTGACGATGGAAGTTGTATACCTCCTGTGTCCTGTAGGCACAACTTTTACAAACTTTTCCATGGATTATGTGCATCCACATAGGAGAAAGTTTTATAACACTTACAACACTGTATTTAGTTGAGATTTAACGGCAATACTGATCAGTGACATAAATGTGACCGAAATTTTGAAATGTCCCACATGGCAATACGTGCCACACAAAAGAATTTTTTTTCTCAATCACGAAAAAAGTCAATTTTTGTCGCTCTAAATCGAGATTCTGAACCACTGTGAGTAGTTTCAAACTCTGAAGCCTTCTTAGAATTTTTAGACCATCCACCTTAAAATATACAAACTAAAATTAGATATTTTTAGGGCGTAACAAGGGATCCAGGCAGACGGGCAGACACGGAACCGATTGATCAGAAAGCTATCATACCCAATGAGCAAGTTGAGATTTTGGAGAGCAATGATTTTTTCGATTTCTTGCTCGAGCACGGAGGATCCCTGCCATAGGTAGTTGAGCGAAATTGGCGCCCAAATGTTCTTGAGAGACCAAGGTCACTTGAGTGGTTAGGCGAGCCATTCCGGTTAGGTATGCTTCGGTCGGAAGATGGCTAGGAAAATAAAAAATAAAAACGAAACAACGAGGCACGTACGCCGTTTGTGGGGACCCGGCTAACTATACGGTTTTCTTTCGGTAGAACGTCAAGGTCGCCCCATATTCTTCTTTTGCCGCGGTCGGAATATCTCCCGCGTTCCCTTCGAGACCGGGTAATCTTCGACGAATTAAGAGGCCGGAGAAGTGACGAATCGACGGTACTTTCTCGAGGCGGTTTTTTCTGAATCGGGTTTGGGTTTCCGTGAAGGTTAATCCGTCCAGGTGGAACCAATCGATGTCCCGGAGCAGATATATTTTATTTGAAAATATCATCTCAGATCGGTTATACCGACGTCGTAAAAAGTTGTAAAAGTGAAGAACCTTCTCCAATCATGCCGCAATCGTTCATTCTAAACTCTAAAGCTCTTCCGGTTACTCCTGATTTTCTATTGCGACAGTTGAGATTATTGTTAGGTGCTATCATCAACGAAGAAAATTACAGAGCTCTATGGTCGTATTGAATTAGACTCTATCAAGAGTTTATAATTTACGAAGCATGTTTTTCTTGTAAGTACCGGTTTGGAATTAAAACGCTGCAAATTCTTTCACTGGGGTTTATTATTCAATTGGCTTGCGTTCATGATTTGAATTTCTACTAAGCTTTGGAGAGTGCGTGTTTCACAGGTGATAGAGCGATTATTGAATTTTAGGAGATATGCATAGAGCACGTAAATCTGTTCTCAACCAAAAACCTATTTGGATTGATCAGTTGATCATATTTGTGTGCCTCCTGAAATTCAATAATCGCTCTATCACCTGTGAATACACGGACACTCCAAAAGCTTAGTAGAAATTCAAATCATGAACGCAAATTGAATAATAAACCCCAGTGAAAGAATTTGCAGCGTTTTTTTATGGTTATCAGAATACTTCAACCCGTTTATCGGCTATAAACCCTTTTAGGATTTTACTCCAGTATCCACGTTCACTACATCACTAGGTTACTGCAATCAAAACAAAAACAATAATAAACCAAAATAACGCAAATGTTGGCACCATAAATCGGGCCATACATCGGGAATGGTTTGAGCTACGGACCTGGGAGGGGCTCATTCGATTCCTCATGGAAAGTTCCAAAAAAAGTCCAAATTTAGGCCGCCTTGACTTTTTTGTAGGTTTTTAGGGATTTTACAAAACGTTGACAACCCTTAAAGGGCACTTTAAATTAAGTGAGAGTGCTGGCTAAAGAATTGGGCGTTGTCGGACCAATATTGATTTGTCCTGGAAATTTCAGATTTTTTGCTCCAGCCGTTTGGGAGAAATCGTGCGTACGGCGTACGGAATGAAATGGAATAAAATTTTATTGCAGATTTGGATTCTACACCCTTTGAAACGTAAACCATGAAATTTTCAGGGGGGTTTTTTTTTCAAGAGCGATTACAATGGCTTTATTATTGAATAATAAACCAAAAAAGACGTGGAAAGATATCGCAATAATTTCATTTTTACGTGAAAACCTGTACCTTAATATACTTTTCAACATAATTTCCGTAAATATTGAGGCACTTGTCACAACGTGGCACTAGTTTTTGTATACCCTCCTCATAAAATTCTGCCGTCTGACTTGTTAACCACTGTCACAAATGTTTTGACTTCGTTATCGTCTTGAAGAAGCTGATCGCCCAGGTGTTTCTTCAAGTGCAGGAACAAATGGTAGTCGCTGGGCGCCAGGTCAGGGCTGCATGGAGGATGGCCTAGAGTTTCCCTTAGTACCTTCATTCAAGTATATGGAACCCCCTTTCTACCACCTCTTACCGGATGGAATACAAAACGTCAGCATTACAATGATGGTTAATTCCATTTTTTCCCCCACGAGTCCTAAACTGTGCGTCCTTTAGATATTTTTATAGGAACCAAAGTTGTGGAGTGTAAACCATTTTGATCTTACTCCAAGAAGTATGATTTACCTTCTAAAATTGGTGAGTTACAACAATTGAAGATTGATTTCTACTCCCCCTCCATTCGAACTGTTGTCCTCCAAATTTAATCTACAAACTGTAATGTCGACCCGAATCAAGTCTACCAGAGCTCATTCAGCTCAAAATTAAATGGATGGCATTAATTACAGTTGTTATCGGCTTTTAGCAAAAAGAAGCCATCATGTTGATGAAGTTTTATCATTAAAATTAGAAGTGGAAAACAAACATTGATCGTCTTTGTGGAGGATATTGATAGTTTCTACTTCTCGATTCCTGATACTGATACTTTTGTCAAAAGTCTTTTGAGTATGAACCTGAAGCCGTTTAGTTTCAAGGATATCCCCTGGGTGTTGCTGGTACAAGCGCTGCAGCTCTTGGAAGGGGCTGGTATTCATTACATCACCTCCTTGTTACATCTTGGCTCATCCAGTAGAACTCAATAGTTCAATGTCGAGCTTCGGTCCTTTCTGCATGTCACAAACGTCAAAAATCTCCTTAGTCATTTGCCGAAAGTCAGAGAGAAATGCTCTGAGATTCTGAAATGGGTCTGTAGAATTCTCGCTGGACAGGACCTTGAAAAGTATTTAAAACTGAGTCAATTGAACTTTGGCAAAGTGCTTCATCACCTACTCACATCTTGATAATTGCTCTTCAAAATCATCTAGAGGCCTTCATATAGTTCCGATCCACAGACGCTGACAACTTTTGTAACATTCGTGACATGCTGACAGTCAGTGGGGAATGGTCTGAGCTGATACTTGCTTCATACAAACCTTGGAGAGTTTTCGGCCTTGAGTCAATTGAGCTCATCTCCCTCCATCTTTTGAACTTCAAAATCACCTAGCGACCTTAATATTGCTCCGATTCAGAGAGACTAACAAGTTTTTCACAAGAGACCAACAACGTTTGTGATATGCAAGTATTCTGAACCGATACTTGCTCGATACCAACCCTGAAAGGTTTTTGATCCTGAATCGAACCATAGCACTAGTACCTCTTGCAATGACATAGCGACTATTACTGCGTTCCTGGATATGCATGCCTGTGGACCAAATGATAGCTTCCATTCACTTGTAGCCCAAATGAAGTTTTCTTCATCAAAGTGTTCATTTATTGCTTAAAAAACCTAAAAACTAACTGCTTCAGCTTAAAGCTCCACTGAGCACCACATTATCTAAAGAAAAGAGAAAATTCCGGGTTACAGTGGAGAGATTCCCTTTCATAAATATTAACTTGTTTTTAAAATGCTGTTGAATCCTCCTATATACAACACTTCATCACTATCTCCCATTTCGAACTGTCTATATGTACGAGCTGAGAGTGAATTCCAATCAATTATTCATTTCAATTGCAATCGAGTGTATTAGCTTCCAACTTTCTACGACTAGACCTTCTCTCTATTCTATCTAATGTGACCGTGATGCTATCATGCTATGCGTGTCCCGTTGTACTAAGAATGCCCTCCCACGCCTCGCGACAGCTGTAAATTGACCCAACTCCCTCTGTTCAAAGGTCAACAAGATTAATTAGCGAGCAGTCCTAACAAAAGGGTGTCACTGTTTTTCTCTCTCTCCCCGCTTCTGGTAGGTTTTTTTAATCTTCGTTCCTTTTTTTTTGTTTCTTCGTTAGCTTCGAGGCTTTCGTGCCCGGACGGTATCAACGGAGAAGATTACACCACTCCCTTTCACTGTTAGGTAGATAGGTAACTAACCTGCTTCCATTCGTCATCGTCAGGACGTCAAGAATGCACTCTCCAAGCTCCAATACAGGGAAACCCACGAACTCCTTCCGCGCTCCCCATCAAGCCATGTTAATAAGAGTATTTAAGTACGTCTATCAAATTGGGTGGGCTTGATTGCGTCCTTACCAATATTAACTCCAATATAGAAAGAGCTAACTGTCAAATTTCTTCAAAATCACTTTTTCTTTACTATTTTCGCCTTTGAAAGCCAGTTTTGGTTTTTAGCATGGACAATGTACATGGGTCATTTCAAAATTTCGGTTACAAATTAGTTTGGTATTGAAACTTGATCAATTTTCTCGTTTCTAATCAATCACTGGGGTTCTCACGGGATCTTACCCAAGTGAGTACTCATAATATTGAACCGTACTGCTGATATGCCATTTTCAAAAAGACTTTTGTAGGGAGTGAAGTATATACTATAATTTCCCCTCTTGAGCCTCCAACCTCCATGGGAATCGCCGCTTAAGTCTTTCAATTTAGGTGAGTGAAACAGCACAAATTAGCTTAATTTTGGCTACAGTAAATACTAAGGTTTCCTTGCCAAAATCTCACTTGCTACAAGCAGATCTCACTCCCTACAATTTAAGGGGCTATGGGCTGGATATTGTAGGGAGTGAGAGAGTAGGGAGTGAGGTTATAGCCTTTCACCGCCTTTACAGGCAACAAATCAATTGAAACTGGTTGAACCAAAATGTTGTCAACGAACTTCCAACAACTACACTAATTGTCAACAAGTGCGATCAAGTTTCACTTGCCACAGTCAGAATGTTATTGGAGTAGGGAGTGAGAGATAAAAAACCTACTCTGCTTGCCTCCAGGGATGGTTTTCCCGGTAGAACTGACTGGAAGGTCTAGGCAAAATCCAACCACTAGTTGGACCATCTTGAATAAGGGATGTCAACAAAACAGAAGCAACTTCATGAACACCCTTTCCTACCAGTTGGGGGCTGCTTTTCAAAACATTGTAGGGATTGAGGAAAAACCGTGTGACACTGAAATAATGGGCTGAAAAGGCTACTTGATTTGAACCAATTTTTTTCCTGGGGCGGATATCCATTGAAGATGGTATGTTCTTTCGTAGTATAAGTGGATATAACAGCCCCAATTAATATTTCGCTGAGTAGTGAATGGAAGTTGTATACCTCTGGTTAGTGACAGCTGTAGGCAGTGAGAAATACGGACTTCGGTATTTTCTCCTGGGTCCTGTAGGCACAACTTTTACATACTTTTCCATGGAACGTGTACATCCACATAGGAGACAATTTTAAAACACTTACAACACTGTATTTAGTTGAGATTTGACGGCAATACTAATCAGTGACATAAATGAGGCAGAAAATTTTGAAATAAACCATATCACACTTACAGTCACAGTAATATTCATAAGGCACCAGGATTAAATCATTAACAAACTACTCTCCGAGTATAAACAAAATCTGACCAATGCAATCAAGAGCGATCGGAATTAGAAGGAATTCATGTCAAGTAAATTCATCAAAATCAGATACAAGCTAATCCCCTTAATTTTGGAAATTTATAAAAATCGGCCAATTAGTCTCGGTGTTTTGCTTGCTATAAAAAATTTTGGATTGCGTGTGTGTGTTTCTATATGACGCGAAATAGGGTTCGCCATCCCCAATTTCACCCACTTCGCGCACGGAGTCACCCATGAGGTGTGGGTTTTAACAGATTAAATAATATAGGTGAGTTAGAGGCTGTATTTTATGATTATGTTTAATGGTTTTGAGATCTTGATTGGTAGTAATATCAGCTCATCAAGCCCGGAACACTCCCCCCTTCACTTCAACTGTATGAAAAATAACTTGACCGTCTAGTGGAGAAGGACAAACAATACTGACCCACCCCGAGAGCGCCCTGGGCCTCGAAGGGGTTCCTGAGGGCTGTACCCCCACTATTAAGATTGAAAATGGTTCTTAGGTCGGTACTTTCTGGGGTTTTCTCGAGGGTCCATAGGCGACACCGAAGGTGTTTGCCATCAGAGCTGAAATTAATCCAATCGTACATTTTGATATGATTTCATTTAAATTAAATTGGCAATCCGAGTATTTAGTGGTCTATTAATGAAAAGACTGATTATTAGAGTTCTCCGCCGAAATATACATACAGCGGTGTGCGCAGACTTTTTGTTCTATTGGGGCCAACGATATTTTACATGACCGATGTAGGCAAAAACGGTCGTGACCGACATGAGGGTAAATGCAAGGTTGTAATTTGTAAAATTGTATATATAATTGAATGAATTGAGATCAACTTGAAAATTATTATTACTGCAACATCAAACGCCAGCATTTTTGCCAGAACAAGTTCCAACAATTCATCAGCAAATTGATTTTTCTTCTCGAGGACCAACTTTTTGTGTGAATTCCATTGGCATAGTCCGTCGAGATTGACTTCTTAAATGGTTGAATCAACCATATTTGAGCCCTTCTCAACCACCTGAATGACGTTTCAATTGTACAAATGTGAGAAGAACGTAGAGTGCTGATTTCACTTGGGGGTAAAACCCATTGGCCTCTCGTAGTAGATCGGTCAAATTCAATTGTTAGGTAGGCACCTAATGCAAGAAGTGTGAATAGGAACTAACTCTAGTTGTTAATTGCAGAACAAAATCTTAGTTATATTTGAGTGACGATTTAATTCCAAATTAGGCAGTTTCTAAGATGAGCGTCTGGAGAGAATCCGGTGGAGCCCGACTATTGCCGAACATTCCCGAAACTCCATTATCACTTATCAGTTCGTGTTCTCGCCACAAGTTGAAGTTAGTTGTCACTTTCAAAGTTATTTTAGTTCCTAGTCTGTTTTCTGGGTTGGAGTAGAGAATAGTTGACCCCTACCTCTTATCAGGCTCTCTTGAACATGTATCAATGTGTACCTACTTTCATCGGATTGATGTATGAATTATTTTTGTTTTTAATACGTTTTTTGCAGATGCGAGCGAAGTGAGCATTTAGACTAGCAAACCAGACAGAACACACATGATAAGAGACATATCGATAAAAAACATCGGATTTTCAATATGGCGACGGTAGTATCAGGAAGGGTCACCTATTCTCGAGACCTAAGAGTCTTAATTTTGAGAATGAACCTGCTTTCCTTGCATGGAAAGCTGAAATCGACAAACAGACCACGTCTTGGTTTGTGAAACATGAAGCGCCTGTGCAGTTCTTGTTAGTTTCATGAATATCAGAATGCTTCAACTAATGTATCGGCTATAAACACTTTTAGGAGTTCACTCCAACATCCACATTCAATGCATCACTGGGTTACTCCGATCAAAACCAAAAAATGGAATGTTCGGCAATAGTCGGATCGGCAATGTTCGGCTCCACCGGATTCTCTCCAGACTCTCCTGTCACTGAGGCAATGGCCCCCACGTTTCAATGGCATCTGACTAATGCAAGAAATTCTGTTCAGGAATGCGCGCTTACTAATATTGATTAGACCGTAATGAATAAATGAATACGTTTTTTTGAATCCTTTCAGAACCTGACACACACAAAATCAGCAAAATTTAGTATGGTTTTAGACGTAACAAGAATTTACCACAGACAATGAAAAGCAAAATATTTCAAATTGTGCCCAATGCATTCTAACGTCGTTATTTACAGTTGGTACTGTATATTTGGAATCTACCAATCAAATCTTGACACATGAAATATGGAAATCGCATCAGTGACTCGATAGTATTGCAGGAAGATCGTAGTTCTCTAACTTGAAATTGTTTACAAATTCCTGAAATTCAAGAGGCAGACTAAACTGCTCCAGTTTCTTTTGAAAACCGTATTTACAATCCGCGACAGATTGTAACCAGTTCCTATTCGAAGAAACGGCTCGGCGTATAGGCGATCCATCTATTTGCCTCTGAAACGCTGTCGGTCCGCTATGAATCATCCTGTCTATTGGCTTTGGCCTTTATCAAGGAGGATGATTTATACAGCGTTTTCAGCCAGGTCGTTGATCCCTTTTTCGTTTCGTCCCCCGAAAAACGGAAAATACATTCCGAATCCCCGCCATCAAAAGAACAGCTTTTACTCGCGCTGAGGTGATCAAAGGTTCTCTCTCTACCGCCAATTAATCTAGATCAAATTGAATGAACTCCGGCGTATATAAATGGCTGTGGGTTCTCTAAACAATGAAAAAGAATTGGTTTCATCGAATGGAGCCCCTTTGTTGCAAAGTTGCCGCCATTGAAGCCAATTTGATTGGACTTGAAGCTCATGATACGAAAGTCAATTTTTGGTTTATTATACAATAATAAACCATTGTAATCGCTCTGGAAAAAAAATTCTAACCCCCTGAAAATTTCATGGTTTACGTTTCAAAGGGTGTAGAACCCGAATCTGCAATAAAAAATTTTCCGTGCGTCCGCCGTACGTCGTCCTCACGATTTCTCCCAAACGGCTGGAGCAAAAATCTGAAATTTTCAGGAAAAATCCATATTGGTCCGACAACGCCCCAATTCTTTAGCCAGCTCTCTCACTTAATTTAAAGCGCCCTTTAAGGGTTGTCGAAGTTTTGTAAAATCCCTAAAAACCTCGAAAAAAGTCGAAGCTCCCTAAATTTGGACTTTTTTGAAGAACTTTCCATGAGGAATCGAATGAGCAACTCCCCAGGTCCGTAGCTCAAACGATTCCCGATGTATGGCCCGATTTATGGTGCCAACATTTGCATCCACACAATTAATATACCTATTGTTGTGAATTACACTAAATATTGTAAGTAAAATGTTTATTCAATTGTTATGACTCCCTGTAATCTTAATAATTCTGTATTGGTGGGCGGAAATACTTGAAATGTTGATAAAAATGAAAGTTCTGTTACAAATAAGTATTATATTTAAGTCAACATGTCATAATTTTTGTACTTTTCTTGTTTCAGGTAAGTCCTCCTCCGTTGGAGATGATGTGATTTCCCATTCGTAAGTACACCTACTTGCATGCATCTTTGTCAACTAATTAGTGCTAATGATTATGATGTCCTATCAAACAAATTGCTTTCATATTTCAACAATATGCCAGATACTGAATTTTATCAATATACAATTAGCTTAAACATAACCCATTCAAAATCTTTCTTAATAATGCAATTTTGAGATGACAATAGGTACATTTAACAACGATTAAACTTAACAGGTTATAATTACCTATTAGAGTCCTTGATATCAGAGGGAAGGTGTAGTTTTTATTAGTTTTCCCCGATTAACTGACAACTTATGACTTAATGCAGTGGATCCCTACTTTTTTTCGGGTCTCTCCTTCCTAACAAATGCCCTACCATTTCAGCCCCTCTTTTACATAAACACTACTCTAAAACATGGAAATCCAAGGGATTGTGTCCATAAATAAAGGGACAATATTGTTTATTAATTTATATGTTTTAATAAAGCTTTTATTTACAAATTAAATGAAATATCTATAATTTACGAATGAACATTGTTAGTGTGAAGGATGAGAATCGATTGAGCCAATTGCTAGTGTCCGATTTGAGTTGGAACTAAAACTTTCGTATTTGAGCTGCAAAGAGAAAAGAGAATATTTCAATTCAGATTCGGTGTTTGGAGACGATATCGGATTTTGTTTCGATGTCACCCAGAGTATAAAACCCCGGTTCACACAAATAGGTCGTGTCAAAGGGAATATGAACGAGAATTTTTCTCTCTCAATAACAGGATATATGGGGAAGTGCTTCGCCCAGAAAAAGAGATCTTGTTAAATACGTCTGCCAGCTTTGTATCCGATTCAGGGACGTGCCTCGAAAATTCGTCCATTATGGCGAACAGGTGACACGCTGTCACAGTTTTTATTGGATGCACAATCATCTGCTCTGATGTACTCAAACTCCCCCTTGGGAACTTGACAATCACTGACTCACAGCTCAATTGCTCAATACTTCACTTCAACACTACTTAACTGGCAAATTTCACGATACAACCGTACATCACGTAACAAACAATACTGTGTTTTCGAAGCGCAACACTTGTACAAATGCATTCCACATCTTAGTGCCTGAGGGTTGTCCAAATAAGCGGTTTTGATTTTGATTCGACAAATATTTATAATTATCGTCCGTTAGAAAAAATGTCCCATGTTCACGCCCTTACTCGTTGCAAAAAAAAAAACAATAATTAAATTCTTCCAGTGGAATATTAATTTTGAATATTACGTACAGTCTGTTGGGAATGAGAAAGAAAATTATCCATTTCCTAAGGTAAAACATGAATCAATCTGGGTAGGATCACTCTGTTACTATTAAGGTCAAAATAAATCAAGAAATGTAAGTTAACATTTTTATTTTGACGGAACGAAATTATTTACTCTTCGAAGTGAATACAAAGCTTTCAATACGGAGGAAAATATGCTTTTTCAATGATCATATTGTTGTCTACATAGAGGTTGACAAATGATACTTAGCAGCAGAAAGCTCAAGTACTTGAAATTTAAATACAAGCACAAATGTTCGTGTAACCAGAGAGACAAGTACTGAAATCTATACTACAAGCACTTTTGCTTGCAATTGTACTGAAGTTAGTTCTGTTCGAAATTGTATTGCAATTACTTGTACTCTCAAGCCTCCATTCAAGTACAAGACTCGAGTTTTTAAAAGCTTTTATTTAACTTGCAATATATGTAAGGATGTTCGGGTGGAATCTTGCGACCCGATTTTGAAGCAGATACTCTCAACCACGGATACTAGACAACACTGTTATCTAGTATCCGTGCTCTCAACCGATTAAGCTGAAATTTTGTAAGCACATTTAGATTGGATGACAATACACGATTTGTGACATCATTCTAAATTCAATATGGCGGACCATCCAAGATGGCGGAACAGTTATTTTTAATGCATTTCTACAATATGGGTATCGAATGAAAGGGCTTGTTGAGAGTGACTCGAAAAGTAAAATGACGTCATTCTATATCCAATATGGCGGAATATCAAAGATGGCGGAATAGTGGTAGTACCAAATGAAAGGGCTTGTTCAATATTGGTCTCAAATGACTAAAAAGTAATAAATAAATTAAACAAAAAACCTTTTTTAAGAAAGTTTTATTTAAATGCCCTGAAAAGAAGGAAATAAATTTTTACTTACAAATTTTAACTGTCTACTTATAGCCTATATACACAATTCATAAAATCATAAAAGCTTGTCGCGACGTTTGCGTAGGTAGGTACTAGATAGGTATCTGTAAGTATTTACCTAATTAAACTGAAATAAAATTAAGTTATCGGAATAAGCTGGTCAATGAAATAGGTACAGGAACTAGTTAATTTACACAAGCCTGAATCTCGCAACTAGCGTGTGATTTAATGAATTGTGTATGTAGGCTATAAGTAGAGAGTTGAAATTTGTAAGTGAAAATTTATTTCCTTCTTTTTAATGCATTTAAATGAAAGCTTTCTTTAAAAGGCTTTTTGTTTAATTTTATACAATTGAGATTCCCAGAGTACAGGTATTTCCACCCATACTTAGTGTTTGTACTTCAGTAGTACAGGGTTTTGTGGGTGATCCCCAAAAAGCATTATGATGTGTCATTCAAAAATTGTTTTTGAATAATGAAAGGTCTGAAATTTCTCTCTATAAATTGGAATAGCTAAAACAAAAACGTGAAATTCTTTCACTGTTCAATCGACCAAAATACCTATTTGGATTGATCAGATGATCATATTTGTGTGCCTCCTGAAATTCAATAATCGCCCTATCCTGTGAAACACGCAGACTCCAAAGCTTAGTAGAAATTCAGATCATGAACGCAAGTCGATTGAATAATAAACCCCAGTGAAAGAATTTGCAGCGTTTTTTTTATTGAACCTCAATACCCCCCCAAAAACATCTATAATTTATCAAGTCCTTTAGCACTCGTATTGCGTTAAAACTTCCCCAAATCCAAATTTAAACGATGTAGCCAAAGGTAGACAGATGTAGAGGGGGCACACAAATATCATCAACATATCAATCCAAATAGGTGTTTTGGATGAGAACCGATTTACGTGGTCTATGCATATCTCCTGAAATTCAATAATCGCTCTATCACCTGTGAAACACGCACACTCCGAAGCTTAGTACAGATTCAAATCAAGAACGCAAGCCAATTGAATAATAAACCCCAGTGAAAGAATACTTATTTACCCCAGTAATAATATTAATAATATTTACCTATATATTATCAGCGTTTCATGCATATCAGAATGCTTCAACCCGCGTATCGGCTACTAACTACACTACAAGTATTCACATCGGCTATCACTCCAGTATCCACATTCACTACAACTCGACGCTATCGGCCGGACATCACTAGGTTACAAACAAACAATAATAAACGAAAAAAACGCAAATGTTGGCACCATAAATAGGGCCAAACATCGGGAATGGTTTGACCTACGGACGTGGGGATGGGCTCATTCGATTCCTAATGGTATGTTCTTCAAATAGTAAAATATTTAGGCCGATTCGACTAGTTTTGAGATTTTCAGGGATTTTACAAAACTTTTACAGCCCTTAAAGGGCACTTTAAATTGAGTGAGAGAGCTGGCTCAAGAATTGGGGCGTCGTCGGACCAAGATGGATTTTTCCTGAAAATTTCAGATTTTTGCTCCAGTCGTTTCGGAGATATCGTGCGTACGGCGGACGGACGGAAAAATTTTTTATTGCAGATTTGGATTCTACACCCTTGAAACGTAAACCATGAAATTTTCAGGGGGGTTAGAATTTTTTTTTCCAGAGCGATTACAATGGTTTATTATTGAATAATAAACCAAAAGTCGATTGTCCGGTGAACCAACTTGGTGTACTTCAGTTACTTTTTACAAATACTCGTAGTTGTTCTCTCTCTTGTTGAAACACTTGTAGTAGACTTGGCAAGTACTTTAGAACTGAGGCCATTTCTTCCAAATGCCCTTGTATTTTACTACAGTACTTAGGTATTAATGTTCTCTAGTACTTAAAACTTTGGTGCCAACTAACGTAATGGCTGAAATACCTACCAATCATCCTTTCCTTGATAATCATTACCAGTAGACTGTTTCATCAAATTATGTGTAGGATTATTTTCTATTTTATTTTGTACTGTCGGTATCCTACTAATTACTTTCCGAGCCGAAGTTCCGCCATAAATTACTCCCTTGAGGTAAGCCGAGAAGATTGTTTTTGCAGAAACCTCGGCAATCATTCCGGTCTCCCGAGCGAGCAAGCGATAGCTCCCCGTTTTCGAGGAGATTTATTTCTTCCAACTTAAACTTACTGGCTACGTTGGAGTTTGTTGCTTTCGTTTTTTTTTTTTCTAACATATAGCTCGAGTTTTCTAGACTTAGTTTCCAGTTCCCGCTCGAGCTGTTTGTGAGGTGTGGAAAACCTAGTACGGTAGCGTTAAGAGCCCCAGGTTTCATGTGGTACTTACGTTACAAAACAAGTTCCCGCTTTCTTACCAATGGTTACCCCTAACAACCCCAACTTATTTATTAAGAAATTTCACCGACCCAATTTATCGATACTACAATCAAAACCACTACATGAACATAATAAAATAAGGACAAAATTACGAGGTATCAATTGTCATCCAAAAAGTGAGTTTTCCTATATTGTGAACAATTTTAAAAATGTGTTTGTACTTAATAACATTAACTTCCTCTCTACATGAGCTTCGGAAGGAAATACTGATCCGATGTGGCGAGGTCTGGTGAGTAAGATTTTAGTTTTTTTCGAAGCTCAAAAACATCTCGCTCGCAATGAAAATGAACTAAAAGAGATAGAGAATTAAAGGGAAATTGATTCCTTGAAATAATTGAAAAAATTCTTAAAATCGTTTTGAAAAAACCGGCGATTACTTAAAAAAGTAGTTAGCTGTTACCGATTACGAATACATTTTTAAAATGTTTTTCAATTTTTTACAACGCTGGGAAACTTGCTTTATGGATAATCCTCCTGACTATGGTATTACTTAGAATAAATATAAAGCGTTGTAAATAACAAAGAAACGAGTACAGGGACGAAAAAAAGCCGATCGATGAGAATATTTAGTTGAAAGTATTGGGAAATGTTTATTCAATACTGTTAAGGGCGTTTCAATAGCTTCATTTTGAAAGGAAATTCGCAAACATTCACCCTTAAGATTTGTGATGGAGAAGAATCTTAATCTCTTTGAGTGGTTTTCGGTTTGATATTTTCAATAATCACCTTTGCAATCGACCCAAGAAAAAATTGTTAACCTTCAAAGTTGTTGGTTTTTGTTTCAAGATAGGTGCATACCTATACTTCAAAATCCACCTCCGCCAAGCTTTTCTCTAAAACTACTGGACCAAACTTTGGCTCAAAACATCACCCAACAGTGTGGATGTGACAGTAATATCTTCCTCTTGTTCAATAGTACTATTTGGAACATTTCAAAATTGAAATTTTAAAAAATTTTGATGAAAGAGGGTATTTCTTCTTTATTTTGATGCTGATTGAAATTGCCTCTTTGAATCGAATGAGATCACTTGGGTTTTGCTCCCCTTTGAAATAGTCTGAAGGGTATTCTTCAATCCAAGGATCGGGCGAAGACGTGTGGCTTGCGAGAGGTCGACGACCTCGGCGAATGCTGGGAGAGTATACTATCTGTAACGCTGTCTCCCTAGCTTCACCTCAGTCGTATAGCAGGTCAATGCGAAAAAGCGTATTCTTTCTGCCTGTACAGTCATTTGATCCAGATTCAATGGATGTTATGAGCAATCTAGTTGTTTTGAATATTTTGTGATGGTACGGTATTATTCACAGATATTGGTGGTGGTCACGACGTCATCTCAAGTAAGGTAGACGAGAACTCTTTGGTAGAGGACCGATTCCTTTGCTTATTTTTTTAATATTTCCAGTAGTGAACCTTTGTAATCGGCCAAAAAGAAAATGATTATATCTCCCCTCAAAATCCTTAGTTTACTTCTACGTAATAATACATGAAATTCTTCCATCCATCTCGCGTCCAAAGCCTTCTGTGAAACTAGAACCGAAATTTGGCTTAATCGTCATCCGTTTACCGTGGATGTGACACAGTTTAATGTAGATATGTGTGATTCTCTGATATGCATAGGAGGGCTACATAATGTAGAGAAAAAAATCTTCGTGTTAAAATTTGCAGCATTTCGTTGTGCCAAACCAGAAACTTGAAGACATTGAAGAGCATGCTATCCAAACGAGGAAAATACAGTGATTTACTGTGCTTTTGATTGAACAACACTACAAATGCCATTAACCGTCTAAAAGGTGGACTGAACGACTTCAAGCTATTGATGTGTGGAAATCTTGGTTACTTTATGAGTCATGAAATAATGTTTAAATTAAACCTCAAGTTCGCTGTTTCGTGACAATCGCCTATTTGCCGTTCTATCTTCATACAACACACAAATACCTTTTTTACGAGCGATTTAATATCAACGTTTTGAATGATGTGGCAACCGTTGCTTCACGAAAGACATCAAAAACGGGTTTAGATGATTAGGTGTTCCCAGTCACTCACGGCAATGCACTTTTATGCATGTTAACAAAACTCCTACTGGAATTCTACGGTGCTCAGACACTGCAAATTATTACACAAAGTTTAATGATTTCTGTAATTACTTAGCCCGTTAGCTTTATTAACAAGAGCTCCATCTATATCGCAGCAATGTACATCAATTTTGGGGGAGCAAAATTATTCAAAAGCATCTCTTGGCTGAATACCATACATTGTAATTGTATCTGATGCAATGGTCTGTATTATAATAATTATCATTATGTTCCATTTGTGAATTTGGATATAAAAGTTTCATTACTTTGTTCAGTAGATTCGGAAAAACGCTTAGACGGTGTATCGCAAAAGAACGGATTTTTACCGATTTTTGGACTTAAGGTATCTTGAAATTAATCAAATTTTGAAAGGTGGTTAAAATTATTTTTCTCTTGGTCAATTACAAAGGTTCACCCTTGAAAATAATAAACCAAAATCCAAACTGAGCCGATTTGAATCCAATCCAACGTAACTTATCAACTTCCAACAAAATAACCCAAAGGAATGTTTCGAGGGGTTAGAAATAAAACTACCCTTGTCACAAACGGAAAATTAAGGAAAAATGAATTACAATTATAGATGCTTCCATTAAATAATATGTATTTCAGGAAGAATTGGGAAAAATCATTTTTTTATAAGTTATAAACTGGGTTTGTTCTCGAATAGGTAGAGTTATCGTTAAATGTTAAACTTTTCATCAAGTTCAGCTGATAAAATGGAGTTGTATGTTGTTTCATTATGCATCTAATGAGTTATTTAAATTCAGTGCAGGCCAGGAAACCGCATGTACAAGCTATTACGTTGCGGTTTTCCGTCGCAGATGTAGGTTAAGAGTAATTAAGATAAAAACGCGTCGGTATCTCGTCCGTTCTAATTGCATACGGCTGGATTTTACACCTTTTCTCCAACTATCATTAGTCGCTTCGTTCGTTCGCGTTCTTCTACTCATTCGTTTTAAGCGGCTTTCGGGGGAAGAATCCGATAATAGGTGACAGGAAGGAGCGGATAAAGGAAGTGGTCTTTTATGAATGAAATTTCGTAAATTCTCCCAATCGCTTTGATTTATTTTCTCTACAGAAAGCTATGTTTTCACTTTCGGGAGATGAAATTTCTGAATTTCTCCGAAATTGAACAACTTTCTTCTTTCAATTTCTTGTCTGTCATGTGTCCCCGGATTCTAGTAACATGCTACTGAACAAACATTAAATAGACAATGAAACTTGCATCCAAAATTACATTTGTGATCTAATTGAGACTGAATTCTCGGCATCGACTTCAGTCAATCTTAAAGGGTGAAATCGAAGAGCTGAAATGTCAATAATCTGACCATCAAAAACTTTCAAAACTCAAATGGTCTACAATTTTGTTTATTATTTAACGTTTGTATTTATCTGAAGTTGACTGTAATGCTCTATTAATGAGATTTTCGAATTAATCAATTTTTTCGTGATAAGGAGGGTGACTCATAAAATTAATATAGCGTCCAGTATTTTGAGGTTTTTCCCACCTATATTTGAGGACGAGTTCAAATTAAAAAACGGTGTGGTTTTATTTGCATTTTCAGATGTTATGGTGAATTTTAAAAGAGGTTTTACGTTCAAGAGGTGTAGAATCCGAAAATTTCCGGAGGTTTTCTTCAAAACTACTGAACAAAAGTTAACGAAACAAAAAAACTTGGATTAAAAATCACATTTGGGATTTTATTGGGACCGGATTTCTGCATCGATCTCAGTCAATCCTAAACGGTGAAATCAAAGGGTTGAAATTTCAATAATCTTTCAAAACTCAAAAGGTCTACAATTTTGTTTATTATTTGTATGTATCTGAATTTGGCTGGATGAACCTTTGTACGAAATCAATTTTTTTATAAAAAGGGTAATGGATCAAAAAATTAATATATTGTCCAGAATTTTGATTTGTTTGCCTCCATTGGTATTGAGTTATACTTAGGACGAGTGCTAAATCCAAAAATGGTATGGTTAAATGCATTTTTAGATTTTATGGTGAATTTCAAACGAGAGTGAACTCGGTTAAAGTTATGTAAAACAGTGACATCTTGATCTATTGGGATAGCTGTTATTATATCATCTACAAGTTTGAATAAAAATGGTATTTGGAATGGTATTTTTGGAAGAGTTAGGTCTATAATGAATTCTAGAAGTATGACTGCGAGTATGGGAGCGATTGGGGATACCATAGGGGAACCGAACCTCATTTTATAAAAGGTATCATTGAACTATAAACTTCGCCAGTGTTTAATTTGAGGGCTTTCAGGAGTACTGCTTTACGAAATTTGGTGAGATTTTCGACTTTATTTAATTTTTGGATATTACATTAGTACGCTGGGACAGATATGTTTGTGAAAAGAGAGATGATAAATCGAATGACATTAATTTATAGTTATCGGGGATCGTGATGTTTCTAATATTCTCACAAAATTCATGAGAGTCTTTAATGTTATATTTTTAAGAAGGAATATGTGACAAGATATCGGCAAGATAGACAGCTCATAAGTTGGCCAGTTTATAAACGAAACTGTTGGTCTAACTCGATTTGATTCTTTGAGATTTTCAACTAGTGAATACAGTTTTGGAGCTGTTTGGGAAGTGTTGTAAAATTTTTGTTTAGTGTAGATAGATAGATAGAAAACATGCTTTATTCGTTAACATAGTAAAGAGTTTACATTAATTTATCAAACAATCATGCAATAATCATGGTCACATAGGACCGTCCGATGAGTCTGCCCATTTGTATAAATATAATATTTTCTTAGTGTCATAAATATTGTATTAGAATAACGTGTCATTAATATTTATTATTATTTTATAAACACATTTATTTTTTCAACACTTTATAATTTTATTTTATTTTTTTTTTCATAACACTTTATAATCTGACTAGCATCTAAATATTAGGTACGCCTTTCCCATTACCCGTTCAACCCATATTCAGTTATTGTTTAGTGTTCGTAGCAATATAATCCTTTTTGTGAAAACTTCGAATCAGTCGTTCGACTTTTAAGCCAATGGGTGCGGGTTTGATTTTGGAAATAATTGTCACCAAATCCCCAGTTCGGCCACAGAATCCGAGTAAGTAGAAGTCAGGTTTAGTTACGAAGTTACTGGACAGGTATTCACGATAATTTTCGTGATACCTTGAAAAATATTAAACCTTTGCTACGGTTTTAAATTTATTTGGAGGAAATGTTTTGATATGGGCGAGACACACGATTTGGCTGCCAGCCCGAATTGAAATACGACCCTGACAACAGTAGCCTTGTAAACAACAACAGTCGCCATGAGACGGGAGGGAAATAAAATGATCGGTGGAAGTGTCATTTCTCTCGAGCTGGTTGTGAGTGTCACACATTCAGGACTGAAATAACTTGAGACGAACTTTACGATGGTTGAACAATAACTATTCTCGTGCGGTCTGGTTCAACTGTTGCGTAATACGTGCATTTACAATGAGTGAGTCCGGTTACTCAATAGGTTTGAAGAAGATTGCTCTTAAAGTCGAATAAACATTTCAAAATTCATACAATATAGGTAAGTATTTCTTAGGTGTTTCAGTCGGTATTGTTTTAACGATATTGGACACTTCATCGGTACCACATGCACTGACAGGTACAGAAATGGCAGGACTAGCACATCACTTCCAACCAGAGACAAGCTTAGCTGTTCAAAATCATTCCAAGGAAAAGTGAAATGCTATATTGTCAGTGAGGAGTAGTAATCTTCTGTCAGCCCACTGCCCCAAGCGCGGCACCAACTTAACAAACTGGTAAAGCCAGGGCAATAGAATACCGTCCCAATCTGTGCCGAATTCATCATCTATGACTGTCCTGCTGTTGCATCGGCAAGGTTCCGGCATTCTCATAACAGTACAATAATAGTAACAGTACCAGAAACGTGATGCATTTAGCAAAATTTTATCGTCCTCGCCATAAGAGCCTGTTCAAAAAGTTCCAGTCCTGGAACACGATCGTATAAGCAAATTAAACAAAAAAAATTGATGGAATTTTTTTTTTTTTTTTTTTTTTTTTTTTTTTAAATTCAAATTTCTACTCTCATTTCCACGTAAAATTTAGTGTCCCTCTGTCTGTGCGTCCGCCGATCCTAGTAACAAACCTAATTTCCACAGTTTTCGTACGATTGTGATTAAATCTTCACTTTGTGGGTTAGGCTGTTGATGGTCCCCTATGAGTTTCATCTTTCCGAAATCAATAAGTCAGTCTACGCATGGGCAAACATAAAATCCAACAACCACCATTCACTCAGGTTCTAGTAGTGCGATCGCGCTCAAATCCTCAGGGTAGTTGGGGAAAAACAATCTTAAGACCTCGTATCAATTTCAACTCGTTAATTCAATTAGTAGCTACTGCGCATGCGCAAACGTGAGATTATTGGAACAAGCCTAATTTTTACAGGTTATCTTTAAGCGGGCCCCACACTCTCACTAATATTGACAAGGTTCCGGCATTCTGGAAATGGTGCCTTAAAGTCCGCCGACATTGATATGGAAACGCCAGAAAACCTCCATCAATTAGTGTGAGAAGGGATTATTAAGAAGGTCCTGAAATAAAATAAGGATAGTGCCACAAATCGTAGGGGTCTCAGTGATCTTGGTGCTCTCAGGGGTTTCACTAATTGGGGGAAAAACGATGAAGTTTATATCAGATGTCGAAGGAGTCTACCTATAAAAGTTGAATTCCATAGCTTAATAATTGCACCCTGCAGGGAGGAGCTTACCTCGCTTACGTTTTCGGCCCTGCGTTCCTGTAGTGGAAGTACACGTACATTATAAGACAGAAACGAGTTCACTCGCGGATGGCGCATCAGTGAAACGTAAACGAGGTCCCTTGGCCCACATACCTACAAACCGCAGGGGTCGTCGTTCGGAGATGGGCAGACTAACGTGTTCTGCATAGTAACCAACGTCGCGGACATGAAGAGACGGACTTGACATTCAACCGGCCAACCCACCGTGGACGGGCGGGAAAGTTGAAACCTCAAGTTGGACTCGACTTTCATTCGTCAATTTATTGTCATTCAAGACGGTGATTTTGATGAGTAACACGATCACGGGTCGTTAATAAAGTCAGCGGTTTAAAAAGCGATCGGTACGAGCCGAGAACAAACCCATAAGAGAACAGGTTCGTCGTCTATAAATAGTCCAGGAGCCGAGGTCGAAAGTTGGTAGTAAATGCAGAAGGTAGTCGATGCAGGTGGATTTGGATTTTGAAAATTTAGTACTGAGAAGTGATTTTGGTTGAGAAACTCCTTGTCTCCACCTGTGCCATTTGCAACGGACGAATTCAGAAAGAAGTCTCCAAAAGATGGTTGAAATTGCAACTTTAAAATTTCTTCTTCAATAATTAACAACTGTGTATGGTACAGGAACTTTCATTTAAAAACGTGACAGTCTTTGGCTGTATGAGCAAATTTTCGCAAATTAACTTGTTATATTAATGTCAAATTGAGTTGACATTTCAGAAATAAGTGTGCAAAAACAGTTGTTAACTATCAATTTTATTGAGAAAAAACATGTAAAAAATAACATTTTTTCTTCAAAGGAATAAGATTAGAAAAAACATTTTTTTTTTTTTGCATTTTTTTATAGATTTTGAGCGCATTTTAAAGAAATTTAAGTAGTTTTCTGCATAAAATGTAGCTTCAATCTTCAAATGACCCAGTTCATTCTTGATAAACTTTGTGGAGTAATATTCTCCTACAAAATAAAAATTAAATGATTTTGAGCCGTTTTGGTCATTTTTCATGATTATCATTTCATTTTTTTTTCTCTACTATTTTTGTAATTTGATCACTTTATCATGCTCAAAATATGTTGTCCTGCAAACTCATCCATTCTTTTGCTATGCCTAATGTTTTAGCTAAAATTAGAAGTATTTATCTCATGTCATTTTAGAGTTATCGTCTGTAATGACACATGCCTGTATACGTAATCATTCATTTCTAAGAAAATTCGCTAAAAGAAAGCCGAACGAATCCTAAAAACTGCGGATAATCTCGAAAAACAAGTATTATATAAACTTTAGAAAATCAGGTTCATTTTGGTTGAGCCCGGTCCTTCCCTGTCACTCTTTAAGATAACTTTGGAGTAAGCTTAACTTTGGTCTAACACAAGCCTGCCAAAGCTCTTTTGAAACAGTGTTAACTACTTTGGAAGGTTCATAAATAGTAAGTTTACATCAGATCCTTTTCGATCAAATTAGAACAAGAAACACCTTTCCGCTGGTTTTCTTTGTAAAATGACATATTTATGAGTTATGATTTCAGTCAGTGGAGAGATATCTGAAATGACACTTTAATCAATTTGAATTTGAATGTATTGGAACCATCAAGATATACAAAACGTAGCAGGAACTGACGTGTTTCATGAAGTCTTCTGATGTTGCCTGCATATACTCATTATACAGGGTGTCTAGTAAAATTATGGGACAAACTCAGGGAATCGATTCTACGTTTAATTTGCAATCGAAAGTGTCTCATAGCATTTTTCGTTTAGAGGCTTCGTTTTAGAAGCCCAAAAGAACGTATCATGTCTAGGGTTTCAACGAGGAGTTGAAAAGAACGATACGTTCTTTTGGATTGCCTGAGAGGATTGGGAGTATACCATTCCATTCAGCGTGAAAAATCACGATTTTGCTTGAGAAAAACCACGTTTTCTTTCATTCAAACTCATTTTTCTCCTAGAAAAAGACGTCCAAACATAAAAAAGAGTGTACCGTTGGAAAGTTGAGTGTTTGGGCAAGTTTTTCTCGAGGAGTGCCCGACGAAAAACCTCCCTACAGATAGCGAAAAAACGAAAAAAAACGATGTTTTTAAAGAAATTTTCAAAGTTTGAACTTTGGCCATTTTTTTTCATCAATAAGGTCTGGCTAACAAAATTAAATTTTACACCAGAGTATTAGGAAATTGCATGCTCTTTCCAATGGTTACTTTTTTTTTCGTTAAGACCAAAATTAAGGGAGCTACAGCTGTTTTAGTGAGACAAGGTCTGAAAAGTAAAAAAAATCGTAGAAATTAAATTGCGGGAAAACGAAGCCTCTAAACGAAAAATGCTAAGAGACACTTTCGATTGCAAATTAAACGTAGAATCGATTCCCTGAGTTTATCCCATAATTTTACTGCATACCCTGGGCCTTGCACAATATGGGCAGTATTTGATTGATCAATTAAAGTTTATCCAGTACTTTAACGCAGTTCAGAGTACCTTAACTACTTCTTGTTTACGATTCACTGTGGAATGTACAACTAACTTCAGAGAGATTCCTATGCAGCGATCATGACTAGTTCCAAACAACCAACCAATTTGAACATATTTGGATAAGCAGAATGAAACAATAATAACGGAATTCTCGTTAGATCATGCGCACTCGCTAGGTTTTGACTTGAACGTAGTATGGGATATAGGAAGTTTCTGATCCTCTTTAGTCCACAGCACCTAAATTTTCGTCAGAATCCGACTATATGTTGCTATCTATTGTTTTGTGCGGCCCAAACAAACAAAAACAGAAAAAAAACATTTTTCCACACAAAAATTTTTTTAATATAAAGTCACAACCAAGTCACCATCTCAACTTCTCTATCTTAGGAATCGAGAAATGAAACAAATACTCGTATTTTGATGAGCGTCAAAGTTTCGCCAAGCCCCTTCCGCCAGTTACAAAACTTTCCCTGCCACGTTATGGGTTAAAATTACTCTGACAGCTCAATATAATTCAGTCAGAATGCTGAGAGCATCCTTCGAAATATGCAAAGTGGGCGCCTTTATCACCTCCAGTTTCCTATAAATCGAAAGAGACTCGAAATTATTGGTCATCGTTGTGACAAGGTTTTTAATGATAATGGCAAGCGTGAAGAGTATTTTTCGTCAGTTCCAATCAATCTTTCAAACCGGTTTTATGGTCAAATTAAGTTTAAATACCGAGGTAGATATTGTTAAAGCATACGGTTAATATTGGCACGCAGTCATTTCAAATTTCCATAAAATAGGCCACATGGGACTCACATATCCTTCGTGATATTTACGAATATTTTTGGGGTATTTACTGAGGAATAGGTCTAAACGAAAAACCTCTGTGATGTATCTTACTATTGAATATTCAGCAATAAAAAAACGCTTTAAAAACTCCACAAATGATTGCAATTGGGTTTGTTATGTTCAAACTCTAATATTGCATAAGGGTTTGTTTTTTTCGCACCCTAAAATTGTAAAAGAGTTTGTTGTTTTCAAACCCCAAAATGACGTTAGGGTTGGTTATTTTCGAGCTTCAAAATTGTGATTTAAAAAATTGAACCTACACCCATTTTCAACATTTTTGACATTTTATGTCTTTACTTTGCTACATAAACTCGAAAATGTAACGCGGACAGCGTCACGAAAATATTTCTTATGGTTTTCGCTTACAACCGATTCGTTGCTATCTTCGACATTTGTGATCGTACAAGACTCGTTCACCACTCATTTGAAAGCTGTTGATTTTCTTGATCTCGTTAAGTTAACCCCCTGACATTCGGAACCTCAGTGACCACCCGATGGAACCATATTGTTTACTAACTGTGACAGTCCTGTGAGTGTTGATGATTATGTCTTAGTTTACCATTCGTTGCTTCGGAACCTCAGTGACCAAACGATGGAACCATTACGTCGCAAACATCAACGAGCACAATCTAACGTAGTTATCATTGGTCCTACAAAACGGCACTCGTTGGAACTAGGGCGCGAATAACGTTAACGCAAAAGCTGCTTATGAATACGACATTATCCACAAATGAAATTGAAATTGGCGAGGTACGTGATACATTTGTCGAGACGCCTCATTCTCTCGCAGACGTTGAATTTGATGAGCGTTTTACATCAAAACTGCCCTCCAATTGGAAGTATGTGGTGTGTGTGCGGGAGGGGGCGCAAAGACATAAAATGTCCCTCGTGGTTGCGTACTTGTACGAAAGCTGTTTTTTGAAGTGAAAACTTCTTTAGGCGTGCTTAGCACTTTTCTTGTGTGGGCATTGAATGAGGCTGAGCCGTCACGCTCGGCTGTGTAACGCTCATTCAGTTAAAGTCGGCTCGAGTCGACTAAGTGAGAGATAAAAAGATAAAATCATATGAAAACATATCAGTCAGCTGGTTTCACAATAATCTTCCAGTAGTCTTGGATAAACACATGAGTGGAGTCACATGAGACCTGCAGTGTTGAAGCTATTTTCCCTTAAAGGAAATTTTTTTAAGTCAGATGGTCTGATCTAGGATCCATCTCAATCGATTCGGAGTCCATAATTACTTGGAAACGATTGCTAGTGTCATTGAGGTTTAGGGAGTCATCTCTAGTCTCAGAAATTGTGATTATTTGATGTGAGCGAATTTCTACTGATCTGACATCAATCCCAATCGATTTTATTTCGTTTTAAAATACAAGTAGATGACGTCCCACATGACTATGTCAGCATAAACCTTGAAAAACCACGTTTTTAGCCCATAGCGTTTGTAGTTCTCTTTCTGTTCCTTCCTAAAGTCAAATTCTATCTCATTATTTTGTTTACGCCTATTATTACTTTATACAAATAAACTGGTCCCTTTTAAGTTCGTTCCAATAATATTCTTTATTCAAATTTTAATATCAAACCTAAAACCGAATGCCAGATGATTTGGAACTTTGATGGGAGTGACATCACTAAAACAAATTTAGATGCCAAAAATATTTTCCCTACATTAGAAAATAAATAAATTTTATTCGCATTTGTGACAGGCTGGCTAGACCGCAAATGGAGTCCATGAGCGAAATAACGGATTTTTGTATATAAATTCTAAGTGCTTTTTGGCCTACGCTGAGCACTGCAGACAGACATTGCAGATTTTGGATCGACGCACCTTGAAACATAAAATGACAAAGTTTGAGTAGGGTATATAACATTTTTGCTGTTCGATTATAAAGGATCATTACTGATAATAATAACTCAAAATTGGAAGATTTCATATTAACGATCCTTTAATATTTTGTGATAACATCTCTTAATTATAGAGCAGGTGGAAGTTTCAGATTAATCACAATCCCTTGGTTACCTGAACGCGATATTTCTCGTCACCTCCGCGCCACTCTGCAAACTTTCCCAGTTGGCGGAAGCAGGAATTAATCCCTTTTGGCAATTCGACCTCCTGTAAACCTCGTAATGAGTTTACTTTGCAGTTCAACAGTTCCATTGCCCCGATGGTTACCAACTTCACAGTTAATTAAAACATAAATTAGCAACTAAAAGACTTTTCTCGTCTTTTCAAAACAGTATGGTTCATTAATATGACAATTATAATTATTTTTAGTTCAAATCTTATTGGAAAGCGCCAGTTACGAAATTAGAATAAACAATATAAGTGCAAAGAATAATAACATTAAGCGAATTGTAATTCGGGGTATCTCATTGTGACGAATGAGGAATTTTCATTATAATAATAAAATAACTTATTGGAAAGCGCCAGTTACGAAATTAGAATAAACAATATAAATGCAAAGAATAATAACATTAAGCGAATTGTAATTCGGGGTATCTCATTGTGACGAATGAGGAATTTTCATTATAATCTTGAATTAAACATTTATAACATTGAATGGGGATGTGGAGATTCCTAAATTCATACATTCTGAGTAAGAGATTCATCTAAAGATTAGAAATTATCATAGGGAGTAGGATTGGTTTTGATTGTTGTACAGACTACAATTGCTGAAACATTTTTTGCCAAATGCCTACCTAATAAAGAAAACGATGCCTATCCAAGGAGTCCTAACAAATCTTCTAGACCCTATCCAAGGATACTGATAGTTCAGATCATTTTCCAATTGGTGGTTTTCCTCGCAGGAAATTTTCCTAAGTTTCATATGTTTTGTACCAGTAAAAGGGGGGGGGGGGTTGGGAGAAAAGCTCCATATAGCAGACGAATTTACGGTTTTATTTCATTATTTATATATTCATGAATTTAGTTTATTCGGTTTTCAAACTCTAGTCATGTTAAACCGCGAATCAACTAATGTTGAGTGGATTCTAAAGTTTTTTTTTCTGATTATTGAAAACAGTTAATAAAACAATTGTCTGACGATTTCCCAAAATCTTGAAAAAGAGAAATATTGCGAAAACTTGATATAATTTTAAAATGCCGCAAATTATTACATAAAGGCTTGATAATTCTGTATATTACAGCCCTTCTAATCCGAGACTGCAGACACATCTCCAGATTTTTGAACGAAATTCTGTAAACTTTGGTCTGGTAGTTACGGAGAAAATTGTTTTTGGTTTTTCTATCTTGAAAAATCTAAATCAACAAATTTAGATGACGGGGTAAATATTGTTTGTTGATTGGTTCAACAGGTGCAGTGTGGTCCGTATTTTATTAATACCTAAACCAAAATCGTATTAGCCAGAAATTTGAACATGGAAAAACACACGCATATTTAGCGTTCCAATTTAACAAAAATATACTAACAGTTAGTCATATGATACAGAACAGAGGGTTTTCCACAATTTAGATGTCTTACAGGCAAAGTAAATAATTACAAGTAGGTACCACCATACTGGAATCTGAACTCGATATTTTAGGTAGGAATTCGCCTGTTACGCCTTAATATTTTTAACACATATCACAGATAACGTTTTTAATCTCATTTCGGCATCTTTGATCTCCGACGTAGGTAATTCAAGCGATCCATCAAACTGAAAAAAATTAATAAACGATAACGGAGAAAAGGGCGTGCTCGATGCCTTCATTGAAGATCCATGGGCGGACGGGTGACAGTGATGTAAAACCTCGATTGGTTCATTGATATGAACGCTCTCCTGAGAACGACATTATCGCGTATGATCCGACTCATTTGAAGAGCTACTGATAACGATGTTTTTCTCTGCCGTTATATTTAGTATCGTCGCGACCGCGAACTGTTTCGCCTGTTTTAATATTTGTGCATACGAGACTCCCATTTGGCAACATTTCCATGGTTCCATTTCAACGATAGTTCATCGATTATTCCTGATCTCCGGGAAATGCAAAGTAAAAATTCCAACTCCGTAGTAATGTATAGTGTTTGTTGTATCTAACAATCATCTTACCCACTTAACCAAATAATCATAAAGTCCACAAGAGCCTGCAGTGTGACTCGCCAATAAGAGATAAGGCTGCCACCACATCTTACTTACTTAACTTTTCTCAGCTTCCAAGATTCAAGATTCAAGATCCTTTTATTGGCACAACAAGAAAATACACTTAAGGAAATATACTCATAAATAAAATGATAAAAGTAAAACAAAAAAACTTAACCAATACAATACACACTTGTGCCACAGAGCCTTAAATTCAATAAATTTGTGTCCCTCATGATTATATTGAAAAAAACATTATTAATTAAAGTAAAAACATTATTAACCTCTTCTTAGAATAAAAACAATAAGTAACTTATTTCGTGTGCCGCATTCCACAATTTGAACAAGTATATACTTTTGAATATCTTGAATTTGCCAAACTTTCTGATATCAATCTTGTGCCTATAAAAAACAATGGAAAGCCACAACATACGCAGTTCTTCTGTGAATTTCCGGATTAATTTTTGGAAGTCTAAATTGGGACCTATTTGTGAGGATTTTTGTTTTAATCTCCGAATCAATCCAATTTAATTAATCCAATTATAAATCAACAAATTTTGATCGGAAGTTAACAGTTTTGATATTCGAAAGGTTTGTCGTTGGAAGTAAAGCAATAGCCATGTTGTGTTGTAAGCTAATTGATACTAAAGCTCAAGTCAACATGGTCACCACGAATGTATTATAAGCAAACGGAATTGGTACATTAAAAGCGATCAAATGATTTATCGTGAAAAAATATGCTTCCGATTCGTCGATCTGAAAAAATATTATTTAATGTGTTCATGATGAGAAACACTAAATGCTGATTGGCGCGAACCATCCCAAAAATATCCCCAAAAAAGATAGAATGAGGAATGTGTTTTATGTTCTTGATATTGAACTGATAAAGAAGCTCGCGAATCGAATACGTGTCGTCCAGGAATTCGCTGCGGTGACTCTTGTTTGTTCAAGTGTTCGAGTGTCGGCAAACATCGATATTGTCAGCTCTGGGCAACGCTCACGAACATATTGCGCCTTCTGGGTCAATATTTTCTACTGTTCTTCTATTCATATTTAATTCGGTAACTACCGTTTTGCCACACTACAGCGGCTAGACTTGGGGAGTATACGGCGATGGTTTAGTGATTAACGAAATCAAAGCTCTGGAATTACAGATGACAGAAACAGTACATCATCTTGCTTCTGAGCCCATCCCTTGGTAGCAAAAAGTTTGCTATAACTTTTGAAAGATGAAGCATTTGTCTCCAAAGTTGAAATGTCCACAAGCATTCTACGTCCTTCACCTTTCTGATTGACTTCTGTTTCGTGTCCGTCTGACGTGTGTCCGTGATCGTTCCAACACCTTTAATTTCAACAGTTTTCATCTGGTTTTGATGAAGTTCCGTGTTAGGTTAGGCCCTATGTGATCAGCACAACTCGGATCCATTACCTCACTCTGCGCTTGAGGAAAACATAAAATACACCAAGCCTCATTTTCTCAGGTTGTAGTGCCCAATCCTGATAAAATTGGGGGGAGGGGGTATTTGGGGAAGAACAGGTGTAATCTCATATCAATTTCTACACGTTTCGCTGTGGAGATAGGTAGCGCAACAGAACTGCAATATACGAGGGTTATTCAATAATTAAAGAGACAAATTGATGTAGAAACAAAGGTGTGTATTTTTACAAAACGATACTTTTACTACTTCTCAACATAATCCCCACCAATATTAATACAACTGTCCCAACGATGAACTAGCTTTTTTATACCAGATTCAAAGAAGTATTTGTCTTGTTGTTTGAGCCACTTTCCCACAAATTTCTTGACCTCCTCGTTGTTGCTGAACTTTTTCCCTCTCAATGCCTCCTTAAGTGGACCAAACAAATGAAAATCCGAGGGAGCCAAATCTGGACTGTACGAAAGATGAGTTAGTATCTCCCAACCCATTTTTCGAATGGTTTCTTGCGTCAGCTGGGCAGTATGAGGGCGAGCATTGTCGTGTAGCAATTTCACGCCTTTTCTTTGAGATCCACGATCTTTTCTCTCATTGCTGGCTTCACTTTGCTATTATTTCAACTGTAACACGGCGGTCTTCACGAATAATGTTGTCAATGCAAGTTTCAAGCGAAGGAGTTGACACTTCAACTGGCAGGCCAGGACGTTCCTCGTCAGTTACTGAAGTTCGACCGTTTTTGAACTGTCCTACCCACTTATAAAAATTTCCGCGGTTCATACACGTTGCACCATACTGTGAAATCATTCGAGAAAAGATTTTAGCCGGTTTTTCACCTTCAGAAAGCAAAAAACGGATCACTGAACGTTGTTCAACAAATGTGGACACTTCAAGTGGACACGCCATTGTTGCAAGCAACTTTGAGGTTATAAACAAACCAATTTTTATCCGTCAGTTGTTTTCAGCTCATTCCTGTGATGCTGAATGAAAAGTGAAATCATAAAAGTACAAAACTGATCGTATAAACTGTTCCATTTCTATGTCAATTTGTCTCTTTAATTATTGAATGTCCCTCGTATGTCGCCTCACCGATTGGAAAGGGTTAATAACACTTTTAAAAACTGTGTAGTTGTAATAAATGCTCATAAAACCTCAATTTTTAATCATTTCAGCCTCCAGCACTATACTTTAGAATTGATCAAAAGTGATTACAAGAGCCCCTGCCCTTGTATTTGATTTTTATTTATTTATTTTATTTATTTATGTATACAATACGGGACATGCCCAATTGACATAGAAAGATAATTATGCAAATGATAGAAAACTTTAACAAGATAAATAAGTTAATGAATAACAATAATATGAAATAAACAATGGAGATATTGGGAAGAGACAGCCAAGAAGACGGGGGAGAACATTGAAAGAACATAAAGGGAACAAGGATACTACAAACTATTTGTGGCACAGCCCACAACACACTGTACAGTACACCAAACGCGACCATCACAACTGCTCGGCACCACGACCAACACACTTTCTTTTCACCACATATAACGAGTCGAAGAAGAGGTCGAGGTCCTCGATGTCCAGGGCCAAGCGATTTGCTTGGCGAGGAAGCCGGGAAAGGGGTCGGTGTAGCTGGTAATTTGTCGCGCTGAAGCCGATGAAGAACGGAGCACAGTGTAGCATACTTGGGGACTCCAAATCCGATCTTGGCCAGCAATGCAGGGGAATCAACGTGGCCTCTGATGAGTTTATAGAAGAAAGACAAGTCCGCAGATGCTCGACGCTCCTGGAGCGTGGCAAGCCCGCATGTCGACAAAATCTCGGCCCAATCTACCTATGCCAGAGGGATGCGCATTTTTGATCCAAATCCAAATTTCCGATTCAATTTTTGGAATATTCTCAAATGGAAACTTATAAGCCTTGAAAGATATTTACATTTTTTTATGGTCAATTCCAAAGGATCTGCATTGAAAATAACCAAAATATATTCGTTAAAAGTAAAATTTTTCTTGATTCTCAGATACTGTTGTGTGCAGCTCTTGATTGATTGATAAGCAGATACGTTGTTGAGAGTTAACTCCCAATATCAATTGCGACTGCAGTTAATTACAGCCTGGAAATTTGTTTACGTCGCCTGATAACCAACCAGATTTACGGGCTCACGAGGGCGAATCCGCGATAATTGCTTGAGAGGTCGTTTTACATAGTCCTCCCCGACCAAAACAAAAGAAACGAGGAGAGAAAACGAGGATTTGAAACAACTTGGAGATAACACAAGCGGCGAGAGGTCTTTGAAAAACAACGGAAACAATCTAACAATGGACCTGTGATATAACCATACAGAGGTTTCATTTGCTCGAACAAGGGCCCTCGTTTGTTTTCCACTTTAAACGAATTCGTGGGAACGAGAAACATCCTACAGAAACTTGATTGTGAACAACTGCTGAATTGGCTAGTAATGAATGGGTTATGAGTTGCATTCGTCTTCATTGTCCATTTTTGTTCTTACTCGATGTACAGTTCATATTTCCAAAAACGAACTAATAAAACCACAAATTCACCACAAAAGGACAAGTGGAGTCTAAAATGTCAATGGTCAATATCCATTTAGGACCCCATGGCTTATCACGAAAACAACGTTGCAGACCATTGTAAATAGTTACTTATCCATTTAAATTTAAAAGAAGTGTGTGATTTCATGATACGTAACCCACTTTACGGCGGCATAAGATGATAGGTACCACTTTGATCGAAATGGAAGGATTCTGGTATCATATAGATAGCTCGCGCAATATAATTACTGTGAATATGTAACTTTCGAAACGATTTTGGCCATAACTGCAAAATCCCCGAAACAACAGCCAGATTCCCTAACAGTGTCAGGGGTAGACTACAAGAACACTAATGCTAGAATATCTATATAGGTCTTGCATACCTACTAGAATGGTTTGTAATTGAATGGCCGGGCAGAACAAGGGGGTAAGCTAAAAAATTGCCATATCCAGATAATCACTCGCCATTTTTGGTGGTTAGCTCCTTGTTCTGAGTAAGTTTACCGGCTGCACCCCTCAAAAGTTCCGCCCTTCCCAGTGGTGCCTGTACGATATATATATATATATTTTTTTTTTTTTTTTTATAATTTTTTATTGTTACAACTGTATACACATCTAGTAACTTCATTTGATCACTTATATTAGCGTTTTGTGGCAAATAGATCACTACCTACAACCACTCATCACATCACTTCACTGAGCTGTAACTAGGTCCATGGGTTTGGTCCTTTTCAATCTACGTATATCACCGCTGTTGTCCAGGAGGCTCAATACTTCGACGTTTACGTGTTTGTGGAGACGGTTTTCATGGTCCGTTGCTCGACTTTTAACAACATCGCCTACCATCTTGACTTTGAGGTCTCGATGTTGGTCGTTCGTTCGAACATACCAGGGGGCATTGACAATGCTCCTGAGTATTTTGTTTTGCGTTGTTTGGATGATTTTGAGGTTAGTTTTCTTAGTGCAGCCCCATAAAGGGCAGCCATAGGCCCAAATGGGCTTTATCACTTGCTCGTAGAGAAGCACTTTGTTGTGTATAGGCAACTGCGATTTTTTCCCGATGAGCCAATACATCTTTCTGAATTTTAGGTCTATTTCTTTCTGTTTTTTCTTGATGTGTTCTTTCCAGCGGAGTTAGGCATCCAAGGTCATGCCAAGGTACTTAGCTGTGTTTGCGTATGGGACAATTTGAGAATTTATTATTAGAGGTATTGTGTCAATCTCCCTATAGGTGAAGTTAATGTGTGTCGACTTGGTTTCATTGAGTTTTATTCTCCATTTTTTGGTCCACTGATAGATGCTGTTCACTGATTCCTGCAGCTTTCTCGTGGCTTCCTCCACTGTGTGCGATATATGAAGAGCAAAAACTATTCCCACATGGTCAGATTTGTTTTTTGGTCCGAGAATACGTGCTTACCCCCTTGATCTGCTCGGACGTTCAATTGTACGAACCAGTTATAGATTTGTAACGAAAGATAACTTCTTGTTTCGGGGATGAATTGGAAAATGGTTAGAAAACTAAAGTAAACAATCACTTTCCAACTACTAGGACTTAGCTGGGAACAATCAAAGTCAATTTCGTACGAAATCATTGTTCAAAAACTAGTCAGAACTGTGGTGCGGCTCAACTGAACTTTCCCAACGTTAATTCGTCAAAGACCAGAAAATCACTGTTCACTTATATTGAAGATATTCAGAGTTTAGAGTTCACCATCATCCACCATTTGACGATGTTGAGGTTGCGCGCAATGAAAACAATTGGTTGAGGGATCAAATTTTCATAAAATTTTGTGTGGAATCGGAATCTGCACAAAAAAATTCGGGTTCCCGTTTAAAATAAGAAAGTCAGTGTCAATTGCACGCAGTCGCGCGTATGATATTTGATATCTTTGCAAAAAAATAAGAAGATTTTTTTTGTTTACTCCCATTTAGACGATTTTATGATTAGGGAAGGGGGGGGCATCTCGTGGGAAACCCTATATATAACCACATAAATGGTAGATCATGTGAATTTCATCAATATATTTGAATTCGACGTGTATAACCGTCAAAAATCCGATTGTATTGCCGTTTTTCACCTGTTACGAAACGTTTCTCTCAATCATGAATTTAAGAGCTAATTTTCTTTTCTAGTTACTGCTAATGGTCATAAAAGCTTAACAATACTCCAGATAACACAGAAGTTTGGTCATCGTTCCAGTATGTAGCGTCGCCGTAGTAGTTAAAAAAAAGAAATAGGTATTAAAATATATCCTGAAATTAATTTCTGTCCTACTTAGTAACCTTTATCTCAAATAAAGGTTTGATAGGTACTTTATATCTGCTACTATAGATACATCTAAATTTACTAAGGGCTATAGAAGAAAAAGATCATGACTACAATTAGATTGTCTCACAGCTTAGGATTTCATTCCGTAAGCAGTTCGGTTTATCCACAGTGGATCTATTTTAGTCGGTTGTTCTTGTTCTTATTGCCTTATTAATAGGTACTACACAAATCTTTTATGAACTTTTCAATCATTTTGGTTTTGATGTGTAGCTATCCTTTTTATGGAATTATAAAACTGTCTGGTTTACATTCATAGTTTTAGCAAGTGGCAACCACTGCAATAATACGTGAAGTTTAATAGACTGCATAAGTCAGATGTCAATACCAGCTCTAGTTCAGCGAATAATTGAGATTAGCTTGGAAAATGCATTTGCGCGGGTATGGGACATTCTTACGAGTTCAATACAGTTTCCTCTCCCGAAACTGAAGAATATTCTTTATAAAACTCAATGCTGGGCTTGATGAGAATATAACCACTAGATAGGGAAGCCCAGCACGTGCGGAAATAATGAGACCATCGATCAAGCTCTAGACCTGGAAAGATGAGAGGGGTCTAACGAAGCTCCCGACCGCAGGGAAGAAAAACGGCTGATTTAGAGGTCACACTCAACGGGACGACGTCTTTGACAGCTGGATTTTGCCAGAGAGCATCTTCATTTTATTTAGAATATCCACTTGAAACTCCTAATCAGATTCTATCCTTCGCTATTTCGTCTTATTTACAATTGGCACTAACACTGGTTTTTCATCAAAGGTGATTTGCTGCAGAAGGTTTGTCGCATTTCAAGCAGACGGTGTCTATACTTCATTCTTGGGAAGTTCAAAACATACAGCTCTGTTCAGTGGCGAGGCGTGACATTTTTGCTAGGTCATGGCCAGTGGCGGCGATTAGTAACCAGAAGTGGGGGGGGGGGGGGGGGGTCTGGGCACTCTCCCCAGCAAAGAAGGGGGATCCTCCCCCGGGAAATTTTGAAAATTTACCTGTCAAAAACGCCAATCTAAGGTGTTTTGGACGTATGAAATTCACAAACCCCGCCTTAAGGTTGAAAATCGCTTCCATGGACGCCACCGAGAAGTCACGAGAGCTCCCTAAGGTTGCCGGATTCGCTCGAAGTTGCGTGTTTGAGCACGAGTCTTAAAGCGATTTGATTGGTCGATGTTTTGGAGGGAGTAAGATGAGGGGGCCCTCTGCAGTGGAAGGGCTGTTAAAACACAGAATAACGCGCATCCGCACAATTGCCAATGTCGCCGATGAGGCGGTATGCGAACGCGCAAACATCTCTTATTTAAGGAGGAAATTGTATATTTAACATTAGTATTAACTAATTCTTTAAATTTATTAAATCGTCTGGTCATCACCAAATTCAGAGATGACCGCAGGTTGGCCACTTATCTGTTCCATGTATTGTGATGGATATGGTTAAAAATTATTCTTGAACCCGCAGTTTGATATGTTTCCAATAAGAATTGAACAGATTTTGACAATTCAATCAATGTCCAACCAATTTGAGGTTCATTGTTCCAAACAATTTGAGAACCAGAGTCCGTTGATCATTTACACTAGTTCAGTGAAGAGGAATTTTTCCATTTGACAATTTCTAACATCCAAGTTTTTAGGAAAACAAAATTAGTGAAGCAAAATATTGAAGGTAAAAATAGCACGGATGAACAAATTAACATAAATCAAAAAAAATTTAAAATTTTTTTTATTACAGACCTCGATTTTTTCTGTTCTTAAAAAAGATGACGTCAAACTTTACGAGTAACAATTTTTTTATTTTGCTTTTTGATTTCACCTAATTTGTTCATAGAATGCTATTTTTCATGGTATCACTAATTTTGTTTCAACAAAAGTGGCCTTAAAAAATTGTCGATTCGGTTTGGAGAACATTCATTTTTAGTTGAAATTTTCGAGATCTGGACAAATGTTGGTTTGTAACGATTATTGGTGGCTGGGAAAATAATTCAGAGATTGGGGTTTTGACCGGTTTTTGACGATTCTGGACCACTGTGCGCCGGCTCGGGAGATATACCAGACGCCTTCCAGCGTATTGGAGGGCTATTTCACTATTTATGTCGATATTACGAGGCAGCAGTACGAAAACCTAGAAAGGCATCTAGGAGAGCTAGAAAAACTGGACATGCCCTTTCAAACCGATGGGGATAACAACACTACGAAGTTCTTCAATAGAGTATCTTGTTTTCTTAAAGCTTCCAACGTTGATGTGCGTAATGGATAAAGTTTAGAAGAGACAATAAGCAGTGGGGCTATATGCTTCATTAGATAAAGTACAAAGACGAGTACTGTACTCTGAGCTGTTCCATACGAGACAATAAAGGTAGTGGGCTATTTCTGGCAAATTCGCCGTAGCATCAAACTTCTCTTTTGCCCACATCTGAGGTGCAGTAGCGTTAAACACGACTAATTCTACCAAAGCCTCCAAGTTGCCTTGAAACTTTTCGTTCGGCCAAGAAACTTCGCCCAAGTTATTTCCGAAACGAAACTGGGATAGCGGAGCGGGATTGAATAAACTACTACCCCAAAAGTTTGTCCCAACCTTCCATTGATCGCAAATTCACAGTATTGGTCCCAAGGGACTCTTTTATGAAATTCTCAAATCCGCTTACTGAATCTCAAATAAATGATGTTCATTCAAAGGGCTCGAATACGACTTAGTGAGGAATCTATCGCATTGGAGGGTACCATTGACTGTGAAATGGCGGATAATTCTCTCTTGTAGGCGTCTTCATTTTTGTTTAAGCTTCGTCCCCTAATCCCAAAACTCTCATTTGAAACGAAAAGAAACGATATTACCAATATGATATTTTTTGTAAGTTCCTATGGAATTATGAACTTTTCAGGTTATAAGTATGCATTTCTGGAGATGGAGAATGATAGATAAATGGTTAATGATACGCAAACATTAAATGAGCCACAACACAGCCAAGTGATCTATTAAGCCATGGGATCGATTACAGTCAACGAATCTGTTGCTAGAGAATTGAACTAATTAGTTCCACAAATTGCTAATAGAGTGCATTGATCATCGATAATTAATTGTAATTAATTACTCATTCCCGTACCAGATATGTGACACGTAATCAGTATGGTGTGTGTCTCAAAGTAGGGTGGTGAGGGTGGTCCACAACATAGCCAAGTGATCTATTAAGCCATGGGATCGATTACAGTCAACGAATCTGTTTCTAGGGGTTGAACTGATTAGTTCCACAAATTGCTAATAGATAAACCTAAATTTTAGGCTTGTCGATAAATTAAGCTCCTAGGTGCTGTAGTTGATTCTTCACATCAGTGAACCTGGTACGGAGAATGTTTGTACTGTGGACAACCAGCAAGCTTCAATCAACTATCTTCTCAAATCTCTTCTTCACCACAACTAAGAAACCTTTAGCTAACCGCGCCAATAATAACAAGAATTTCCACTTTTTAGCAGCGAAAATGTGCGCGACCCTGCCACCGATAAACATGGAAATGTAAAAGGCCGTAAAACACATCTGTGGAAAAGCAAGCTACGTGCTCCGATTCCCTCAATAAAATCAGAACGGCTTAGCCATCATTTAAGACTCGTTGAAATCTTTTGTAGAGGTATTGTTCCGCGAGCGAAGGCTCCAAGAAGTTGTAAGTCTTCTCATACTTTCTTCAGAGATGGCGAGACGTAAACAACTTTATGAGGATCGTATTTTCGGAGCGAAATACGGAGGCTACAAAATTTCACCGAAAATTGTTGAAGCCGTTTATGAAGCGTGACAGAAAGGGGTCCAAGGATTTATTGTTAAGGAGAAATGAAAGCCTTCAAGACTTCAATTGAATGGGCCAGGGAACGAACCAGCTAAGTCACATTTACCAAAAACTGAATTTTCAAGTTTGAAACTTGATTGAGTTTGGGTCGATTCAATAAAAAGTTGAGATATGGCTTATCATGCAATAAAACATCTATCAAAAAGGTCCAGGAAATTTTAAAGTTGCTATGAAATTCCTTAGTGTTGGAAAATTCAAAACCCCAGCGAACCGACAAAAAACAGGGGAAAAACCAACTAAGCCAACTTTTTCTCGAGACTTGAAAAACACGTATATTCTGTTTGTAACCACTTTGCACATAATTCAACCCCATGAAACATAAATTTTGTATATAATGAAATTGTCATTTACCAAGGTATTGTTAAGTAATGTACATATTTTGCTTCCGAGTCTACTAAGGTAGCGGAAGCATTGTTTTCGCTTTCGGAATGTGAAAATTTTTTTGTCTCCAAAATCAAAAATTCCACTCGCAAATTGCGTTTTAGACCTTTCTGAACACTTTTGGTTCCGTGTCTGTCTGTCTGTCAGCAAATCCTTGTTACGGGCAAAACTACACGAAGTTATAGTCCGATTCTGATGAAATTTTTAGGGATTGTGCGGGTCGGGGTGTAGATGGTCCCCTATAGGTTTCATGACCTCCGGATCAATAGTAGCCTCTGCGCATGCGCAAACGTGAAATCCTTGTTACGCGCATAACTCTGGGAGTTCTCGACCAATTTCGATGACATTTTCTAGGATTGTTCGGTTTGATGTGTAGATGGTCCCCTATAAGTTTCATGACCCCCGGATCAATAGTAGCCTCTGCTCATGCGCAAACGTGAAATCCTTGCCACAAGCATGACTCCGGGAGTTCTTGACCGATTTCGATGAAATTTTCAGGGATTGTTCGGACTTATTATATTTAATAGTTTGTTCAATAGTTGAACATGCCTACCTTTATTTTTTTCAGTTATAACAATAAATTTACCCTAATTCAATATCTACTTCGCTTAATTGAACGAAGTTCTTTAGTCAATGATAATTTTCAATGATCTATACAGTCATGTTATGGATACGAGGAAGCTATGTGCCACACCCACTTGGCAGACGTTTTTTTGGAGTCGATAGTATTTTCTTCATGGTGATTAATTAATGAGACCAGAACCAGATCCTTCATTTACGAACAGAGGGGGGATGGAGGGGTTTTTCCGCTGGCAGGGGAAATTAAGGGCTGATCGGAAAAGCCTTTCAAGCTTTGTTCATACTGCCGATTTTCTTCATTCTTTTTTGTTCTATTAAGAACTTCTTTGGTGAGGTTTTGAAATATGTTTCAGACCTTAATAATTTAGGTATAAAAATGGATGAAGGTGGGTAATAGTAATGAATCATTGTCCACCATTTTCACGTATTTTTTCGATGCCGATTGATTTTTCAAACCACGTTTTCCTTACTTGAAAAGCAATTTTCTCCCAGAAAACTGCACGGAATTTCAAATCTGGTTAAATCGCTGGGAAGCCTAGTTTTTGGCGCATCTTTTAGCACTACAGGCTAAAATTCACATGCCTTATTACAGGGACTCATAAGCGTTAGAAGAAAGTCGAGATCTCCACGATTTGACAATGTGTCCTTTTCAAGCAGATTTTTCACCCGTTTCGCCAGCTTAAACAATTTGGTTCCCCATTAGGGCGATAGGAAATTTAACGGTCTTTCCAATAGTGGAATCAGATTTGAAATCGCACGCGAAATTTGGGAGATATAGCCGTTTTAATACGGTAAGGTCGAAAAAAAGAGAAAAATCTTAAAATTGAAAAAAAACCGTATTTTCAAGGGTGTATACAAAAACGCCTAAGAGGCATTTCGGGTCAGAAATTTTCCGTAGAATCTTCTCCTGGCCTGTGACCGTCACGAAATGTAACACCGTGTATAGCCTAACACCGGTATAGGCCTTGGTGTGTTTGAATGTACAATTACACCCCTACAATGCCTCTTGGAATGAATCCAATATTTTCATATTTTCCTAGGACTTCCATAGAGATACTTACTATTTCCCCTCGGCCATCAATCATAGCAACATTGCCCGCGTTTACAGTGTTATTGTGAAGTTCAAGTGTTGCCTATACATAAATGTTGTTGTTGCGTGTATTAGTATCGTATTTTGAAGATTGCGTTGTAGGTATAAACTACCAACAGGTACTAGCAAATGCTAGATAATTCCACTGAAATTTTGTCCCTCTGTTCGATAATGAGCCGCAACGCTGGATGCTTTTGTTAGTGGTGATGGGGGCAGACAAGGCACGGGGTCGGTAAAAGTGAAAGTAGAAGGCCGCATGAATGAAGCGAGTGGCTATTGAAGGGTCGTGATACGCAAGCGGCCTTTGATGCCTGAGACCCATTCAACGATTTTTAATTTTTTTTTTCTTCAAACCCAAACAACAAAAATATAGCTGAGAGTTTGAATAGGAAATCACTCTTTGTACCCTCTTGCCATTCAACATAACTTTAATGAATCGTCGTGCCCAATTAATGTGGTGTGTCAAATGGATTTCAGGTTTCTGTAAAATTCAGACCCTTATTTCAAGTAATTAAATGTATGCTCTTTGCAACTGTAGCACAAAAAGTATAGAACTTGTAAAAGGGAAAAACATGCTTCACGATTTAACCAAAATCTTGCGAAAATCAACAAATTTATATTTACCTCAAATATGACAATAGACCTAGGTCATTTTATTGGAGAGTGCTCCATACCACTAACGCAATTAATAAAATTATAATTCATAATTATAATGAATACAAAAATAAGTTTTCTATTTCGTATATTTATTCCACTTTTTTCTTAATTTTTGGGGATTTATTCTTGTATTTGGTACCTAAGGGATTCACAGTTTACAGTATTTTCTATACCTAATATCGGTCAACTCCACAACTGTATAGCAACCACTATCCAGCAAGTTATAAAAGGAGAGTCTGGAGAGAATCCGGCCCGACTATTGCCGAACATTCCCGAAACTCCATTATCAGTTATCAGTTCGGGTTCCCGCCGCAAGTCGAAGTTAGTTGTCATTTTCAAAGTTCCTAGTCTTTTTTCTGGGCTAAAGTAGAGAATAGGTTACCCCTACCTCTTATCAGTCTCTTTTGAACGTGTATCGATGAGTACCTTCATTGATAAATTGGATTATATGTCAGTATCAGTGCCATGTATCATAATACATTATATTATATCAATAAAAGTATTTTTAGTACGCAGAGACGCAAGTGTAAACACATTCTGGTCTATTTGTCCAACTGATCTATACTTTACTAGAAGGATTGATGTAGGATAGTTTTTTGTTTTTGAGATGCGAGCGAAGCAAGCATCCAGGCCAGCAAACTAGACAGAACACACATCGAAAGCGTGGACCTATATCGATAAGAAACATCGGGTTTTTCAATATGGCAACGGTCTTATCAGGAAGGGGTCACCTATTCTCGACTTCTACCTAGAGTCTTACTTTTGAGAATAAACCTGCTTTCCTTGCATGGAAAGCTGAAATCGAAAAACAGACCACGTCTCGGTTTGTGAAACACAAAGCACCTGTGAAATTCTTGTTAGTTTATGAATATCAGAATGCTTCAACCCGTGTATCGAATTTAAACCCTTTTAGGAGTTCACTCCAATTTCCAAATTCACTGCATCACTAGGTTACTGCGATCAAAACAAAAAAAAAAAAAAAAAAAAAAAAAGAATGTTCGGCAATAGTCGGATCGGCAATGTTCGGCTCCACCGGATTCTCTCCAGACTCTCCTAGTTATAAATTTATTGGTCTGCGGGTTAACGAGAAGAAAATGTTTGGATCTCCGTTTCAATGGTAAATAGGCCATTGAGATCGTCCTATTGTAGTCAGTCGTCTGCCGTCATTGTATTGCCTGATGTCCTAATGCTTTGATGTGTCAACTCTTGGTCCGACGTTCTTTGTAGTCCCATTTAAACAATCTGCATCAACACAAACTTCTTTATGAAGTACATCGAATTGATCATTTACGATCGGAAATTGAGACTTCTATGCAAAGGTTCACGCTACTTTCTTAAAATATAGGTATTTCTAGGTTGTTCAAGTACTTTATCCACTTTTATAGGAAGAGAAAGGTTAATGTTTTTTATATATACCAAATACTGTTGGTAGTTTACTTCATACTGAAGCGTATGTATGAACGGCTATGGATTGTTTGCCCAATCTTGTATTAATTGTATGTCTCGATCAGAGGCCTTTGCTTGTACTTGGTAACACAGTTAAAAACTACGCTTCAAACAGTTGAGAACACTTTTGTCTGGTGGTCAAGCAAGCGTTTGAAAGACACAATGATGGAGCCTTCGCCTTTGAGAAATCGTAAAGTGTAGAACTGAATGTTATATTGAGAGAATCGTAGGGTAATGTAGACGTTAGAGGGCTGCAGACGTCACTACAATTTGACGAAGGCAAAACCCTCAATTTAACCGTAAGTTCTTTTCCTCGTGATTCTTTATAACCATTATTAAAATTTTGTTATAACCAAAAACTATAATATCCTAAATGAACGTAGACGGCAAAAGTCAAGGACCGACGAGAGTTCAATCCCCCTGGAAAAACCCTACTCCAAAGAAGGGGACACCTCAGGGGCTATTTAAGCCCCAGGCTCCAGAAGAGAGTTAACTAGTGGGATCCTAACTTTTGCCTTACCTACACCAAACTTACCTAAACTGTTCTCTATCTACAAAACCTAAAATCTTTAATATTATATACAGTCAAAGCGGCTTTTCTCTTCAATAAACTCTTGCTCCTGAATTAGGAAGTGGTCGAAGCAGCCTCTCTCTTGAAAGAGTTTCTCTCCTCTTGGTCGGAAAAGGGATAGTTTCCAAAGCTCCTGCCTCTTCATAAATTTAATTCTAGGAAGAGTGGTCGAAGCTGCCTATTAAGTGAAGCTGCCTGCCTCTTCAAGGGATATTCGCTCCTACTCTTATAAATTTAATTTGCTATTATAGTGAAGCTGCCTCCCTCTTCAAGGGACTCTAGCTCCTATAATTAGCGAGAGTGCTTGAAGCAGCCTCCTTCTTCAAAGGGTTCTCGCTCTCGCTGCATATGTACTACATGATCTCAAGCCATAAACGTAGAAAGTTAAGGAATGAGCCTTAACAACCATTATCAAAGTGCACCGAACATCTGAGCTAGGGATTGAATATACAATCGAAAATTTCAATTAGTAAGATAATTCTTCATTCACCCTTTCCGACCAGGTGGTAAGTGCCTGAAAATCAAAAACAATTTTTTTGCTTAAACCGTTGGAAAACTGAGAGTTGAGGATGTTTTTCCCAAAACTCACTTGGATTTTCGTTGGAGTAAAAGATACCAAAATATATTTCACAATTTCGTTTCTAAAAAACTCAAAAATTACAAAATTGAAATTTGGACTATGAAATCGGTAACCAGTTACAAGGTTAAAAATGTGTTTTATAGCCTGTCGGATGAAAAATTGAATACTTTTGTAAGCAGCATTGTCAAATATTTCAAAACAAATAAGAGAGCTATGATAATTTCAGTGGGACAAGAACGATCTCACGAATGAAATTTTAGAAATAACTCAAAACTCAAAATCGAGACCTCGAAAAATATTATTGTATAAGGCACGTATTGTTGCAAATTAAATGTGAAATTGATCCCATAAGCCGCTCGAGTCGGATACACCCTATATATGTACGCACTAGATGTATAGTTGTCTAACCTATACGAATTTGTGATTCGCGTGATTTTTCGTTTCTGATCGGCCTATAGTCTAGTTAGGTGTTAGCTTTCGACGGTGCACATTTTTATGAAAATGATGTACCATAGGATCCGTTTTGCAAAAATCTTGAGACCGGCTTAAAAGGACTGCCTAATACAGAAGTAATAAACTTTTAAAGGGGGGGGGGGGGTTACGTGTGGGTAGTATATCAATAATGTCTAGGGCATTTCATATAAATCTAAAAAGATATGTCCTGCGCACCCTTTTCTGAGATTAATTGTATTATTTCAAATTATGGTAGATAATTTCCATTCCATAAATATTATATTGCTTCTTATACATAAAATATGTAATACACGAAATAATATAACTAGGTACTTGAAGCCAAATCAACATGAACGTTGTATAAGGATCGTTCCTTAGTTCTGCGCCGTCCACTGTAAAACCAATTTGGCGGGCCATTATTCTTCATTGGATCACGTCCGCGAGCTCGTCATTCGGTTCGGCCGCTATTGCTTGGTACCAGAGCGGAAGTTGCAATTCAATTATCGGAAGACCCCTCTAGCTTCGAAGGTATCTCAAAAGAGTGGATATTATTCCGCAGAGCCTTTTACTACTATCCTCTATAGTACAGTATTTACTGCAGGACCTAATATTACATCCAACCAGGGAGGATCGCGAATTAATCCAGAGTTAATCCAGTTATGTCCCTGGTGTTTTTGAGGTAGACATCGCATATGTACGCAGGGGCACAGCTTCAATCGATCCGAGGTCCCTGAAGATATGGACGTACAAACTTTCTCAACTCCACGCTCGGCAGTTAATTCACAAGCACCAGTGGTCATGGGGTTAAAATTGAATGAATTCATTCGCAATTGTCCACGATGCTGATAAATAACCTCAAGATAACGTTACTTTCAGAATTATTCGGGATATTCTTTCATTAAAATCCCTGCCAGTATGTCAACTTTCATGTTAAAAGTTTATGGTTCCTCAAACATGACAGGCAGGGAGTGCTGCCGAAGTAGTTCGCTATTTGCAAGCGCCGTTTGTGCTGCTTCATTCGGTTTCCCCTTTTTTCGCTATTTCATCAGGTGAATTAAAATTGATTGATTTCCTCGGATAAGATATACTTTGCATTCAGCTGTCACTTGCTCGGAAGCCGCTTTTCCTAAAGAATGAATACATTCATGTATGAATACATTTTGATTTCATTCGGTTACGCAATGAATTCCAACTTGGAATATTCCTTAAGAAACAAAAGATAGCCGTCACGATTCAAACTCTACGAAATCAGTTGCAAATGAGAACTGAAATACACACGGTTCCAGTTCAAGTTGAATAATCGCTGAAACAGCAGAAATTCTCATCAGCAGTTGTGGTTTACTGCGAACACCGGGGGAGAGCCAATGTGCTCTATCTTTCATACAATAGCGATCCAGTAATTTTAATTCTGTTTAATTGGGCAGCATTTGGGCAATAATTGTTAAGTGGTTAACACGGTAAACCAAATATATTTGGCATACTTGCCAGAACGGTATACAGGGTGATTCCCTCACAGTGTACGAAAATTTTTTGGGTAAAACTAGACCGAAAATTTAGCAGAGCGCCACCAACCGCACTGTTCTATCTCAACCCGTTCCGGAGATATGATTTTTCAACGATTTTTTTCGAGGGAACCACGTTTTTTTCCATGGAAGCTGTGTTACGTGCACTTTGCTCCAATGTTTTTCAATTTTGTAGTCCATTTTCGAATTCAGCATTAAATTTCCAATAAGATGGTAGTACAGGTCTGTTTAGGTATCATATTTTGCTGAACGTTTGGTGGAATATCATGAAGAAGTAGTAATAGTTTTGCAAATAGTCCAGGTAACTCGTACGATTCTATCTGTCAGGCAAAAAATGTGACCATATCCAAGAAGGTGTATCGACAAACTGAATATTAAACCCGTCCCGTTTTAAAAGGAAAAAGAACTGCTAATCTACAAGCGGCAATGTTCAAAGTACTCCGAAGGTCGAAGTCACTGTTATTATGATACCTAAACAGACCGAACGTTTATTTTCTATCAACAATACTTTTCTTTTCTCTTCCGCAAAAGAGTTTATTTTGTATAAAATACAGAGTAATGGGAATATCATAATGCACCTATAATTTATCTACTAAGTAGGTACCTGATTTTCATACCAAAATAATGAACCATGTTTTTCGGATTTAAAATGTGAATTTCTCTAACAAATCGGACCTAAATCATAGATTTTACTAAATCATTCGAAAGCTGGTTAAATGCACTCCTTTTTATGGAATTTGCAGTTTTGTGGGTGGTCTTTTAGTAAATTGATGAGTGATAATGAAAAATTAGAAAATGTAACTTTCCTGCATGAGTTAAAGTTTGAGCTGTTCATTCGATGCAAAGTTAGTGACTTTTATGGTAACCTCTACTACCATCTTATTGGAAATTTGATACTGAATTCGAAAATGGACTAAAAAAATTGAAAAACATTGGAGCAAAGTGCACATAACACAGCTTTTATGGAAAGAAAACGTGGTTTCCTCGAAAAAATCGTTGAAAAATCATATCTCCCAAAACATTTTCGTACACTACGAGGGAATCACCCTGTATATTCCATGGGGATGCGGGCACGTCCATTTTGTCATGATGCAAATAGTGCTCAGAATGAAATTTCACCGAAATTTACTGAATAGATCAGAGCCCACAGAGTTCATAAATCTCATCAATAATTCGAGCCATCCTGTACTGGCAGATATACGGTCAAGGTGAAATACGTCCGGCAGCCAATTCTGTTCGATTGATTTTTACAGTATGCTATGGCTAGGTAGTTAGAATAATATTGATAATTTTCCTCATTAAATTCGTTCACCTCTAATTCACGATTCCGGTCTTCTATAGTTGTGGTGGTGAAGAAGCAATGTTACGTTTTGAGATTAAAATGGGGATTTACATATTGTGTATACGTATTGTGTTCCTGGATTTCAATAGTTCTTTGTATTCACCTGTTTGAAAATAGATAATAAATCCGAACCCTAACGCCGACAGCATTGTCTTCTCTTAAATTTGAAGGATCAAATCCACCCATATTCCATTCAAATGATGGCGAAATTCTCAGTTTCGAAACATGTGTATTTGTCGAAAGTTTAAGCAGCATTTCGTCTTAATCCTTGATACTTCCTCGTCTCCAACATTCCTGGACGATTTATCATTCAGTTCTTGTTTAATTACCCATGATTCCCAACCATTTTCAGTCATTACCGGCAATTAGGTTCAGTTGTAATAGTTTGAATGCTAATAATTTCCGTTTGTACGCTAACAAGTGAAAATAACGGGACTGGAGAAGGTTGTAGTTTTCGTTAAAGACCTTTCTCATTTCGAGGTTCACCCGATGCTGCACAATTACTGGTATTTTCTTCAGTGGTTGGTTATTTCGCATTATTACTCACGGTATTAGGCACCTAATCATCCAGCCATATGCTTTAAAGTGATTCCCGTCCCCATTCCATGTAACATTAATCGTTCGGGAATGTATTAACAACATGCACAGAAACAAATGAACAAGTGGAACAGCTATTAGGATATTATATTATAAAAATATTTGCGCTACCCCAAAACACACTTAACTACACAGTTTAAGCCGAAGTGGATGTGTTCATGCACAAAATGAAAATGAGCGTAGTCTACGTGGCAAAGGTATTGAATTACCGCCAGTGTAGACACTCTAGAATTGTGGTAATTCAAGAAGATGTAACATGGTGGGAGGAAAGTAATAGACTGGCAAATGAGTTGGGCAGCACATTGCGGAGAGAAGATTGGAAGAAGCGAATTAGAATTGTGATTGAGAAAAAGGGACAGAATTGGTCGCATGACGTGAATACAGAAGTTGAAAAATCAGCACACCATCAACTGTACTCAAGATTGGATAGGACGGTGGAAGGTGGTTTGGCTTACCTAGGCTGGAGCGACTTGACTAAAATCAGAAATACACGACTAATTACCAGTGGTGGAGAGATGATCAGGCAAATATGTGCTGTAAGTTCAGGAAGACAAAACACTATTGCATTTCATGGCGATATCTCCAGCACTAAGGGAAAGGTAAGACTCGCTGAGTTGGAAATTATTGACATTTTGAACGGGAAATCCGGGAAGTTGTAATTTGGTGAAATGCATTTGGGAGGCGCCTAAATATAGGACGTTTCTGGTTAAAGATTTCATTTATCATTAGAGGGGGGGGGGGGGGGCTTGATTAATTAAAACAACGAAATGCAAGAACGGGGAAAAAATGTATTCAAGATTTCTGAAGCTATTTTTACTGTATTAACGTGTCACGGTGATATGTGAAACACTAAAGCGCGCCTTTAACCCCTGTGGCTTTCAGATCGACCAGCAGTATTAGACCGAATAATAATGGCCGATTAATTTATGAAATAATCATAAAACAAAAAGATGTATATAAAATTGATATTATAAATACATAGAACAGTTAACATTTTTGGTGACAAGCTTGACAAGGATGTGATTATCACAAACCTAAATGTGTTAAACATGTAAATAATAAGCGATGATGCGTGTGAAATGACAAGTGAACACAATAAGTAGTTTGGTGAAACACGATCTAATCATATTTTGTCCTAACTAAATAATTTTTATATTAAATTTATGTAATTACCTATACATCCCCGGAATCCCATGGACATTGAATTATATGTCTGTCCTTTTCTCTCTTTCTCCCCTCCCCCCCCTCTCCACCTCATTCTTTCTTTCTCTCACTCGCTCTCTCTGTATTAACAACAGTTGATAGTCTCCATCAAGTATTTCTGTAATAACAATAATTATTTCCAGTTTTAATCGGGATAATAGCTCCCACTTGCCTCGAGTGCATTTAACAGGGGCTTGCTCGCCAGCTGTGTTATGCCGTTCCGCTCTCTTTGGCATAAATTATGCAATAAAACCCAAACTTAATTGGCCCATTGCTATTGTTTAGGGCTGTAAGCGTCAGCGCCTGGAAGTCTCCGTCTCCATTGTTCGGCGGAAGCTGTAATTTCGATCTCACTTGCAAATGATAAGCCGAGGGTTGGAGTTCGAGAGTGGATTCCAGTCTTGGCTCCTTATACGAAGGCAATTTAAATCCTCTTTGAGAAAACTGCTTGATGTTTAATTGGAATCTATTTGATCATTGTGCATTGTAGCTGATAGTAGAAACGGATTTTTGATTATGGATACATCCGGAATCTCATCATACCTACATACATGAAAACCAGGTAGCAAATAGTCAATAGAAACTTGGATCATATGGTACGAGATAGCTCAACCCCTCTCGTGCATTTCTGTTTAACTTTTAGGACATCCCCATGAAGCAAGCCTTCGTCTGTAGAGGGATACCTAATACAATTGATCCAAAGATGATTGGTACAGCTCAAACATGAGAAAAAATTACCCATACAAATTAGTTTCAGATCATTCTAAGACCGGATTTATAGAAAAAACTCGGCGCTCCGCGCCTCGTACCTGCTTTGAGCCTTAGTGGCTAACATCACAATACATGGAACATGTTTTTAGCTTCAACTTGTTCCTCTTTCTCTTTATGTTGTCTGTAAAAAACAATGAACTGTTCGAAGAAAAAGAATTTTATTGTTTATGTCGAAGTGATAGACAGAATAGGTCTAACTTATATGATGTAGGTATTTTTCTATTCCGGTGAGCGTGTACTCTAACCAACACGACAACCAAGTGACAATAAGAAAACAAGCGGCATTGTTTACTACATCTATATAATAACATACATAAAATTAAATCACGACATAAATACCAACAACAAGTACGCAAGGCCTGCGTGATAAATCGAGAGCTTTCCAACGAATGGAGAACGATTTTCGTCCGTCGAAAACTGAACAACTTTCATTTCCCTAGAAACAGCTCGGTTGTACGTGAAAACTATCAGAACAATTTCGTGACACTTTCTGTATAACGGTTTCTTTATAACGCTTTTTTAGTAGATAGGCCCGGCTAAAAACATGTTCCATGTTAAAATGCTATTCTGGGTGTGTGATTATGACAAATTTTTTCGACACTGCAATTCTCAACAATTTTTATTATTCTATGTTTTCGATCTAAACGATACTCTACTTGAGCAACAAACTCCGGCAGTTTCGAATTTCACGATGGAAGAGAGAAGTTGGAGGGGACAATACCGGATTTGTTTTTTCTAAACAAATTTTGTCGACGCTACTCAGGTTACAATCCCCAACCGATTTTCATGATTCTTATTTAGCTTGATCCGATTTTACCCCGGTTGTGGGACAAACCTAGGATATTTCGCTTTTGTGAGGAAATGGAGGGAGTACTGGCCAAACTCTTCAATGGGTGCTCGATCGCGAGTTTTCGACCGATTCATCTCATTCTTTTTTATTCATTTCAGACTTTGATTTGGTATTTATAAATATTTCATCTCATTCAATTCAAATTTCCATTATGGAAAGGGATTAATGGAGGGATAATAACGACAAATCGTTATTCTTCCACTATTTTCATTCGATTTTAATGATTTAATAACTTTTTTTGACGTAGTTCTAGCTATGGAAATTTGGGGAAGGGAATGGAGGGGGTAACATTAATCAATTCAATCGCTGCTCCTACGGAATAAACTCCTAATTTTCTTGATTCTTTTTTGTTCGATGGAGAACTTTGTCTTGTTTTGAAACTTATTTTAGACTTTTGTAATTCAATTATAGAAGGGGTTGAATGAATGAAGGTTATAGTAATGAATCGCACTCTACACTATTTTCTTGTTTTTTTTTTCTGATGCGGATTGTTGTCTAACAAACCTCTATTGAGTAACAAGCTTCAGAAATTTTGAATTGAATATCGGGAACAGCGATGAGAGGGAAAACAATGATCTATCCCTTCAAGCGCACCTCATACTTACTACAATTCTTAGCTAATTTCCGTTTTTTTTAAATTTATAAGTGTTTATAATTATGTATAATGTGTGATAATATAGAAATGGGACAAGGGAGATGATTTTTTTTCAACGTCTCAATCAGGATTCATGCCGAGTTCAAATCGTCAACATCAAAGTACGAGTAAGTTCTGACTCTCATCACGATTCACGTCACGTTTACTGGTAGACTGGACTCAAGACAGTACCTTCAGAAATCCATGTGGACTTGACGAAAACAAATGAGCTATTCCATTTGTACCAATTGTTTACGTTCTTAAAGTTATTTGTGATATGTGATTGGACAAATAATGGTCCAGTTTTTGTTATTGGCCGGCTGGAATCTCAGAACTCCTGGGAAAGTCGTAAGATTTTTGATCATCTAAAACCTAACACTTCGCACATTTCAAGAATGTTTCATCAAGACCTTACAATCGAAATAAGGAAAGAATCATGCACCAAGGGTTTTTAGAAACTGGGTTAGACACTTCGCTTTTCTTTATTTCAGTTTTCTGTAGCTTCCGTGTCGTCGAGTGAATGTAGAATTTAGACTGATTTTAGTCATTGCAAACTACAAGCAGTCGATGATTTACAGATGAAATACAAAGCAGAAATTGCGTGGTTTCAGTAGTCGCCCAAAGTGGACGATATTCTCGGGCAGCGGGACTTGACGCTCTGTGGGCGTTCCAAGCCACATAATATTCACCAAATTAGAATTGCAAATAGGCATATTCAACACAATTGTTTCCGGACGCAGTCAACACAGACCTTGACCGACATATTCAGATAGGTCACTGTGAATCATAGAGTCTTTATAAGGGCTAAGAGTTTTCTGTAGGAGGTTTCGAGAGAGCGGATTCGTTGGTGGGAGGAACCGGAGGATGGCGTGCAGACTACGAGTCGCCGGGTGCGATCGAAACTTCCTTCCTCTCGCCGGGATAAAACGGCCAACTTCATTCCGGAATGGATGATAACGGAATGACACCTTCAGGTAATGCAATCTCGCGGCTGCCGTCGGAAGGTAGGCTAAATCCCATCATTCAGCGAACCAACATTTCAATTATAGGAGGAAATCCGTTGTTTTAACAATATATTTCGTTTGTGGGCTTCTGCTTCCGAGTCTACCTTTCTGAGGCAGAGGCGTTATTATCGCCTTAAGGTGATGAGAAATTTTAGCATGAAGCACGCTGCACTGTTGGACTAACTATCCAAAACCGTTACACGATAGTTGAACGTACCAACACAGGCCATTTTAGGGAAAATAATATCGCTTCAAGTCCTTCCATTTTTTATTTTCCCAACAGAGTCCACTTTAATGCATGTATCCACATTTGGAACAACACAAATTGAGCTTTATTTAATTTTGAACCGTACTGCTGATACGCCATTTTGAAAAAAAAATTCAGTATAATACTAAGGTTTCCATCAAGTCCTTCAAAAATCTCACAAATTAGCTAAAGCAGATCTCACTTGCCTTACAATTTTAGGGGCTATTGGCTGGATATTGTAGGGAGTGAGGGAGTAGGGAGTGCCTTTATAGGCCACAAATCAATTGAAACTGGTTGAACCAAAATGTTGTCAACGAACTTCTTACAACTACGCTAATTGTTAACAGTGCGATCAAGTTTCACTTGCCACAGTCAGAATGTGGCATGTCGGAGTAGGGAGTGAGAGTTGAAAAACCCACACTGCTGCCTCCAGGGATGGTTTTCCCGGTAGAACTGACTGGGAAGGTCTAGGCAAAATCCACCCACCAGCGTTGGGACCATCTTGAATAAGGGATGCCAACGAAACAGAAGCAACTTCATAAACACCCTTTCCTGCCAGTTGGGGGCTACTTTTCAAAACATTGTAGGGAGTGAAGGGAAACACTGTGACACTGAAATAATGGGTAGGGTAAGACGACTTGGTTTGATCCAAATTTTTTTTCTGAGGCCGCTATCCATTTTAGATACTATATTCTTGCACAGTGCAAGTGGATGTAGAGGTCCCAATGAATATTTTGCTGAGTAGTGATGATGGATGTTGTATACCTCTAGTCAGTGGCAGCAGTAGGGAGTGAGAAGTCAGCACTTCGATATTTTCTCCTGGGTTCTCTAGGCACAACTTTTACATATTTATCCACCAAACATGTACATCCAAATTTACAAAACTGCATTCAGTTGATTTTGACTGACCAGTGACATAAATGTGACCGAATTTTTGAAATTACCCAATAGCAACGTCCATTTTTTTTATCTGTCCATTTTTACTTCAGAGAGTAGAATAAAGACTCCCAATACTAAAGAGGGGATTTCTCTCACTGTTTTTCCTGTCTAAGACAGAGGATGCTAAAACATGTTCCATTAGCTATAGGCTCTAACCAAAAGCACCTTTCCCAACCGAGCCCATTTTAGTGGCAAGTAATATCCATTTTTACTTTCCCTGTCCATTTTTACTGTTGAGAGTGGAAAGTTATGTTCGCTATAGCTATTCCAACACAGTAGGGTGTGGAGTCAAATTCTACTTTTCCAATCTATTCTATTTCTAGTGGAAAGAAACGTCAATTATCTCTATCCCAACAGAGTTCATTTTTAGTGTAAAGTTCATATTTACTTTCTCTGTCTATTTTTACTTTACAGAGTTGAAAGTTACGTACATTTTCTCGTTCCCAATTGAGTGGAATAAAGTTTCACAAGAGACTAAGGAGACTTTCTTCGCTGATTTTCTTGTCTAAGGAAGGGGGTGTTACAGCATGTTAAATGTTTCTTGAACTTTAGCCATAGCTCTAATCAAAAGTACCTGGGGTCCATGGGGCTGGGCCCGGGGACGAGACCCGGAGCTTCAAGTCTTTTTTTCCTCCTTTGAAATCAAAAATCCTATCTCGAATCCAATCTTGAAATCAAAATCCACGCTCTTGTCACGTTTTAGACATATCTGAACAGCTTCTGCCTCATTTCTTTCTATCTGTCCTGTGTCCGCAAAACCTTACAACAAGCACAATTTCCAGATTTCGTCCAATATGGATGAAATTATCTGGGAATATGCATATTTGGCTGTAAATGTTCCCCCATGAATTTCATAGCTCAAACATCAATACTCCACTCTGAGCATGGGCAAAAGTAAAATCCACCAACCATGATTTTCGCCGGTTGTCGTGGTCAGATCTCGCTCAAATCTGAGAAATAGACGGGGAATATGGGCTACTTTCAATTTCAACGTAATAGTATTATTTGTAACTGCTGTGCTTGCTCAAACCTAAAATGCTTAAATCAAGCCCAATTTCTACGTTAACTCACTTATAATTATATTTTTAGGGACTTTACAAGTTGGGGATAGTTGTTTCCCAGAGAGTTTCATTGCTCACAAATCGGCACATAACGCTGCACGTGCGCAAACGTCAAATCGGCAAATCCCCATCTTATTACATCCTTATCGCCCGAACCTGCTGAAATTTGGAAGTTAGTTGGAGATCGCCGGTTTGATAATCTTACATCAACTTCACCTCGATGTTACACTATTGTATCTTTATAAAATTGCCGATGTCCCCGGGAACATATCTAGTGAATCGTTGAAACAAGTTCGTATTCAAAATCTCTTAAGATGAAGAATCTTTTACGACTATTTACAGCATGCGCTAGATGTATCATCCATGAGCTGGATATTCATGTTATCGATAACGGGAAGCAATGAGCGAAACCTGATTCGACAGCCGTGGAAAACGCCTCACCGACAATGTTTCAAGCGAAATGGTTTGTGATTTCAAACGATGGATAGAAAGAAAATTATCATATATCTCAGATATACGATTATATATTCATATATAACACATTGAGGCTTAATTGTAGATTGAATTCTAAATGTATCCTTGGCCAGCTCGGCCGTCTCGCCTTTCATACTCGTCCCTACGTCTGTGCTTATAGTTATAACAAAAAGATTCTTCGTTATTAGAAAGCTGAATTACTTAGTTCTGCGACAACTGATCATTGCTGGGTGGCTTATCAAGATTTTGAAGTTTCATTCAGGAATTGGTTTTTCTAGCTTTCTCTGTACACTGATTGTAGAAATACGTGTACGTTATAAGAAAAAATAGGGGTTAACCCGCGCTATAACTGAAAATTCATTCATATACCTTACAATCCACAGAGTTTGAACGAGATGGATAATTGATCCAACGACAAAGAAATTCATAGTGGTCCATTTATAAGGTGCGTGACATAAACCCTGAAAATTTCTTCAAAATCCAATCACAATTTAGTATTGTTATAGGCATGAGAAGGCAAATAGGCAGGCAGGAAGGGAATCAAATTTGAAAACAAGATCAGTAACTAGTAACGGAATTGCAAATTTCGGGGAAGAAAAATGTTTTCGACTTGTCGCACGAACTCAAAGCTTTAATTAATTTTGGAAAGTCTTGGGTCACAAGCCAGTAAGTGATTGTTCTGCTAACGGCAACCTCCAAATTAACGAACCTCCCGGTTAGATTGTTGTTGGGAGAATTGGACTTGTGCCCATTGCTCCAGATGAGGACAGTAAACCGAAATATTATTCAAGCTCCGGCCGCACTGAGAGTGACGGTGATGGGGTACGCTCATACTCGACTCCCTGGGATGTTTCTTATCGCGATTCAAAGCTAACGATGCCAGTGGGCCAGGCCGCATCCGAACTGGACGAGCTCCCATTGGGCTGACAATCCCACGAAACTTCTTCTCGGGTTTGTGAACTGTGAGACGGTACCGTATGGTCGCCCAACCATCACGTCGTCCCGTCCCGTCGTATGCTATGGCGATTTCTGTAGGTACTACAATCCTGTGACCCCGAGTAGAGGTGTTTTTACGTATTCCCAAACAGAGCAAAACGTGTTGAATTAATATTGAATTATTAAAATAAAAACTTCATTCCCAGGACAAATCTTTTACAATGCATATGGTGAATGGAAAACGTGTGTATTTCAAGAATAAATTGCAAAACAAATATATAATTCACATGATATGGCTGCGGGCTGAGCCCGACTGCCAGAGATCAGTAACGAATCCACGAACTGATTTTTATTTTTCTTGATAATAATGATTTTACCTGGAAAGATGAATGAATAGTACAGTTATAACTCGTAATTCTTGATCAATTCCTGTTAAACGAAGATACCAGTTAAGATCTGTACGACCATGATGACTCACAATACCTTGTTTTTTTCGTGGTTTTATTTATTGCAACTGATTGTAAGATACATCATCTAGCAATATTTTATCTCATATGTGGAAGTGGTATACTTTAGCAAACCTACCCCTCAGAACGGGACTGTAAAACTGAGACACTACAACTAGCTTGCTCCATAACTTGCGCAGCACAATCAGGTCCAGTGGCTTGTTTCGGTTGAGGCGCCGCAGTTCTTCTTCATTGTCCAAAACAGTGAGCATCTCCGGGTTCTCGTGCTGGTGGAGGCGCTTTTCGCACTTCTGAGCATATTTTATGATGGTTTCGTTGACTGTTTCCATCCTCAGGTTTCGATTAAGATCATCATTTCGCATCCAGGGCCCACCAATCATACTTCTCAGGATTTTGTTCTGAGAAGTTTGTATTTTCTTTACGTTAGGCTTTTTGGCACAGCCTCAGAGTTGAATCCCGTAGGTCCAAATAGGGAGTGGTACTTTGCTAAAGCCAGGAAACTTGCTCCATTCAACATACACTCAGTAAAACATGTCTCCGTACACCCCGAAAATGTGTGGTTTTTGTAATTTATCCGGGGAAGCTAATTCGGATGTTTACACAAGAATACAAGAAACGAAGTCTCCATAAGCAAACTGGAGTTCATCTGAATCGGTACAGGTTCAATCAAGACTCTTCCCACCCGCGAAAACAACTATCATAGAATCATGGAAATTGTGGTATCAGCATTTTTTCGGAGACGATCATGGAGGTCTCCCAGTACAGGGACGACTATCAGAATTGATTCCGTGGAGGTGGGACACCACCCAAACATTAAAAATAAAAAATAAAAATAGAAAAAAAAATAGCTGAATACAAATCCATTCTAGACCAATCTTAGACCAAGGAAATGAAAAAAAAAAAAAACTAGTTGTATGTCTCTCTGTGTGAGCCTGTGACAAATGTTATAGACGATAACGACCTGGAAATTCTTCAACGATTTGAATGATGATGATCGATGATGATTCATTACTTTATCTGTAGTGTACTATTGTTGTTATTGTACAGTAAGTGCTTCTGAACTAGTGCCCTCAGATACGATCCAGCTTGGTTGAAAAGCTTGTCGATTCGATGAAGTTCCGTTTGTTGGAAGTTCTCAAGCAGAGAGAAGGGCCCACGAGCTATTACTCCATTTTTTTAGCTCGATTTTTGCTGTTCTTTGGACTGTACGAACACTTTTTGCCCTGATAAAAATGAATTCGTTAACGTCTGTTGTCAATTTTTCCTGGTTTGTTCAGTTGAAAAGTTGGTTGACTTGAAATTCATTATTTAAGATGTCTGTGAATACATCCATACAATTAGTGTCCCGTTTTTCAAGGTTTGTGAGAAGCAGCTGCAATATTCGTGAAAAGCAAAGTGAGTGTACGGAGACATTTTTTACGGAGTGTACTTATGGGCAGCTCATCCGAAAGTTCTGCCGATCCGAAGTTGGCCACACGGAACTCTTGAAGGATCGGGCACCGCGTATTACAAAAGTTAGTGAAGTATACCCCTTACTGTAGAGGGAGTTAGTCGTGCTAGTAGCTCTTAGTAAGTACTAGAAATAAAGTCCAGCAATCCTTGATAAAAATGGATAAGCAAAAAGACAACATTCTTACAACATTGTTAAGGTGACACAATAAATACTTGACATTTAATAGTAAGATGATGTGGTTAGCGTCAAAAGTAAGAAATATAATGGAATATAATTGATCTTAGCACACAGAGGTGCTATGAAATAGAATTCGACATTTCTCTATGTCCTCACCGCGAAAAGATTTATTTTTCGTAATCTGATAAGGAAAACTTGAGGGAGCCTTTAATTGATCTGGTAATTGGCTGATCAAGAATGGCAAACTGTAAAAAATGTATTTTGAGGTGCTCTACAGTTGTGTTCTTTGTACTGGAACTATGGCTTGCGAGTTCAGGTGGAAATAGTATGATGGAGTAATTGCTCTGGAAAAGTAAAAAAAAAAATCCGGGATGCTTGCGGTGAAAAGTATTTTTTAATCGTCTCCTCAAGATTATTAACAAGTTCAAACAACCCAAACGATAATGAAAAACTTCTCTATTTCATTTCTATTAGAATCTCCACATCACGACCTACATCAAAGTCAAGTATTTAGAAAGTAAAGATGATTATAGTGGCAATTTAGGAGTGCGTCGAATAGTTTAGCTCTTGAAAGTTGAATATGTACTTTCACACCTCAGGCGTTGAGTAGATCTAAGATGGAATCTCGAATAACTGTTAACCTGCTACTCACTCTTACTTACAACCATCATCAACCACAATCTGGATTTGTCTGTTTGTAAAGATAAATACGGTAGGTCGTACGTTTCCTAAGCCTGTGGGATGACTGGTGTAAGAGAAAAGGATTTAGTCCTTTCGCTATGGATTGGCAGTACAAAACGAAAGGAATATGCATAAAAATTATACCTGAAACTAGTTATAGGTACCTACAAAAGTGGGAGAGATGTATTGAAATTGAAGAAGAAGCCTCATTTGACTTCCACTCTCAATCATCGTTTCTGATCCATGGAGTTTTCATTGTATTGTTAATTTAATCAGGGATGTCTTTGAATTAAAACTTCGTAAACTACAACAGTTGTATCGCCAGTGATGGATATAGATATTGGCCACTTCCCGTTTCTTGAAACTGCTAACCCTGATCATAAACCTGAAGCTTTATAGCTTCAGAGGTACCGTCTAGGTATTGCAGGATAATCTCTTCAGCCATTGGAAGAGGCAACCAGTCCATTTCATCACCTACTGATCGATGCTAAAGAAATATGCCTAATTTTTCGTGTCTTGTTGAAGATTATAATTTGAAAAGTCGACTGAACATCTTCTTATTATTCAGAACTGTAGGTGAAGCAGTTTCAGGCCCATTTAGATTGAACAACGTTTTTCGATCTTCTGAACATTCTGAGACCTACAAGTTCATTAAATTAGGTCTTGAACATCAACGTAGCTTATCAGAAAGATGAGCGGTAGCCCTCTGGTTTGATTAAACGTTTTTTCTTTGTCTGTCCATTCTTTTTTTTTTGGTGAAGAGCATCATTTCAAAGTACCAAGGTGCATCAGTCATTTTGGTTGAGTTGTAAAATATTCTCATTCAACAGCATGGAGGATTTTTAAGCGCATTTTTCTAAGTATGAATCCGAAAGCTCTTCTTTTCCAAAGTTCTTTCCACCGGAACTGTTGAAGCGTCGGGATTACAAAAAGTGAAGTGCACATATTCTTAGAGGTTAGATTTTATGTAGCTCTGGTTGGTGAAATCAAAGAGCCAGCAATGGATATTAAAAAGACAAGATTTTGGGACAAATCCATTGAATCTTATTTCATACGTTTGATCCAAAAGTAAGAACATATGAATGAACATCTTCTTCATTACACAGAGGTGTTATCGAACGCTTGGTCCTACGTCCAGATAGATCCAGATTTCTTCTGCTCTAATGCTTCTTCGATGGTGTTACTATTCTACGAAAAGATCAATTTTGAATGTTGCTGGAAGGTTCTGAAAAAAATTGACACTTGCAAATTATCTGTAGCAACCGTTTATTGATAAGCTTTTCAAACAATATTACTGGCAGCAACTGTAAAAAATGTAGGATGTTAGCTGCTCTGTTGGTTTTTGGTTTTGGGAATAATTAGTTGAAACGTAACATGAAAGTATGGCTGAGTTAATCATTTTTTCTAATCTGGAAATTTTTCACCATTGATCTTAAATACGTCCACGCATAAACCACATTTTTTCAAGTAACAACCACCCTTTTTTGTTCCAGATTTGAATTCTACTCTCGACTTTGTAAAAATTTGACACTTCATTTGTTGTTTTCTGCCGCGAGCAACCCGTTCAGCTATCGTGCAAAGTTGCCAATTCATGAAATTTGCGATAAAAATAAAGTATTGCCCAAAGTGTAACATACACCAATTTTAATGTTTAACTCAGAGTCGGGTGAAAAGCATTCAAATTCGACAAAATTAAAAACGGATACTATCGTGTGAATTAGCGTTGAAAAACAATGAAAATTACCTGTTAGACTTTGGTTTTGCTTAAACGGTTCTTTTTTTGGCATTGTTTTATTTTCATACAGCCGTACATTTCATAATAGAAATAAAAAAATACAATATAATTCAACACTTCTTAATTCAAAAATTAAATGGATAAATTCACAATATTCTCATTTTACAATATTACAAATATATCATGTTTTACTAAATTAAACATTAGTAAGGATATTTTAAAATAAACATGTTCTCCACCTATACAGTTTTGTTGTTTCTGATTAAAAATGAATATATTTCTTCCCATATTTCTAACTTACATATTTTAATAGCGTAGGGTAACTATATGGATTTGTTGCGAGATTTTGAATTCTGCGTAGCATATATTCTCTATTATGCCGGTATTCCGAACATACCATAACCACATGTTCCATGTCACCGTAAGGATCTCCACATTCACACATAGGGCTCTCTCTCTCTCTTATTAATCTTGAATAGATAGGCTGGACAGATTGAATGGTTTCCTCTGAGTCTGCAGAAAATTCTAATGATTTTTTTTCTTTGTTAATGGTAGTATACCAGGGCTTAGATTTAATAATTGGGTTTATGTTTTTAAAAAATTGACCCTTGGAGCTTTTATCAAATGATACCTGCCATTCTTTTATTTTGTCCGTCTTCGACACTGCATAAAACTCCTCCTTCGGCAATTTATGACCAACCATACCTCCCATTAGGGCCGCTTGTTTGGCCGCCATATCCACCCGTTCATTGTATGACAATCCCACGTGTGATCTGACCCAAACGAAATGCACTTTCTTACCAATTATCTTGCAACAATAGATGAGTTTAACCACTTCCGCAACTAAATGGTCTTTGAATTTCGTTAGGTATGGCGAGGAGATAGCTTGTAACGAGCTGAGTGAATCTGTGCATACAATGATATTTTGATTCGGTTGGTAGGGAGATGAAATGGTATGCTTCAGAGCTTGAATTATACTTATAAGCTCGGCTGAGTAACTGCTTAAACGTTAAATCCCTCAATTTTGATGATTTGGCCTCGTGCCAAAAATGCTATTCAATTATCAACTCCTGATCGCCAGACAATATTCCTAAATTGTGGAGATCAGATGTGAAATGTTGTTGTTCCTTTCATTTTTTTCTTGTTGCAAAGTATTATTATTATTTTTTTTTTTAATATTAATATTAATTAAGACATTATGAATCAAAAGGTGCGGGTTCGCTGAACGGACTACAAGCAGCCGAAAAAATCAAATGGACTGTCAAATTTTCAGGAAATTGAGTTTCGAATCCGAACCTGGTTTAGAAAGGGGTGGAGTCTTATTTGGAAAAAAAGAAAATGGTGAGCGTTATGCTGCTCAACGTGCACATATTTGTGATCCTTGGCAAAGAATTTGTAGATTTAAAACAAAAAAAGATGTTAGTTATGTCAGAAATAACGATTCAAGGCGGAGGAATTGTTTCTTGGCACACCCTGTATATTGCAACATAATTTCTTTCATCTGTTGCTCTCGCTCTTTTCTCTATCTCTCTCACACTTACACACCTCCACTCATACTCTCTATCTATTTTTTATGCAAATAAAGAAAACTGGCGAAGAGATCCCGTCTCCACTGAAGAGATTGGACGGGTCAGACTTTCAGTGTGGGCGGTAACCGAGGAAGAATCGCGAAATAATGGGATTACAAGTGCACTGACCAACTTGTGGCACCTTTCTCTTGCACGCCTTCTCATCCCGCTCGTGACCCCTTCACTAACAGTATTTCATAGATGATATCACGAACGGCGAAATGGAGGTAGGCATCGCCACTGTGACCCTTCAACATGAGGTACCGATGAACTTCATGATCCGAAAGCAGTGCAAATTGAGAAGGCGCAGTTGAACTTTTCCGTTCTTTGATTCATTTATTTAATAATACGGGTAAAGTTTCAGAATACAAAGTGCAAATTAATAAATTGAACTGTAACATAGGTGACAGAAATGAAATTGGAACTATTAACAGGCTCGAGGAGAAAATTTCGTGAAAAGATGTAACTTTTACAAACTACTATGAAGACAAGAACGAATAGAATTGAAGGAATCGGAAAAAAGTCTATACGTGGCGATTGATTGATTGGTTGGTAGTCTGCACAGTGGAGGGTTGTACAAATAATTTGAAATGGGCTCATTTTATTAATGAACACTCCATAAACACCTCCTTAAATCAGTTGTTGTTTTATTTGTTAGAAACTTAGTAACGGGTTAAGCTTATTCTAAACTTTCCGCAAAATACAGAATCTGATGTTTTTTTTAGATCGAAATAACGATAAGTTATTTATTCAATCTTATTCTTGCAGCATTTATTTATTTAGTCATTTTTTTTTGCGCATTTAGTCAATTACAGTTTTGGCGCAGTTGGTAGGACCCGAACCTACGCTCCCATAGGGAATCTGATTTCCAAAATGATTCATCAGCATTCAGCCACCAAAAAGATTCATGGTCTACAGCAAAAAAAATGACTAAATAAATAAATACTGAAAGAATAAGATTGAATAAATAACTGATCAATATTTCGATCTCAAAACGCTGCAAATTCTTTCACTGGGGTTTATTATTCCATTGGCTTGCGTTCATGATTTGAATTTCTACTAAGCTTTGGAGTGTGCGTGTTTCACAGGTGATAGAGCGATTATTGAATTTCAGGAGGTATGCATGGAGCATGTAAATCTGTTCTCGACCAAAATACCTATTTGGATTGATCAGTTGATCATATTTTTGTGCCTCCTGAAATTCAATAATCGCCCTATCCTGTGAAACACGCGCACTCCAAAGCTTAGTAGAAATTCAAATCATTAACGCAAGCCAATTGAATAATAAACCCCAGTGAAAGAATTTGCAGCGTTTTTTCCCCACAATACCCCCCCAAAATAAAAACATCTATAATTTATCAAGTCCTTTAGCACTCGTATTGCGTTAAAACTTCCCCAAATCCAAATTTAAACGATGTAGCCAAAGGTAGACAGATGTAGAGGAGGCACACAAATATCATCAACTGATCAATCCAAATAGGTGTTTTGGATGAGAAGCGATTTACGCGGTCTATGCATATCTCCTGAAATTCAATAATCGCGCTATCACCTGTAAAACACGCACACTCCGAAGCTTAGTAGGATTCAAATCATAAACGCAAGCCAATTGAATAATAAACCCCAGTGAAAGAATACTTATTTACCCCAGTAATAATATTGAATAATATTTACCTATATATTATCAGCGTTTCATGCATATCAGAATGCTTCAACCCGTGTATCGGCTACTAACTACACTAAAAGTATTCACATCGGCTATCACTCCAGTATCCACATTCACTACAACTCGACGCTATCGGCCGGACATCACTAGGTTACAAACAAACAATAATAAACCAAAAATCGCAAATGTTGGCACCATAAATCGGGCCATACATCGGGAATGGTTTGACCTACGGACGTGGGGAAGGGCTCATTCGATTCCTCATGGTATGTTCTTCAAATAGGAAAACATTTAGGCCGATTCGACTAGTTTTGAGGTTTTCAGGGATTTTACAAAACTTTTACAGCCCTTAAAGGGCATTTTAAATTGAGTGAGAGAGCTGGCTCAAGAATTGGGGCGTCGTCGGACCAAGATGGATTTTTCCTGAAAATTTCAGATCTTTTGCTCCAGCCGTTTCGGAGATATCGTGCGTACGGCATACGGCGGACGGACGAAAAAATTTTTATTGCAGATTCGGATTCTACACCCTTTGAAACTTGAACCATGAAATTTTCAGGGGGGGTTAGAATTTTTTTTCCAGAGCGATTATAATGGTTTATTATTGAATAATAAACCAAAAACATCAGATTGCGGAAAGTTTAGAATAAGCTTAATTAGTTGCTAAGTTTCTAACAAATGAAACAACAACTGATTTAAGGAGGTGTCACTGGAGTGTTCGTTAATTAAATGAGTCCATTTCATAATTTTTTTATGAAAACGAAGCGGTAAAAACGATTTGTGTTTGGGAGCATAATCGAGGAACAGCACGGTTCACCTTGCTTAGGAGCAAGAATAAAGGGGTTTTCCAGAAGAAAGACACATCCGAGAGGCGTCTACGATCACCAGGGTCCAGCATCCCTCAGCCACGAGTCCGGGAAAATATTAAGGGCATATAAAAAAAAAATTTTTTTGGTCTTAAAAAAAACTAGATTCAATTCTGAAAAAAATGGTATATTAAACAATATCAAAAGTTCAAAGAAACATATTGAAATTAGGCTTAGAAGCCGCCCGCCTTGAACGAGAAATCAAAACTGGCACTGCAAATCAAAACTACGAAACTCACATTGACAAACGATAATAAAGGAAAAAACAAGCTTGATACCGATAAAAATACTGATAACACTATGGAAGACACGATCAACCGATAACAGCATGGAAGACACGATTATCTGCTAACACCATCGAATAACTCCCACTTTTTTCAAGAAAAGTTCATTAGAACGACAAGAAAACGCTAAATTCGTTACGTTTCTGTTTTTCGGCTCTCCTTGAAAATTGCATTTTTTGACGCATCTGACCCATTATCTCGAGAACCACCGAACCGATTTTCATTTTCTTTTTCATAAAGATTTGTCTATTCAGGATGCAAAAATATGCGGAAACTGTTTTTTGAAATTATGAGTCAGATAGTTCGGGCATGAGTGAACAAAGTGACGCCAAACCGCCACTAAAACGTAAAGTTTGATAATTTATTGTGGTTCGCCTAATTCATATTTTCGAAACTGTTTCCGCATATTTGAAGATCTTAACTAAGCCTAAATTATTTTTTTTAAATCATCAAAATCGGACAGCGGGTTGCTGAGATAATGTTTCACGAAATTCGCCAT